>CM076575.1:1270721928-1271369915 GCA_034641835.2 Pinus albicaulis | reverse complement strand
AACTGTGTACAGGGAAAACCGCATATGCGCAGGGCCGTAACCAAAAAAGCGTGGCTAATGCAAATTTTGTTGAAATTTCTCAGGATGACCATCTCATGGAGGGAACGTGAGCATAGCGCGGTAGACCAAGAGGTCATGCAGGACCGCGCAGCACAAAATATCCTCCGAAACTACGGATTGTTCAAATTATTTAAAATGCCCAATATGAAAAGTAATGTGTGATTGCTTGAAATGCTCGTAAATTACTGGGAACCAGATCAGGATTGCTTCATAATTGATCAGATGCCACTACACATAGAAGTGGAGGATATATATTTCATCACTGGACTCTCCAGGAGGGGAGACCCAGTAGACCTTCACGGAAAACCCCTGGGAGGGTTAACTGTGGAAGATTATGTCCACTTATATTGCGTAGATAATTCCAAAAAGGTTGGAACGTAGATTGCAATTAGAGATATCAGGGATTTGCACATGAAGATCCTCCTTTTCACCATCGGTAGAGTGGCAGGATCTGCCTCACTACATCATGCATCCAGGACGCAAATGAGTATAGCTGTAGAGTGTTTGATTCACGTCTACGATTGGTGCACAACCCTGCTACAGAACATGAAACAACAACTGACCTCTATTCACCAGGTAAAAACTAAACACTTTGGCTATGGTACCATTTTGACAACATTCTTCTTTGAGAGGATTCCAGCTTTGAGACCCAGAGTCATCTCGACTATCAGCAGCCCGCGGGACCCAAGAATTACCCGTTGGGCAGACATGATGAAGAGACTGGGGGGCAGCGAGGTACCCCGAACCACATGGGACGATGAGTTCTTCCTGTGGTGGGGAGAACAGATCATCGTAGTGGACGACTATCCCTATGCCGGGATGGACTTCCGAGGAGATCCAGATCTAGTACTTCCACCCGGTGCAGCATGGGGAGCAGTCAGTGAGTTTTTGCAAAAAATTTTGACTTATATGATTTTTTGGATTTTTTCAAATATGTATGAAAAAATGAAAACAAACATGTTTTTGATTGGATTCATAATGACTGACAATTAAAAATGATCATGTTTCAGATGTTGGTTGATTCGTCCGGGAGCCTCTGCGCCTGGCGCCGCGGTGAGGCGGAGATAAGCGGTTACGACAAGAGACACTCCCGGAAGTGCGAGAGAAACTTGGAGGAAGACAGCAATCCCTGTAGCTCACCGTGGAGGACTTACCGGAGCGAGTCCAGAGGCAGGTGATAGGAGTGCCACGAGCCCGGGTTAGACTGTTCCAGCCAGTGTGGCTAACTGCGATTATATTCTATAGGAACACGACTTACGGCGCAGAGTCTCGGGAGTGAAATGATTTTTATATATTAGATATTTGTATATTCTTTTTGAGACTGAACATGATGGGGCATAAGCCCAAATTTTGTACGAGATTATGGATCCAAATTTTGTAAAGTTTTTGACACTCCGATGATATATATACAGCGATATTTGATGTGATGTGATAAATGTATCAAATGTATGATGTTTTTTATGATTAAAAATTTATTGTATTGAATGATTAATATGCCAATCTAAAGCTTGATTAGCTAATGAGTCAGCAAACCAATTTTCAGCTCGAGGAATATGAATGAATGTTAAAAATTGAAATGACCTTTGTAACAAACGTACCCTCAAAAACAATCGTAATAAAAATGGATCTCGTACCCGATAAGTGTTGTTCAACTGCGACACCACCAGCTGGGAGTCCAAGAAAACTACCAACAAATCAACACCCAAAGATATTGCCTCCGAGAGTAGATGAATGACTGCAGTGTATTCTGCTACGTTATTGGAAGCAGGACCAATGCAGACTCCTCTTGATACCAACAACTGACCGGAAGGATAATGAAGCACCCAAGCCGCGGAAGCTAAGTTCCGGGTGTGTCTACTAGCACCATCGGCGAAACCAAAATGACTCATGACATCCAACACAACCTGCCAAAGCAGATCAAAAAACATCACCACCTCATCAAAAATCGAAAATCAAACATATATGTACAAAGCAAAAAACTACTATATACAAAGTAAAATGCCAGGCCAAAGCCTAGGCATAATACTTCTTCAAATAGAGCCCATTTCGGGGCTCCGGCAACTCGTTCCCTTCAAATTCAACCAAGGTATACGCTCCTTTCTTAAGGACTTTTTTAACAATATAGGGGCCATACCACATCGATTTAAACTTTCCTGCCCCCAAGGCATCTTTTTCTTGGGCATAGACCAAAACAAGGTCACCTTCGGAAAAGACCCTAGGCTTAACCGCCTTATCGTACTGAACTTTGACTCTATTTTTATGCGCTTCATTCAACGTGGCGGCATCTCGACGATGCTCATCAAGATGTTCCAAATGAAGAAGCCGCTCTGCCAGACTAGAAGTGTCAGGAAGAAGCTCAACAGCTAATTTAAGGGAAGGAATCTCGCATTCAATGGGAAATACGGATTCCACCCCGTGGACTAACTGAAACGGAGTAAAGCCAGTTGCAGTTTTAACTGACGACCTGTATGCCCAGAGTGCAGGATATAGCATAATGTGCCAGTTGGATCTATGTTTATCAATTGTCCGTTGAAGAATTGTCTTCAAGGATTTGTTAACGGCTTCCACTTGCCCATTGGCCTGAGGATAATACGGAGATGAATGCTCCTGCCGGAAACCCAATTTAAGAGCCAACTCAGCCATCATACTGTTCTGAAAGTGACTGCCATGGTCAGTGACAATCTCTCTAGGTATACCGAAACGAGCGATGACTTGGTTGAAGAAGAAAAGAGCTGCAATCTCACCATCGTTCCCAAAAGTAGGCATAGCTTCGACCCACTTCGTAAAGTAGTCTACTGCTACGATAATGTACTTGTGACCTTTTGCCGAAGGCGGGTTACAAGTAGTATAATCCATACCCCACTTTGTAAAGGGGCCGACAGTAACGACTGGAAAAAGTGGAGCTGGATGAGCGCGCATTTTTCGAGTATACACTTGACAAGGATGACACTTCTTGACCGATTCAATACAATCTTTGAAAATCGAGGGCCAGAAGTAGCCAGCACGCAAAATCTTTTGGGCTGTAGCAAGCCCTGATAAATGACCCCCACAAGCTCCACCGTGAGAATCATTGAGCACAGCCTCAGCTTCTTCGAAAGTTAAGCAACGTCTTAGGATTGAATCAACCCCTCGACGGTACAAAGCATCACCAATAATCAGATAACTTTTAGCTAAGTGACGCAGCTTACGACGCTCATCTTTCGAAAAAGAAAAGGGAAACTTCGCAGTCTGGAGATATACAATGATGTCCCCATACCAAGGATCTTGTGGAGAGATCAGAAACAAGTGTTCGTCCGGAAAGGACTCATCATAGATCATCGCCTCTCCACAAGGCAACTCGGAGATCAATTCCGCAAAAACTAATGACTTCTTGGATTTGGCAGACATGAACTCTAGATCAAATTCTTGTAAAATTACAATCCATCTATTATATTTGCCCCCAATCACTCGCCTGCTGAGGACAAACTGAAATGGATTGGCAGCTGCCAAGACATAAGTTTTGCGAAGAATAATGTAATGCCGGAGTCGCTGCACAGCATGAACTACTGCTAAGGCTAACTTTTCTATCGGGGTGTATCGCAGTTCAGGTCCTACCAGTCCTCGACTAAGGTAGTAAATAACATGCTCTACACGAGCATCATCCTCCTGAACCAGAACCATACCAATGGTAGATTCTGCTGTAGCCAGATACAAAAGAAAATCTCTGCTATAATCGGGTGGACTTAGTAAAGGAGCAGAGGTCAATGCCTTTTTCAAAGCATCGAACGAGCGTTGAGCATAGTCGTCCCAAATAAAAGGAACTCCTTTCTTCAACAGTCTCATATATCCCTTTGTAATCTCAGCATAGTTGACGATAAACCTCCGAAGAAAATTAGACTTCCCTTGGAGACTTTGAAGCTGACGGATTGAAGACGGGGGAGGCAACCGAGGTATTGCCTCAACCTTGAAGGGATCTACCCTTATCCCTTCCCTAGACACAATAAATCCCAACAGCCGACCGGATGTAACCGCGAAAACGCACTTGTTTGGATTCAATCGAATTTTATAAAAACGACATCTTTCAAATATTTGCCGGAGGTGACCAGGATGATCCATCCTCTTTCGAGAATGAGCAACTAGATCATCTAAGTATGCCTCGATAATCTTCTTGATGTCGTGGAAGGCGTAAGACATGGCCCGCTGAAAGGTAGCTCCAGCATTTTTAAGACCAAAAGGCATTTTATTATATGCAAACGTACCCCAGGGACAAATAAATGCGGTCTTATGTTGATCTTTTGGACGGATAGTAATTTGATTATAACCAGAGAAACCGTCCATGAAGGAGAAAATCTCGTTACCGGCACACTCGTCAATAATCTGATCGATGAAAGGTGTGGGGTAATTGTCTTTAGGACACGCCTTATTCAGGTCTCTGAAATCGATGCATACTCGAATCGTTCCTTGCTTTTTATCTACCAGAACGGGGTTTGAAATCCATTCAGTCAGAGGAACTGGGAAAATGAATCCCGCCTTAAGCAGCTTTTCAACTTTAGCTTTGATAGCTGCTACCTTCCTAGGATTAACCGGACGAAGTTTTTGCCTGACCGGCTTAGCGTTTTCATACGTCTTGATCTCATGCTGGACAATAGATGGGTCTATGCCAGGCATTTCCTCATAAGACCAAGCAAAAACATCCCTATACTCTTTGAAGAGCTCGGTATAGATTTGAATCTCTTCACGGGAACATTCAGCTCCAATGAAGACATTCTCGATAATGTTGGGATCCCTGGAGATGTTCACCGGGATAGTAGGAGAGATCACAGCCATGTTCCCTTCAGCATAAACCTGTGCTGGTGCCAAAGGGCTCAAGACTGGGTGAACAGGTCCAGGAGACTGAGGACTTGGAAAACTTGTCTCGACTTCGCTCAAGTTAGGTAGGAAGTAAGACCGATGATGCAAATCATCCCACAGTCTATCTATACCTGTCATCGCTTCCAGGATAGCCTCTTCAGATGGAAGAGTGGTATCTAGACAATCCTGGGCAGAAGAAGAAGTAAGCGTCCAAGCCGGAGCCACATCACCATCCAACTCTTCCGGCGAAAGAGGAGCTGGATCAAATTCTGCAGTGTCAACAAATGGGCGATATGCAATCTCGGTGAAATCGGGAATGCCATTCCACCCGTGCCCTTCCTCCGATGTGGGTTGGGGGAAGGTAAGGTCAAAGAATCAGAAAATAGCCAGTTCGAAAGAACTCTCTTCGAAGGAGCCTGGAGGATGAAATAACGTTAATATGAACCTTAGGAGGAGGAAGATGAAGAACCCATTAGGAAAGAAGACATTCCAACTCCTAGATTCTCAACGAGCGCCTTAGTATTATCCAGCTTAGGAACGGATGAGTCGGAAGGCGCATCGGTCTGGGGGACCAGGTCCGATTGATCCTTTGTGTGATCCTCCTTTCGTGGGGGAAACATACAATTGAAATAGTGAGGATGCAATGGCATCCATATCATATATCCAGTTCCTCCCCAACAGAAGGTTGTAGTCCAAGGCTGCATCTACTACCTCAACCTCTATGTTAACGGTTTTGCCCCCAACACGGATGGGCAAAGCCGGGACAATACCATGGGGCCTATGAGAATGGCCATCGAATGCAGTAAGAATGGTGCTAGATGGAACAGCTTTGGGAGATCCTAGTGTCTTCCAGCATGCGAGAGACATCACGCAAGTAGAAGCACCCTCATCAACAACCGTGCGAAAGATATTAGTCTTCCGATACGATGATTTAATATGGAAGGCCATATGATGAGGAAGTATCTTCTTAAAATTATTCTGTGCTCCCAAAGTAATTCAGAAGAGAATTTTCGGATCAACGGCCCCAATGAGGAGTGAGCAAAACGAACTACTTATTTGACCGGAACAAGGCGGGTACCTCTCGGCGGCATAGCGCAAAAGGACTTTGCGCAGGATCTTCTAATCGAGTAGTTACGGAAGCGGCCCTCGCGTTCGGTTAATCGTTGGCCGCAGAAGATGCTTTTGGCATCGGAGGCATAGACTGTGATTGACCGTGATGTGAAGCGGCTCGGTAACATCAAGGAACTTCTCCCAGCTTCAATTCCTCTCCGCCATAATCGCGGGATCTCGTAGCGACATCCACGTGAGCGCTCATCATAAAGATATTCGATGGAATTTCCCCTTCCTGAGTACCTCCAGAGGAAGCCCCAGGATTTTGGTTCGCGCCAACAATTAATTGCTGCCCTTGGGGAAAAGGGTTTGTTAGCACAGCCTGGGAACTAGAAGAACCCTGCTGAGATAATAGGCGCTGAGCATCCTGAATTTTCGGGCAAAGGTGTGTGAGATGGTCTCCAGTACAAAGCTTGCACGGAAACTTCACTTTCTTTTTCTCCTTTTGACCCTCACCAACACGCTCGTTGGTTTTATTTGCATTGCCCTTCCCGTTCTTGCCCTTTTTCTTGTTATTTCGTCCCTTCTTCTTCCCATCGGATTGTTGATTTCCTTTGGGATCGGAAGCTTGGACAGCATTTATGGACAAAGACTGGGAAGGTGATGAATCAGCCGAGCACGGCCCGGAAGAGAAGGAAGCGATTGTGGGAGCAAGCTGCTTGCAATTGAAAATCGGCGGCATTTGCCACTACTGTTGTTCGTCCAAGCAGACCGTCACCATGCGGACCAGAGTTTGGGTTTCGATAAATCAATTTGGAGGCGAGGAGCATTGGCGAATGCCTCAAAGCATCCCAGACTGAGAATAGATCAGTTCTAACTGCTGGGCCCTAAAGATAGCCTGCTCCTCAGAAAATACCCCAGATAGGGATACATCTTTTGAAATATATGACTGCAGAGATTTCAAAAACCACTCGAGAAGGAACTCACCTGGAATATGGGCTTTGATAAGCCTCTTCCTTCTCCTCCATTCCTGGATGTGATCAGAAATGTGAGTTGCCTCATCCTGCTTAAAATTAGCCAGGAGTTCGGTCCCAGCCTCATATCTGACAGGCAACTGAAAATGGTTAAGAAATGTGACAACCAGTTCTCCAAATGTGGCGAAACTGCCCCCAGTGAGCTCTATATACCATTTGGCAGCATTCCCAGTTAGGGTGCGTTGAAATAATCTCAACCTAATCGAATCATCGATCAGGGAGTTCGAAGAGCACCATAAGTGGAAAGTGGTGATGTGGTCCGCCGGGTCCTCTCCATTTTTACCTTCAAACTTTGGAATGTCTGAAGGAAGTTTGGTCGGGACCGGAGGCCACCCTGGACTATAACGAATCGGGTCATTAGTTAACTTCGACAAATCTGGCAAGTTTAACGTTGCCAGAAACGGTAATCGAGGCGGAGCCTGAGAATTCCATCCTTGATGGGAAGGATTCCCAACATTCTGAAAAGAATAGCCTGGATTTGATGAGGCACCAGGCTGCCAGAAAGGACTCGTAGAAAATGGAGAAGAACCTCCTCCCCACGCCGAGTTACCAAAGCCCAGACCAGTTCCCCCCTCTGAAGTATTGATTGAAGAGGAGAGCCCCTGGTAGGGGTTCCAAGCATTAGACAGAGGGGAAAAGGTCTGATAAGCACTCGATGAAGGGAAAGAAGCATTCCCTTGATGACCTGCGAAGAACTGATTCCCTGCCCCAGCCGTTGTAAACACAGGATTCCATCCCGTAAAAGTAGTCGAACTTTGCCCCCCAGACCAAGGGTTGAAACTCTGGGTCTGGGACATAAATGGAAACGACCCTAAAGAAGGATTGGAACTGGGAATATGCCCAGTCCCAAAGGGGAAACCCTGAAACGAAGCTGATCCACTAGCCATGTTAGACATGGGCGTAGATCCAGCTGCACCAGCGGAAAAGGAAAAAGAGGGATTTCCACTAATGGACATCCCTAAACAGAAGGGACCAAAATGAGAAGCATATGCTTGGGTGAACCCAGAGCCAAACATAGCAGTGCTAGAAGCAATCGAAGATGAAGCAATAGTGCCCCCTGCCTCGACAGAAGCAGGGGTCTGAATGCCTGCAACACTCACGGTAGAAGCCGCGTTCCCAGTCGTGGCCATCGAAAGATAAGAATGATATGGAAGATCCGGCGGTCTCTCAGACTCCGGTCCGATGTACTGAACAACAAACGGATAATCAGGAGGAAGAGGAGATGGACCTGTAGCGGGAGGCTCAGGTATATCTTCTATCTGAAAATCTTCTTCCTAAGGAAACAACACTCGCGAGGTGAGCGGAACGCTCCTCTCGGAACCGACACCGGAATCAGCTACGAAACCTTCAGATCTTGGTGGAGGATCTCTCTCCACAGCGTCAGACTCCACAGGGTGGTAACCACCTGCTAAATCGCTCCTACGCCTTCTCGAAGAAGGCTCTGCACTCTCGGGAGATAACCCCCGGATTCTCCTCGAACGTCGAGGCGCTTGATCAGCCACTTTTATAGATTTTATTAATTAGACTCAAAAAGTGAAAAGCTAGGCAAGCTAGGAGCAAAGAGCACTCACTAAAATAAAAATCCCTGAGAAACAGCAAGCAAATAGCCTCCAAGTATTTCCGCTCCGGGTGATGAGGACCGGACACCAAAATACAGGAAAGCGAAGTATAGGGCCTTAGAAACGATGCAGGATGATTGGGGCCCAGGCAAACTCATGAAGGTATCGACGATTCTCACAAGCCTCCTAACGACCAACAAATCATCGAAGCTCAAGCACCCAAAGCCGCGAGGCACCCCCGGAAATGCTCTTTGAAAGTGATGCGACGTCTGCCTCGGGTACCACGGGTATTCCCCCCCGCAGTCACCTGTGTGGAACCTAGGAACAACAACTATGGACACCAATCCGTATCAGAAGCTGGGCGGAACGGTCTTGAGGTTAGATTCAGCTAATCGGAGGGGGGGTATCCCTCTTCTTAACCTTCACTTCCCCTCGCGCTTGACTCTTGGATGAGAGCTTTCCCAGTCCACCTCACGGAGTTGGATTTCGCTCAATTAATCAACTTCTATGTTTGTTTGAGCGGCCTTGGAGAGTTAACTCTCCACTCACCTATTCCAAGGCCCTACAACCTAGCTAGTTGATGATTGACACTTAGAAAAACTTGCTAGTTGATTTTAGATTAAATCGCTTATTTTAAGGGCTGTTATATTAAGTCACAAGGATATGGAGATGAAACCAATGGTGTTTTGACGCAAAAGAAATTAATAAAAACTTAACTACATGCACATGCAGTTCTTTGTCTTTCGATGAAAAGTAATCTCTATACAGGTTCTGCGAGACTAAAAATTGTATTTTTCTTTTCGAATTACAAACTCACACTCACAAAAACTAAGAAGCTAACTAAATGATTCAATGCACCTAATGCAAATCACTACAAGCATGTAAATCCTAAGATGCAAAATCTCTTAAAACAAGGTGAAATTTCCCAAAAAGCTCCTTCAGTTTTAACTCATCTTTTGTTGTCCAGAAAGCTAATTCTTGAAATCAAGAACTCTTAAAATAAGGACACCAAAACACTTAAAAACAAGAGGAAGAAATCAAACGACAACTCCTCCTCAAAATCAAGCCGAAAACTAGAAGCAAGAAACTTCACAAAAGCTCCAAAAGATATGGCAAAACGAAAATGAAAATGCAACAACAAAAACAAAAACAAGAGACAATGTTTTTTGAGTTTTTGAAATGCAAAAACAAAAAGCAAAACAAATGTTTTTTGGGCTTTTTAGTTTTATAAAGCAAGAGCTCGAAAAAACCAAGGACAACCATCAAAATCCAAACCAAAACAAGACCGAATTTCAAGCACAAACTTCAACAATGCTCCCAAACCTTATAAAGCTAACAGTAGCAAGATTAATAAGAGCAACGGAAGACCAAAAACTCAGCCAATCAGCCTAGACAAATAGTGCAAACTCGCTGCAACAAAAGACTCCAAAGAAGCAAGAAAAGTTCTTCGAAAATTGCAACAAAACCCTAGCCTATGGAACTCAAGAAAACCAATAAAAAACGAAGCAAAAATCGCAATGCAAAACACAACACAAAGATAGGAGCGAGTCAGTGAGCAGAAGCTCTCTGTTCTGATAAAGCAGAACAGCCAAGAATGCTCAGAAAGCGATCTTGGAACTCAATCCAGAAGTGCCAGCACCAAAACAAAACTTTTGCCAAAAGACTAGTTTCCACTCAAACGAAAGAGAGAAAAGACATGAAACCACTTCCTTCACACTCCAGTAAGTACAGAGACTCTGCAGACACAAGCCTCCACAGCCAGAAAGGACCAAAAACTCCAGAATCCTAAAAATTCAAAATCTGCCTAGGTATACGCGGCTTCACAGTTGTGCAACCAGCGTGTATACGCGTCTGTTCTAAGGGAAACTCGCGTATACGCGGTTTCCTTCAGACAAAATCGCGTGTATACGCGACTGTGTGCAAAAGAAGAAGCGTATGCAAAGGTAAATATTGAAAAAAAACAAAAGAACAAGCCTGGAAAAGATACCAAGACTTCAGACTGACTGCAAGAAAACAAACTGGACTGCAAATGACAGATAAGACTGTTGGCAACCTACCAAACAGCTGAAACAACCCAACAGGAGAATCACAAGAATGTGATCCCCAGCGGAGTCGCCAGTTCTGTTTCGGGGAATTAACACCCTAGAGGTTGGTTGGGATACAACCTCCACAGAGCAGGGGCGTACTACTTAACAGAGACTCACACAATCATGCACGTTCAGAAAAACTAAATAGAGTAGAATGAGAGATTTACCCGTTGGTCCTACGTTTGAAGTAGATCCACGTGGAGTCCAAACTCCCAGCAACCGTCCTTCCTCCTTAACCTGAAATACAAGAAGAAACCAACACAAAGGACAAGTTGTACAACATATATCTACTCTACATGTCAGTGAGATTCATATAAAACATTAAATAAATCATAATGAATGCTTGTATAACAAATATTCTCATACATAAAAGCATACACTAACACGTTTATTTTGGGAACAGCATGATACTTCTGTATTATAAATAGCACGTACAAAAGTAACAAGTGGAGAGATCACCTGATCCTTCCAAGGCCTTCGCAGACCGTCGTCCGGATCCGTCCAGCCCTTGCCTCGCTAAGACTCCTTCCAAACTGGTGCATACGAGATAACATATAAAGGATGTGTATCTCAAGGAAACAAGGGTTTCCAACAATGAACTGGGAAAGTGCAGGAGGCACGGGGAATCAGACTTGGATAGGGAATACCAACAGAGTATAATATCAATAATTCTCTCTCTCCCTTAGGCCATACACATGAGGGATTTTTATAGTCCCTCCAAGTAGTTTCAGCAGTTGGAAACAGTTGGCCACGGGCTGGGGTGGTTGAACTACCTGAGTAACCATCAACCCAGCACGAAATTAGGGATTTTTTATATATTTTTTAATCATTTTAATGGCATACGCGGAAAAGTCTAGCTGGACTCGCGTATACACGCGGAAAAGTATGGGCATAGTCGCGTATGGGGGATTTTACACTGTTTTTAAGTGAATTTGTCCAATTCTGTAGGAATGGGTGCCCAAAAGCCATGAAGCAATCATGAATCATGTCAAGGTGAGAAATGATGCTATAACAATAAGGTGTATGAGGAGAATGTGCATATTGTATACCGCTCTGATAGGAAGACAACATGGTATGTGTTTGTTGAGTTTGAGAGCATAGAGGATTCCAAGGCTAACATGAGCGAATATGGGATAAATATTGGACACAAGTCATCAAGTAAGGCTTGGGATTCTCCATTTTAATGTGTTGGATTTGAGCAATGAAGGATCACCTAGTTGAGGTCAACATGTTGGCCAACTTGGTTGTGTTTAAGTCAAGGATAATAATAAACCTATTTTTGTCTCCTCATTGGATAATCGAGTGGTTGGCACTATGGGATGTTATTTCCTCCACCTAATTTCAAATCCCATCGGGGAACATCTTTGGACCATTATGATAAGGAAAAAAGAGTAGGCTTTCCCACCCTAGAGGTATATTTTTACACACAAAATTCAATTTTGTAATTTTACAAAAAGAAATAATATTTTATTTAATGTAAAGCATTAAGAAATAGATAAAATTTTGTAGAGGGTGTGGAGTATGCCCTAAAACCACTTCTTCTTGGCTAAGAGCTTGTATTCCTTTGACATAAGGAAGCAGACTAACGATCCAATACTCAAAGGTATCTTGCAGGAGTGAAATCTTACCCCCTTACGAACCACTAGTGAGTAATTACAGGTGGTATGGTTTTCGTTGAATAAGAGTAATGAGTCAACCTGCATTAACAAATAACAACCAATAATAATTATCCCCTTATTATATTAATAATTGAATTATGATATATTTCCAACTATTTGAAAAAAAGCCAAATTAAAATTAAAAAAATATAATCAAAATTTAAGGAATGCGTTAATTAATTAGAATAAAATATACCTTGATCTTCATGTTGATCTTTAACTTCAACTAGGACTAACTAGGAATTGCACCATATGTTGCAAAGGAAACACTGTAAAGAGTAATCTAGCACTTTTCAAATTCTAACGTTTTTGTTTTCTAAAATAGGTGAAGTGCATCACAACATCATGATATTAACTATAAAAATCTGCATACTAAAATGTAAAGATTTAACAACAATAAACGTTGGATGTGTAGAGCCTTATGGTTATATTGAAAATTATATTATCATTCACTGCAGTTTGGAACCATGCCTGAGTTTATTTTTGAAAATATAATCTTAAACATCCAAAAACACGACGAATATTAAAATAATTATCTTCATGTATTCAAAATACTGCAATCAAATAGATAATAATGCTTTTATGTTTCTCTAGGTAGACGTTGGAGGATGGGATATTAATAATGCTTTTTTGTTTCTCTAGGTCCCAATCCACGTTGTCCCATATTGCTATTGTTGTTGGCTGTTAATAAAATACAACCAAGACTGTGAAACGTTGTCCCCTACTGCTATTGTTGTTGGCTATTAATAAAATACAACCAAGACTGTGAAATGGTATGACATTTATTCTCACATTTCCCTATATCGGGGCTCTGAAGTGCTTTATATGGTTGGTTGTCCATAATAGGATCTTAATGTAGGGTTTTTTAAAATGAAATGGTTACTCTTCAATAACAATCAACAAAGACAGCCCACAGGTCCTCAGATTTCTAACCAGGTGTGTAAACCATGATTGAAAAAATATATCTAATGATTAATCAATATTTTCTCATGACATCATGCTGCCATGTTATCACCTGAGGAGTTTGTCCCATTTCTTGTCCTCCAGCTTATACCACTGAGGTGCCAGGGGACTGTTAGGAGGCACTTGGGTAGGTATTTGTTGCTTTCAGGATCCAAGGAGATGCGAACTATGTAGGAATAAGTCAAAAGATACATGGCATCTCTTTCTCACCTGCCCATTTTTGGCTAAAGTTTTGATCGATGTTTTTAGTACTGCTGGGTGCAGGAACAGAACCACTGTGAGGTGGAGAACAGGTGCATTGTTCCCAAGCGAGACGTGGCAACAAAAAGGTAAGGGGTTTCTTGAAACCTTGTATTGCTTAACTATTAAGACTAAATAAGATTTTTTTTGCTAAGATGTGTGCATGGGAAATGACAGGCCTCGTAATGGCGGCACCCAATAAGAAATCACTACAAGGCAACAACAAAAATAGGAAGGCCTTAGGAGACATTTATTCATTATCCTTTAGATGTATATAGTGAATCAATCTTCTGCTGCTGGGTTTTTGTTTCTTTCCATTTTGTTGTCAAGCCAAAGCTACCCACATCCACACCCAATTACAAAGGGGTTTTATAGCAGTAAGATAGCTTTGTGTTTATTTACGATGTAGGTTGGATAAAAATGTTTAATAATTACTCATAAATTTTTTGGTTATAATCACATGGCAATTGTTGAATACGTTGAGGATATATACAAATTCTACAGGAAAATCGAGGTATGTTTCCTTATCTAAAGTATGTTATTCATGTATTCCCAGGACATGAGTCGTGTACCTCCAGATTATACGAGAAATCAGGTTAAAGCCCTGCAAATATCTTCAGGAATGTGGCCCTCAAACATATTATTATAGAGCTTCAATTGGATAAGATTTTGAGAGCTCCATAATGCCAGAGGAACCTCACTAGTTAGATGGTTTTCATAGAGTTTTGCGTATTGTAGACTGTTGTAGGAGTCTAAGGACTGCAAGCTCCCATTTAAATTGTTTGAAAATATAACCAACGTGTAAATATTTCTTCCCTCACATAGATGTGTAGGCAGAGGACCCCTGAAATTGTTCTCTGAAACATCAACGAGTGAAAGATCAGAATGTGTATCCAAATTCTGTGGCAGCTGCCCAGTAATCTTGTTAGTGGCGATATCCAAGTTTTTCAGGTTAACAAGCATTCCTAACTGTGCAGGGATGGACCCCATGAGGTTGTTCTCCAACAATGCCAAGGTTTCCAAATGCCTCAGATTTGAAATTGTTTCAGGAATTGTTCCTTCCCTCACATAGATGTGTAGGCAGGGGACCCCTGAAATTGTTCTCTGAAACATCAACGAGCGAAAGATCAGAATGTGTACCCAAATTCTGTGGCAGCTACCCGGTAAGCTTGTTAGTGGCGATATCAAAGTTTTTCAGGTTAACAAGCATTCATAGCTGTGCAGGGACAGACCCCATGAGGTTGTTCTCCCACAATGCTGGGCTACTTGCAGGCAAAAGAGCTGTTTGGAATATATCTTTCACTGACCCCAACATCCACCATGCAACTCCCAGGTTGACTGTTCCAGCCACTAATGTGCTTATAAACTGCATTGCATCCACAAGAGATCAGTAAACAGAACAGAACAAATGTGGGCAGCCATTAAATTGATCTAAAGAACGTTTTGCAAATGGAAAATTCATTCTGATTTTCTCAAAAATGGAATACATTGTTCTAAAGAATTCTAATGTGTATCTATAATATAGTGTGTTTATCTATGATGTTTATGGAAAGTTTCAGATTTGCTATTTTTCAGGAATTGTTCCATTCAGCTGATTAGTTGAAAATTCCAAAGATTTTATGCTCCTCAGCCCTTCAATATTATGCGGGATTTCTCCAGACAACTGGTTTCCCCATAGATATAGTTCTGTAATCTTTCAAAACCTCATCAAACTCATGGGAATGTTGCCAGATAGATGATTGTGAGAGAAATCCAAGCTCTCCAGCTTTGTCACATTGCCGAGAAAAGCAGGAATTGAACCTGTCAGCAGATTATTATGCAGCCAGAATGTCTCCAGGTTCGATAACATGCATCTCTGTGTAAAAGTATAGAAGGTAATAGACCAGCAGTTTAAATGTAAATTTGCCACATTAAAGTTAAATGGAATTAGGTAGCTGCCTCAAACTTTTCTAACCAATGTGAATTTCAAAGACCATGAAGCATGAACGAAACTTGAAGCATGAATAAAACTTGGATGCGACTTTTTCTACATCTTAACTTGGAACAAGATCTCGTGAAAGGCCCTAGCATTCCGTATATTACTTACATTGATAAGGTTGTCCTCAGGGCATTATGCTATGAAAACCACTACTAAATTACTTGTGAATCAATATATTTTGAATCCACTTGACCCTTGGAAAGGCCTTGTCTGCTAACCACACTAAAACTAGAGCAGATGCCCCACCCAAGAAGAACCAATTTAACTGGGGATACACTCCAAGCTTGCCAAATATCCTCACTGGACCAACCAAACCCCATATGATTGATGCATCGTAGAACACATGATCATTGGGACGTGTCCATGGGCTAATTGTAGGCAAAATAGCTATTTGGCATATATCTTTCACTGACCCCAACATCCACCATGCAACTCCTAGGTTGACTGTTCCAGCCACTAATGTGCTTATAAACTGCATTCCATCCACAAGAGATCAGTTAATAGAACAGAACAAATGTGGGCAGCCATTAACTTGATCTAAAGAACGTTCTGCAAATGGAAAATTCATTCTGATTTTCTCAAAAATGGAATACCTTGTTCTAAAGAATTCTAATGTGTATCTATAATATAGTGTGTTTATCTACGATGTGTATGGAAAGTTTCATAATGGAAAAGAGAATTTTGAAGCTAAACAAAAGTAATGCTTTTATCAATTCACCAAGATGTTCAATAACAGGTTTAAACAAGACTAACACTAGTTCTTTTGGCACAAAAAAATAAACTCCCCCAAAAATGCCAAAGCCTAACACCAGTTCCTTTGACACAGACATAATAAACACCTCAATTTTTTTTTTCCAATCATCTAATAAATAAAAACCCAGTTTTCTGGAGCAGTTAATGGTCCAGAATGACAGGAAAAATAACGTTTAATTTGGTAGAACAGTGGTTATTACTTATTTTATAATTATTTGTGCTTCAATATGAAATTCCCATCTGGACCTTTATGGAGTGTTAAAATGGTATTAGAATTGCAGAGCTGAAAAAACAAGAGCTGGGTGAGTGCCATAAGCATGAGGATATATCTATATATAAAACTTTGAAGGAGAGTGAGTATTTTGAACATAGCATACTTGTACAAGGAACATAGAGCGTGGTGGGATTTTCATGTAATGGCCAAGCTTGAAGTCTGATAGGAAATCAATTGTCCCAATCGAAGTAGCACCTATTTGGTCACATCTGGATGAGGGTATTTTTCATATATATATTTCAAGAATGACTATGCACTTTTCTCCCCATCCAACTTTACTATGTTTATCTTTTCTTTCATTCTTTCTGCACTGCCCTTGCAGTTTTCTACGTGTTCTCTGGTCTCCTTCTCAAATACTCCCTCTTGGTGTTTCTTGACTGCTTCAGAAGAATATATGTACCATTCAGAACTTGCAATCCATGCAGACATGATGGAAATTACATTCTTGATGCTCTGAAAGTGGTAGGGATGGGCTTTCTTCTCCATTTTCAGAATAGAGGAATATGATTTTCCAATCCTACTCAATGCAATGGCCTCGTTCTCCAAATGATTTTCTTCTGTAACACGAAGGGAAACCTTGCAACAGTCTATGGCCTCACAGATTATGTCCATATCGCCACACATAGCCTTCTCCAGTAGCTCTTCTCCTTGAATGCGCTTCCTGGATTGCTTCACACAGCGTTTGGTAATTGAAAACCTCAATTTTTAAATCTGCCACTTGTTTCACCACTTACTTACCCATGGAAGCAATACTAATGACGATTTTAGCTCATTCAATAGGTCCATAAAAGTCACGCATTGCGTTCAAACATTTCTGGTAACCATCCCGATCAGATAATTCTTGACTTGTCAGGGATTCAGCGCCCCGTCAAAATATGAACTCTGCATGGATTTTATAAAGCATAGAGCCAATTATTCTAATCCCTGCCCACTCTGTTTTAGAGCTTCCCATGGTCTCGCAGAGAACTTTGAGGACAGGCTCAAAACTTGTGGAGTGATCACTAGAAATCTGATCAGAAGACCACTAAACTATTTTGGAAGTAGACCAGAGTGCGCCCTGCTTGCAGAGTGCGCCCAACATGTAGAAAGTGAGTCGCAGCCACAAGAGAAGAAAATTAGCTCACAGCCACCGCGAAGAAAATGAGCTTAGAAACCCTAACGAAGTTCTGATGTTTATTAATATATATTTTACTGTAACTGATTAAAAATGTAACAGTTTTTAATCTGAGGTAGAGATGATTTGAATCATCTAACATTAAAATCAAGGGCTCACAATGGTACATGTAGCGATTTAGGAAAGTTGTTTTCAAATAGATACGCTTTATAGCGTAATAACAACATGATTTTATGTATAAATGACTCATCTAAGGCTACCTACGAGAATGATCCTAAGTTTTTCAAAAAATCCAGTGACAAGGACATGAATGGAATCTCCTCTGAAAATAATACGTAAGATGGAATTTTTCCTTTGACTCCCAGATTTTATAGTGATACAACGTGGTGGTCAAGGTTCTCTAAACTCCAAGTCTCCCCATACTCACCACGGCAAGAAGAAAATATGTTACCAAAGGTTCTCTAAAGTCTATGTGTGGCCATAATCACAAGGTAAATGTTTGAGTTTATCGAAGGTTCCATAAAGTCTAAGACTCAGCCATAACTAGATGAATGTTTGAGAGAGATTAATCATGATCTGAGGTAGAGATGATTTGAATCGTCTAACATTAAAATCAAGGGCTCACAATGGTACACGTAGCGATTTAGGAAAGTTGTTTTCAAATAGGTACGCTTTACAGCGTAATAACAACATGATTTTATGTGTAAATGACTCACCTAAGGCTACCTACGAGAATGATCCTAAGTTTTCCAAAAAATCCAGTGACAAGGACATGAATGGAATCTCCTCTGAAAATAATACGTAAGATGGACTTGTTCCTTTGAATCCCAGATTTTATAGTGATACAATGTGGTGGTCAAGGTTCTCTAAACTCTAAGTCTCCCCATACTTACCACAGCAAGAAGAAAATATGTTACCAAAGGTTCTCTAAAGTCTATGTGTGGCAATAATCATAAGGTAAATGTTTGAGTTTATCGAAGGTTCCATAAAGTCTAAGACTCAGCCATAAATAGATGAATGTTTGAGAGAGATTAATCACAAGGTAATTGACATACATATTTCAATGTAGAGGCATGCAAATTTAAAAGTCAACTTAGCTATGAGTGACACGTATCATGAGTAGTTACCTTCCCTTCACTAATACAGGCCCAATACCTGGTCTTTGTTTCAACACTCAATATGCCACACCTTCATTCACTCGTTTCTTTTCCGCCAAGCCTGGATTTCAATGAGCTCGGCTTGCATCCAACGTCTAGCACTTTTGTATGGCGATACATATTTCCAGCCTATACACCATATTAGGCGATACATATTGATTCCCTAGATACATATATGGGGCAAATGGAGGTTGTCCACCAACTCCAACAGGCAGACTAGATATCTGCTGGCCAATAAGTGGCAGTTGATTTTGTATAACGCCTACTTTTGGAAGTGTATAGTCTCTGCTCCGATCATTATTAACCTGTGTACAAGGTCATACGGCACTATTGAGAATCACAGGAAAAATGAAACAATTATATTTCACAATAATGACAATTTCAATTACCTTAACATTGAGTTCAATGTGGTGAATAAGAGAGATGTAATTTGCAATAGCCTCCGTCATATATAGAATGTCATTCTAATGCCTCTTTGGAAACTACTGCAGTTGGTATATATCTGAATACATACAAACATATCTAAGTACAAGCATCCCCATTTTAATCAGTAACGAATTTGACATTTTCTATAACTTCAACATTGATAGGTAATAACGTTGCAAAATTAGGCAACAACAAAGATCAATGGGGTTCATCAACTCCAAAAATCAAAAAAATCAGAGCAGATATCTCAGCGAATATATCTGTTAATGTGGTTAATGTTTATAGGCTGTATATGTTTATTATTATATTTAATCAAATATATTATTTAATAGTGGGTATATACAATTCGATTGTATTAATCTCTCGCAAAAAAAATAAAGACGACATCCATACTTAGAAATTGAGCATGCAAGCTCTATTGATTAATCAAACAAATAGAGTTACATATATACATGAGGATTGTCTCAAGATAGAGAAGCTGTCGTAGACGCACAATAATTTGGTTGAGATAATATCTCAACCTCACACCAAACTAACCTATCAAATAGGAACAAACTCTATACATAGAGAGAAACACAACTGAAGACAAGTAGGAATTACATATTCCAACACTCCCCCTTAATGAATACTTGTCTCAATATATATCTGCAAAATCTACAATTGGTTCTATTGTCGATGTCCATATAAAGGAACAACCATCTACCGAAATGCATGGGTTCCAACCACTGCAACCGCTAGTCTACTAGGAAGTCCTTCACATACATGGTTCATCCAACCTTTTGATTAACTCCCCCTTGATATAAAATTTCACCTTATGGAGTCTGAAACCAATACGGCCCACCCAAGTGTATCCATCTCGCATGACACACTCTTCCAGGGTGTTAAAACTCTCTGACAGAGGGAACATATAACAAAGGGTATGCATGCCTGTTAGGTCCCTATATTACTAGTATAGTCCCTTATTGTTGTTAGTGTAACTCCCTTATTGTTATTATTGTACCCTTGTAACCCCCATTTTTTTATTATTGTGCCCTTAAATTATTATTGTTAGGTCGGCTAGGATTACATTGTGGCCCACTAGGATTACATTATGGCCCCATGGACTCCTATATATAGAAAGGAGGTTTTGTAAATTGTATCATCCAAGAATTTTTCACTTATGTAATGTATTGGAGGTTTCCCCCTCAAAGTGGCTCATTTCTAAGGAGTTTATATCTCTTTTCTTCTCTTTTTGGAGCTGGTTACACAACATTTGGTATCAAAGCTTGGGATTCTAGGGTTTCGCTGATCCAAACAGGTCATCGTGGCATTTTCACTATAACTTTTTTTCTACGAAGTTTCAGAAGCTGAAATTTTTAGGGTGCGAAGCTGAAATCCTGAGGAAGATTGTCTAAAAATTGCAGAGCTTGGTTCGCAATATTTTTGGAGATATCATCTGTGGAAGTTAGGTCTTGTTTCAAGCTTCTAAAAAGGTCATCGTGGAATTTTCGCTATAAATTTGTTTCTACGAAGGTTCAGAATCTGAAATTTGTATGGTGCGAAGCTTAAATCCTGAGGAAATTTGTCAAAAAATTTTAGAGCTTGGTTCGCAATATTTTTGGAGATATGATCTGTGGAAGGTAGTGCTTTTTCAGGCTCCTGAATTTCATCTCAAAGAGGTGATCATGGGAAAAGTTCAATAACTCTCTCTCTAGGCAGTGGATTTGAGTGCCATGAAAAGTGGTCGCAAGTGCACGGACTTTAGTTTCTTGGCTATCAATTTCAAAGACAAAGGATGAAACAGTGACACGTGGCAATTCCTACAAGTTTTCTCTACTGAACTAGTCCAGAATTAGGTCATTGTGGGAGATTGGACACAACTTTGTCTTGGGGAATCCAAATTAGATCAGACCTGTGGCATTTGAAAGAAGCTTCAAAGGGCTACTACAGGGCTGAATTTGAAATATTTAAGATTTTCAATTACATATATAATTCAATTTCAATATCGAGCTCCTCAAAGCAAGTAAAAGGTATCAATATTGGATTCTAAAATGGCGCCTAAAAAGAATTCAACACCCATTAAGCCTTCAGAAGGCTCTACCATGACTAATGAAGATGAAGAATTGCAACATGATCTATCAAAATTACAAGAGCAAGTGCAAAAAATTTCACTCTCGTAAAGAGCAACAAAAAATGAAATGGAAGTTTTGAAGAAAGGCGTGGAAGTGAAGATGGATGGTTTGAAGAAAGGCATGGAAGCTAAGATGGATGGCGTGGAAGTGAAGATGGACGGTTTGAAGAAAGGCATGGAAGCTAAGATGGATGGCGTGCAAGCTAAGATGGATGGCATGGAAGCTAAGATGGATGGCATGGAGGTTGGCATGGAATCTAAGATGGATAACATGGAAGCTAAGATCGATGAGAAAATGGAAAACATGAAGAATTTTCTAAAAGAAGACATGGAAAGTTTGACAAAGTTGATACAAGAAAGGTTTCCTAATGGTGAAAAGATAGTAGAAGAACCTCATGATGAGAACAAAATAAATGTTAATTGTGATTTCATAAACTCTAATGTTGGTGGGAAGAACCACCATATTCCAAAGATGGAAATGAGGAAGTTTGATGGAAAGGATCCTGTAACATGGATACTACAGATGGAGCAATATTTTGATCTCCATAACGTGCAAAACACACAAAAGGTACGCATTGCAACTTTACATTTATAAAAAAATACATTTGTATGGTATCGATGGCTTTGCTCCCGTAAAAAAATTGTCACTTGGTCAATTTTTACGGAAGAAATGATAGCACATTATGAGGATACAAAGAGCAACACCTTCTTTAGCCAATCGATAAATCTCAAACAAAAGGGTTTAGTGGGGCAGCACATTGAGGACTTCCAAAAATTGAATATAAGGGTAACTGATATTCCAGAGGAACACAGGATTGATCTCTTCATAAGTACTCTAAAGGATAACATCCAACATGAAGTTCGTGTTTTGGAACCTGATTCATTGGAGAAGGCATTCAAGTTGGCAAGAAAAGTTGAATGTAAAATTATGGCAACAAGGAAGCCTACCACTCAATTCTATAAAGAAGGAAGTGTTGCCACGCCTAGATTTCCACAACCTACAAGGTTGACACCACAAAAATTGGAAGAAAAAAGAGCAAAGGGGCTTTGCTACAGTTGTGATAGCAAATACACTAAAGGTCATAAGTGTGCTGAAAAGAAATTATTTTACATAGATTGTGAAGAAGAAGAAGAAAATGAAAAAGAAGAGGATATACACCAGGACCTAGCCACAGAAGATGAAGAAATGAATCCGACCATATCATGTAATGCACTGGTAGGAATTACCACTCCTCAAACTCTCAAGATAGCAGGACAAATCAAGAAGAAAAGGGTAATAGTGTTGATTGATTCAGGTAGCACCCATAATTTTGTTCATTGTAAGGTAGCCAAGGAATTAAATTGTTTCCTATACCCAGCACCAGAATGTCAAGTGATGGTTGCAAATGGAGGAACTATAAATTGCTCTGGAAAATGCCATAATATCAAGCTAACCATGGGGAATATGTATTGACTAGTCCAATGCTTTCCATTCCTATGGGAGGTGCTGATGTTGTACTAGGAGTACAATGGTTACAATCTTTGGGGACGGTAGCTTTTAATTTTCAAGAACTTTTCTTGAAATTTTTTTTCAGAAGGAAAGGAAGTTGAATTACGGGGTGTTGAAGGGAAGCCAAGAAGGATAATAAGCTCTAATGTCATGACAAAGCTTCTAAAGAAAGAACAACGAGGCGTAATTGCACAATTATGCTCACTAGAAGTTTCGACATCAAAATCATCTATTTCTGCAGATCTCCAACAAGTCTTGGACAATCATTCCAAGGTGTTTGAAACTCCAAAAGGACTCCCACCTATTCGTGATCATGATCATGCTATTCATTTGATTCCAGGAAGTGTTCCTCCAAACATCGGGCCTTATAGATATCCTTACTTCCAAAAGAGCGAAATTGAACGTATGATTGCAGAAATGTTAGAGGCAGGTATAATTCAACCTAGTCAAAGTTCTTTCTCTGCTCCTATAGTTTTGGTACACAAGAAGGATGGATCATGGCGAATGTGTACGGATTATAGGGAGCTCAATAAGCTCACCATTAAAGACAAATTTCCCATTCCTGTGATTGATGAATTATTGGATGAATTACATGGAGCAATTTATTTTACCAAGTTGGATCTTCGTTCGGGATATCATCAAATTAGAATGAAGACTGAAGATATTCCAAAAACAGCATTTCGAACTCATGAGGGTCGTTATGAATTTTTGGTCATGCCTTTTGGCCTTACCAATGCACCTTCTACATTTCAAGGGTTGATGAATTCCATTTTCAAACCCTTCCTTAGAAAATTTGTGCTAGTATTTTTTGGTGATATACTAATCTACAGCAGGTCTTGGAAGGATCATGTTGAACATGTTGACAGGGTGCTCAAACTATTGCAGGAGAAACAATTATATGCAAAAAAGTCCAAATGTTTCTTTGGAGTCCAAGAGGTGGAATATCTGGGTCATATTGTATCTCACGAGGGTGTTAAAGTAGACCCTAACAAAATTAAAGCCATTAAGGAATGGAAAGTCCCCACAACAATAAAGCAGTTGTGAGGATTTCTCGGGTTAACAGGGTATTATCGCAAGTTTGTTAAGAATTATGGGATAATAGCAGCACCTCTAACAACATTATTAAAGAAAGATGCATTTTCATGGACTCCTGAAGCAACTAAGGCCTTTGAACATCTTAAAGAGGCAATGTGCCTAGCACCAGTCTTAGCTACGCCGGACTTCACAAAAACCTTTATTGTGGAATGTGATGCCTCGAGAAATGGAATTGGTGTTGTTTTAATGCAAGAAGGAAGACCCATTTCTTTTGAAAGTCGTCCAATCAAAGGAAAGTATTTACAGAAACCTATTTATGAGAAGGAAATGTTAGCAATACTGCATGCACTAAAGAAATGGCGAACTTACCTAATGGGAAGACACTTCAAGGTAAAAGCTGATCATGATAGTCTTAAACACTTTTTGGAACAAAGACTATCTTCAGAAGAGCAGCAAAAATGGGTCACAAAGATGTTGGGTTATGACTTTGAAATAATCTACAAAAATGGAAAGCTTAATGTTGTTGCAGATGCACTCTCAAGAAAGAATGAAGAGGTGGAAGCATTGCTTTGTGCCATTTCTATTATCCAACCAGATTGGATAACCGAAGCAAGAGATGAATGGAAGAAGGACATAGATGTATGGACACTCATTCAAAAGTTGCAGCAAGATCCTAGTACATCTGATACATTTAGTTGGAAAAATGATTCCTTATGGTACAAAGATCACTTATATCTTTGTAAGAATTCCCAAATGAAACAAAATATTCTTCTGGAATTGCACACTTCTCCTTTAGGAGGACACTCAGGATTTTTAAAAACTTACCATAGGGTAAAGAAAGATTTTTTTTGGATGGCCTTAAATCTGATATTCAAAAGTTTGTGGCGGAATGTTTGGTTTTCCAGTAGAATAAAGTGGAGACAATTAAGACCCCGAGACTTCTACAACCTTTATCCATTCCAAGTCAACGTTGGGAGGAGATTTCAATGGATTTTATCACAGGTTTACCTAAGTCCGAAGGAAAGAGTGTCATCATGGTGGTAGTTGATAGACTTGCCAAGTATGCACACTTTTGTGCATTATCTCATCCATTTAAAGCAAGTACAGTTGCTACTACATTTGTGGACAGAATTCAAAAGCTACATGGAAGCCCAAGGGTTATTGTGAGCGACAGAGATCCCATTTTTACGGGAAATTTTTTGACGGAGTTATTTTCTTGTTTGGGTACTCAATTAGCTCATAGCTCATCTTATCATCCTCAATCTGATGGTCAAACAGAGATAGTAAATAAATGTTTGGAAGGATATCTTCGTTGTTTTGTATCTGATAAACAAACACGATGGGTCAAGTGGTTACCTCTCGCTGAATGGTGGTATAACACTTCCTTCCATACTGCAGCAAAAATGACCCCATTTATGGCACTTTATGGATATCATCCACCATCGATCACATCATCTTTAAGGTAAAATTCGAAGGTTCAAGCAGTGGAAGATCACATTGAGCATCAGCAAGAAGTTCTCCAACTCTTAAAGGATAACCTGAATTTGGCACAAAATCGAATGGAACAACAGGCAGATCAACATCGCAGCGGAGAAGTTTTAACGTAGGAGATTGGGTATTTTTACGGCTACAACCATATAAAAAAATGTCCCTCAAGCAAGCTAAGAAGGATAATAAATTATCACCAAAGTACTATGGTCCTTAGAAGGTGTTGCAAAATATTGGTACTATGGCATACAAATTGGAGCTTCCTGCTTCTTCGCGAGTACATCCATTTTTCCATGTTTTGTGCTTAAAGAAGGTTATAGGTGAAAATCTTCCAGTTCAAACAATATTGCCAGAACTTGATGAGGAAGGAAAAATCATATTGGAACCGGAAGCGGTCACGGAAACAGGAACTCGACAACTACGAAATCGATCAATTTCAGAGTATCTCATCAAGTGGAAGAACTTACCCACTGAAGATTCTACATGGGAGGATGAGAATTTTATACAAAAGCACCCAAAGCTACTCAAGCGTTGAGGAAAACACTTTTTTTGAAGGAGAGGGGCATGTTAGGTCCCTATATTACTAGTATAGTCCCTTATTTTTGTTAGTGTAACCCCCTTATTGTTATTATTGTACCCTTGTAACCCCCATTTTGTTATTATTGTGCCCTTAAATTATTATTGTTAGGTTGACTAGGATTACATTGTGGCCCCATGGACTCCTATATATAGAAAGAAGAGTTTTATGAGTGTATCCAAGAATTGTTCATTTATGTAATGTATTGGAGGTTGCCCCCTCGAAGTGGCTCATTTCTAAGGCGTTTATATCTCTTTTCTTCTCTTTTTGGAGCTGGTTACACAACAATGCCTCTCTGGGTCTTACAGCACATACAAAAAATAAATGACATGTAGATTTGCTTCTTATTACAAACTGTGACTCATACTCATGGTCATGAGTCTATTCCAAGAAACTCACACAAAACAAACTCTCACAAACTTGATTGTCCATCTTCCTTTCCACTCGCCATACCATTCATATGCTAGAGCTTTCTCGATTGAATATTTCTGTCATAGATTTTGTACTTTTGAATTTTGGATGTACTGGTCTTGAATCTCCATGCTATACCTGTCATTAGTTAGAGTCACGAATTCTAACAAAATGACTTCATATTGAGGTCGCGAATCTCAATATGTATACAAACTTTCAAGACTGGTTCACATTTACCCATACCAAACAAGAAAAACAATAACATATGATAACATACGCCTGCTGGTCTAGTCTCAGCTAGGCTTACAATGATAAAAAGACATAAAAACTTGGTAGCAGAGTTTTCATCTTAGTCTTTATGCTTGTGAGACCATATTTGTTCATTCGTGGATGAGGCTTCATCTTCACTTTCTTTGTCATGAGATAGTGATGTATCTTCGCCTCATTTCTTCCCCAGTGATGGAAAGCTTGAACGCTTATCCTCGCCCTTTTGAAAATTATGACAGGCTTAATAGGAAATTGTTTTCTCTCACAATTTCTGGTGTCACGCATGTAAATTTCAACAATGTTGTCATCTGCACACACATAAATATTGATGAGATTATCACATTTTAAATACTCTCCAGCTCTGTCTTCTTCTGCCACGTCTTCGCCATCAGCTTCATGTGGCTCGTTGAATTGATCTTCAACACTTTTTTCATCTTTACATCCTTCCTGAAGATCAACTTGTGACTCGTCAATATCAGGATCTTGCACAATGCATTGTGCCTCTTGTTTCTCGTGGTCATCAACAAAACCACATTTTTTTCTGAAAAAATTCCAGACTTAAAAATACTACTCATGCTAAAGCCTCCAAATGCTAACATGAGAATATCATCATCATCATCATCAGAAAAAATATTTGAAAAAATAGACATGTTGTTAAAAAGGTCCAGCTTATATGGTTTTTTCTTGTTTCCAGATTTCAACTCCACTCGGTCCTCTTACGAGCTCCAACGACCTCGTTACCACACGGGCGGGAATCCTCCCTTTGGCAGCTCTTCAACAGTAGAACCTTATAGATTGTGGCTTCTATGCCATGCAGGGCTTAGTGCCCTCAACTCTTGTGACGAGCAGAAAATGACCTCTCAACAAACTTGCGAGATTACTGGTTTGATCCCTCAAAAAATATTCTACCATGCCACTCCTAGACACCTCAACATACAATCCCCACAAAACCCGAGATCCGATCCGGGATTGGATTATGCGCATAATTCTCTTGAACGCGTTATCTTTTTCTGATTTTCTAGATACGAGGATTCCTGCTTGAACGCGCAAGATTTGGGATGGTTTTGTGTGCCAACGCGTCTGTAATATTAAAAAATGGCCTCACAGTAAGACCACCGAAATATATACGTAAGAGATCCTGTAATTACCTTCAGTCTCAGCCGTAATGGAAACCTAATTACGGCCTGCTGATCGACAAGAGATTTTGAATTTTTTGTTTCGAATGTTGGTACTGTTAAGGCCGTGTTGATATACCGGAATCCCTATACGCATATATTGGATCATAACATATTGTTTGTTATTCATTCAATACAAAGCTTCCTTTCCACATGAGGAGTATAAATAAATAAACCAGTGAACTGATGATTCAAGCGATTGACACGAGGCACATGTCTGATCTTCTTGAAGCAAGCACGGACTTCAATTACATTTCAAAAAACAAGCATGCCAGTGAAAATTTATTGGTTTATGCCTGCGTTAACAGACATGCAAAGAAAAGGGGGGATGGCCCGATCCAAAACAGAGTATGATGACAAGACAGACTCCACGTGCCCCTCACATGACCGAGCCCTCAAAATCAAAGATCTTTCATCGATCATATGGGATCGGAGATCCGATCTATGTAGTAGATCCACGCTGATTAAATGTCGTAGCCTGCCCACCAGCAATCAAACACAGCAAAAAACTCACCTGATATTTGCTGCCTTATTTAGCTCCAGCACCGAACGTGGAAGCCTACAACCGTGTTGGTTATTTAGTCTCCTCCACAGAGTTTCTTCCGTCTCCTCTGCGCCACACTGTGTCCCCACACATCTACCAATCGACCTTCACGTCGATATTCCACGACCAGGCAGCTTGCAGCATTAGCAGTCAATAGCTCCACCCCCCCTGCTTTCAAACAATACGGAGCCTCTGATCTATGAGGACTTTCACGACAGAGATCTATCACACCGAAGCTCCACACTCAGATCTCTACACACAGGTCCTTTCAGCGATTCGACCTGAAGCTCCAATACCAACTTAGAAATTGAGCATGCAAGCTCTATTGATTAATAAAACAAATAGAGTTACATATATACATGAGGGTTGTCTCAAGATAGAGAAGCTATCTTAGATGCACAATAATTTGGTTGAGAGAATATCTCAACCTCACACCAAAATAACCTATCAAATAGGAACAGACTCTATACATAGAGAGAAACACAACCGAAGACAAGTAGGAATTACATATTCTAACATTGTTAAATATTGGTTGTCTTTTTGGATTTGCTTTAACAGTCAAGGCTCTGAATTAGGTCATGGGATTTTGCCTTTTTCTTTTTTAATACTAAAAAATTTGTTTTCGAATATGAATTTTTCATAACCCTTATCCACATTAGGGGTAGACATAGTGTATCTAGTGATTATAGTGGTAGCAAATAGATCAACCATGTATCACAGTTCTAGACCACCCCACTTGTCCATTCTACTAGTAAAAAAAAGGTCTAATTATGTGTATTAGTAAATGGTTTTTATTATTTTATTAAATATTTATATAATAAAATTTCTTTTTATATTTAATTTACAAATATGGACGTGGCATTTTATATGGGTACTTAGATCTCTTCATTTTTTATGGGCCTTGTTTTTTGTTTGATGAATTTCATTTTCTCATGTTATTATCATTTGTTTGAAAAATTGATGATCTTGTTAAAATTGGCCAAAACCCAACAAACCTCCTCATGAATGAGGAGGTCCATCTAACAAAAATAAACCTTAAAGTAGATGGGGTTCTAAGCTTAGCCCTTTAAGCTTCCCTACAAAACATGTTTCTTAAGTGTTAATTTTTAGTTGGACTTTTTTGGAGAATCTACAAGTTAGCATTTTTAGAACATTGTAACACCCATGTGCCTACTCTAGGGCATAGTTTTGGATCATAGTTTAGAATTTTGTTGCTTACTACAATGTTGATAAGTTTGGACTAGTAGGAAATACTTCTAAAGGTTTTACAATTGTGCCCCCATCACATATTTTATGAAATATAAATATATTTTGAGTTCAAGTTAAAAAAAATGACCAAAACCCATAGGGGCCAATTTTTATGGACAAAACTTTGCTCGCAGAGGTGAAACTCAAAGTTTTAATATAATTTCAACTAGAGCAAAAATAAACCAAAAAAATGGGATGCTTTGGGAGTCAGATATCCCATGCTTATGGATGTTACACATCTCATCCATAATAGTGTGTTATTATCATTATTCTTTTTAGATATTATATTAGGTTGACTTATGCTTGTGTCACATCAATGTTGACCATGAACAAGATACATCTTCCTCATATCAGGTTGTATAAAACACCTTGCTTCTCTTGGTGAATTAATTGGATTCCTTGATCCAATGAGTCACTTTACTCAAGCATAATAATATCCAAGAGACATAAAATCAAGTTGAGTTATACACAAATACGAGCTTAAGCAATGATCCCATTTTGGACATCATTGATTTCAACCTTTATATTTTTCCCCGCAACATTTCAAATTAGTTCCAACACTAGTAAAATCCACTGGAAAATTGATGGGAAACTTCAACATATGCACCCAAATTAGGGCAATTGTAACATGCATCATATCATTCTCTCTCATATTCATTGTTTGAATAATTAGAATAGTCAAACTTAGAAGCAATGATACTACATTTCTTCTCTTGAACACATTTACCAAAAAATATGGTGAATTTGTTAGTGGCAATGCTAATGATGATGCCTTGGAAGTCAATTCTTAGAAATCATTGCATGCTCAAGAAGCCTATAGTTTCTTTATCTTCAAATGATGAAGTGTTCGATAGTAACATACCAACAAATCAGTGTCACAACCTTAAACCTTGTATGTTGGTGTTGTGTTGGAATGATTGTGATGCTTTTCCTAATTATAACATGTAGCAAAGCTAATGTAGAACTAATGAATATCCAAATGTCAGTATTCTTCATGATAATGATAATACTTACAACAATTATGCTTATGATGTATTCTATTGTTAGTAATTGGAGGTAATTATTTGGATGCTCTTACAATGGTGGGAAGCTTTACAATGATTTTCTCTCTAACTTAGATAAATAGTTAGTCATGAACCCTTTGAGACAAGTCATTTACCTGTTCCCTTCATTGTTTTATCACTTATGATTACGAAGGGAAACATGGTGACCAGACGCTATAGAGGGTTTTCAAACTATTTAATGGAAAGCATGTTCACCAACATTTTGACAAAAACCCTCATAAGTTTATGGTATGGTAATGGGTTTATAATTCCTCGTGATATCATTGCTAAGGATGATTCTAATCACTTATTAGTGACTACTTCTTGGTAAATGGTTAGTAATTGTTGCTAGCAAGTATGGTATGGTTAGAAAGCACTACATTGCTATTTTCCTTTGTTTTCCTCCTTAGGAGCATTCATTGTAGAGATGTTATAAGTTACTCTAATTATATAGTTGCAAGATTATAGATCAATAAGGTCATTTATATTTATCACAATTGGTATGAAATTTTTAGATTCAATGACATTCACCCATTAACATTTGTGCTTTTTAAGTGGATTAAATCCACATGGATCATGTAATTTAGACACTATTTCTATTCTAAGGGATCTTTTCACTATATATTTCAACAATCATGATGACCACAAAATCGTCTTAGAAGAGGGGGCATGATATATAGATCATTTTGGCATCTTCATCACACCCTAGTCTTCAACGTTTAGCCACGTGTGTTACTACCACCCTTGTGTGGTTTGGTAGTGTGCATGCTAAATCTAGTAATATCCCAATTTTCCAGATTGAATATTGCAAATATTTTGTTTTTGTAGTAAATAAAAAATAACCAAGGTCAATGAAGGAAGAGTGTGTAAATGGGTTATGATACCATAAGAGGGGAAAGGTGAGGGGGTATATGGGGGTTTTTCCTAATAACATATATCTATGTTACCTTGAATCTCCATTACATTCAAAAACTTAGTTTGCCGAGTTGAAAATTAAGGTCATGAGGAGTTGAGGAAATAAATCCATCAATCTAGGTCATCACTTTCTAAAAGTTAGCAAGTTTTCTTCCCTAGATTCTTGAAACATGAAAGAATTTTAGTAGGAATTCTCTTGCTATTGTTATTCATAAGAAATGAGGAAGAGGTGGTTGTTAAAAATCAAGAAAAATAGGCTTTTTAGGTAGACGATAACAAAACAATAGAGCTATTGTACCATAGAACAAACCAACCATGAAAATGAGCCATTAGATTTTGTAAAAGAGCCAAAAAACCAAGAAAATTTTGTAGAAGTTTTGAGATATCAGTATATACTTTTCTATGCCCACATTGAAGAGTACTAGAGGGACAAATTTCTATGACACTTTATAAGAAAGAAGCAAGTACTCCTTGTGTTGTGTGGGATAGGTAATGTGGGCATTTAAGAGCTGATCTATCCTTGAGAAAATTAGCAGTAAGGATTATTCTATTTAGACTTGTTTCATAACCTTTTATTTTACTACTTCGTCCTAATGATACCATATCTTGGCTAAGAGGTGGTGTCCACCGTGAAGTACCTACGACTAGGTGGAAAATCATTATACCTTAGTCAATTGCTTGGCATAATTTTAAATGTAGATAAGTTCATCTTTATGATTATTAAGTTGGATTATGATTATGCACTTTGTTGGTGTTTCATTGTTTGAAAGATGAAGATTTCTCCCTATAATATCCTATGATATTTTATCTATGTCAATTTGTTTCTTATAAGTTGTGTTTATAATTTTCTAGAGTGTTTTTGTTGTGCATGCAATTATTTATTTAACTCTTGTAAAGTAGTTAATAAGGGGGATATATTCATGATTTTATCTATATATTGTGTATGTCTTATTAAGCATTGTAACTTGTGCCAATCCTAGAAAACTCATTCTCACTTTTCCTATATTCTATATACCTGTGTTTTGGAGTATTCTAGTTTAGTAGTGGAGTGCAAAAAATCCCATACAAACTGTATGTAGTATCTAAACAAGACTTATATTCTACATGTAACAAATATCATATAAATTTTCAAGGAGATTGGAAAGGAGAAATTAATGCATGTATCCATTTATCTAAGCCTAACCACATTAGAGTTGTGTGATTCTCATGGTTGTCCATCAAGCTACTCACAATACATGGAATTTTCTTGTTGAATATCCCCCTATGCTCGTTATAAAGGTATCATCATCTCAAACAAGTGGAGTAGAATCATCATTGGTACCCTTCCTTGGCTATTCATAATGTTCATCATGTATACTAGTGTAAATTTTGGGTACCACATTTTTCTCTAGATAAATGCAGTAGGTATTTTAGGGGTATTTTTGGATTCCCTTTCATCTTGGTTTGCGAACCCTGTGCTCTTGATACATGTGCTCTAAAGTGTTAATGCAAGTGTTCTTGATATGTTTAAATCAACATTTTTTTCCTTTTTGGATTATTTCTATTGTTATTATCTACTATTGAACGTGAGTGGCATTGAATTTCTCAAGTCAATAGAAAGACTTATTAGGAAATTAATATACTTGGAGAAATAGCTATATTATGAGCATTATTATTATCACTTCTACTATCATTCTTCTTATTATTTGGAAGAAAATATATACTTACATTCTTGGAAAGAAATAAATTGTCTCCCATTCATAGAGAATAATTTCTAATATCATTATTACCAAAATAAACATTTCAATAATTGGCTATATGGATCATGTTAATTAGTCTTAATCCATGGAACAATTCATTTCACTCTCTATGTATTGAAAATATTAAACATATAATTTCTAGCTTCTCTTTACATTTGGATTTCATTACCCTTGAGTCTTATTCCCCACATCGCCAACTTGAGGGATTTTTATTTATAATAACTAAAATAAGATACTTTGTTAACAAAACTTATAGAAAGTACACAAATTCATGAGACAGAAACAAGGATTAGAAGCATCCATTATTGATGAGGAAAATGGATTTGACTACTCTTGATAAATCCTATAATTAAAATAGAACTTTAATGTGGGAAATAATTCTTATTTGTTAGTACCACTATTATTTTTTTACCATAAAGAGTATATATTTTATATATTAAACTGCGCTCGCTCGCTTGCAAAATGCATGAAATTTAAAACAAAATTCCGGGTCTTTCCCTGGCTATAGATGATACATTTAGGCCAACTCTTATTCGATTTTTTTTTTTCCAGCTTTCCCACAGTCAAAATTTATCACTATCTGCCTACTGCTAAAAACATTATAGAACTGGAATAACATGTATATACATTTATATTTCGATATATAAAAAAAATTAATATGAGGAGCAGGGGTGCTTATTCCTCCACTGGGGCCAGAGTGTTGAGGTCCAATGCATTTGGCTCCTCATCCTCCTTGCAACTGTTATCCAGCTTGAGATTTAGTCCATCAATCTCCTACCCGAGGGCTTCAACTTCATCATCCAGCCTTCAAATTCTCTCTTTTTTCTGCAGTTGATGCTCGTTCATCTCAATAACATCCTTATGGTTCCGATGCACACACATTTGCAGAATTACTATACCATTCATAAATTCACCATGTTCCAGAGCACTTAGCTCACAATTTTATGGTGAGATTCATACCAAGGAGTAACCCATAGGCCTCCACTTGGTTGTTCGTTCTCCTGCCTAGACTCCAAGCATAATTCTCTTTGATGTTTCCATCAGGATTTGTGATAATCCCTCCCTCTCCTGCCACCCCAGGTACCATTATTTTTAAGCGTTGGCCAATGCCTTACTATCTAGACACTTTGAATAAGGTACATGCATTAAATTATTATCTTAACTCTATAAGAGAAGGTTTCCTTCAACTTTCAATACTATTATAGGAAGTCTAATAATGGGTCACATTCGAACTAAAACTTGGTCAAGTATGCCATCAATAAATGTTTTTATATGAATCTTGGAGCTTAGCAACACACGAGTAGTTTTGTAATTGATGAGATATATATTGTATAATTAAGATATTAAATGTATTTTGTAATAATTAGATAAATGATTATGTGGTAAACCTTTTCAGAGGACAAGAGAGACACTAGTATTTTTTATGAAAGAATGTGCCCAACGATATCTTGTTTGGTTTTCATTTTAACAATATCAATATGATTTTATTTGTTTGAAGACATTGTCTCTTATTTTTTTCACCAATTTTTGGCCTCATGCTAGGTTGAAGATACTTAAATGGAATTCTAATTTTAACATCAATAACATGTTTATGATTTTTTTGCACAAGATGCTCATAATTTCATATGTTGGTCCTCCAAAAAGCATCATAAATGTCAAGGTTTTACAAAACTTTACTTGAAAATGTATGCCAGAGAATAAACACACATGAATATGACTGGATCTAAAATGTTTTGTGGTTAAGAAGAAGTTATGTGCAGGAAAAAGTGGATATGGATGAACGTGTGTTGCTATTTCAAAACACTTTTTAACAATCTACCCACCTTTCTTATAGGAATCAAATGCCATTGTGACTACTTCCCTGTGTTTAGGGCTCAATTTTTACACTCTTCCTAATCTAACCTGGCTAGTAAATATTGATATATAGTATGGCATATGCAACATTAAATATAAATAGAGATTAAACCATTTTTTTCATCAAACATTAATGTATTTGAAATATTAATATGTACACAAGTATACTGTTGTAGGAAATGATTTGGTGAAGAGCCTCTAAAATTGGGCAAGCCTTATCTATCTATAAAGAGTGAGGAACTTGAATTTCTTAATATATTACTACTACTGGGAAATGAGATAAAACAATATTACCAATTAATTATGAGATAAAACAATATTACCAATTGATAATTTTCACTATTTGTAATGCATTGCGTAAATTAACAAACTAAAATTGAGAGTCATCACCTTTTTATAATCAAGAGGTTTGAGACTAAGTGAACTAGATAATGAGCTATATTAAGTATTTCTTGAAAAATGTCAGCTAGTAAAGGTCATAAATGAAATCAAAATAATAACATGATATAGAAAATAATTGCATGTTAAGACTCTTGATTGAACCATTGGTGAAAATTTTTGTCACATTCGATGATATGTCAAATGGAAATATACAATTGATATCAAAGCTTGGTTATAAAACTAGGGGTTGAATGGGCTCACGGAAAATGGAGAGAGAGTCTCCCAAGGACGTGCTTAACGATTCTCTAAAAGGAAATTCAAAATTTTATTTAGTAAATTTTATTAACGTTATTTATATATATTTTTTTCCAAGAGTACATTAGTAATGTGCATGATCACTTTATATGAAAGAGGAATTTTAAGTTTTACTGGATTTTGAATTGTATTATGATTATTTTTCTTAGTATTAATGCATTTGTCACACAACTTGTTTCAAGCGAGATAGATAGTTTAAAGGAGTAGGAGTAGCCTTATTTATATGTTGATTTATTTTTCTTATTTGTTCTGTACAGTTATGAAAAGATTTGTATGTGAATTTTGTTCAAAATAACTTTAGATATTCATATGTTTTTATGATTGTGTTTGAGTTTTCAACTTATCAACTTATAGGTTTGTTTGATCCTATACTCACAAGCATCACATTTCATTTGAATGGTATAGTATATTTTATGAATGTATATGGGAAAATATTTGAATGGACAAGATATCCATTACTGTAGTAATGACATGCATGCTTAAAAAAAGGTATACGCTTAGTACCAATTTCCAAGCATTGAATGATGGAAAGAAAGAAACAAGATAAATAGATATTTGGAAATGTAATACGATGTTGGAATATCACTACATTTTAATCCCTCTCCCCTAAAAAAGATCAAGGATTTGCTTCTATAATTTTTTATTTTATTTTTCAAATGACTGAAAGAATATCAATCCCAATAATATCTTTAAACTCGATAAAATTGACTTCTCTAAGTTTGTTAACAAGCATAAGAAAACCTTAAACAAATTCCAAAAGGTAATGTCCATTTCAAAAGGCGAGAAAGTGGGGACCAAATGAATTAATATAACACATGAAGGAAAATGACTAGAAGATGCTATGTGGGTCATTCAAACCTTTGTTACAAAATATGCCAAGAAAATTGTATGAGGCTCTAGAGCTATGTCGTCAAACTGCATTTCATAACCATCATAAATGTTTGCATAATAAGTTACTAGAAGTGGGCATTGGTTATTCATGAGTAAATGCAATGGGCATGATTTATACCCATTACCTCTACTATCTCTTCATTCATATGAAGATCCTTGAGGTTGGGAATCTAGATATTGATTTCAAATCCTTTAATAACATGAGAGACAATGTATTTAACCTAATATGGTGACCTATACTACGATGACAAGTGAGTGGTACATAGTAGGTTTGATGGAAAATGGCATGAAGCTATTTTGAGAAATGAATGTGATGATGTTATGATAATGATGCATACGATTTCAGTATTGTGAATTCTGTAAAATCTCACAAGGTTATGGAGGTTGAAGGTTTACAAAGTAATGAATGATGTTGGTTGGATTGTATGTTAAGGAACGTGTGAAATTATGATTAGTGTTTTAAGAAATTCAAGTGAAATTTTTTAAGCAGAGAAGCTTTATGTTGAAACCAAGAGAACAAATCCTAGTGTTCTTACAAGTTTTTAGTGGAAGAACTTTCCAAAGTTACATGTGTGGAGGATTCTTTTACATTGTATTTGAGGTGGGATCATAAAGGTATCCTATGTAACCATGTAAATATTGTCATATCATTGATTAATATATGGCATGTTGAGAAGGCTTGGGAGGTTTATAAAGACATGCAAATGAAAGGAGATATTTCATCCTAGAAACTAGAAGAATAAATAGATTGTTACAAGTGATATGTATGACTTTTCAAATAACAAAACATGGGAGATTTTTCAAACACTCAAGAATACTAGTTCAGTCTATGTAATATCATGCGATATTCTAATTTAGGGACTGTGGGTCATGAAACATCTCTAAATCCTTAGACATTTTATAATTTATGAAGAAAATAGGACATGAGTCTTTTGCTAATAATTTATAATATTACCATCACACACTTAAGTTAAACAATGTGAGAAAGATGATGATATTTTAGAAGAGATTAGTGATTAAGTTCTTAGGCCTGATGATTTCACTTATTACAGTCTTATTTATGGTCTTTGTGAAGATGAAAAGTTTGATGTAGAAAGTTGTATCTTGAAGAGAGTGTTGAAAAAGCAGCAAGATGATGGATCTTAGTGAAATGAAGTCGCCTTCACTAAGTGGGCCCGCAGGCAAATTCTGGCGCAAAGTTTATTTTTAGACATATGGAGCATGGTCCAGGGGTTGCAGTATGTTATTCTTGGAGTATTGGTCGTGTTGGTAAAAATAGATGGACCTCTATTTTTGGACCTATAGGTCAAAGTATATTTTTAGACTACCTATCCTAAAAATAGGGAAGTCAAATATTATTTACCCTTAATAATATTTGGACTCTAAACTTCAGTTTACTCTCTTGGAGCACTTCAGTTCGAGCTACAGAAGTGGCTCATGCATATGACAGAGGAATTACGCTATTCCTAAGGGTTTGGTGAGCTCATGCATGGTTGACTTTAGTTAGGACTTCAGTGGCAGAAGTTTGGTGGAGTTGATGAGGCAGTTGGTGGAGTTGTGTTCGGTTTAACTTAGTTGAACTAGTTGAGATTAGTTTAACTAGCTAATCAACTAGTAATGAGTGGAGTGAATTAAATATTATTTAATTCATTAATTATTAACTCATTATTCAACTCAAGAACACATCAGTTCACTACAGTGCATGGACAGTTCAGTGGAGACCGGTGAAAGAGGTAGATGAAAGGGTGGAGTTAGCTATCAGTGGCGACATCAGTTGTGCATGAGATTTGCACCACACTTGGAGGAATTTCCCATGATGATTGCGCTGTCAAGCCAAGGAGATTCGAACCTTGGATCTCTATTTAAACAGGCCATGATTGCGCAATAGAGGCAAGGAAATTAGTGGTGAGTTTTGAACCAGTAACCTGTTCAAAACCAAGCTAGTTTGTGTGTAACTTCATGAGATAGTACTAAGTACTTGTGAGGAGTATTGTACTGATTTTGTTACATGTTTTCTCCATTATAATATACACAATAGTTGCGGGGTTTTCAGCTATAAGCTTTCCCCATACATACTGTGTTAATGTGTATGATGATTTGATGTGCTATCGCTTGTTTTATTTCCGCATGTGTGATGATCTGAGTGGAAGAGATTATGTGTTGCATATGAATTCGAATTGATATGTGATCAAGATAGTCTCGGTGGATAATTATTCATTATTCAGCAAATTTCTACATGGTATCGGAGCTATTGAAGCAGAGATTGATCATCACAGTGATTACAAACTTATTTCGGTAGACAGAGTCTGCATGTGGGCCAGGTAGCCTCTGGATCCATCCTTTCCTTTGAAAGGTGATATATCCAGTAAATGCCCCTGCAGTCGATCTCTGTGCTAGAAATAATTTTTTCTCACAGATCCAGAGCGGTTGAGATTTGAGTTGGAATTCGAATTTTGCAGCAGTTTTGTTTTCTTGGTGCCGGAGTTGAAAATGTCTTTCAACGGTTTGCGACTCAAATATGCTCTTGAAGGCAGTTTGAATTATGTTGCATGGAAGGATCGCATGGAGGCAGTATTAGAAGATAATGGACTGAAGGAGTTCGTGGATACGGATGTCCAAAGGCCCACTGATCCTGCTGAAGTCGAAGCATGGCAAAAGAAGATGGCGAAATGTCGAAGGATCCTGTTGGAGGGCGTCAAGGATCATATTGTATCCAGCCTGCATGGAAAGGCTACTCCATATTTAATTTGGAAAGCTTTGACGGATCTATTCCAGAGTAAGAGCGACCAAAGGAAGCTGGCGCTCAAAGATAAGCTCAGGAACATCAAGATGGAGAAAGGTGACAGTATCGCCAAATACCTCACGAAGTTCACTCAATGCAGAGATGAGCTGGGAAGTGTGGGGGTGACTGTCGAAGATGAGGACATGGTGGACCTAGCTCTCCTTGGTCTTCTGAAGGCTTGGCATTCATATCAAGATAGTGTCAATGGTCGGGAGAAGTTGTCGGGATGGGAGCGCCTTTGGGCGGATCTCATGCAGGAGGAGATAAGGAGGACTACCAAGGACGGATCTTCATCAAAGGGAGCTGATGAAGAAAATAGCTCTTTGGTTGCCAAAGCAAAGAAGGGGAAGGGTAAGAAAACTTCTCATTCCGGTGAAAAGGGAAAGAAGCAGGATATGGCGAAAGTGAAGTGTTTTCACTGCCATGATCACGGACATTATGCTACCAATTGTTCGAAGAAGAAGAAAAACAAGCAAGCGGGAAGATCTGCAGATGGAGAAGCTTTGGCTTCGCAGTTCGAGCTTGACTTTTCACTGATCGCATGCTTGGTTTCAAGTGTGATGGGATCAGTGTGGTTCTTGGACAGCGGTGCGTCATTTCATATGACGGGAGATCGGGATTTTTTCTCAGATCTGGAGGACAAAGATCTGGGTGTGCACATCGAGATGGGCGATGATGGTAGATACATTGCAACTGGTATCGGTACCATATCCTTTCAGAGGGAGTCTGGTAAACCCTTCGTGTTGAAGGATGTCATGCATGTACCTGGATTGAAGAAGATCTTGATCTCTGTGGTGATGTTGGAAGATAAGGGGTATGATGTGGTCTTCAGTGAAGGAAAAGCCTTCCTGCGCAGTAAGACTACTGGAGAGACCCGGAAGATAGGGGTTCGAACCAAGAACCTTTATCAGTTGCAAGTAGATGGCTGCGCAACAATGGCATGCAAGGCGGGAGAAGTGGTGAGCCGGGATGATGAGGGCGAACTGTGGCACAGGCGATTGGGCCACCTTCACCATGGAGTTTTGAAGATCCTGCAGCAGATTTCTACTGGGCTTCCTAAGGGCACTCTTGCGCAGTCAGATCAAGGCAAGGGGTGTACTTTAGGGAAGTATGTGAAAGCCACCTTTCACGAGAAGGATAGTCGCGCCACGACGATCCTTGAGAGAGTTCACACAGACGTGTGTGGTCCTTTCTCAGTTGCTTCGACGGCAAAGCACAAGTATTATGTGATCTTTGTTGATGATTTCTCTCGAAAGTGCTGGATCTTCTTCATGCAGAAGAAGAGCGATACATTCGCAAAGTTCTGTGAGTTTAAAGCACTGGTCGAGAAGGATTCGGGGAAGAAGGTGATTGCTCTAAGGAGTGATAACGGTGGTGAATTCATCTCGGCTGAATTCAAGGAGTTCTGCAGCGCAGAAGGGATTCGGGGAGAGCTCATCGCACCCCATAACCCACAGCAGAACGGGGTGGCTGAGCGGAAGAACAGAACGATCGTGGGTGCTGCACGGGCGATGTTGCATGATCGGGGCCTACCCCTTCACTTGTGGGCTGAGGCATGCAATACAACAGTGTATGTGCAGAACCGTTGTCCTCACAAGGTTCTTGGCATGAGTACACCAGAGGAGGCTTATTCTGGAAAGAGGCCTGATATTTCCCATTTGCGGATTTTCGGATCTCCTGTCTACATGCATGTGAAGAAGGATGCAAGAAGGAAGCTGGATCCAACTGCTGAAGTTGGAATATTTGTGGGGTACACTGATACACCTCACAACTATCGGGTGTATGTGCCAGACAGTCGCAAAACTGTTGTGCGACGGGATATAAAATTTCAGGAGGAGAAAGCCATGCAGTGTTCGCTTGAGAGGGAGCTACACTTGCATGCAGATGAGGAGCTGTTAGTTCCTAAGGAGGAGCTTCCGGATGTGGATCAGCCACAAGAGGAGGTTCAGGAGGTGGAAGAAACCACCCAGGCAGCGCCAACCATCGGAGGGCGCATGCGCACTACAGAAGCTGAGCGACTGGCTCGGGATGCAGAGAAGGTTGTAGGACCACCTACAGCACAGCGCAGACAGAGACAGTCACCGGACCGGTACACTGGATACATGGCTCTTATGAGTCAATGTGTTGTGACAGAGCCATCCTCTTTTGAGAAAGCTGTGGAGGAACCCGCATGGGTTGATGCCATGATCGAAGAATATGATTCGATCATCAGGAACAGTGCATGGGAGATTGTCCCAAGACCGGTTGGGAAATCAGTTGTAGGTTCGCGATGGATCTACAAAGTGAAACAGGCGGCTGACGGGAGTGTGGAGAAGTACAAGGCGAGATTTGTCGCCCGTGGCTTCTCACAGATCGAGGGGATTGACTATGAGGAGACTTTTGCACCTGTCGCAAGGTACTCTTCCATACGGACGATCCTTGCTCTCTCAGTGTAGATGGGGTGGCACATTCATCAGATGGATGTGAAGACTGCGTTCCTCAATGGAGTTATTGAGGAAGAGGTGTACATAGAGCAGCCTGAAGGTTTTGAGATCTTCAGCAGTGAGTCGCATGTGTGCCGACTCAAGAGAGCACTGTATGGGCTGAAGCAAGCACCTCGTGCTTGGTACACTCGGATAGACAGCTACTTCACTGGGCTTGGATTCTCCAAGAGTGAGGCGGATCCAAACCTGTACCAGATTGTGGTGGAGGGGAAGCTGTTGATCATCGTATTGTATGTAGATGATCTAATTTTGACTGGCGATGAGCAGTTGATACTTTCATGCAAGGAGGATCTTGCACGAGAGTTCGAGATGAAGGACTTGGGCATCCTTCATTATTTCCTGGGATTGGAGATTTGGCAGCGCAACGGAGGACTGTTTGTTTCGCAGGGCAAGTATGCCCGGGAGATTCTGGAGAGGTTCAACATGCAAGGCTGCAAGCCTGTTGACACTCCTCTTCCTGGTGGTTGGAGGAAGGAAGATGCTACTTCGGCGGAGGTAGTGGATGCCACTGTCTATCGACAGTTGGTGGGGTCGCTTATGTATCTGGTCAATACACGACCCGATATATGCTATGCTGTTAACCAGCTTTTGCAAGCTATGGTTAAGCCTACCAAGCTCTTTTGGAAGGCAAGAAAGCATGTATTGCATTATATTAGTGGCACATCGGGATATGGTCTATGGTACAGACAGGAGGATGGAGCGAAGCTTTCTGGCTTCACTGATGCAGATTGGGCAGGGAGTCCAACGGACCGGAAGAGCACATCTGGAGGAGTTTTCAGCATTGGGTCGACAACAATTTCCTGGTACAGCAGGAAGCAGAGATCCGTGGCACTCAGTTCAGCAGAGGCCGAGTACATGGCAGCTAGCTTGGTTGCATGCGAGGCTATTTGGATGAGGAAGATCCTCGCAGGATTGTTCAGGTTGCATTTGGAGCCTACAGTGATCTACTGTGATAACCAGAGTTGAATTAAACTCTCGGCTAATCCAGTATTTCATGATAGGTCCAAACACATCGACATCAGGTACCATCATATCAGAGATTGTGTTCAGCGGAGAATCATGATGCTTTCATATGTTCCCACGGAGGATCAGGATGCCGACATCTTGACGAAGGCGCTCACCGGGAGCAAGTTCGAATTCCACAGAGGCAGGATAGGGGTTGCAGATAATCCATATCTTGCTGAGAGGGAGTGTTGAAAATGCAGCAAGATGATGGAGCTTAGTGAAATGAAGTCGCCTTCACTAAGTGGGCCCGCAGGCAAATTTTGGCGCAAAGTCTATTTTTAGACTATGTCTATTTTAGACATATGGAGCATGGTCCAGGGGTTGTAGTATGTTATTCTTGGAGTATTGGTCATGTTGGTAAAAATATATGGACCTCTATTTTTTGGACCTATAGGTCGAAGTCTATTTTTAGACTGCCTATCCTAAAAATAGGGAAGTCAAATATTATTTACCCTTAATAATATTTGGACTCTAAACTTTAGTTTACTCTCTTGGAGCACTTCAGTTCGAGCTACAGAAGTGGCTCATGCATCTGACAGAGGAATTACGCTATTCCTAAGGTTTTGGTGAGCTCATGCATGGTTGACTTCAGTTAGGACTTCAGTGGCAGAAGTTTGGTGGAGTTGATGAGACAGTTGGTGGAGTTGTGTTCGATTTAACTTAGTTGAACTAGTTGAGATTAGTTTAACTAGCTAATCAACTAGTAATGAGTGGAGTGAATTAAATATTATTTAATTTATTAATTAGTAACTCATTATTCAACTCAATAACACATCAGTTCACTACATTGCATGGACAGTTCAGCGGAGACCAGTGAAAGAGGTAGATGAAAGGGTGAGTACAACTATCAGTTGTGACATCAGTTGTGCATGAGATTTGCACCACACTTGGAGGAAATTTCCCATGATGATTGCGCTGTCAAGCCAAGGAGATTCGAACCTTAGATCTCTATTTAGACAGGCCATGATTGCACAATAGAGGCAGGCAATTAGTGGATGTGTTTTGAACCCGTGACTTGTTCAAAACCAAGCTAGTTTGTGTGTAACTTCATGAGATAGTACTGAGTACTTGTGAGGAGTATTGTACTAAGTTTGTTACATGTTTTCTCCATTATAATATACACAATAGCTGCGGGGTTTTCAGCTATAAGCTTTCCCCATACATACTGTGTTAATGTGTATGATGATTTGATGTGCTATCGCTTATTTTATTTCCGCATGTGTGATGATATGATTGGAAGAGATTATGTGTTGCATATGAATTCGAATTGATATGTGATCAGGATAGTCTCGGTGGATAATTAATCATTATTCAGCAAATTTCTACAGAGAGAAAAAGAGAAAAAAGTGACTAAGTTGTAATAAGAAATTATAAGACATGTAGAACAAGTTGACACTTAAATGGAATTTGTAGTCTTTTTTCACCATTGTGGATTCAAACAAAACAATGGATTTCTAACACTTCACTCTCGAACACTTATATTTCAAAAAAATGGGAAATCTCCGAGTCAAATGTTGCAGGAGGACAAAATGGTTGTCTTAATTTCATTCTATCTATTAGAGACGTGTCTATGTGAATATGTAAGAGTGATGTGATAGTTATTATTCAATCTTATTTCAAAACATAAATATAAGAACAAGAGTGATTGAAGATATAGATGACGCAGCTGCCTAACATGGACTACCTCATGAAAAGATAAGGACAAGATTATGAATATCAAGAGTTTTATGAAGGGATCATGTGATTTCCCATGAAGTATCAACTAATAATTTAAGATCAAGAATGTTGATGCCAACCACACAAGCAAGAAAAAATGGTCATGGTAGTAAATAATGTGAGCTTATAGGAATCAGGTAATAATTCCTTTAGTCATATTTAATATTTTAATTGATATGTTTATGATGATTTTTTAAGGCAGTTGGTACCCAGGACATGGGGTATGCTAACCCATGATTTCAGCTATTATTAGCATAATTTATACTTGAACTAGATAGGGTAGCACTAATATTGTTATCTATGTTTTTGCCTTATAAATATGTTGATGAATTTGTGGAGTGAACATAGAATTGTCTCTATACATGGAGAATTATTATGACAAACACATGAGTTGACATTATGACGTACTTTAACTAATGCAATGGTGTGTTTAATCAATAGGCACTATGAAATCCTATAATTATGAATTATGTTCGTACATATTATTGATGCATTGAGTGGATACATTCTTGTAATGCATATATTATGAAAGATAGTTTCATTTCCATCGATGTGATATACATTAAATTATTAGTGTGTTATAATTTTGAGATAATTTCAAGGATTGTTGCAAATGTTACAATGAAATAATCATATGCATGAATATTCACAGTTTTTTGGTTTATGGAAGCTTCATATTGCATGTATAATGGTTTTGCGTATGAAAATAAGTGTAAGTCCATAATGAAGTTTGGGTGATACAACATGCAAGAACTGAGCATTATGAGAAGAATGTACTTGTCAAATACAATTTATGTATGAAACATATTTGAAACAAAAGATTTTTATTGAAATTATTATGATGATATCTCATGGAAATTGTACGTATGTGATATAAGCAAGATGATGGATCTATCCAAGAAGGAAAAATGATGTTTATTGAAGTTGAAATGTGTGGAGAGAGTGTCATTGTAGTGACATTAAAACTGTATTATATGCTTTGATCATTGTTGGGATATGTTATAAGATTAACAAGCCAAAGGAATGCCTTAGTTGTAAGACTCTATAAATATCTGCACCCTTTCTCTGTGACGAAGCCTTGGGAAATTATAGATCACATGAGGCACTATGCAACAATGAAGGGGATGCTTTAGCATAGAGGGTGAGTGATTTTAAGGAAGGGGAGGATTTCATGAATATGTTGTGGGGGATTCATGTTACATGCTAACTACGATCATGAGTGCATTGGGTGTGTATAAGTCAACATTGAGCTAAGCTGGATCCCTGGCAACCATATGTGGTAGATAAATATTTGTACGTATAAGTATTGCAATAAATTTCACACTTTATCTTATGAGTATATATATGTATTATCTATGAACATAAGTTCATAGATTGGAATTCATATTGATGAAGTATTTTATGCATAGAATTGACTATGATATATGTGTTTATTTTGATTCTTGTTTTAGGCAAATGATGGAATTTTGTGTACCAAGGAGATGAAGATGATGAAATTGTAGGTACAACCAAAGAATGGATACATAGACATTAATGTAGTAACAAAAAACTGAGAATGGTGTGATTCCAAGGAGGAGGGAATGTAATATCCTATATTTCCTTCTTGAATATTGTAAGTATTTTTTTTATGTAGCAAATAAAAAAATACCAAGGCCAATGGAGCAAGAGTACATAAATGAAAAGTGTTGTGACCTACTTATAGGTTGGTAAATTCATTTCCACCTTCAAATCAATCTCTTTTCCATACTTCTACCAAAGCTTTGAAAATCACATCAAACAAAAAATTGCATGTGGTATTGGTGGCCTTCGTACATGATGCACACTTTTCTTAGTTTCTCCACTATGCTTGTTTCCCAATCTAATTCTCCTTGTTGTAGGAATTGTATTAATAATAACCATGATCTCAAGGCAAGGATAAAAATGCACCATCCTCATCTTGGAAATAACACAACTAACATAATTATTTTATTTAATTGCCATATATATATTAGTATCTAGTCCTGGATCAAAGAGGATATGAATTGAGCCACAATGTGGCCTAGACCAATGGAACAAGAGTACCTAAATGAAAGGTGTTGTGACCTACTTATAGGTTGGTAACTTCATTGCCACCTTCAAATAAATATCTTTTCCATACTTCTACCAAAGCTTTTAAAATCACATCAAACAAAAAATTGCATGTGGTATTGGTGGCCTTTGTACAAGATGCATAATTTTCTTAGTTTATCCACTATTCTTGTTTCCCAATCTCATTCCCCCTTTTAGGAATTGTATTAATAATCACCATAATCTTGAGGCAAGGATCAAAATGCACCATCCTCATCTTGGAACAAACACAACTAACATAATGATTTTATTTAATCACCATATATATATTAGTATCTAGTTCTGGACCAAAGAGGATATGAATTGAGCCGGAATGCCATCTTTCTTATATATTCTAAATCATTGTTATCCATTTCCGATTTAACTAAACCATTTCCCATTTTACGATGCTTATTTCCAATTTTGTGTAGTTGAGGTGTGGCTTTATAATTAAACTACAGATAGAATATGATCCCAATAAGTGTATTACAATTGTAATGGTTTTAACACTTCCTGCAATTACTTGATCTATTGAGGATGCACAATGGTTGATTAAAATTGTGGCAGTGTGTGACATGCCTTGTAGCTATAAATAAAGGATGTTGTCTATGACTATAAGAGATGACTAGGGCCAACACCATGTTGAAGGTGCCATAATGATTGAAGGGTTGATGGATTCGAAACCCGAGGAGTCATGAGCCATACATACATTTCCTTATGTCGATTAGCATATGGGTACATCATTATAGTTGATATATGTATAATTTTTATGAAAGTTCCAAGTGAAAAAAACAAGCATGTTGCTAGGATGCACTTATAAAAACATAGACAAATTGAAGAATCCTACCATACAATGATGTCTGGAACAATATCTTGGATTGGTTTCCTCTCTGGTCAAATCATGATTATCTCATTTTATTTTACAGTGTAGATGAAGTTTATATTTAGAGTTGGAATGGTTTAATATTACATTTCCCTCCTCTTCCCTTGAGGATTGAAAATATCCCAGTGTGATCAAATGGATGGTTAGTTGTTGCTAACAAGATATGATGCTCATTGGAAACAAACCCATAATATTTGATCACTAGAAGCACATTAGAAGGATGTTGTGGTCACCAATACCAATATTTTAAATGAAATTTTAGCTAATAGCATAGAATTCATTAATAACAACTCTACACTATAAATAATTTAGTCATTTAAATGATGTCCTATATGGCCAAGCGGTTGGGAATTTGAACTATTTGGTGTGTGTCTATCTTCCTCTATCTCTCAAATAGGTGGGTTAGCCAAGGATATAGGTATCACATTGGTATAATTTTTTAAATCAAGCAATGCATCTAGGAGGGTGACATATCCATGGAAGTAAGTAAGGCTGGTGACTTACAAATAAGGTTTCATTTTTCCATGCATAATCAGTAGCAGAGATAATAATAATAGAGCTAATTGACCAAGATAGAGACCTTGTTTAACAACTAATTGATCTAATCGCAGTTTGCTTCTAAGATATAGACTAATTTCTTCTAGTTAGAGTAGATTGATTTAATTGTATATTGAATTTATTTATGAAATGAAAATGGTAGGAGTAGAGAAATTCAAAGGAAAACACACCTTATTTAGTTTAAGATTCATATCCATTTCCTATGTTTCTTCCATGCATGAAACCCATGGGAATTACGATCACCACATCATCCACATTGTGGGAATTTCCAAGTTTACATTTCAATATCATGGCAAGATGCACCTTTAAGGTTTGGAATTCCACAAAAGTATGGCCAATTATCTCTTTTGATGGAAAAATATATGGTGCTAAATATATATATGCAATGTGTGTATGCCATTCAGGTTTTCATTTGTTTATGGAGTCTTATAGGTTCACTCCATGCTTCGTGGTAATTCTTTTTAATATTGTTCTTTGTGAAATTTGGGCCTCACATTTTATTTATATTGTAATTAATTGATACATTTTATTGGTACATCCTACTTATTCAAAGACAACTAATTATTATTCATGAGTATTACATCCTTTAAACATAACATATACACCTAGAGAATTTGTTTATGATGAGTTGTGGTGTTGTTTGTATTAGCATAAATTTGGTGGGCATGTACATTGATGCGTTATTTATGAGTTATGTTGTCATCACTGCATATAATTTAAGTTGAGTTAATTATATTTCCTTAAAAAGATAGCCCAAAACACCACAAAGGAGCATAGTTTAAGACAAATTGTTATTTTTCTTTTTTCTTATTTTTTTGGTGGGTGGGGGCTTAAACTACAAAGTTTTACCTAGATGTTGTAACAATGATCATTAGAAATGCATTAAATATGGTTCATGAATGTCTCATAGATTTGGAGACTCTACAACTTGAATTTGAATAGCCATAGATGGGCCATGCAATTTTGAAATCTAAGGTGGGCAAAGAAATTTTTATTCAATATATAGTAAACATTATTCAATGTTATATGTAGTAAAGATTTGCAGACTTAATCACTAGTTTCTTTCTCTATGTTTATGTTCTTAGTGTAAATAGGTGTATATATATCTCCCTAAGTAGTAATTTATATGCAATACTAAAAAAGCTGAAAAAATGATCATTACTATTAATAATTGAAAAAATTATCCATTCACAGATGAAAAAATAAAACAACAACATAATAACAATTTGATAAGCAAAAAGATGAGAAAAGTCAAACAAATGAATACATACCTCATAATAATAGAACAATATTAAAAAAATACTCCTTTGTATCATAAAAAATGAAGATGGAGGATAATATCTCAAAGATATCAAGTTTGTTTTATTGTTTTCCTTTTCATTTTCCAAGTTATCGTCATAGATCTCAAGTTTGCTCTATCATTTGGCTTCTCTTTTGCTAATTTTTCTTCATAGATTCTATTGTTATGTCACTGCTCCATAGTGACATATATGATTCATGTTGTGGTATTATTCTCGCCCATACATAAAAAATTTGCAAAAAAATATTCTTTGCAGGACTACTAATTTGCAAAAAAATGCTAACTTTAGATTTATTCTTTGCAGGACTACTTATGTGAGCAACGCATGTGCTGCGATGTTGCATTAGGGCTTCAAAGCCTGAAGAAAGCATGTGCTGCGATGTTGCATTATAATCTTAAGAAACATTTGATTTGATATCTTAAATGTATGCCTCATTTGTGAGTGAGGCCAAGCTAGGCATTGTGTCCTTATGGCTAAAAATGTAAAGAGAGATGACATTTGAGAGCTTAGCTTATGCAGGTAGCTGAGGCTCATAAATATGGATATTCCCGGGACAAATCCTACCTAAGATTCAAAGAGACAATCATAATAATCATAATACATGTTGCATTCTATAGGAGTATAATTAACCTACATCACTGTAATTACAATTATCCATTAGATATCTGAATGTTGCAGCAAATAATCAACATAATCATAATCGATTCAACAACTCAGGGTTAGGTTTATTAGCGCATCAACTCAATGAGAGAACAAAGGTAATGCAATAGCAGACTAGTAATAATATTGAATTTTCAAATCAATATTGAAGATTGTTTGAAAGACCAAAATAATATGATGCTGCAAACTGGAGCACACAAGAGCACACATTTAACGATATTGAAGTTTGTTTGAATAAATGAAGATTAAATCATAATATTCAAACTTAAATTATGATTGTGATCTGAGGATTAATTACTTAATATTTCATTTCTAAGTTTTGGTTATATAATTTACTATATTCCAATCATTGCACCTGCACTATGTACTCTTGAATTTAAATATTTTTGAATTTTATATTAGGACATTTAACTCAGACTAAATAATAATCATAAATTAGAAGTTTTGATAACCAATAGATCAATATATTCATTAAAGAAAATTTCAATAAATGATGTACTCAATTGAAATATGAAATATTGTTAGCTACTACATATGTAAAAAACTATGCACTCAATTCATTGTAGCCAAGACTTACTTTAAATCGTGTAATCAAAATTTCTCATTCAAAACAATGTTACCTAAGTTTAACATAACTAGACATGCAAATCTAGTGCAAAGGAAACAAATTTAGATAAAAATTGAATAAATGCAATTCAAAGCCAACAGTTTCTCATAAAAAATGGAGGAAAATGAATACTTGTGAGGCCGGTGTGCCAAGTTTGATACCCTAAAGGTTTCTAAAAATCGTTTAGCTACAACTCATCAAACACCATTACACCAAGGAAGGTATATTTATAAAGAATTTAATTTAATTTAATTGTGTATAGTTTAAAATTCAAACATACATTTTCGAACTTCAAATATTCATTGATATGCACTATTTAGAAATTTAATATTAGAATGAACCTACACTAATTTGATGACGTGTCCATTTCCAAAGACTCTGTGTACCAACAAAAATTTCTCAGTACTATTATGCGAGAAATAAGGTTCGAGCACACATTTATCTGAACATCTCTTTCTCTGGATCTTCCAACCAGTGCATGGAGACACACTCAATGTTTATGCAAAATATTTATATAATATTTTGCATAAATATTCAAAGAAAAATCCATCAATTACATTATTAGTGTAAATATTACATTATATAAAATGCTTTATCCACTCAATGTTTCCTACCTTTGCCATAGTGTTGCTAAGGAAGCTTTCTAAAACAAAAAGAAAGAAGGAACACTTTTTTTTATATAACAAATCAAGCACAATTTATCTAAATTATATTTAATTAATTGGAAAACCTCATTCTTATATGATATTCACAAATTCACATTGCCTTTACAAGAGAATTAAAAAAACAAAAGAAGTATTTGAGAGTGATATTTGATAGACATATAATCAAATATTTCATATAATTTAGTAAAATTTAATTTCAATACATGATAAAAAAGAAGAAAAAATATACAATCACACGCTTTGGTTTTATTTATTTTTAATGAGAAATTACCATTTTTTTATGAGTGGAATTATGATCATTATCATGGAACATGTTGCTCAAGGAATCAATAACCTGCAAAAATGTACTTGAAATGTTATTGAATATTTTATAATAATCGATATATAGTATGATGCGGCCACTGTGGGTTGCTCTTGATTCATTGTCCACACTTTGAACCATCCCTACATTAACTCCACAATGGGTTGCTTAAGAGGCCTATTAATACCAAGCAATAATGCTCATGACTAATCTTTCAGCTACATATACATTGTCTTCCCCTCACTTGTGTATGCATCCTGGTCGAATCACCAAGCTCAAATCCTCTATTCACTAGGTTCAACTATACCAAAATTCATTACTAGACCCCAATTCTCTTTTGATATGGTCCAATTATACTAGAATCTCACAATGGGTTGGAACCCACACTCCCACAACACGCCATCGCCTTCGCGCCATGAATCTAGTTTATAGCCCACATTTTAGCTCTATTCCCATAGGACCAAGTCCTTAGCTCCCCAACACCTTCTTTATGTGGGTCCCCAATCAAGGGTTGAGATTGCTTGTTCGAAATTAGCAAAGATTGGATACGGGGGGCCTCCCCCTATGATGTCAACATAGAGGGTTCACATTTCTAGATTTGTTCATAGTTCCACAAATCAATTCCAACAATAGTGGTTTGAGGGTAGAAATTGATGGCTTGCTAGGAGTACCCCCATGACATCAAAAGAGAGGGGGTCCGCACTCACGGTACAACCTCACCCTTGAGAATAGTTTTGGTCCTCTCCTTTTGTCACTTTTCTAGCTAGATACCAGGGTGGCCCAATCGGCAGTTCTTGCACATTGTGTGCTCTGACCTATGTCTTATGATCTGGTAAGACACTTACAAAATAATCCAAAAACCGATCCTAGTCTTGTGGCTAGACATCACTCATACCACGATCCTCCCATAAATTTTCCTTTTATGGATACACTCATGAACCTCCTTCGTGGTTGGGTTTTAACCTAGCATGAATGTTGGGCGTGCATACTCAAACATCATTAACAAGATCGATGTCCCAATCCTCATGCCATAGACGCGCAATAAAAACAAGTTTGCAAGCACATGCCTATGTCCGAGTTCCTCCAATGGAATCTCTATAACAATGGCCACATATAGAGTATAACTATGACCATGGCTAGAGGCTTAGATTTGTTAGGATTTACCCACCAAATTTATAATAGTTCACAAACTAAAACTATAGGCAAAAAATACATCTATACAAAAAAACATAGTGACATTTCCACCATGTGGCTCTTATTATTTATTATGCTTCACTCACTTCAAATTTTTAAATGAATTAAAACATTTAGTTTTTTTATGTACTCTAATGACTACATTACTTGTTAGAAAATGTCATGGATACCTCAAATTTAAAGGCATAATTAGAAGGTCGTGGATGTTAGGTAAACTTGAGTGAATGGATGAGTTAAGGTTGTTAGGTTTAAAGTTGTGTTTTTGGGCAATGGATATTGGTGCCCTATGGTATTGATCCTATGGTGTTACAAGTGAAAAAGCCTTTACAAGGCTTGGGGACTCTCCATTGTAATGTGTCAGAGTTGAGAGGTGAAGACTCACCTAATGGGGGAAAAGATGTTAATTGTCTTCACTGTGTTTAACTAAAAAATAATTAGTGTGGTCTAATTTTATAGTATTGTTTTTAAATACCAACAAGAGGCATCCATCGTGAGGTTGAACTAAATAATTATTGTGGTCTAATAATTATTGTGATATCGAGGCTACAATCGTTAACTATGGTTGCATTGCAAGAAATAAACCGAGCGTAAGTTCAAACCTTGAGAAAGAAAAATGTTCTCAAGGTAGGGAGCCAGTGGAATCTCAAATTGATAAAAAGAGGCATCACATAAAAGGAAATGAGTGCATCCAAAATACCTACCACATTTTCCTTACGATGGTTACTTGCGATGACCAAATTTTGGTAGCACTAGATGCGCCTCCATGATCTCTCATTCAACTATGGGGAGATCGACATTTATCACTTATTTGGTGGGCTTGAAATTGTCAATAGTCATGCTATGGGAATAAAGTAGTTGTGAGGATCAGACTACCTATCGTCAAGACCAGAGAACCGATTGTTTGGTTAAGGGTAATAATGATAATTCTCAGCACCAAGATGACCGCAATAATGATAACGATGATTCTAAGTGTTTTGAATCTAAGGGGCTTCCCATTCTCTATCACAAAGAAAAATATTATTGATTTCTTTAGCAATTATAAGGTGGTGTGTGCATGATCACTCTGATGGGAAGGCAACGAGGGATGTGTTTGTTGAGATCTTAACAATGTGACAATATATATGATTAATTGATGAAAAGGTTTCACATAATTGATTTAGATATTGGTAGAGAAGAATGTAGATTTAAATTCAAGCATTGGAATATAAACATTAGGATATAAACATTGTGTGTCAGGGGGCATGTTTGGAAGTAATACTTGGAGGTGAGTGGTGTTGGCTCACTTGGTTATTTTGGTCAAATTTGGTCAAGGGAAACCCCAAATCAAATTTAAAGGGAGATTGTTGGGTAAACTTGATTGAGTGAAGGAGTTAAGGTTGTTAGGTAAACAATTGTGGTTTCAGGTACCTAGTATTGATGGTTTGTGGTATTGAACCAATGTGTTACATGTGACCAAACTTTTAAAAGACTTGGGATTCTCCATTGTAATGTGTCATATTTGAGCAATGAAGACTCACCTAGTTGGGGCCAAGATGTTGGTCAACTTGTTTGTGTTTAAGTGAAGGATAATAATAAATTTATTGTTGTCTTCTCATGGGATGATCGAGTGGTTGGCACAATGGGATGTTATCCCCTCCACTTGGTTTCAAATCCACAGGGCCATCTTTGGCCCATTGTGATAAGGCTCAAGGAGTAGGTGATCTAGGTGGATATTGGTGGCCACCTGCCTATTCCACTTGGGCCCCCACCATTTTCTCTTTCAGTTTTTCAGTTTTGGCACAACTTACAATATTTAGTAGTTTTTCAGGTACTGAACTTCCGGAGTCGTTTTGAGGCCCTAAACGACGTTGTTTGGGCATTGTTTTTCCAGCGAACTTGATTCCATTCTAGAATATACATTCGCAGTCATAAGTTGTAGTCCTCGGATATATCTTTCTAATGATGTATCATGTGCATCAAATGGAGATAGTATGCCAAAGTTACGACCCCAGGAATTTGATGTACCAATTTACCCCGACGGGGCCCATATTCTGGGGTTCATCTCCTAGGGTTAGGTTTTTGGATGTTTAGGGTTTTCCATTATTTCTTAATAATATATAAGCCTTCGAGCCTCATTGTAACACAGAGTTCAAAGGCCTGTAGTCACCACATTCCTTCTCAGAGATAAGCTACCAGCGCCCTAGCTAATCTATTTCCATTATGTCTGTAAGAAAATTTCAGTTCTTTGATATTAATGAAATGAAGTGTTATTTCCATTGCATATTTATATTTATGGTTATATGTGTATTTTATTGCATTTTTGCATAAATACGGATCAGTGGTATCAGAGTGGTCTACATTTTCTCGATCCTTCTTTTCATGTCCCCAACGAGGTCGGGGTATAAGGAGTTAGGGCTCGATCTGGTTGAAACTTTGCAAGATTAGCCTTGCAAACCCTGACGGTCACCCATGGGGGAAAAAAAGAAAGATGAGGGAGCAGGAGATCCTATCAAAATATTGCTCGAGGAGGCCCTCGAAAACCAAAGGAACGCGATGATGGATAACTTTTCCCAGATCCTTCAACGACTGCCCACTGGCGGTGCATCTGCATCCAACAGCCACTCTGGAGGCGCGACTCCCTTTAAGGTACAAGTAAACTTTGACATTCCCATATTTGAAGGTCAAATAGATGCAGATGTTGTAGGTAGATGGTTGAATCTATTAGAAGGATATTTCTTAGTTCATGACTTTTCCGACTGGGAGAAGATTATTTTTGCACTCCTCAAAGCTACCTCCCATGTCAAGGAATGGTGAGAAACCTACTGTGAGAAAAAATACAAGACATAACCCTCTCTATTCTCAACCATACCCACTTGGAATTATTTCTGAGACACCATCAAGGAACAATACTATCCCGTGGGGAGCTATGAGGAAAAGTACATACAATGGACCACACTGCGGCAACAAAGGGATCAAGATGTGCATGAGATGACGAATTTGTTCCATACCCTACACACAAAGTTGGGTATCAAATATTCGGAGAAAATTTTTGTGCTAAAGTATCACAGTTGTTTGCACATAAAAATTCAGGAGGAAATTGAGTTCCTTGACATCTCCTTGCTTGGTATGGCATATCGGTATGCTGCCAAGATTGATTAGAAAATCAAACAGAAGAAGCGAGACTTTGAATCTGCGAATCAAAAGCAAGGGAAAGGTGCCCCCAAACCATAGAACAAAGGACAAAGCCAAGGCATGGTGGCCCAAGACAACCTGCCAAAGCCACAAGGAAAGAAAAAACCGCGAAGCCAAAGAAATACACGGGAAAGTGGTGTGAGTTCCATAAGAGCTCCACTCACAACACAAGTGAGTGTCAGATCAAGTAATTGTTGGTGGCCGAGATGAGGGCTTTTGAATCAGATGCATGCTCCGACTCTAAATCATAACCTAACAAGGGGAATGACAAAGGGAAACATATTATTGATGCAGAGCCCAATGACACTATTGCCACTGCGAAGATCCAGAAGGAGGAACCGGAAGATCCAGAGGATGAGGAGCGTCTCTTCCACTCCCAGATGTGGGTAAAGGGTTCCCCGCTACAGTTCATTGTCGAAAATGGGAGCCAAAAGAACCTCATTTCAGCAGACACCGTGAAGCGGTTGGGCTTGTCGACCACAACACACCCACAACTGTACACCATCGGGTGGCTTCACCAAGGACGAGATTTCCGCGTCAGCCAACAGTGTCGCCTTCCCTACAACATCAAGCCCTTCACGGATGAGGTATTATGTGACATTGCTCCTCTTCATGTTTGTGATGTATTATTAGGCCAACCATACTTTTGGAAGCGACATGCTATGTATGAGTCCCGGCCTCACACTGTTATTGTTACTTTGGGAAATAAGATGTACAGGATACCGAAGGTACCACCGCCTACCGCTATCTCTTTGGTTACCGCAAAACAATGCAGTGAGCTCATTTCCAAAACCAGGAAATTTTTTTTCCTGATGATACGCCCCCAAGGTAAGAAGAAGATTGTGGCCACGACCTCTAGACAAGGCTCCTTTGCACAACAACAACAAATGGACAAGTTTGTGGAGGAGTACGAGGACATATTCACCTCACCCACAGGGGTGCCTCTACACTGTCAGGTCAAGCACCCCATTGATCTAACCCCAGGTGCGTTGCTACCCAATGGACCAAGCTATCGGCACTCTGTTATGGAGAACGATGAAATCAAGAGGCAGATTCAAGAGCTGCTATAGAAAGGTCACATCCGGACGAGTTCATCACCATGTGGGAGCCTGATCGTGTTGGTACAGAAGAAGGATGGGACTTGGAGAAATTGACTATCGGGTGCTAAACAAAATCACTGTTGGAAATAGGTACCTGATCCCACGGATTGATGACCTTCTAGACCAACTCAAAGGGGAAAAATATTTCAGCAAGATTGAATTGAAGTCTGGGTCTCACCAGGTACCAATCGAACCCTCCGATATGTGGAAGATTGCCTTCAAAGCCAAGGAGGGCCTTTTTGAATGGCTGGTCATGCCTTTCGGGTTGACGAATGCTCCCGCAACCTTCATGAGGTTGATGGATGACATCTTTCGGCCATTCACCAACTCATTTGTAGTGGTGTACTTGGATGACATTCTGATCTTCAACCAGACTTGGGAAGAGCACCTCCACCACATCCTACAAGTCCTCCAAACACTGCAGCAACACAAGTTGTGTTCCAATTTGGAGAAGTTCACTTTTGGCATGACCGAGGTTCAATATTTGGGATACGTTATTGATGAAAGTGGGGTGCATGTGGATCCAACCAAGATCCAAGTCATTCGGGATTGGCCAGCCCCAACCACTCTAACAGAGATTCGCAACTTTCTGGGTCTTTCTAATTTCTATCGTAGGTTCGTGTTGGGATTCTCTCATATCACTTGACCCTCGAGTCAAGTCAACAAGGGAGGAGCGAAAGCAAAATTCTTTTGGTCGGGATCTCAACATAAGGCATTCATATAATTGAAACATCGCCTCTGTTTTGCCCCAATGCTCACATTACCATACTTGAAACAACCATTTGAGATCAAGATGGATGCCTCTGAGTATGATATTGGGGAAGTTCTTACTCGACAAGGGCATCCAATGGAATATCACAGTGAGACATTGTCCGACACAATTCAAAAGTATACCACTTATGAAAAATCAATGTATTCCATTGTGCAGGCTTGTCGACAATGGAAGCATTAAATTTTGGGGAAGGAAACAATCATTCACACAGAACACTAACCCCTGCAGTTCATACAGACACAAGGGAAGTTGCAGAACGATCGCCATCAGAAGTGGTCCACATATCTGCAACAGTTTCATTTGAACATCAAGTACAAGAAGGGTAGCACCAATAATGTTGCAGACTGCCTCAACTGACCACTGATCGTGACATTAACCACTGTTCTCAACTCTTGTGTGCATGAGACTTCTGATTGGTCGCTTCTCTACAAGAGCGGTCTAGAATTCATTCACACATACAAGGCACTCTTGGGGGGTACGCAGTTCAAAATTTTCACCTCCAAGATGCACTGTTATGTCACTTGGGACACCTTTTTGTTCCTTTAAGTGAGCATGCTAAGATGATATGGGAAGCACACTACAGTCGAGTAGCTGGGAATTTCGGGGTCGAGAAAACAATGGTATTATTGCAAAAGTATTTGTATTGGCCAAACCTTCAACAGGATGTTGGGAAGTACATCAGATCCTACATTGCTTGCGCCATTGCCAAACTGACCATCAAGAAGCAAGGCCTCTATACTCCGCTACCTACCCCTAGTCAACCTTGGGAATCCATCTCCATGGATTACATGTCAGGCCTTCCTTCTACTAACAAAGGAAATGACTGTGTTTTCATGGTCGTCGACAAATTCTCGAATATGGCCATTATGGCGGCCTGTAAGAAGAATATCACAGCAGAAGCGAATGCTAAACTCTTCTTTGAATGAGAGTGGGTGCACTTTGTGATCCCAAATTCTATCATCTCAGATCGGGACAACAGGTTCCTCAACACATTTTGGTCCAACCTTTGGTGAATGCTGGACACCAAGCTCACCAAGTCCATAACTTTCCATCCCCAAACTGATGGCCAGACAGAGGTCGTTAATAGGAGGATTGTACACATCCTACACATGTACAATTCAAAGCATCCACACACATGGGATGAGAGCCTCCCCTATGTACAACATAGTTATAACCGGGTTCTCCACAGCTCAACCGGCCACAACCCCTTTCAGGCAGGCTTGGGATTCCAACCACTACGTCCCATTGATGTAGCCATGCCATTTGCGGCTACTCAAGTCGATTTGGCTCATGTCCAGTCTAAAGCTGACAAAGCGAACAACTTCATCGAGCGTATTCAACACATCTGCTAACAGGTTCATGAAATATTGGACAGAGCCAATGTTAAGTACAAGCAATGACATGATCAACATCGGGTGCCACACAACTTCCAGGTGGATGACAAAGTGTGGCTACATTTGCAGAAGGAGTGCCTCACTGGACCCCACCGTAAGCTTCGTCTGCTCCAATATGGGTCATACACCATCACCAAGGCTATAGGGAACAATGCCTTCGAGCTCATTATTCCACCATTCCTTGGTCTGCACCTAGTATTCAATGTGGACCACCTTCGTCCCTACTTCCCACCTCTACTCGACACCTCTGACATTGCAGAACAACTCACATCAACAGAGTTAAACCCAGACTACATGGAACAAATCGCCACATATTGTATCATGGACATGCAAATCAAGAACACTCGCCAACAGAAGATCCAACTGTATCGGGTTGTCAAAGCTGGCCAACTCCTGCACCAAGGAAAGTGGTTCACTAGGGGTCAAGTTCAACAGAAGTTTCCTCATCTCATGGAGGAACTCAATGCAATGGGGACCATTGCTTCCTAAGGGGGGAGGAATGATCCAGGTGGATATTGGTGGCCACCTGCCTATTCCACTTGGGGCCCCACCATTATCTCTTTCAGTTTTTCAGTTTCGGCACAACTTACTATTTTTAGCAGTTTTTCTGGTCCTGAACTTCTAGAGCCATTTTGAGGTCCTAAACGACGTTTGTTGGGCATCATTTTTTTGGCGAATTTGATTCCGTTCCGAAATCTACATTCGCGATCAACAATTGTAGTCCTCGGATAGACCTTTCTAACGCTGTATCATGTGCATTAAACATAGATAGTATGCCAAAGTTATGACCCCGAGAAATTGATGTACCAATTTACCCTGACAGGGCCCATATTCTGGCGTTTCCTCTCCTAGGGTTAGGTTTTTGGATGTTTAGGGTTTTCCATTGTTTCTCAATAATATATAGGCCTTTGAGCCTCATTGTAACACAGAGTTCAGAGGCCTGTAGCCGCCACATCTCTTCTCAGAAATAAGCTACCAACACCCTAGGTAGTCTATTTCCATTCTGTCTGTAAGCAAATTTCAGTTCTCTGATATTAATGAAATGAAGTGTTATTTCCGCTGCATCTTTGTATTTATGGTTATATGTGTATTCTATTGCATTCCTACATAAATCCAGATCAGTAGGCACCTCCACTCTTGATTATGGGGTGCTAGCCCATCATTGTCATCTAGTTCTTGCTACATAATAAAACTTCAAATCTCTTCACTAATAAAGTGACACAAAATTCATTTTTTTATTTTACAAAATAAATAATTTGTTATTTAATGTAAAGCATTAAGAAATAGGTAAATTTTCATAGTTTGACTTGGAGTATGTCCTAAAACTAGTTTTGCTTGGCTAAGAGCTCATTTTCCTCGAACGTAATAAAACATTAAGGCGTGAATGTTTCCACAGTCAAGAACATGTTGTTGAGAACTTTTGGAGACCTGTGTATTCTTATCGAAGGGCCCGACATTTCAGATAAACACTTCACCCATCTTCAGGAGCAAGAAGCTTGATATGTGATAGGAATAGTGTTGGACCATATTATATAGATAAGAGGAGAAAACAAGTTGTTAGCTAGAGGGAGAATAAGGGAGCAATGATATATTGATTAGGTCAAAGAGATAAATGATTTTGTAAATTTGGAATCATATTTAAAATTAAATTAGGTTAAATAATAATTAATACATAGTAAAACATGTTAGCGACCCAAGACCCAAAGGTATTTGGTAAGAGTAAAAGCCCATCCCATACGGACCACCAATAAATAATTATAAGTAACATGGTTATAACGAGTCAATCTACGTTTGTGGATAGCACTAGTAATGATTGACAATTAAATTATAATAAATTTTCTCACTATTTAAAAAAAAAAATTCATAATCAAAATTTAAATAACACAAAATCAACCATAAGCAATGAATTGATGAACATATACATTAATCTTTAACTTCGACTAGGACTAGTAACAACATGCTTGTATGTATAAGACACTCACGTAAAGCTGCCTACAAGAATGATCCTAAGTTTTCCACAAAATCCAACACGACATGAATTGAATGTCATTTATATTTATTCGTTAGAGTTGAAAATAATACATAAGATGGAATTATGCGTTCGACTCCCTGATTTTAATGTGGTGGCCAAGGTTCTCTAAACTCCAAGTCTCCCCTAGGCAAGAAGAAAATATGTTACCAAAGGTTCTCGAAAGTCGAAAGTCCAAGTGTGGCCATTATCACAAACGGAAGGTTCCATAAAATCCAAGCCTGGCCATAACTACTAGTGAGGTTAATGTGACGTGGAATTATTGCGAGGTAATTGACACACGTATTTCCACTTAGAGACATTCAAGTTGTGACACTAACCTAGCTATGAGTGACACGTTTCATTAGTACGAAAGACACTAACCTAGCTATGCCTTCCTTTCACTAAGACAGGCTCACGTGTATGTACGAAGAAATAATTGGTCTTTGTTTCAACACTCAATGTGCCACACCTTCATTCACTCCTTTTACGCCCAACGTCGACCACTTTTGGATCCGCTTCAGCGGTCAAGACTCCGACTTTAGGTCAGGGGATTTTGCCTTTAATTTTGCCTTTGGATATGATTTTTTTCAAAATAGTTGGTAACATTTTATTTTTAAATTCATATCTTTGTTTTCTATATAAATTTTATCTATTTTATGAAGAGAAATAATAGATTTATACAATATAATATAAGAGGTTTATTAAGGTTTAATATAAGATGTTGAAATTAAGATTTATTTTTTATGTAGATATTGGGTAGTTTAGTTGGAAACTATGTAAATGAGTTCTAAAAAGTTTTTTGTTTGATTTTTTGATTAACTTGTGTTCACATTAGCGGTCAATGTTGTGCATTTAGTCATTACATTGGTAGTAGGCAGATTAGACCGTGTATCATGCAAGTACGAGATCATCATAATTGGCATTCCACTAGTTAAAGAAAAAATGTGGTTTCTAGTAAATGGTTTTTATTATTTTATTTAATTTTTTTATAATGTGCTTTCTTTTTATATTTTATTTACAAATATGGAAGTGCCATTTGATATGGGTACTTAGATAACTTTGTTTTTGATGGGCGTCATTTTTTCGATTAGTCCCATTTTCATGTGTTTTAGCCATTTTTACAAACAATTGATGATCTATGTTGTCTTAAAATTGGCCAAAACTCAACGAATCTCCTCGCAAATGAAGCGGTCCATCTAGAAAAAGGAAACCTTAAAGTGGACGAGGTTCTAAGCTTAACCCCAATTCCTTAAGCGTGCTTGCAAACAATGTTTCGTAGGTATCAATTTTTAGTTGGTATTTTTTGGAGGATCTACGAGCTAGCATTTTTAGAACATTGCAATGCCCCTATGCCTACTCTAGGGTGTAGTTTCGGATCATAGTTTATAAAGTTGTCACTTACTATTACGTTGATTAGTTTGGACCAATAGGAAATACTTGTAAAAGGTTATATAGTTGTGCCCCCGATACAAATTTTATGAAAAATAAATGTATTTTGAGTTCACGTTTAAAAACAAATTAAAATAAAATAAAAATAAAAATTGGCCAAAACCCCTAGGGGGCAATTGTTATGGACAAAATTGTCAGCAATGTTGGCATTGATGTCAAACGATCATGTCATTAAGAATGCTTGAAGTCATTAATCCGATTGTGTTGATTGTGTTAAGATTGATTTATATTGATTGCTAGACTATTGTTGTTGCAAGATTGCTTGAAGTGCAAAAGCTGATAAGTGATGTGGAGTGCAAAGGTTGATCATTGTTGAAGGTCAATCATTTTTAACCATGTTGATCATTGATGAAGGCCGACCATTATGCTATTGGTTATCTTAATATATGACCTACAATTAAAGTGGAAAATGGCACATGAGATCTTGAGACATAAGGTAGAAAATTGATGCTTTTATTAAACATAATCACTTGTACAACAACATGATATATAACAAGTCATGAAACTCATGAATCTTCATATTGTTGATTCTAAGAGGCATTAACATATCGTTGGTACAAATATGAAATAGAAGTAAAGATGTAACTAATACAAATTTGAAATGTTTTCAAGATTTGTCTTCTTGCAATCATTATCGTCCGCCTATATTATTTCAACTCTTCTTTATTTTACAATATTATTCTTGAATTGAATTTCAGAATTGGAAATGAAGTAGGATATTGTGAACAACCTTAGAAGACCGAGAGACAACTCCTCATTTCATATTCCTGCATAGAATACAAACAACCAATAGGTTATGCTTATAAATTATGCATTGTCGAATGAGAATATAACTTTTGGTGTTAAGAAGCTTGTATGAGAGTGTTCGTGAGAAGCATTCTGGTGAGAAGAAAAAGAGAAAAGTAGCATAAGAGGAACATAGTTAAAGAAGAGAAGCAGAATAAAATGAGCAACAAACTTGAGATCATAAATTAATATCAAGTAACCGATAAACTTGATTTTGTAATGTGATCGAGAGGTTGCATACTCCTTTCAAGTTGTAGTTTGATAAATAATAGGTTGTAGCATGCTGAGGTAGGAGCCTCCTATGGGTTGTAGTTTGCAAAAATTTTTGTCGAAGTTGGAAATTCCTTAAGGTAGCAACCTCTTGTAGGTTGGAGCCTACTGAGAATTTTGATGTAATAGGGGAGTAGGAGTTTGCCTTCACATCACTTTCAACCAAAAATTCATGGTTTTCTCCCTTTATGGGTCTCCACTTATGTCTGATGTCTTCATGTATTCCTTGTTGAATGTTCCACTTGTGTGAACACTCTTGAATATGCATATATGCAAATGTATCTCTCTGGTAACTGCAAAAGAAACAATTAATAGCAGAACATATAAATAAGCCATTAACCACATCAAAATATATTAAAAAAAAAGAGATTGAGTTGAGCGAAATAATTGGAAAAATAAAATTACTGATTCACACCCCCCCCGAGTAATTTCTAAATATTCATCAATTGGTATTAGAGCAATGTTTAGCCAATTTAATGTTCTTAAATTGCCCACATAAATTATCGGCTGTAGTTGGTAAAATTTTGAAGTGCAAGTGCACTATATATGCTAGAAGCCTCTTTTAACTTAGTTTATTGGTGTGATGATTGAATTTGTATAGATTGCTTCTAACGATGTTTTTATTCTTGATGAAATTGATAAATTTAAATTACAACTAGGTTCTAAAAATCAACATGCTTTCTACTTTGCAAAAAATGAAGCAAACCTTCTCTATCTTATGAAGAAATCTTAACTAATATATTTGTTAGTCTCTAAAAATTCTAATAGTCTAATGTATAAAATCAAATTCTAGAAAAAAGAATTTGTACATTTTTATGTTTTTGAAATGAAATTATATGGAAATGAAACTTGTAAAGAAATGAATAAGTCACTATTGCTCTGAACAAAAATCACTCTTGAACTGAAAAGAACTCACTCATATATTAAACGAAAATCAATCAATCACTACTACTTGGAAATAAATGACTCGTGCTTTTGAAAAGAACTCACTCAAAAAATGGAAAATAAATGACTCGTGCTTTTGAAAAGAACTCACTCAAAAACTGGAAAATAAATCACTCGATGCTCTTGACATAAACCACACATGAATTTGTAAAACTACTCTGCAATAAACTACTACTGCTTGGAAGAAAAACTATGAATCGCTCTGCAATTTAACAATTTGAAAGGGAAATGAATCTACGTCAAATGACAAAGGAAAACTTATGTAAGCATATACTTCAAATGACAATGTAGAATTCTGGAAACAACTAAAACAATTTGACAAAATGAAAACATGAATTTAAACTATATCAAATAATAAAATAAAAGCACAAAAACATCTACATTAAAAAAATAAAATGCAGAACCTTTTATGTTTGCAGGGGCCCTCCACAAACCGGTGGTTTCAACGATCTACTCCATCAATTAGTTGTGCATCAAATCTCCACAATATTTCTTCATTAAAAGGAATAAAAATAAAATTTAAACTTCACAATTGCATCACAATTTCACATTGTTCAGGTCTTTGTTTGCCCTGTATTTATAAAATCTCGTGTATAACTGTTTGAGGCTTTCACGGCTACTTAGACTAAAAAAATCTTATCTTGAAATTTTAAAAAATAATAGAATGGTGTTTCTCATAATTTTCTATTTGGCAAAGCAAATCATGAAGCATGATTGACTTGGACTCTCGCTTGCCTGTTCAACAACGTGTTTGACCTGATCCTTTGACCATGCAATCGACCAATTTTCTTCGTGATTTGGATCAGATAGATAGCAAGAAATCCTTGAAGAGATCAATATCCACCAGTCTATATACTTCTTTGCTCAACTGGCACCTCAAACCTCAAAAAACCATGGATATGGCTACATAAACGTGAATAAGCTGCAAAATCATATCAATTTCGTAGCTAATACAAACTTTAAATTAATAATAAGGAACATATTTAATATGAAAGATAGGTCATTTAAATACCTTACCATATCAAAAACATGTAGTTTGATGCTACTTTGAGTTGATGATGATGACCACAAAGAGGAAAACTAGGTAAAATGAAGTGTCAAAATGAAGCAATCATGAGGCTCTACATTTCCCCACATGGAGGTCATTGCATGTCCTCATGAAAAAATGCAAAATTGATGACCCTTGTCAGCTACTGCGTTTGTCCTGAGACTTCTGCCAAAAAAACCAATTTTATCTTCTTTAGCTTCTTTTTAGCCACTGCCATCCTTGGATTTCTCATCAAGATTTTGTACTTCACATTTATGAACTGTCTCTTAAGACTTTTATTCTTTTTATTTAACTCGTTTTTCTTGTACCATAGGCCCAAATGCAAAAGAATATTTTCATGATTGGCTTTCCCAAAAATTTTATGCAACATTAAGGCTTCATGCTCTTGTTGCATGTGTCTATTTAGTGTCTCCAGCTCAAAGATTTATTTTCTTAAAGTGTTTACAACTAGAGGTTCTTATGGTCTACTAGACTGAGCTTCTTCCCTTTGATTCAAGTATGATTTTTTACATGTATCTCTCTTCTCAAGAGATTCAATGTAATCATAAATTTGTTGTTGCACATGAACAATTTCTAGTGTTTTATGGCCTGGGCTATGAATATGTGAGATAAAAGTCAGTGATGGAACCTTGGTTCCTTCTAGATTACATATTATGTGCTCTTTGGGGATGGTTATTTCATTGCTTGGATGAGCCTATCACTTCTTCTTACACTTGATGGAGGAAGGTTTTGAGTTCTCACTATTTTCTTCCTTGTTTTGGGATTCTCTGTTTTCTTGGATGTACTTCCTTCTCTTCTGCTGAATTTCTTCCTTCTAACACCTTGCTTCTTAATAATTCCTAAAAATTTTGCAATAGGAATCTTATCCTCTGATTTCTCTTGTGGTTGTTGTACATTTTCAATAAGGTTTTCAATTTTTCTCTTTCTCCCTCTTTTTTTTTGCTACTGTTGGGCTGCTCTTGGTTTCCTTCCTTGAAATGGTTCGTAACTAGGAAGCTATCCCAATTATCCCCCAGACTTTCAATATGAGACTCAATGAGTATTTTGATAAATCCATGGTTATACATGGTGTTTTATATGAATTGGTTCCTCCTATGAACATTACCTGACATATTTCTTAAACTTTTTATCAAGAATTATGGGAGATCTAACTCATTTCCTTCAAGAAAATGCATCAACAGATGGACATGATGAAAGAACATACACCCAAATCTCCCTTGACAAGTGAAATTTTTTTGAATTACTAAAAAAACAATTCTCCATTTTCCCTTAAGTTTTTTTCTTGGAATTCCTTTCTTAAAAATGGTGGGGTCCATACCTATATTCTTTAGGAAGACCTTCCATTATTTTCCTTCAATGCCTTTGTTCTTGAGCCACCTCTCTCCAGTTCTCGACAATTCGGTATCTTTAACAATAAAGGACTTTGTTACTGCAAATTTAATGTTTCCAATTTCAACCGCCATCCCATCAAAGGCCCTGGAAAATGACTTGGTTACTTCTTTGTTAAAGCCTTCAAATTACTCCACAAATTGTAGCTACTATGCTTTATGTAGTGTCTCCTTCACCTGTGGGTATCCTTCCATTAAATTTCTCCCCTCTGGTTCTATTCTCACTATGACTCAAATGGCTAAGAAGTTTCACCTTAATATTGCTTCTTGACAGGGTATGAGTGAGGGTTTCGAACGATCGTATGAATGAAGGCTTCAGAATTTTCGAGAGCGTGAGTGAGAGCGAGAGGAACTGATCATTTAGAGTGTGAGTTAGGTGATCTTAACAATGAAATCTGGATTTGGTGTTGGAACTTTTACGTAATGATGGAGACTGAATGGCGGATTTGGATTTGATTTGATTTGACATGATGTTCTCATCTCAACTCTTAGAAATAATGTTTTTTTTTGAATTGGTGGTATAATGCCCATATAATTCATACACTAATGTTTTGACCCTTATTATCAAATTAAATATTCACATTTGCATACCTTTGAATTTTTTTTGCTAACCCTTGGTTGTTCGTTTTTGCATTGTCTTCAGGTGATTTCAGTGATCGATTTCCTTAATTCTTCAATTGCTTCAGCCAAAGGTTTTAATCAAACATTAGCTGTAGAAATCTATTAGAGCTGAATAATATTAGTAATTATGTCGTTGTCTTTAGGAGAAAGAAGGCTCTGATTGGATTTTGTTGCGCTCGGGTCTTCTCTAGGTCGCGATGCTGCTGCGGTCACGCCTGGCCGACCAGCGCCCTCGGCTTTGCTCCCTCTCTTCTACTGGCATGGCCCCTCCGGGATCCTCCCCGGAGGATGCCAATGCTCAACTTGCTTTCTCCACCCTTCTTAAATCTCTGCCGCCTCAGAGGCCTCGCTTGGCAATCGCCAAATTTGTTAAGAAACTTGAGGGTCTTCAGGAAGTCATTCTTCCTCCTTCTCTTCCTCGCATGGCCGCTCTTTCTTTGGCTGAAAAAGGACTTATTGGACAATTCACTAGGCTTTGGCCCTCTCCGAGAATGGTGCGGCGATGGGTTGAGAGAAACTTCGCCGATAAAATTAATGGAAAATCTCCATATGCTTTTGTGGGAAAGGGTATTTCACTTTTCACTTCGAATCCAAAAAGGACAAGGACTGAATATTCAGGAATGGGCCTTATTTCATGGAATCTAGAGGTTTGTATCTTAACAAATGGACCCCGGACTTCGATCCCGAGCTAGATGTGCCCAACGTGGTTTCAGTTTGGATCCATCTCCCTCACCTCCCTCTTCACTGTTGGGGAGATGAATCGGTCTGTGCCATTGGAAATGCCGTCGGAAAATTCATTGATCACAGCGAACCAAAGGACAACATGCAAGCATGCGCCAGGATTTGCGTTGAGGTTGACCTAGGTAAAGGTCTCCCGAAGGCCATCAAGCTCAAGGTGGATGACTGGACTCACATCCAGCAACTTGATTACGAGCAGATCCCATTCAAATGTAAGGTATGTCATGAATACGACCACTTTTCAAATCATTTTTCTAAAGTTATTGATGTTGAATAGCCTGACCAAGAAGCACAATGGGAAATGGTTAAAAAAAAGAAATATGCCTCTAACCCTAAAGCTATCTCATCCTCTGCTCCTCCTCAAGCCAATCCCTTAGCCTCCACCTCATCTATTTCTTCCCAGGAACCCCTCATTCATCCTTCTTCACCCTCTGTCCAAGCCCCCCCCCTTCTAATTCTGCCCTGGAATATTCCAACCCCTTTTCCTCATTATCCCCTCCCGAGGATGATCCTCCTCTTTTCATCCCCCTCTCCCAACCTAATGCTCCATGCTCCTCCCATTCCCACCGGGACCCCCCCTCTGCCCCTGATCCCCCCTCCACCCGTGCTACTAGAAACTCTTCGAAATAGCATGGTGCAAACCTTGAACCTCATAAAAATCAAGGGCCAGGAAGGAGATCCATCAAGCAAAAAAGAGATGAAAATGCACAAAAATACTTTGCAATGGGCACCCAAAACCCTATTGAAACCTACATCTTGGGCCAAATTAGTAAGGAGATGGGGGCTAAGGAACAAGGAGGGCGAGAAACCCTTCATACCATTGGTAATCAATGATGAAAGTCCTTTATTGGAACAGTAGGGGATTGGGGCTCCCCTAAAAAATTGTTGCCCTTAAAGATCTGATAAACCATGAGAAACCAGGAATCCTTCTCTTGCAAGAAACTAAGCAAGGGAAACTAGAAATGAAAGACATTATTGACAAACTCACGCAGTATGAAGGCCTTCTCTCTGAATCAAGAGGGGCTTTTGAGGGTATTGTCACCCTTTGGAACAACAGTGAATGGAGACTTAAAGGCAGAATTATTAACCAGAATTGGATCAAAGTCATATTAGAGAACATCAAAGACAACAAAAAAATAGTCACCTACAATGTTTACGGCCCAAATCACTACAGAGATAAAGAACAGTGCTGGAATTCTATCAAGACAGATATAGATGAAGAAGAGAACAATAATATAATAGTAGGAGGAGATTTTAATCTCATACTCCAATCCAATGAAAAAAGAGGAGGAACTTTCACCCAAGATCCTTTCAGAGCTTAGCTAGAAGGCATCATGCAGGGGCATGAATTGGTAGACATAGTTCCTAAAAATCGCAAATTTACTTGGAGCAACTGTAGAATCGGAAAGGAAAATATTATGAAGAGGCTAGAAAGAATTCTTGTGGACATCACCCTCCTATCTTCCTTCTCAACGGCTACGACCCTCGTGCTTCCTTTCTCTGCTTCTAATCACTACCCAATTACGCTCACTCTTGAAGAGCATCGCCCTTTAGGGCCTATTCCTTTTAAATATAGTCCTCTATGGAAAAATATCGCTGAAGCCAATAATATTGTCCGGTATACTTGGAGCAAACATATAGAAGGATCACCTGTATTCATGTGGGAAAGAAAGATGAAGAACACTAAAATCGCTCTCAAGGAATGGGTGAAATTCCATTACAAAGAGCCAGAGAGGATTCAATCAGATATAAAGCGCAAACTGGAAGGTGTCCATGACAAAATTGAAACAAATGGACTCATCCGAGAACATCGTGCACTTGAAAATGATCTTTACTGCCAGCTTTATCGCGCCAACAGAGAGGAGCAGTAGAAATGGCGCATTAAATCGAGACAGCTATGGCTGCAAGGAGGTGACACGAATTCTGCTTTTTTTCACAAACAGGCCTTTGTTAGGAGAATTCGAAACAACATAAGTTCCATCACTGATGCTGAAGGCAATCTTCATTCTGATCAAGAAGCAATCAATATGGCTGCCGCTACACACTTTCAAGACCTTCTCACTGAGACGAGAAGCAACGAGGATTACTTTGATTTCCTCCGGTACCTTCCCACTACGGTCAATGAGGACATCAATAATCTGCACCAGGGAAATTGATGAAACAAAGGTCCAAAGAGAAATATGGACCCTGCAATCAGATAAAGCTCCGGGCCTAGATGGCTTTCCCATTAGTTTTTACAGGACATATTGGGGAATTATCAAAAAATATTTGGTCAAACTGAAACAATGGACCCAGCGTAGGTGAAAAATAGGAGGCTATACTAATGCTACTCATCTTGCCCTCATTCCCAAATAAAATCGACCCTCTTCCTTCTCCATATTTTGGCCCATTTCCATTTGTAACTCCTCTTACAAAATTCTGACCAAAATCCTAGCTCTACGCCTTAAACCCCATCTTCATTCTCTCATCTCCGAGAACCAAGGAGGCTTCCATACTTCTTGTCCAATAGAAAAATCTATGATTCCATACTTCTTGTCCAAGAAGCAATCCATTCTAGCCTCTATTGCAATGAAAAAGGTTTTATCCTAAAGCTTGATTTAACCAATGATTTCGACCGGGTCCGACATTCTTTCCTCATTGATGTCCTTAAAAAAATGGGATTTGATTCCTCTTTCCTTGACCTTGTTAAATCTGCATTACTGGCCCTTGGATCTCCCCCCTCATTAATGGCAGGACTTCTCCCTCTTTTCAGTCGTCTCGCGGACTAATACAAGGTTGTCCCTTGTCCCCTCGTCTTTTCATTTTAATGGTTGAATCCTTTAGTAATGCCCTAGACCACAAGCGCCGGGTTGGGCTCATTACTGGCATTAAGTTTGGCAATGGAGTAAAAAACATGAACCTTTCTCAATCTGCTGACGATACATTGCTAATGGGAGGGGCCTCCAATATCATAGCTCATCGGTTCAAATCTCTCTTGGATAAATTCATGAGCTATTATGGAGGCATGATTAATCATCTTAAAAGTTGTATTTATGGATGGAATACTTCAGCTCAGTCTCTGCACAACATTGCCAACATTTTTTGGGGTCCCTTACAAGTTGGAATGGGGGCATTTTTCTTATCTGGGCATGCCTGTGAGCACAGGTCCCCTGAAGGCTGAAGTTTGGGACATTATCATCGACAAAATGAAAAGGAAAGTGCATCAATGGGGAGCTTCTTGGCTCAATCCTGCTAGACGCCTCATACTCCTCAAATTGGGCCTCTCCTCCCTACCTTTATACCAGTTTACCCTCCTTCAAGCCCCTGCCACCTTCCATCACAAAGTGGAGACCATTATTCGTCAATTTCTTTGGCAAGGTGGGAAATTTGAGAAAAGAAAATACAGTCTCATTAACTAGAAGCAAATCATCCAAGATCATGAGCATGGGGGTTTGGGTATCCACTCCCCAAAGCTTATGAATCTGGCTTTTGGTGGGAAGATAGTTTGGAGGATAATCAGTGGCAAGCCAGCATGGTGGAAGCGTGTTTTGGAAATTAAATACCTTAATACTTCAAGGCAACATCTTCTTGACCAACCTGTCCCCAATAAAGCTTGCACCAGGATCTGGGGGCTCTGTAAAAAAGCTATTCCCGTTCTAGCACACAATATATCCAAAGTGCCAAAGGGTGGCAGCAACATCAGCATTGGGGCGGACAGAATTATGGGGCAGGCCCCCATTAACAGTAATCAGTGAACTCATCATATTCTGGCCTATCTCAGCAACATGGGGATGCATAGGATAAACCAAATATCCACTTGGGATGCTCAATCTCTGCTTTGGACCGGCTGGCAATTTCCCGAAGTCCCAACTTACTTAGAAGCGAGTCTTGCAGCTCTCCAAAATCATCTCCATGGAATTGCTCCTATAAAGCAGGATAGTGAGGATGAATTTCATTGGGATCCATCAGGATCGACCTATTCTATTAAAGCAGGCTATCAAACTCTTTGCAATATGGAATATCCTGCGCCCATATGGTCTCTCTGGAAATTATCTTGGAGATCTGAGGCCCTCCCCAAGATCAAATTCTTCATTTGAACCTTACTCAAAGGGAAAATCTTAACATCAGATAATTTAGAAAAACGAGGTGTGATTGGTCCCTCCCGCTGCCCAAACTTTCAAGCTGCTGAAGAAACCATTCAACATCTCTTTATCGAATGTCCCTTTGCCACCAGATGTTAGAAGGAGCTCATTTCAAACTCCAACCTCCCATGGGGCTCACACAACACCATCGTTGAAGCCTTGGGCTTATGGAAGAAATTCTACCCCTGGAAACGCAAAAAGAACAGTATAGCAAAAAGAGTTTGGGATACTCTCCCCCTCACAACTCTTTGGAATATTTGGCTGGCTTGAAACCGAAAAGTTTTCAAGGATAAATAAACCGACTTTAGGAAGTTGTGTAGTAAAGCTAGAAGTCTTACTCTCGAAACTATCTCAACTAAGAATCAGGAAAACCAAATTGACTATAAGGATCTATGTGTGGAAGAGTGCAATTTCATAAGCTACCTATTGGACAAGAATAACATCATCAATCATAGCAATAGTCTCACCAATCAATGGAACATCCCCAATAACAGTTGGAAAATTCGAATGAGTGAGGAAGATTTCAGCATCTGGTTAAAAAGTTGCGAAAGGCCCTCCCTATTATTTGATGGTGCGTCTAAGTCCAACCCGAGCATGGCTGGGGTTGGTGGTATTATCTACAACGAAGATGGTAGTATTATTTCTTCCTTTGAATGGGGATTGGGAGCTGTTTCCAATAACAAGGTCGAAGCTCTAGCTTTGCTCCAAGGCATATTACAACTGCAAAATCTTGGCATAAACAATTCCATGATCTTCAACGATTCAACCATTATTATCAGCATTATGGTTCACAAACGCTTGGCATCAAACGTGGCCCTTCAAAAAACCACTAGCAGATGTCAACTCCTTATCGAAAATATGTAGGGTGTTAGCTTCTATCACATTCTCCACAACCTCAACAAAGAGGTGGACTTCCGTGCCAATAGGGCCTGCCATAGAACCATAGGATGCCTCTTCTGCAATGATGTCAATCTCCAAATCCACCTGCCATGAATTTGCAAAATCTAATTTGGATCCACAGCAAAAGGGTCTTCGCACTACAAACCTGGTATGCCTTTATCAAAATAGTTTCAAATTGGTGGCGGTTTCACGTTCCACCTGAACCTGCTCATGGTCCTTTTATTACATCTGTAATGATTCTGAATCCTTTGTCATTTGATTTAAATCTTCCTTTGCAAGTTTACCCCTTTCGAGGCTGCTGTCCTCCCTAATCCCTCGCTCGATTCTTCTCCTTGCCTTCTCATGACTTCCCGTGGCCTGTCCCACCCTCCCTTTCTCGCCCCTTCCTTCTTATACGCCCTCCTCCCCTCTCTGGATTTCACTCCTCTCCCCGCGCTGCTTTGCTATGGAAGCTTTTGCCAAATTGCTGCTACGTCTGCCCTTCTGTGGGTGTGACCTCCGCCCCTCAAGCTCTCCTCCTGCCTTCAACGCCTGTCCCTTTACCCCCGTTATCCTTCGCTTCATCTTTTTTGCTTGAAGCTTCATCCCTTTCCATTTTATCTTCCCTGTCTTTGTTATAGACTTCTGGAATTTGGTTTTTACTGCCCAAAATGGCGAGGAGTGAAGACTATTTGCACTGTGTTGACCTCCAAGCGGAACTGGAGAAAATTTGAGCCCATTAGAAGATCATGGACGATAAGCTTCATTTTCAGGCTAAGCTGGCTGAAGAGAGACATGAAGCCGATCTCAGCTTCTTCCACCAGAGGGCCACCTCCCTTTAGGAACAGTTCAAAGAACTCTCCAACAAGTGTGCTCACACACAAGAATCAATTGAAATTTTGAAGTACATGTTGGAAAATAATACTGCATTGAGCTCCAGCTCTACAAATTTAAGAAACCAGGGAGCAGATGCCAATCCTGAAGACCCCACCGCTCGCCAAATCCGCCATATAAATATCAACTAATCATGTCTTGCAAATTTATCTTCTTACTATTTCAGTTCATTTGAATCTATGCACCTTCTATTGTTCAGTCTTTTTTGAAAGTTAGAAGCAAAAGGGTGGTAGCAGACATCATTGCCACACCTCTCTTTGCTACTCAAATATCATTTCTTGTAAATTTGGAGCTTCGTCTCCCTTTTTTTTGAATACTAATAGCAACCGACTTTGTTAAAAAAAAATTATGTAGCTGTCTTTATTCTAGAAAGAAAAGAAAGGGATGCAAATAAAATTCAGATTTTAGAACAAGTACGAAGAACATTTAAGGTGCCAAGAATTTTTGGTTTTCACCTTATATTTTCTGTTTAAACGTGGAAAAAATTGTTGGTTTTCATGTTTATACATTTATTTTTTATTATATATATATATATAGATTCAAGAATAATAAAAATGAAATAAGGCTTTAAGCTCGAGAAGAAGCATAATTCTTCTCAACCAAATTCAATCAGAATTGTTTTGAAATATCTCAACAAATTCCTCCTTTGTTAATGGCTTGTGATAGATCCTTAGTGGATGTCCATTTACAAGGAGAGGAAATTTTTCTTCATCAATGGTCCTGATCCTGACTTCTCCGTTATCAAAGACTTTTTCAATCTCATAAGGCCCAAGCCAATGAGTTTGAAATTTTCCTTGAAAATCCTTGAAATTTGAATCAAAGACTAATTCCCAATCTCCTACTTGATATTTTCTTTCTTTGATATATTTATCATGCCACTTGGATCGATGTTGCTAAACTAAACTGGTATTTTGGATAATGTCTTGTCTTATTTCATCCAGTTCATTGAGTTGTTCTATTTTATGCTTTTGTGCTTCTGATAGGTCAAATCCCAATTTAACTGTTGTATTGAAAGTTTTTATTTAGAACTTAATAGGAAATAGGACATGCTTCCCATAAACAAGTTCATAGGGAGTATGTCCTATAGTGCTCCTCCATGTGGTATGGTAGGCCCGTAAAGCTTCTAGAAGTTTTTCTGCCCAGTCCCTTCTATGCAAATGTACTGTATAAATTTGAATAACTGAGATATTATTCACCGAGATTCTCCTGATCACACACTATTTTAGCTTCATGCATAATACAAAATCTCTTCTACCATTGATCATCACATGCGGAAATAAAATCAATTGCATGCATACATTAAAACCACAAACAATCACACATATGAACATAGTATTTAATGGGAAAGCTTAAAGCTGAAAACCCCAACTATCTGTATATTATATGTCATGGAGATCATGTAACAATCATAGTACAAAATCTCCTCACAAGCTCTCATGCACACCCTCAATTGCTACACACCATCAAGCTAGATCTAGCAAAACACATGCTCCAATCTTTTGCCACTTGATAGCCAGCCTCTATTGCATAATTAATGCTATGGGATGGCTTCATTAAATAGATAAACCACCTGTCTTGAACTGTGCAATCCTCATGGGCTACTCCACCTATCTTTGTGTTGCAAATAGCAACTGTATAGTCACAACTGATAGTTAACCTGCTCTTTCACCTATTTCTGCACTGGTCTCCACTGAAACTGTCCATGCACTGAAGTTAACTGGTGCATTCTTTAGTTGATTAATGATTTTATAATTAGTGAATTAATTAATAATTAATTCACACCACTCTCACTAATTGTATCAATTAGTTAAACTGAATACAAATAGCTCAACTATGTTTAGATTAGTTAAACCGAATACAACTCCACTAACTTCCTCAATCAACTCCACCAAACTCTGTCACATGAGTTCTAACTGAAGTCTTCATGCAATAGCTTCACTTAACCCTTAGGAATAGTGTAATTCCTTCTGTCATCTCATGTGCCACATCTGTGCACTTAACTGAAGTGCTCCAAGAGAATAAGATAATGTTTATAGTCCAAATATTATTAAGAGCTAATAATATTCGACATATCTATTTTTAGACCGGAAATCTAAAAATAGATTCCGCCCAATATGTCTAAAAATAGAAGTCCATCTATTTTTCCAACTTGACCAACCATCCACAAATAGCATCCTGCAACTCATAGAATATGATCGACATGTCTAAAAATAGACATAGTCTAAAAATAGACTTTGCGCTAAAAATAGCTCTCATGGGCCCACTTAGTGAAGGTGACTCCTTCTCCACTAAGCTTCATCATCTTGTTGCAACTTCAACACCTCTCAACAAAGATATGGATTATCCGCAACCCCTATCCTACCTCTCGTGGTATTCGAATTTTTCTCGGGGTGAGCACCTTCGTCAAGACATCAAGATCCCGATCCTCCATAGGAATGTAAGAAAGTAACATGATCTTCCGCTGCACACAATATTTGATATGATGACACCGGATGTCAATGTGTTTATATCTATCATGAAATACTGGATTAACCGAGAGTTTGATGCAACTCTGATTATCACAATATATCACAGTAGGATCTAAGTGTGAACCGAACAACCCGACCAGGATCTTCCTCATACATATAGCCTCGCACAGTGTACCAAACTCGCTCCCATATACTTGGTCACGAATCGAGTGCTGATGGGCCCGTTTCCTTTGGCCGTACTCAAGAAAATCGCCGTCGACCCGATACCGAAAATCCCCTCCAGACAGTTTCTTTCCGTCCGATGGACTACCTGCCCCACCTGCATCCGTGAAGCCACATAGCTTCACCCTCATCCAAATGGGCCTCCGTACCTCACAATCCATATCCCGATGTGCCCCCTCCGAGATATCTCGCCAATACATGCTTGCCTGCCTTCCAGAAGAGCTTGGTAGGCTTAACCATAGCTTGCGAAAGCTGGTTAACAGCATAGCATATATCGGGTCGTGTATTGACCAGACACATAAGCGACCCCACCAACTGTCGATAAACAGTGGCATCCACTACCTCCGCTGAAGTAGCATCCTCCTTCCTCCAACCTCCAGGAAGAGGAGTATCAACAGGCTTGCAGCCATGCATGCTGAACTTCTCCAGTATCTCCCGGGCATACTTACCCTGAGAAACAAATAGTCCACCACTGCACTGCCAAATTTCCAATCCCAGGAAATAATGAAGGAGGCCCAAGTCCTTCATCTCAAACTCCTTTGCAAGATCAGCCTTGCATGAGTGTATCAACAGTTCACCACCTGTCAAAATCAAATCATCTACATAAAGTACAATGATCAGCAACATACCCTCCACCACAATCTGGTATAGGTTAGGATCCGCCTCACTCTTGGAGAATCTAAGTCCGGTGAAATAACTGTCTATCCGTGTGTACCAAGCACGAGGTGCTTGTTTCAACCCATACAGCGCTCTCTCGAGCCTGCACACATGCGACTGCTGACCGAAGATCTCTTAAACCTTTCAGTCGCTTCTATGTACACCTCCTCCTCAATGACTCCGTTGAGGGTAAACAACTTTCACATCCATCCGATGAATGTGCCACCCCATCACAATGAGAGAGCCAGGATCATCCGTATGGAGAATACCTTACACAAAAAGTGTGCTGTCTCCCTCATAATCGATGCCCTCTATTCATAAAAGCCTTCCGGCAGTAAATCTTGCCTTGCACTTCTCTACACTCCCGTCACCGCTCGCAGCCTTGTTCATGCCATGCTCGAACTCCACCACCCATTTCCTCTGTACCGGGACAATCTCCCATGCACCTAAGTCGACAATCGAATCATACTCTTCCACCATGGCATATACCCATGCGGGATCCTCCACAACTTCCCTCGAAAGAGGATGGCTCGACACGACACACTTGCTCACAAGAGCCATGTATCTAGTGTACCAAACGTGGACTCCACCACCGCCGGTGGATGTAGGTTGTATCACAACCTTCTCTGCATCTTGAGCCAGTCGCTCAGCTTCTGTAGTGCACTTCCGCCCTCTGATGGTTGGCGTTGCTTGAGTGGTCTCTTCCACTCCATGAACCTCATCTTGTGGCTGATCCACATCCCGAGACTCATCCTTAGGAACTAATAGCTCCTCATCTGCATGCAAGTGTGGCTCCCTCTCAAGTGAACACTTCATGGCTTTCTCCTCCTGAAATTTGATATCCCGTCGCACAACAGTCTTGCGACTGTCTGGAAAATACACACGATAGTTATGGGGCATATCAGTGTACCCCAAAAATATCCCAACCTATGCAGTTGGCTCCAGCTTCTTCCTGGAATCCTTCGTCACATGAATGTAAACAAGTGAACCAAAAATCCTCAAATGGAAAATATCAGGCTTCTTACCAGAAAACGCCTCCTCGGGTGTACTCATGCCAAGTATCTTGTGAGGACAACAGTTCTGCACATATACTGCAGTATTGCATGCCTCAACCCACAAGTGTATGGGTAGGCCCTGATCATGCAACATTTCCCGTGCAGCACCCACGATTGTTCTGTTCTTCCGCTTAGCAACCCTGTTCTGCTGTGGGTTATGAGGTGCTATGAGCTCTCTTCGAATTCCTTCTGCACTGCAAAAGTCCTTGAATTCGCCAGAGATGAATTCACCACCATTGTTGCTCCTTAGAGCCTTCCCCTACTTCCCAGATTCTTTCTCAACCAGTGCCTTGAACTCACAGAACTTTGAGTATGTCTCGCTCTTCTTCTGCATGAAGAAGATCCAGCACTTACAAGAAAATTCATCAAAAAATATCACATAATACCTGTGCTTTGCTATTGAAGCTACTGAGAAAGGTCCACACACGTCTGTGTGAATTCTCTCAAGGATCGTCGTGGCACAACTATCCTTCTTGTGAAAGGTGGCTTTCACAAATTTTCCCAAGGTACACCCCTTGCACTGATCTGACTACACAAGAGTGCCTTTAGGAAGCCCAGTAGAAATCTGTTGCAGTATCTTCAAAGCTCCATGGTGAAGGTGGCCCAATCTCCGATGCCACAACTCGCCATCATCCCGGCTCACCACTCCTTCTGCCTTGCCTGCCATTGTTGCGCAACCATCTACCTACAATTGATAGAGGTTCTTAACTCGAACCCCTATCCTCCGGGTCTCACCAATTGCCTTACTGCGCAGGAAAGCCTTTCCCTCGCTAAAGACAACATCATATCCCTTGTCTTCTAACATCGCCACAGAGATAAGATTCTTCTTCAATCCTGGAACAAGCATCACTTCCTTCAATACGAAGGGTTTACCAGACTCCCTCTCAAAGGAAATGGTACCGATACCGGTCGCACTGTATCTACCATCATCGCCCATCTCGATGTGCACTCCAAGATCTTTCTCTTCCAGATCTGAAAACAAATCCCGATCTCCGGTCATGTGAAAAGACGCACCACTGTCCAAGAACCATACTGATCCCATCACACTTGAGACCAAGCATGCGATCAGCGAAAAATCCAGCTCGAACTTTGAGGCTAAGGCCTCTCCAGCTGCAGATCCAGCAGCCTGCTTATTTTTCTTCTTCTGTGGACAATTAGTGGCGTAATCTACGTGTTGGTGACAGTGAAAGAACTTCACCTTGGACATTTCCTACTTCTTTCCTTTCACACCGGATTGAGAAGTATTCTTCCTGATCTTCATTCCTTGCTTTGGTAGCCAAAGTACAATTTTCTTCATCTTCATTCTTCGATGAAGATCCATCCCTAGTACTCCGCCTTATCTCCTCCTGCACAAGATCTGACCAAAGTTGCTCCCATCCCGGCAAAATCCTTGCATCGACAGTAGTCCTGATAGGAGTGCCAACTCTTCGGAAGCCCAAGGAGAGCCAAGCTCACCAAGTCCTCATCATCAACAGTCACCCCCACACTTCCCAGCTCATCCCTGCATTGGATGAACTTCGTGAGGTACTTGGGCATACTGTGGCCTTTCTCCATATTTATGTTTCTGAGTCTATCCTTGAGCACCAACTTCCTCTGGTTGCTCTTGCTTTGGAATAAATCTGTTAAGGCTTTCCACATCAAGAATGGCGAAGCCTTACCATGAAGGCTGGACACTATGTGATCCTTCACACCTTCCAACAGAATCTTTCGACACTTTGATGTCTTCTTTTGCCATGCGTCAAGTACGGCAGCATCAGTAGAAGTAGGCTTTGTGACTTTAGCATCTATGAACTCCTTCAACCCATTGTCATCTAGCACCGCTTCCATCCTGTCCTTCCATGCAATATAATTCGAGCTGCCCTCAAGGGAATACTCCAATCACAATCCGTTGAAATACATCTCAACTTCGACACCAAGAAAACACTGCTGCAAATTCGAATTCCACCAACACAAAACTCAACCGCTTCAATGTCTTGCAATTGCTCCAATGATCAATATTGCTCCGATACCATGTAGAAATTTGAATAACTGAGATATTATTCACCGAGATTCTCCCGATCACACACTATTTTAGCTTCATGCATAATACATAATCTCTTCTACCATTGATCATCACATGCAGAAATAAAATCAATTGCATGCATACATTAAAACCACAAACAATCACACATATGAACACAGTATTTAATGGGAAAGCTTAAAGATGAAAAACCCCAACTATCTATATATTGTATGTCATGGAGATCATGTAACAATCATAGTACAAAATTCCTCACAAGTTCTTAGCACTACCTCCAATTGCTACACACTATCAAGCTAGATCTAGGAAAACACATGCTCCAATCCTTAGCCACTTGATAGCCAACCTCTATTACGTAATTAATGCTATGGGATGGCTTCATTAAATAGATAAACCACCTGGCTTGAACTGCGCAATCCTCATGGGGTACTCCACCTATCTGTGTGTTGCAAATAGCAACAATATAGTCACGACTGATAGTTAACCTGCTCTTTCACCTATCTCTGCACTGGTCTCCACTGAAACTGTCCATGCATTGAAGTTAACTGATGCATTCTTTAGTTGATTTATGAGTTTATAATTAGTGAATTAATTAATAATTAATTCACACCACTCTCACTAATTTTATCAATTAGTTAAACTAAATACAAATAGCTCAACTATGTTTAGATTAGTTAAACTGAATACAACTCCACTAACTTCCTCAATCAACTCCACCAAACTCTGTCACATGAGTTCTAACTGAAGTATCCATGCAATAGCTCCACTTAACCCTTAGGAATAGCTTAATTCCTTCTGTCAGCTCCTGTGCCACATCTGTGCACTTAACTGAAGTGCTCCAAGAGAATAAGATAATGTTTATAGTCCAAATATTATTAAGAGCTAATAATATTCGACATATCTATTTTTAGACCGGCAATCTAAAAATAGATTCCGCCCAATATGTCTAAAAATAGAAGTCCATCTATTTTTCCAACTTGACCAACCATCCACAAATAGCATCCTGCAACTCATAGAATATGATCAACATGTCTAAAAATAGACTTTGCGTCAAAAATAGCTTGCGGGCCCACTTAGTGAAGGCGACTCCTTTCCACTAAGCTCATCATCTTGTTGCAATCTCAACATGTACAATCTTGGTAAGGATTGTTTTGATCACTTTGTTAGTAGATTCTAATTGTCCATTTTCTTGTGGATGATATGGAGTATAATTTCTATGCTTGATTTTATATTCCTATATTATCTTCTGCACCATTCTGGATGTGAATTGAGTACCTTGATCTGTCACAATTTTCCCTTGGGACACCGAAACGAGTAAAAATATCCTCAAAATGAAATGAAACTACATCATTTTCAATAGAAAAACAAAGTGCTTTATATTCTACCCATTTAGTAACATAATCAATGCACACAAGAATATACATATTTTTTCTTGATGGTGGATTGATTGGTCCAGCAAAATCCAGAGCCCATTTTTCCAAAGGTTCAATAAGTACCTAGGGTTGTAGAGGAATTTCATCTGAAGGAACATGTTTCATCATTCTTTGACAACTATCACATCTCTTAACATATTATTTGGCATCCATAAAAAGGGAAGGCCAATAATATCCCAAGAGAAGGACTTTGTAGGAAGTTCTTTTATCCACGAAGTTCCCTCCACATGGCTCATCATGACATGCCTTTAGCATCTCAGGTATTTCATATTATCTCACATCTTCGAATGATGAGATATGGACCTGTATTGTATAATTGCTCATTTATCCATGAATAAGATGCACTCATTTGAATTATCTTTCTCTTTTCTCTAGGAAAAAAATATGATGGAAATTTCCCTGTGTCCATTTAGTTAACAATATCAGCAAACCATGAAGATTTAGTGGATATTACAAAATTATATTGATCAGGAAAATTATCATGTACAGGTATATCATTTTTATCATTTTGAATTTTAGATAAAAATTCAGCAAGTGTATTTTGTTTTCCAGGTCGATCCAAAATAGTGACATTGAATTCATGTAACAATAATAACCGTCTTGTGACTCTGCCATTAGTAACTGGTTTATTTATTATATATCTATTTGCAGAATGATCTGTATGAGTGAAAGTTTCATAGTGAGTGATGTAATGGATGAATTTGTTAATGGCATGGACAACAACTAAAAAATCCTTTTCAATAACAATATCATTTAACTCTGCAAGAGTCAAAGTTTTACTTGTATAGTAAATAGCATAAGGGGTCAAGTCTTTTTGTCCTTTTTGTCCTAATACAACTCCTAGATCTCTATCAAAAGCATCATTTGAAATGTAGAAAGGAAATTTCTAGTTTGATCCTCTTAGAATGAGTGCTTAAGAAATATTTTCTTTCGAAGTTTCAAAGGATTTTTGGCAATCAAGATTCCAACTGAATTCACAATCTTTTGTAAGCAATTTGAAGAGTGGAGATGCAATTTTTGTAAATTTTTCTATAAATCCTCTATAGTATCCAGTGAAACCAAGGAAATCCTAACATCTCTTTGACAAATTGGAACTGCTAATTGAGAAATAAATTCTACTTTAGATGAGTCCACCTTAATTCCATTTCCTGAAATGTGGTGTCCTAAAACAATCCCCTCGGTAAACATAATAAAAAAAATTTCATGACTTAGTGAGATATTTGTTTCCTTACATCTTAGGAGAACTTTTTCCAAATTGTTAAGAGGTTCTTCAAAATAATTTCCATAGACCATAAAATCATCCATATATATACTTCCACACAATCATGAATTAAATTAGAGAAAATACCCAATACTGCCCTTTGGAATGTTGTTGGTGCATTACATAATCCAAAAGGAAGTACTCGGTAAGCATAAGTTCCCCATGGATAGGTAAATGTGGTTTTGTCTTGATCTTCTAGTGCAATGTGAATTTGGTTATACCCACTAAAACCATCCAAGGATGAGAAATATTTCTTCCCTGCTAATGTATCTAAGACTTGATCTATGAAAGGAAGTGGAAAATGATCTTTCAAAGTGGCATTATTAAGCTCCCTATAATCAATATATACTATCCATTTTCCATTATTTTTAGGAGCAATTACTAAAGGTGAAACCCATTGAATGTCTGATATTTGATAAATAAAATTTCCATTCAACAGTTTCTGTAGTTCCTCTTTGACAATTTACCTTAAGTTTGGATTCATTCTTCTTTGAGATTATCGAATTGGTCTGGCATTCCCTTCAATATATATGTGATGCATGCAAGTTTCAGGATTAATTCCTTTCATGTCAATGTATTCCCATGCATATGTAGAAGAGAATTTTTGTAATATTTCTATTAATTTCTTCCTTTGAAACTCTTCCAGATTTTTGTTTACATTTAAAGTTTTTCCTGGAAAGATTTTTATTGAAGAATTTCCAAATTCTTCCATAGAATATGAAGACATTTGTCTTGATGATAGATATTCATTGTTGCACTATTCTTGAAAATTTTGACTAATATCACAATATGAAGATGATTCATTATTTTCTATTAAATTTAAAATTTGATCTTCTTCACTAACCCGTGAGATAGTAAAAATAGGTTGTATATCATTGAAGAGGTCTCCAGATTTTCAAGGTTGTTATAGAACATTTGTCGATGTTTCGAATCCCAACGTGGATCCATCTTCAAGACATGTTGTTGAATGAAGGAATGAAAGAAGGAATTAGGTCAGAATTAATAATGAAAGGAGAAATTAAAAAGAGTCGACAATAACAAATTAATAATATTTAATTTTAAATTTGTTATTTTAATTTTAATAAATTTTATTTCTAAGAATTTAATAATTTGTTCTAAGTTATAAATTTATTAATTATTTAATTTATTTTTTATTCTTTATTAATTTTTTTTATATAGATAATAATATGCTAAGAAATAATACTATTGAATTATTAATAATTAGAATTGTAATTAATTAATAATTAATAATATATAATAATGAGTAATAATAATTATTAATAATATGTGGAATACATTTTTTAATAATTAATCCCTAAATTAAATTTAGATTTTTAGAACTATTATTTAAGAATTTTTTTAATATAATATTACAATCTTTAAGAAACCCTAAGTAATTATTAATCAAAATAAGATTACTTAATTAATTATTAATAAAATAGAGATTTAATAAAATTATTAATACAAATAAAAATAAAAATAGGATCTATCTTGCAAAGAGGATCTATCTGGTTTGGAACAAATTCCTCTTGGTAAACAACTTTAAGACCTGGTATTGAAGGGAAATTTTTGCATCATGATTTTCTATATATATAACACAAGTTTCTACACTTTTCAAGTCAAGAGGGCATTCTCTCAAAGCATTTTTTTTCCTGCATTTAGGACCAAAAATACATAAGGCATCACTCTCAACTCTTTGATTGTTTTGTAAATTTAAGGTGTCTATTTGTTCACTAAGACTCCCTAAAATGTATGTTTTAAACTCATCAAGAAAATCTCCTATTTCATCCCTAGTTACTGTTCCAACTACAAATTTATTAATTCTAGAGATAACAGGGTCTCTTGAACTCATTCCAACTCTTGACTTACCTCTTGAAAAATGTATGCATAATTCAGAAATTTATGGTAATGATAACTGAGAAATATCCCCTTTTCCCATCATGTTAAGGATATCTATCCATTCATCTCTAATGGAGTTTAATAGGAGAGCTTTCAAAGTATCTTCATCCAAAATTTCCATTTTAGCCCTCTTAAGGTTATAACTAAATATTTCAATTAAATCCTCAAGATTTTCATCTTCTCTTTGCATCATTTTAAAAAATTCATCCTTACGATTATGAGGCATGCATTAATCCTTATATTTTTATAATAATTCATTTTTCATCTCCTCCGATTTTCTAATAGAGTTTGTTATTAAACCCATGAACCATTTTAATGCTGCATCCTTAAGAGTTGCTAGAAACAATTTCAATTTTTGAGAATTGAGTAAGTCGTCATATGATCTACATAAAACTCCAAATTAAAAAATAAATGTTTCAGGATCCTAACTTCTTAATCCATGGAAGTTAGGAAGGATAGAGGGTGAGATATTTTTCATTGTTGCTGTGGTATCTTCGCCATAGATAGGAAACCCAACAAGATCTATTTCTACTCTGTCTCCTCTTCCTCTTCCCCTTCCTCTTCCTCCACCTCCACTTCCAATCCTAGGTCCACCTCCAATTCTCAAATGTTCACCATTCACATTGTGTACTTCTCCTTCTCCTTCCCCATCCATTGTAGATTCCTCAGAACTAATGTAATATTCCAAAATTGGATTTTTTTAATTTATTTCTTCTCCTTTCTCTATCAATGGTATATTATAATAGATTTATTCTTCCTCTTCTTCACTAGGGACTTCTAGTTCTTGAGCTAAAATGTGTTCCCCAGTTGTAGTTAGGAATATTACTCCTTCTGTTGGGGATGTAGGATCTTGTTCTTTGCCAACTTCTTCAATTGATGAAGTTGGTGAATTTCTAGGTTGAATTTTAGATCTTAATACCTCAAGAAGTGTATGTCTTCGTGCAAAGGATGGTATGTGAGTTTGGGTGGATGGTGTGGCAATAGGAATATTACTCCTTCTGTTGGGGATGTAGGATCTTGTTCTTCCACAACTTTTTTAGTTGATGAAGTTGGTGAATTTCTAGGTTGAGTTTAAAATCTTAATACCTCAAGAAGTTTATGTTTGCCTGCAAAGGACGGTATGAGAGTTTGGGTGGATGGTGTGGCACTAGGAAGATTACTACTTCTCTTGGGGATGTAGGATCTTGTTCTTCCACAATTTCTTCAGTTGTTCAGATATTAATACCTCAAGAAGTCTATGTCTTCCTGCAAAGGATGGTATGTGAGTTTGGGTGGATGGTGTGGCACCACGAGGTCTTGATGGAGTGAGTGGTGTGTTGGAATTAAGCTTCTACCTCTAGCTACAAATCTACCCCTAGAATATCTTTCTCTACACATATCATTTTTCTGTTTTTATTATGTGTGTGTTTTTTAAGAAAGTAAAAAGGCTCCTATTTACACTTCCCTGGCAACGATGCCAAAATGTTTATCCAACTTAATGTTCTTAAATTTCTCACATAAATTATCGTCTGGAGTTGTTAAACTTTTGAAGTGCAAGTGCACTATATATGCTAGAAGCATCTTTTAACTTAGTTTTTTGGTTTGATGATTGAATTTGTAGAGATTGTTTTTAAGGATGTTTTTATTCTTTATGAAATTGATAAGTTTAAATTACAACTAGGTTATAAAAATCAACATGCTTTCTACTTTTCAAAAAATGAGGCAAACCTTCTCTATCTTATGAAGAAATATTAGCTAATTTATTTGTTAGTCTCTAAAAATTCTAACAGTCTAATGTATAAAATCAAATTCTAGAAAAGTGAATTTGTACATTTTTATGTTTTTGAAATGAAATGCTATGGAAATGAAACTTGTAAAGAGATGAATAAGACACTATTGCTCTGAAAAAAAATCATTCTTGAACTGAAAATCACTCATTCATATATTAAACAGAAATCACTCAATCACTACTACTTTGAAATAAATCCGTCGTGCTTTTGAAAAGAACTCACTCAAAAATTGGAAAATAAATCACTCGATGCTCTTGAAATAAACCACACATGAATTTGTAAAACTACTCTGCAATAAACTACTACCGCTTGGAATAAAAACTATAAATCACTCTACAATTTAACAATTTTAAAGTGAAATGAATCTACATCAAATGACAAAGGGATATTTATGTAAGCATCTACTTCAAATGAAAATGTAGAATTCTGGAAACAACTACAACAATTTGAAAAAATGAAAACATGAATTTAAACTACAAAAAATGATAAAATAAAAACACAAAACATCTACATTAAAAACATAAAATGCAGAACCTTATTTGTTTTCAGGCCCTCCACAAACAGGTGGTTTCAATGATCTACTCCAACAATTAGTTGTGCATCAAATATCCAAGATATTTCTTCATTAAAAGGAATAAAAATAGACTTTAAAATTTCACAATGTTCAGGTCTTTGTTTTCCCTGTATTTATAAAAGCCTGTGTATTGTTTGAGGCTTTCATGCCTAATTAGACTAAACAAATCCTATCTTGAAATTTTAACAAATAAAAAAATGCGGTTTCTTTGTGATTTTATATTTGGAAAAGAAAATCATGAAGCATGATTGACTTAGACTCTTGCTGACTTGTTCAACAACGTGTTTGACCTGTTCCTTTGACGACACATTCGACCAATTTTATTTTTCATTGGGCTTGGATATATAGGAGGAAATCATTGAAGAGATCAATCTACACCTATATCTATACTTCTTTTCTCAAATGGCACCTCAGAACTCGTCAAAACATGAAGATGGCTACAAAATGCAAATTGGCTGCATAATCATGTCAATTCTGTAACTAATACAAACTTTAAATTAATAATAAGTAACACTATTGAATTGAAATATAGGCCATTTAAATACCTTACCATATCGAAAACCTGTAGTTTTATGCTAATTTGATTTGATGACGATGACAAAAAAGAGGAAAAATAGGTAAAAGGAAGTGTCAAAATGAAGTAATTAAGAGGCTAGCAGGTTCCTTCAACATCAGTTTAACAACTGGAAGGAGTTCCTAATGAATTTTCCAAAAGGATGCTCAACGAATCAATTCCCTTTGTTCACTGGAAAAAATTATGCATTCTGGAAAGTAAGAATGAAGGCATATCTAATGTCTCTTGGAGTAGAAGTTTGGGCTGATGTGTTGATGGGGTATGAAGAACCAAAGAAATTGAGTAGTGATAAATATGACAAATTGGAATTCACAGCTAATGACAAAACTATGAATGCACTTCTTAGTGGATTAAGTGAATAATAATTTATTAAAGTAATGCATTGTAAAACAACTAAAGAATTATGGGATAAACTGCAAAATATCAATTAAGTAGATACAAAATAAAGATGGTCAAACTACAAGTATATAGAATGTAGTTTGAGATATTGAAAAAGAATTTATATGAAGACATTGATAAGTTATTTCTAAGAGTAGATGAGGTTGTTAATATCATGATGGTTCTATGAGAAACAATCAAAGAGAGTGTAATAGTCCAAAAAATATTGAGGTCATTACCTCCAAAGTTTAATCCTAAGGTTTAGCTATACAAGAGAAAACCAATTTGAGACTCTAAACATGGACCAATTACTTGGTTCTTTGAAAAAATAAGAGATGATAATTTGAAAAGGAAATTCAACTACCAGAGATGAAACTTTTAAAGAAAACAAGTCCACATAAGACAAGGAATTTTCATGCTTAAATTCTGACGAAGAAGAGGTGAAATTTGTTAGAATATAGAAGAAAGGTATAGGTAAATACAAATGGAAAACCCCATTCAAATGCTTTAATTATGGAAGTGTGGGGAATTGTGCCTCAAAATTACCATATAAGAAATTAGAAACTCCGTTTAAAGGGATAGAAAAGAACAAGTATAGTAAAATTCAGAAAGAGAAGATTTAAAATGAAGAGTCTCTTTATGCAAGAAGATAGTAGTACACTTGAAGGTTTCAGTGAATTATCTAGTGAATATGGAGCTAGTTAGTTTATCATCATGGCTCTAGAAAACATGGAAGAAAAAAATAATGAATATGAAGAATAAGAAGAAGGTGAGTTAGACCTTGAGGGGGAGATGACCAGTGCCTTGTAGGAAATAGATATACTTAAACATAAGAATAAGAAGCAGTAATTTTGTTAAAATATGTAAAAAAATAACCAAATTTAGCGGATCTTATCAAGCTGAAGGTTGAACTTGAAGAAGAAAATAAGTTGGAATATATTATGTTCCAACAAATTAAAGAGAAAATTTAGGAGTGTGAAAGATTTGAAGAAGAAGTGGTAACCCTGAAGAAAATTTTGGAGAAGGAACAGACTGATTTGAACATGAATATTCTACACATAAAAGGATTTGAAAAACTGGATGTGATATTAAATTCTTTGAGGTCTCCTCTTATGAAATATGGGTTAGGCCATGAAGGAGAATCTAGTGAAAGTAAGACAAAGGAAAAAAATCAAATTTCTTTTGTAAAAATTGTCAAGGGAGACAATGACAGTCCACATCAGGTTGAGAAAAAGAAGTTCAACAACACATATGCACCTAAGGGGAAACAACAAAGAAGCACTTCCAACAAATTGCAGCAAACTAAAGGAGTGGAAAAACAAACAACAATCTATCAAATATTGTACTTCTTCAGGACACAAGATTATTAAATGCCAAGATGGTTCTATCTTCAAGTATCATTCACTAACATGTATGAAATTTTTTTCTATGGGTATTGTTACTGTTGTAAAATTTTTGGACATAAAGCTACAAATTGCAGAGCTTATGTTAGAAGGAATGAGTTGAGTAATCCTAAAGAAGTGAAGTTAACAATATATTTGTAAACATAAAAAAATACATGAATCTAGAAAGAAACCCATTTTCCCCTCTCTTTGATATCACTGAATGTTTCTAATGTCACAATTTCAGGCATAAATCATATGAATGTCAACTTAAAAACAATATATCAAAATCTCAGAACAATTGTAGAACAAATGACTGTATGTAGTGGATAAATAAGAAAGATGAGAATAAAATTGATAAGTATGGATTAGTTATGTATGCTCAAGATTAAAATAGTAAATGGTATGTGGACAGTGGAAGCTCTAGACACATGACAAGGGATAAGAGCAATTTTTTATTCCTAGATGATAATAAAACCATAAATGTCACATTCAAAAATGATGCAAGAGGAAGAACTAGAGGGAAGGGTACAATCAATCTAAATAATGGCAGAAGAAAGGCTTAGAATGTACTGTTTGTAGATGGTCTGAAACATAATTTGTTGAGTGTAAGTTAGATGTGTGATAGAGGTTGTGATGTTCCCTTTAGAGCTCTTGATTTTGAAATTGGGTCAAAAACAACTGGGAAAGTTTTGGATAAAGGAGTTCAAACAAAAAATAATGTATATATATATTGAAGGAAGATAGTGAAGAGTGCTACACCAGAAAACAAGATGAATCTTTGTTATGACATAGGATATTGGGGCATCTCAATTTTGATTAAATCATTAGTATTAGTAAGAAGAGAATAGTTATAGATCTACCAAAGATAAAATAACCTCAAAACTCTACTTATGGGTCATGTCAAATGGGATAACATACCTGAAATTGATTCAAGTTCAAGGATTAGTTGTCAAGTAGTAAGACTTTGAAATTAGTACACATGGATTTGTGTGGTCCTTCTAGAAAAAAATCACCAGGAGGAGAAAAATATTTCATGTTGGTAATTGATGAATATTTTAGATTGACATGGGTAACATTCTTTAGAATAAGTCAGAAGCATTTGAGAAGTTCAAAATATTCAAGGCACTAATAGAAAATCAAACATGGTGCAAGATAAAGTGTATAAGTTCAGAAAAAGGAGGTGAATCTACTTCAGATAATTTTGCAAACTTTTGTGATGAGAATGGCATTAAAAGGCAATATACCATTGCAGACACACAACAACGGAATGGAGTTGCAGCCAGACAAAACAAATATTTTCAGCAAATGGCTAGAGGCATGATGTAAGAGAGAAACATTCCTCAAACATATTAGTTAGAAGTAGTACACACAATTGTTCATATTCTCAATAACACACATTGAGGGATAATCGTCAAAAAGTGAGGGATACATGTGTTAAATTAAACAACTAATAAAATCATGGAATGCATAGATGTGAGGTTTGATGAAGAGATGCCTGCTAAAACAAGAACACAAGTTTTATCAATCCTCCAAATCATCACCATGATAGTCAAGAAAAAGAAGTACAAGATGAAGAACCGGAAGAGTCAAAAACTCATTCAAAAGGTCCCTCAAGGCATTTACAAAAAATCACCATGACAATCAGATTATTAGAGATAAAAGTGAAGGAATTCAAATTAGGAGGAAAATTGTAGAGAAAACAAACGACACTCATATTGTTATGTTGTCACATATTGAAAAAAAGAATTTTGATGAAGAAAGTAAAGATAAACACATGATAGATGCTATGAATGAGGAGTTAGATCAAATTGAAAAGAACTAGACTTGGGAACTAACACCAAGACCAACATGAAAGAATGTCATTGGTAAAAAATGGGTGTTCAAAAACAAGATGAATGAACATGAAAAAATTGTTAGAAAGAAAGCCATACTAGTATACAAGGGTTACTCTCAAGTAGAAGGTCTTGATTGTGAAGAAACATTTGCACCCATTGGTTCGACGAGGCAATCCCGCCTAGCCTATACCGGTCAGCCTGTGATGAAGTCATGTTGCGGGATGTCGAGCCACAGATACTGGCTCTACTCACTCTCATGTGACAGTCTCCCCCGATAAGGATGGGGAGAGGCTCCTTAGGCCCGTGGATGAGCAACAGACCTTCTCAAGATCTATGGCTTGTCCTCCCAGATATTAACGAGGCCTAAGGTGAACTTATTTTTAAACCGGGTGCACGAACGAAATGGAAGGGCGGAGGCGAATCATTTGGGTACGGGCCGTGGGATTGAACGAGAAAGAAATATACAAACTCCCACGGCAGGGGTTCGGTTTGGTTTCGTGCAAAAACCCTAAGATCTAAGAAAGAGGACCCGGTAGGGATGGAGTCACTCACTATTCATATGGTGAGGGTGCTCGACCGATAGGGAGCTCAGGCAAGCAGAAAGAGATATCGACCAGCAAGTAGGTAGGTGGGTTTGAACACTGTGGTTATGCTCGCTAATGACAGTCGCCTAAGCCGTGTCAAGTGCAGGGATGGTCCTCTCCCTAACAGTCGAGCCTGCTTGCGCATCCTTTCCCTTTGGTCAAGCCTGCTTACGCATCCTGCCTAATCAAATAGTAGTTATAGGAGCTAGCTATTTCCTCCTACAGGGGGTTCAACCGGTGCTAATACAGGAACTAATATCTAAGCGGTAGCTCCTCCAAGCTACTTATGAGAGGTTGCGTGCATCAATCAACAAACAAGAGAAAGGAAAAAGGATTGATTTACAGGTAATTGTGTAATTACGTATATAACAAAATGACTGGAAGAAATGGCAGAAGTGAGCGAAATCGATCTCTAATTCATGGCATAATTACATATATAATATATGCATGATCTGCTAAAGCGTAATTACCTATCTCATTCAGGCAGGGAGATTGTCATGAATTCGATCATGACTGTAATGACATATATAATATATGAATATGAAGGCTGCCGGCATTCGAAAGGACGGAGTCGCTCACTCATTCATATGGGTGAGATTTTATGCTCAAAATAGATCATACTCAAAAACAAGAGTTTGATCCTGGCTCAGAACGAACGCTAGCTATATGCTTAACACATGCAAGTCGAACGTGGCTTGCTTCCCCATCCATCCACGTGGGGGCAGAAGGGCAAGATGAATGGCCCCCTCCTAGCGCGTGCTCACTCACTCAAATGATATGCGAGTGGTGCGCTGGGCGTGGGGCACAGCAAGCAAAGTGGCGAACGAGTGCGTAACGCGTGGGAATCTGAAGGAAATCATGATTTTTTGGCCTTTGATTGTTATAATGATTTCAAAGTGTACCAAATGGATATGAAGTCTTCTTTTTTGAATGGAGAACTTGACTAAGAAGTCAATATGGAAAAACTTGAGGGATTTTTATTATCATATTATCCAAAGTATGTATGGAGGTTAAAGAAGGCACTGTATGGTCATAAACAAGCACCACGAGCATGGTACTCTATCCTAGACAGGTACCTTCAAAAACATGGTTTCAAGAGAGGAGGAGTTGATAGTAATATGTACATAAAATCCAATGAATATGAACTCCTAATTGTGGTTGTGTATGTGGATGATATTATGTTTGGAAGAAACAAAGACTATCTAGTAAAATGGTTTGATGAAGAGATGAAGTATGAGTTTAAATGTCAATGATTGGAGAACGTACTTTTTACATAGGGCTGCAAATCCTACAAAATTTAGGAGGCATATTCATTTCTCAAGAGAAATACCTAAAATATATGTTGAAAATGTTCCAAATCAAGGATTGTTAACTTTTTGATGGGTCACGTCAATAGGTATATTTTGAGGATACTTGTGCTATCCTCTAGCCCTTAAAACTCTCCTTTCCTCACATTAATTCACATTTTTATCCATAATATGCTTAGTAAGAAGACTAAAGGGTGTTTTTCAAATTGTATGGCATAATGTGATTAATATGCAAGAAAAAGATCATTTTTGGAGGTATTTACTATGCAGAGGCTTGATGGAGACAACCAAAGAGAATATAAGAGGCTTGTCCACCTCATTAACTCTCCAACTTAGCTTGAAATCACATAGTCCTCACCAATAGCTCGAATTCACTGGTAGCCGAGGGACTCCAAGTTTATCTGAAGATCAAAGAAAAATAGATGCACAAATATCAAGGTTTTGAAGGGAATTACTCCTATTTTCAAGGGAGCTAGCCTCAACTACTTTTTATATAAATAAACTAGCCAAAAGGATCATTAGGATTCAATTTTTTGCTGCAACTAGGAGTAGCTACTAAGAGCCTAGTGCTTGACATTGTTATTCTAAATTTTCATAGGATGTATGTGACTCTTATTTTATGCTAATGGAAATTTCAATATTGGTATGTATCTAAAGTAGTTTTGGAGGGCTGAAACCCTTGGGTTTGGGCCCAACCTAGAGGATTTAGTCCCTCTATTGTATTGTTTCCTTGTTCCTTCTCAAGTTATTGCAATGTTTTTCTTGTTTCAATAGGTGTTATATTACAAAATTTTTAGTTGCATGTTTGCCTATCACCTCTCTTGTGGGAAGAGTTATTGGAAGATCTACAATAACAACTGAAAAATATTTGTTTATGATTTCTTGGAAATTGTTAAGTAGTGGACTGCAATCCTTCTACATGTTTAGTTTTTGCAACTTATAAGTTAGCAACATTGGTTTGACAATTGGAATTGTGTTGTAGGTTAGAGTAGATTTCAATATAATTCAACTCATATTTTCTATGTTAATTTACTTTTTTGTAATAGTGATAATTTGATGCATGTGTTTGGTTGGTTTGTAGGGATTGTGTTGACATGTAGTGGTGTGCTCACCTTTCTACATCCACCTAGGCCACTCCATCTCCATTCTAGACACTTGACATTTCTTCCAAACGGTTAGTATGAAATTTATTGGAAGGTGTACCTAAAATATCCCACTTAAGTCATAGGTGAATAATGACCCTAACAACAATTTTGGTTGCTTATACTTACGATCTACAAAAAATATATGAGAAAAACCTGCATAAAAATAGATGTGCGCGACCTAAAGTAACAAACAACAAAAATGAATCTGATGTAATACCCCAATCATGGAAAAGCTTTGAAAGAATAAATATTTTATTAATAGCACCCTGCGAAGGAGATTTACAAAGGGTCGTAAATCCTCCTCCGTGGGATGTGTCCTTTGATGTCCTTGTCACTTCAGTATTCAGATCTTCCTCTCTCAATGTGTGAAAACCCAAACGATATGTAGAACTCAAATGGGAGCTCAAAAAGTATGAGATGATAATGGTGACGATGATAATGATCGTGGGGAGAAATGAATGAAAAATCCTCTTATTCATAGGAAAGTATTGGGTTGATCTCGAAAATGGAGAATAATAAAATATTATTGGCCAAAATCTATATCTAACTACTTGGAATTCTTTATTATATTTTTGGAGAGGGAAAAGATATTCAAAATGGTCAAATATATTTATTTAGATTTATTAATTAATTTGTGAATAATAAGAAAAATGTGAAATTAAATAATTATTAAATAATGATTTAACAAGTATTCCAAGGATGGAGTTAAGGAAAGATAAATAAATAATGATTTATTTAATTATTCCTAGGTGATTTAGTCAAATGCGACAAGGAATAATTATCAAGCAATGATTTAATAATTATTCCTAGAGAAAATTAAATAAATAATGGTTTATTTAATTATTCTCATGGGTTTTAATTAGAAATAACTTAAAACAAGTGGTTTATTAAATTATTTCCTATAGTGAAAGTGATTTTACTATGGTAAAATTAAACCTACATGGTGTATTTTGATCCACCTAGTTAGAAATGGCTAGGTGATAATTTTTGATGATAACAGATTCCCCCCAACGTACAAGTGTTAGGAGCAAATCATATGACTGAAATAATTTGTAAGTTACACTTCCACAAGACATCAAAGGGGAGTCAGAGAGAGAGAGAGAGGTGACTGAAGAAATGAAAGGGAGGACAAAAATGGAGGGGGCGAGACCTACTAAAATAATATAAGTCTCCTTTTATTTTGGAGTACATGATCTCAAATGAGGCGGGGGAGGCATACCCATACCCACTGAGACAACTGAGTACAAAGAATAATGGTGATCCCAACAATGTGGTATAAGCTACAAAGTACATAATACATGATACACTAGCATCAATGGGCCAGGACATAATACAATGAATCCCATATACATAATGCGCCTAGAAAAACATTGGCCAAGACTGAATACAATAACATTTGAGTACATGAGACATAATTCCCCTCAAGTTGGCATGGGGAGGGGGTACCATAAGCAAAGAGGCCCTACTGAATAGGAAAGGGCTTTGAAGACCTGAATGAATCATCTGAAGGGGACATGCATGTTGTGGGAGCTGAAAGCAGCTGGAACCGAACCTATCAGATCTATGGAACTACATCTGAGGCTGGATCATAATATAAGGTCATCCAAGAATGTGAGGGGTTACTTGAAGGGTCACCTCGTCATGAGGTCTATAAAATCTCACACCCACCCAGGAATCACTAAGACAATCTGCTGGATCACCGGACCATCAAGTGTACGATTCTCGATCGTGCGATAATGAGTTGGAGTCGAGCATGTGAGAAACAACCAATTAAAAGGGAAATGATGATTCCCATAGGCTTGATCTGAGGCACTGAACAATGATGAAAGTTGGAACCAAGGTACACCTCCCTCTATACTGTACTTCTGGAATATATGTGTTGAAGTCGTCAGAAGAGGACCCACCAAAGTTACGGCAATGAGCAATACTCAATAAAGGCACGAGGGATCATAGTAGATTGACCGATGAATTGCCACTAGGGATGATAATGATTGGGTACAAGATGAGGTGTGGACTGACGACTTCCCTTGTCAGAGCATAAAATGCATGGTTTACCTGGAAGTGATTGACTCAATTCCAGAGGGGATTGGTAATTACTTAGACAAAGGCTTTACCTAGATTATAGCTAGAGGCCAAAAGGAGAAAAATGGGATAAATGTGATGAAAATATGGATGAAACATTGTAATAATACACAATGGGAATCAAAATAGACTCCATGAATATAAGGGTGACTCATCTCGGATGCTCTGATCAAGGGTGACTCGATGATGCTCCCACATGGGAAAGGCCTAGGGGGAACATAAAAAACATGAGTAAATAAGGGTTACTCATGACAAAAATTGACACATGAGTCGACAAGTGCCAATGAAAATTAGTGTCAAAGTACAGGAAACTCATATGAAGATATTTGGTTTTAATTGGTAGTAAAGAGAAACTTCTTGGAAAATATGGCTTTCGGGTGAAGTTTTAAATTACCAAAAAAAAAGGAAGACCCATTATAAAACTAGGTGAGAGCTTTACAACAATGGTGATTTTTCTTTAAACCAAGCTATGGTTGGTCGCAATGGGCGACAAAAAAACTAGGGTTTTTCCTATAAAATGGATCCAAATCCAATTCATTTGCATAATGATTTTTGGTGAATTTGGAGAGGAGGAGAAGGCCCTAAATCTTGTGGAGATCATAGCAGAAAAATTTCCTGTTAGAATTAGTATATGCTACTTTCAATTTAGTGACCTTACTTGTCTAAAAATGGCCTTAATGCTTCTTGGAAGGATGGTTCCTGGTGAAGAATAAAGGGAATAAATTGATACTGGAATGAATAATAGAGAAGGTCTAGGATCATCCCCACCCACCAACTCAAACATAGGGACCAAGTGGTAAGTGTGGAATCACTTAGAGTAGAATGGTGAAATATATGGTATCAAGAATCTACGATATGCGATCTTTATATGGCTTGCTAGAGAGGCTGGTAGGACAAACTATCCAAGGAATGGAAGGATAATTGACCATACCTATATCCTTGGGGTCTAGGCCGAGACTTATGTTAATCAGGTGAAAAGGTGGCTAGAGGCCATCATGGCCCCAAGCAAGGGATACTTCCCCCAACATACGATGATGGAGGGGAATGATCAGGTATGAAAAGGTGGGAATGATGCCCCTAGCTGGAGGAGTTTGTGGAGCGCCACGGTGTTCAAAATGGTCAAATAATGGATTCAAGTATTCAAACCTAATGTCAGAAGATCCTCCAAAGTATGATGAGGATATTTAGGGGTGTATGTGCCCCCTAATATGATGGATGTAACATGCTATGGACATGCAAAATCTATTTAAAATAGTGGATTCTAAACACATTTTGATGATGTGGTTTGCCATGTGTTGATGTTATGGGTGTCTTCTTGTGGGAAGAACGGATAAAGGATGTAGTTATATAAAGGAAATAGTGGATTAAAAACATCATTTGGTACTACATATATGGATCAAATGGACTAAATTTCTAGGTTCGCATACATGGTGTCACTATCCAAAAGAGTGCCTTCAAATATAATGAAATGATGCTCATATAGAAAACAGTAAGGTTGGAAAACAAAAATGTCTAAGGGATTAGGTTTTTGATGTAAGATTAAGGAGTGATTAAGTAGATCATCCCTAGAGTGATCTGAAGTGATATGAGACTCTAGAGGTTCTTCTAAATGGAAAATAATGATGGGACTAGAGCCAACATTACTAGATGCATTGGGAGGGTTAAGGATAATTGCTTCTCCTGGATGCTCAAAAGTGGATGCACTCTTACCCAAACATTGGGTGCCAATCTGATGGCAACAAGGGGGATGCGGTTCTAATTCATGAGTTCAATGTAAGGGGTTATATAACCAATTGACCTCACCATGAATGAACTCTTTAGACTCCACAACATACCGATCATGGGTTTGTTGCAGAAGGAAATATGCATGATGGTGCATATCGTCCCAAGGATAATCAGGGGTGGTCATGGCTTCCATGATGTATTCATATGAATGAAATATGGGTGGATGAGAGGAGGAGAGGCCACATGATGTGGAGGAACTACTTGAAGAATAGTATTAACAAACAAGGTTCACATGCACATCGACAATAGGAGGGGAAAAATGACTAGTAGATGGAATTTCTATCAATGTTGAGATTGAAGTATCCCATGAAGAAGGTTTGACCAAATCACAATATAGAAATTTAGAATAGTCCTCATACGAAGATCTCATGGATGATGACATGTAGAGAATAGGAGCAATGGTATTTATCATCTCGACATCGGGAGGAGGGATTAGAATGCTTGGTGAAGGGATATCTTGTTCTGGCATAACAATGGTACCAGAATATGTAGCTAGAGAAGAGGTGGATTCACTACGAGCGGTCTCTATTTCAAGAATATCTTGATGGGTATCGCAAAAATCTTCAAGACGAGGACAGTGGTGAGAATAGTGGCCAAAATTATTACACAAAGCACATGGGTGATTCGTGCGTAATGATATGTTTTTCTTAGATGAATCAAGTAAGGTAACATGGACCTTCAACATGTTAGAGTCAAGAAAAGTATCAGTAACCACATATTTGAGATGATGGAGTTCAAGACAATTATTGGTGGCATTCCCAACAACATCACACAAAGTGCACAGAGGTGTCAGATTTGGAGGCTTAGAAGGAGCTGAAGTTGTTTGGGGAATCTTTTCTTTATTTCCCTTTTTTTGGGATTTTCCCGCCTCACCAGATGCTTTCAAAACAAGTGTAGGTGCATGCTGAGGTTGTTGTGGAACTGAAGCAAAGGAAGGGGAAGACACAAAATATTTTACTGGCGTAAAATTTTGGTAAATTTTAAGTTGATCATGTGGAGTGTTTGTGGGGGGGTCGATGTACCATATTGGTTTCCCTAGAGTAATGTTAGGTAAACTCAATGTAGCCATGATAGGGATAGAAAAAAATCCTGGTGAGGGGAATAAGAAAGGTATATGAATAGAAGAATAATGGCCTGACAAAACTTTTCCTAGATGGTTAAGGCCTAGAGGAACTGTTCTTGGTTGGAATGGACTAGGAGAGACTCCAGTAGAAGGAACTGGTCCTTGAGGAATTATACCTGTATGCTTGGTTGAGTTGGGAACAACATGTTGTGAAGGTGTTGGTTGTTGGATGGGTGTACCAGAGCACTTGTGAGCATCCCATGATTCTTAAAACATGTAAACAATGGATTTTCTAGGCTTAGAAGGGGTAAGTAGTGGACCATAGTAGGCACCAAGCAAAGAGGAATATTTGTAGACTCCAAGTAAAAAATTGGTGAGCGACGCGACAATCGTATTGTTAGCCACATATGAAATGTTGGACTGAGGAGAAGTCTAAGCCTTAGGATCATATTATTTCAATTGATTGATGGTGACGGTATTTCCTTTGTGGGGAAATCACATCTTATGGAAAAATGCAGATGCTACAATTGACATATAATATGTGTAAATATGACCTGAAAAGATGTTATAATCCAATGGGGCATGTATGAATGCAATATCAATGGATACATTCTTGTTGACAACTGTGATAGGACAATTGCGAAGTAAGCCAAGGGGCTGAGATGGATGATGGTCCCATGCACAACGAGTAATGGTGGATGGGGGCAGGTTGGGTGAACCAAGTTGTTTCCAAACACTAGTATCCATCACACAGGTGGAGGCACCTTCGTCGATGATACACCATTGAACAGTGGAATTTATTATTAAGACTATTACTTTAAATGAAAAAAATGAAGGAAGTGGGGGATGTTCCGATTGATCAACGTCAAAGACGATCATACGATCATCTGAAGGATCCACAATTCCTAAATAATTAAGTAGAATTTTCCATTGGGATGGGCATGACTAGAGAACTTCTAGCATTGACATGGCAGTAGGAGACTGAGCCAAGTCATCTATTATGCTATAGGTATGGGCGACTTTAGCTAGATAAAAATTTCAATGTAATGGACCTTTGGGGATCTTGGTAATAACCTATACCTTAGGCTAAGGTATCTGTAAGGTACCATTTGATGACGAAATAAGCTAAGTGGAAACTTGGGGTTAGGACTTAGTCACAGACTTAGCAAGTGGCTTGTCATACTGGCATGATCGAGTCTGAAGGTTGACTTGTTATGTATTGACCTCATCATAATTCATCATAATGATTTGATAATCGTGGTAACCATATTTGTGAGGTTGGGGGGCTGTCTGGCCTTGTGTAGGTTGGGAAACTATATATCCTTGGTGAGGAAATGGGTTGGTAAGCACACTTGGCTGAGATGAAGCAGGAGCCAGAGGAAGTGGAGCCATAGGCTATTATCCTCTAGAGGTAGTTGCGTGAGCTTCCCATACTTGAAGAATCTATGGTAAAAGGGGAAATCATGAGTACAATGGCCATATACACTGCAACATGCATAGTGGATTATTTGTACGAAGGGAAATTTTCTTCTTGGGTTGTCCTCCCTATTGTAGGGTTGCGGGATTAGGGTGATTTCCTTGGGGTGTATTAGGTGGAGTACCTTGGTTGCCCTCATTACCTTGGGATTTCTCTTTATTGTTACCTTTCCCCTTATTATTCTTCTTGGTATTGGGGGTTTTTTTCATGCTCTGCCTGAGCGTACACCTAGCCTTGAGGATGAGGTGGCTAGTGTGGAAGAGGTTGAGGAGGCATGGGATACTGAGGAAATAGTGCTAGAGGGGATCGAGTGCTAGGAAGTGCATAAGGAACATATGGAGGAGGGGAGACATTTGGATAAACATGTTGAGCAAAATTTGTCTCTGGCATCTGATGATGCAGTTGGGGATATGCATATGGCGTTCTTTGACTTGGATAAGGGTTTCTTGGTGGATGGGGATAATTGTAAGAGGTACTGGTCCCCCCTTGGGGTTGACCATAAATTATAGGAGGTAGATCATATGGATGCGGGTGAGGGTGTGAAATAGATCCAACGATACTGTTGGAAGCATGGGATGCCCTCGGTGCATTAGCAGCATCGGGTCGAGGCTGATTGGGGAGAACGATATAAACATAACCTGATTAAGCATAGATCAAGTCATATTTTAAAGCTACTTGGAGTGCATATTCCTATGTCTGAGGGAAGTGTGATGTGATATATTTACCTATGGGTGCCAAAAACGATCTAGGGAACCAATTTATATAGAAATGATTTTCGAATTTAGGGGACCTATACATGCTCCTCCTTTTGCGCCACTCTTGGATATGGTCAGATAGGTAGGTGGCATAAGTATGATGGAGTGAAGTCAATTTTTTGTTACCAGTGTCATAGTGGAGAAGTAACTGGAAATATGATAGAAAATATTTGGCAAGAGTCGCAAAAGTGGAATGGGTGGCACGAGGTTGGTCAACATACCACTTAGATGCAAATCGAGTAAGCATGTGCTGGAATAAAAAAAAATAGAAGGAGTCTTCAGTGATGGAATTAGAGGAAAACCACATGTGAAATGAGTGAACATGATTAGTGGGATCTTCTCCAGGATTTCCCTCAAACTTAGGTATGTCTAAAGGAAGTTTAGCAGGCACAGCTAGCCAATTTGGGTTAATATGGAGAAGAGGACCGTTGATCAGATGATTAAACTCTGGGAGATTCAAACCAGTCATTAAGGGTAGCAATGGAGTAGGAGTGACCATACTATTTGAGGTTCCACTCATGGTATTACCTGAGTTAGGACCCGAGTTACAACCTTAGTTTCCCACACCTATGTTGGTTCCTGACATGGTGGCGATACAAGGTTGAGAAGACATGTAATCAAAGGAATCAATACACTTAGAGTCAGAAGGAATCGATGGAGGATTGTGAGGATGAAATCTAACTCGATAGGGAGGAGTGACATGCCCTAACGGGAACTGAGGTCGAAGACCTCAAATTCGCTGTGAAAAATTCCTAGGTGGCACAATGATGTCAAGACAAAGATTAAACTAAAGGACTAAAGGATGGTAGGAAAAATAGAGTAACAAACAACAAGCTATCACCTAGTGTAGTGGTGCCAAGTGTAAACAAACTGTATAATGATGCTACTCTAATACAAGCAAAAACATATTATCAAATAAAATGACCTCTAGCCTATAAGTGATTTAAATAATCAAGCAATATTATATATACTATTTTAGATGGCCTTCCAAAGAACTTATTACTTGATGGAATCTCATCTTTACAAGAAGAGTTGTCTAGAGAAAGGTGGGATAGAGAACCAATTGCTTCCCACAACCATTCCTATAGAGTATTTTTATAATATGGGTCACCATGGTTACATTTTTCCCATGGGGGTGGTCGAGTCTTGAGCTTCTTGGTGATCAGTCAACACACAAAATTACCTACCACGAGTTGGGTAGTCCTGAGGAGAACCTCTCACATGATAACCTAGCCTAACCCCCTCTGAATTGAGTTTCTAACACACTCTGACTTTCGACCATGAGATGGTGAAGTATTTTAATCTCCCTACAAATTCAAGTTCTATGTATCAATGTAAATGATCGATGGGTGTTATTGGAAGCCTATCTCACCGATCCTACACCTAACTAATATTTTTTGGCCCCAATGCACAAGTAGGCTTAATCTATGTGTGTTAAATTATTAAATGTGGCATGTTTCAAGTCTTGGATTGGTGGTGTTAACCAAGCTCATGTTCGCTTAGGGTGTGTAAGTGTGGTTGAAAAAGTGTGTTTTAGTGGATGAGTTAATTGAGCATGTTGTATGATGCCATATGTTGTTGAAACAAAATTTTGAAATATAGTAAATAATGTTGTAAAATGACAGTAAAATTAACATCCAATCAAGGACAAACCCTACCCAAAGAAGGCTCTCAAAACGCTAGACAAGGAGAGGAAAAAAAGCTACTAAAAAACAGAAAAAAGGCCTACAAGATCTAATGTCAAAGGGACTGAGATCTAAAGGCAGTAAGCTACTAAAAATGGTGCAGACAAACAAAAAAAATCAGAGGTGAAATTTGTTGCAAACGATAGGTAAGAAGCTCATAAAACCTAGGACACTTAAGGGGATCATAAGGGGGAAGGCAAGAGAAAAATCAAAATGGAGTAAAAGTGGTAAAAGAACGTATCCTAAAGGGTTGAAATGAATTCTATAAGACCCTGCAAACCAGTAGCTAAAAATTTTGAAACCCTAGACTCGTCACACAACCAATCTCTTCCTAAAAAGGTGGAGGTTTACTACAAACCCTAGGGGGATTTTTTATTACTCAAAGAGTCAAAATAAGAGTATCTAGGCCTAAGGGAGACTAAAATAGAAGTGAAAAAACCTTGACCTAGTACACATACAACACTTTTGGAAATGTTGGAAAAAATATGAAAAAATTCCAGAAAATTTTCAAAACGAAGGTACTGACTTTAAATGGGCTGAAAATGAAGTTTTTGGTCCAAATAGTGTTTTCTAAAGCTCAGAGCGCAGTTTTGGGGTGGAAAAGTTATTTTTGATCTGGGACCCACAATCTTCATATCGTCTCCTCCTTGGTTGGTACTTGTGACTTGCGGAAAAAACCAAAAAACCACCAGAATTCTAAAATTTGATAGAATAATGGATAAAAAAGATATAACTATAAATGTGAGGCCCAAAATAGCTATAGAAAACCCTAAAATTTCCGAAGAAAAAGTCACCCAGGAAACTAAATTGTTACACCAGTGGAGTCACCATTTCTTAGTATGATATTTCTTGGAAGGTATACCAAAAATATCTCACTTAAGTCACAGGTGACTAGTGACCCTAACAACAATTCTGGTTGCTTATACTTTAGAGGACTATGAGGAAATATTTCAACTCAATTATAGGAGGGACAACTGTACCCTTGATCCTGAGCAACTCAAGCTAGTTCTTCTCCAAGGGATTAGGGAGGATGTAATGGAGACCCTCAACATGTTTTCTAGAGGAGATATCTACCAATTTCCTTATGATGACATCAAAAATATATTCAAGAATCACTCTGGGGTTGCTAAGTAAAAGGGTAGGTCTAGCCAAAGCTTGGTTAGTTCCTCTCCCTTCACAACAACCATCAAGCATGAGATAGGAAGTATGTTGGAAGATTTTAAGAGTGAAATGTTGCATACATTTGTCCTACAAATGGATACTATGCAAAGCAAAAGTAGGCAAGAGGAATCATAAATCTTATGAATGAATTCCAACTTAACATCATCAATGTTTGCTTAGTATATGAAGAGAATCATGCAACAAAAAAACTATCTCACCTACCCAAACCACGGATAAAAACAGGGACAATGAGATTTTCCCTATTAGAGAAACCAATGGAGAGGCCAAAATGAAGAATATAAGCCATGCTTCCCTTCCACATTTCCATGGCCTAACCTCTGAGGATACTGACACCTTAATGTTTGAGTTTTTTGTTGTATGTTGGACATATGACTATGCCTCTTATGAGCATAAGTTGAAGTTGTTTCCTTTTACCCTCAAAGATGTGACCTTGTGTTGGTTTATTAGTTTACCTAGAGGAAACATCAATACCCGAGCCCAAATGTAATGAGCCCTCAATTAAAAATATCAGGATTACTATAGGTCCAAAGAAACAAAGGAGGAAATCTTTAGGATGACCCTTAGACGTGATGAATATTTAGAGGAGTACAAGGAAATATTTCAACTCAATTATAGGGCCAATTGTACCCTTGATCCTGATTCACTCAAGCTAGTTATTCTCCGAGGGATCAAGGAGGATGTAATGGATACCCTCAACGTGATTTCTAGATGATACATATACCAACAACCTTATGATGACATCAAAACTGTATTCAGGAATCACTCTAGGGCTACTAGGAAAAAGATTAGCTCTAGCCAAACCTTGGTTTTTTCCTCTCCTTCCATAACAACCATCAAGAATGATATAGGAAGTATGTTGGAATATTTTAAGAGTGAAATATTTCATATATTTTCCCTACAAATGGATACTATGCAAATCAAAAAGAGGAAAGAGGAAGCAGAAAGGGAAATAGTTATCTTTTTTCGTAGATGTACTAAGAGACATCCTAGGAATGAATGCACATTGAATTTCATAGAAGTTTTATTAGTCTCTGAAGAGAATCACTCAACATAAAATTTCCCTCTTTTACAGGCCTAAAGGTTGTATACCAAGGAGGGATAAAAGGCGGGTCACATCAATTGTACTTCATTAATCAAAGGAGGCCTCTAGGTCATAGGCCATATCAACAAGGCATGCAAGGTGCACATTATCCTCATTACAATCCAAATCAGACTGTACCTTTCCAACCATGGTACCCTTCCACTCACCAATAATGGTCCACACATCCTCCTTGGCCTTATGATCCTCAATATCCTCCTCATCCTATCAACCCTCCTTTTTAGCCATATCCACCCCAATCTTCTGAATGATTAAACCCCTCACCAGGGTGGATGCCGCAAACAACCCAACCTCATGTTTTACTACCTCCACCTCAACTTCAACCATAACCTCCTCACCAAAATCCACCTAAGAAACCTCAAATGCCTACTCAACCCAATCTAAACCTGAAAAATAATAAGACACAACATGTTTACAATGGGGAGACATCCTATCATGCTTATGTTATGGAAATCCAATAGATCAACCTTCGGTTTGGGAAGGTGCTCTGAGATAAGAATCCACCTTCTCCACCTGGAGAGATGGAAAAGGAGAAGGAAGATACTTCCCCTCAAGCCAATGCACCTCCTTATCCTGAAAGGTTAGTCCACCCTAACCAGCACACCCTAGAAGATATGTTGAATTTCTGGGGTAATTGATGAGCTTGTGTGTCAAGATACCCCTTCTCTATGACATTAAAGATGTTCCCCTTTACAACAATATTATTAAGGAGAAATTTTTCAAAATTCCTAGGAGAATAATAGGAGATACCCCCACCATCAATGTTGTTGTACAACTATATGATCTTATGGTTGGATCCTGGTAGCCTAGTAATAGATTTGCACATCGATGACAGTATGGTCCCTGATACCTTGATTAATCTTGGGGATGCAATCAATGTGATGACCAGGGAAGCTGTGCGGAAGCTCAATCTACAACAAGCGTTGAGGAAGACAACTACAGTGCTACAACTTGTAGACAGATCCAAAATAGCTGTTAAGGGAGTTAATGAGGATGTCATGGTATCCATTGACTCCTAGGAGTACCCATCATATTTCGTAGTTCTCCAAGCCAAAACCAAGTTTAATGGTTACCCTCTCATCCTAGGAATACCTTGGTTGGCCACTGTTGATGCCTACATTAGTTGTAGGGTTGGGAACATGACTATTAATAATGGACATTTATCAAAACAACCTTTGTTGTATGCTCCTGCTCGGGCATCTATTGAGCATGATTTACCCTTATGGTTAGAGGATGGGGAAGAGGAAGGATTGTATTAGACAAACCCCTACCCAGTCTACACACTAGACACTATCATAGGGGGAGGGAAACTTGATAACGATGACATTATTGACCATATATTATATAATCAACCCCCCAGTTCCATACCAATTGATAAACCGATGAGAGAATATGAGAGTAATCCTTGGAGTGAATTTTTCTATGTTGAATCTAGCCCAGAACATGCCAAATTTGTGGAGTTTAGCCCATCCATAAAGATCAACCCCTCTCTTTGTTGAGCATGGAGAACAATTATGTAGTGTGTTGAGGCAACAACTTGATTCTTGTGCTTGGGATTATAAGGAAATGAAATGTATGCATGCCTCAGTATGTAATAATCATATTTACATCAAAGAGGGATGAAATCCTATGCGCCAACCCCAAAGAAGGATGAACCCAACTCTTAAGGACATTGTGAAAGAGGAATTACAAAATATACTAGATGCAGGGTTCATATATCCCATTTTAGATAGTGAGTTGGTGTCCCCTCTTGTTTTAGTCCCCACTAAAAATGAGATGTGGAGGATCTATGTTGATTACCAAGAAATTAAAAAGGCTACAAAGAAGCACTATTTTCATTTCCCTTTATTGAACAAGTCCCAGATGGCCTTGCAAGAAAGGAATTATTCTCCTTCCTTGATGGATTAAGTGGATACAACCAAATAGAGATCAACTCTAAATACCAAGATAATACCACATTCACATTTCCTTGGGGTAATTTTTCCTATAGATTCCTTCCATTCGGTTTGTGAAATTCCCCTATTACCTTCCACAGGGAAGTTCTAAGCATATTTATTGAACTTGTTCATGACATTGTTGAGATATACATGGATGATTTCACTCCTTATTGATGTGAATTACAGGAATCTCTTTCTAATCTATGCAAAGTCTTAAAGAAATGAATTGAAATAAGTCTTTCATTGAGTCTTGATAAATGTAAGTTTTTGATGAATTCAAATATTTTCCTTGGCCATTATATATCCAAGGAAGGGATATAGGTTTACCCAAACAAAATTTCCATCATAAAAAATGTCTCTATCCCTAAAAAACAAAGAGATTTCAGGAGTTTCCTTAGATTAGTTGGGTATTAAAGAAGGTTCATGTGTACTGTCTTATTTTAGTCCCCAAGAAAAATGGGAAGTGGAGGATCTATGTTGATTACCAAGAACTTAACAAGGCTAGAAAGAAGAAATATTTAGATTTAGAAATATTGAAGATTGCAACAAGAAACAATGAAGGAGGCATCCTGAAACATCATTCCTGATCCTAGTTGGAAAGTGATCACCTAAACTAGGTGGGGCCCACACAGGTGATTTTTAGACATATGGATCATGTTCTATAAGTTGTGGGTTGCTATTTGTGGATGGTTGGTAAATTTGGAAAAATAGATGGATTTCTATTTTTAGACATATTGGGCGGAATCTATTTTTAGATTGCCAGTCTAAAAATAGATATGTCAAATATTATTAGCTCTTAATAATATTTGGACTCTAAACATTATCTTATTCTCTTGGAGCACTTCAGTTAAGCGCACAAATGTGGCACAGGAGCTGACAGAAGGAATTACGCTATTCCTAATGGTTATGTGGATTTATTGCATAGATACTTCAGTTAGAACTCCTGTGAGAGATTTTGGTGGAGTTGATTGAGGAAGTTAATGGATTTGTGTTCAGTTTAACTAATCTGAACATAGTTGAGCTATTTGTATCTAGTTTAACTGATTGATACAATTAGTGAGAGTGGTGTAAATTAATTATTAATTAATTCACTAATTATAAACTCATTAATCAACTAAAGAATACATCAGTTAACTTCGGTGCATGGACAGTTTCAGTGGAGACCAGTGTAGAGATAGGTGAAAGGGCAAGTATGACTATCAGTTGTGACTATAAGTGATGCATGGTTTGCATCCAACACTCAGTAGAGATGCCTATAAAGACTGTGTGAGCAAGGTCAGTACTAGTGGTCAATTTAGCATCCTAAATTGCTAACATAAATGATCAACCAGGGCTAGTAAACTGATGAAGTGTGGTGCACTATATGTGCTTAAGTGACCTCTTCCTTACTTTGTTGTATGTGTTTTTCTTATTGTTTTTGGGAACAGAAATGCAATCTACCTCCGGAGTACTCTCACTACATTAACATGCAACTAAAAATGCTAATTAACTCAACATAATACAACCAAATCTTTTTCATCTAATTATGATATGTTGGAAGAGCGTTTTAAGAAAAAGAATGATTGTAAGATAATGAAGATCTTTTAATCTAATTGCAAAACAGAAAACGCTAATTAACTCAATATAATACAACCAAATCTTTTCCATCTAATAATGATATTTTGCAAGAGCATTTTAAGAAAAAAGAATGATTGTAAGATAATGAGGATCTTTTAATTTAATTGCAAAACAGAAAATGCTAATTAACTCAATATAATACAACCAAATATTTTCCATCTAATAATGATATTTTGGAAGAGCGTTTTAAGAAAAAGAATGATTGTAAGATAATGAGAATCTTTTAATCTAATTTCAAAACAGAAAATGCTAATTAACTCAATATAATACAACCAAATGTTTTCCATCTAATAATGATATTTTTGAAGAGTGTTTTAAGAAAAAGAATGATTGTAAGATAATGAGGATATTTTAATCTAATTGCAAAACAGAAAATGCTAATTAACTCAATATAAGACAACCAAATCTTTTCCATCTAATAATGATATTTTGGAAGAACGTTTTAAGAAAAAGAATGATTGTAAGATAATGAGGATCTTTCAGTTAAACAAATAATGCAAGACATGAATTAAAGGCTACTTATCTAGAAAGCATATAGAAGCCTCCTGACAGCGGTGGCCCCTCTGCTACCAATTTGGTGAAGTCCTTCAGCTCCTTAAAGTTGTAATCAAATCAACATCAAAGAACTAAATTTCTCTATTGAAAATCTCACAAATCTACATCCCATTCCATCTTGAAATTTGTTACAAAAGACTTCTATTTTCTCCTACTTCTTCATTAACCATGATAGGAGAAAGCTTCTCCTATTTATACGAAATATGAGGAGTCATCTCATTAATGAGAGTCCATGAATCTCTCCCTCCAACTCTAGAGTTACAATCAAAATAGGAAATGATAAGACACGTGTCTTTCTATAATTTCAACACAACTTAAGAAAGGAGACACATATCCTCTTAGAGTTTCAATACAACAAGGAAGTGAGACACATATCCTTTTAGAGTTTCAATACAACAAGAAAGGAGACACATGTTCTCATGATCCCATGATCTTCTCCAACCACCCGGAATTTGCCTTAGAGTGCCATAAGGGTCTTCTAGAAGTCTCCTTTTGACCTACACATGTCACAAAACTCACAACACATATATAGATATATGAAACTATGTTAATTTTCTAGTTTGTAATCATAAATTCACTTTAAATACATAAAATAAATAACTTTTGGAAAACAAGGATCCTAACCCATATATTTAAGTGTTTATGCCACTGATGTAGGGCTTTAGGTCAGATGGCTATGAAATAAGAGCTAGATGGTTATGACATAATGGAAATATGTATGAATATGAAAAACACTTTTGAGACTCAACAATTAGAACTCATCAAGAGCCATTCTTCAGCAGGGATTGCACAGTAGAGGCAGGCTAAAGGCTGGCAAAGATCGGTGCATGGGATTTGCAAGATTGGCCCTATTAGTGTGTAACAAGTGGAGATTATACTGAGAGCTTGTGAGGAGCTTTGTATAATGATTGTTACGTGATCTCTATTACATATATAATATACAGATAGTTGGGGGTTTTCATCTTTCAGCTTTCCCATTACATACTGTGTTCATATGTGTGAATTTTTATGGCTTTAATGTGTGCATGCAATTGATTTTAATTCCGCATGTGATGATCAATGGTATAAGAGATTCTGTATTGTGCATGAAGTCAAATAGTGTGTGATCAGGAGAATCTCAGTGAATAATATATCAGTTATTTAAATTTCTACATGGTATCAGAGCTGTGTTATAGATTTTCTACATGGTATCAGAGCGATATTGATCATTGGAGCAATTGCAAAGCATTAAAGCGGTTGAGTTTTAGGATAAACTCAGGAAAATAAAAATGGAGAAGAATGACACTATTCCGGTATAATTGACAAAGTTTGTCCACTGCAGGGATGAGCTTCGGAGTGTAGGAGTTAGTGTGGATGAGGAAGGACAAGTCAAGAAGGTTGGGATTCGAGCAAAGAATCTCTACAGACTTGAAGTAGATGAGATTTCTACAGAGCTTCCTACTATTGGGAAGTGCAAGAAAGACATGCAATTGATGCTTGAGAGGGAGAAAGCTTTGCATGCAGGTAAGAGTGAACCTCGAGATGTGGAGAAGCCACAATATGAGGATAATGGAGTGGAAGAAACCACTCATGCAAAGAAATTTCGTGCCAGATGGGCAGAGGGAGTGCATGCAGCTATACCACCAAGTGAGAGGTGGGGCGACATGCGATTAATCCTAAGAGGAGATTGGTCAGTGATTCATGAGATGCAGGATCTCATGAATTGAACCTAGCTGGGCTAATAAAAGTTCACAGAACAAAGAGCATGATCAGGCTGATTGATGCATGCATCAAAGTGATGGTTTTATATCGGAGCGCGGTTCAGAGTTGACAGCAAGTGCAGAGTGCATGGGTGCAGAGTTCAACAACGGAGTGGTTCCTGAAGACATGTGCAGTAGCTAAGTAGAAGTTGAAGACTTTGATGATAGATGCATCAGATTTATTGAGTTGTTTTGAGCCTATTCCGCTCAGAGAGTTGCAGAAAGGCATGCAATGGAGTCGCATGGCGTCAGAAGGTCATAGGCAGAAGGTAATGGAGTTGCATGTCGCATGCAAAGACAGTCCTTTCTTGTTGAGAGGGAGTGTTAAAGATTGCAACAAGAAACAGTGAAGGAGGCATCCTGAAACATCTTTCCTGATCCTAGTTGGAAAGTGATCACCTAAACTAGGTGGGGCCCACACAGGTGATTTTTGTCGCAAAGTCTATTTTTAGACTATGTCTATTTTTAGACATGTCGATCATATTCTATGAGTTGCGGGATGCTATTTTTGGATGGTTGGTCAAGTTGGAAAAATATATGGACTTATATTTTTAGACATATTGGGCGGAATCTATTTTTAGATTGCCAGTCTAAAAATAGATATGTCGAATATTATTAGCTCTTAATAATATTTTGACTCTAAACATTATCTTATTCTCTTGGAGCACTTCAGTTAAGTGCACAGATGTGGCACAGGAGCTGACAGAAGGAATTACGCTATTCCTGAGGGTTATGTGGAGCTATTGCATGGATACTTCAGTTAGAACTCATGTGACAGAGTTTGGTGGAGTTGATTGAGGAGTTAATGGAGTTGTGTTCAGTTTAACTATTCTAAACATAGTTGAGCTATTTGTATCTAGTTTAACTGATTGATACAATTAGTGAGAGTGGTGTGAATTAATTATTAATTAATTCACTAATTATAAACTCATTAATCAACCAAAGAATACATCAGTTAAATTCAGTGCATGGACAGTTTCAGTGGAGACCAGTGCAAAGATAGGTGAAAGGGCAAGTGTGACTATCAGTCGTGACTATAAGTGATGCATGTTTTGCATCCAACACTTAGTAGAGATGCCTATAAATACTACATGAGCAAGGCTGGGGTAACAATTCTCATCAAGATCCATTCTTCAGCAGGGATTGCGCAGTAGAGGCAGGCTAAAGGCTGGCAAAGATTGGTGCATGGGATTTGCAAGATCGAGCCTGATTAGTGTGTAGCAATTGGAGATTATACTGAGAGCTTGTGAGGAGCTTTGTATAATGATTTTTACATGATCTATATGACATATATAATATACAAATATTTGGGGGTTTTCAGCTTTAAGCTTTCCCATTACATACTGTGTTCATATGTGTGAATTTTTATGGCTTTAATGTGTGCATGCAATTGATTTTAATTCCGCATGTGATGATCAATGGTAGAAGAGATTTTGTATTGTGCATGAAGCTAAAATAGTGTGTGATTAGGAGAATCTCGGTGGATAACATATCAGTTATTCAAATTTCTACACTATGTTGATTACCAAGAACTTAACAAGGCTAGAAAGAAGAAATATTTTCCTTTGCCCTTCATTGACCAAGTCCTAGATGGCCTTGTAGGAAAATAATTCTTCTCCCTTCTGAATGGATTTAGTGGATACAACCAAAAACAGAGTAGCTCTAAAGACCAAGATAAGACCACATTCACATGTCCTTGGGGTATCTTTTCCTATGAAGTGCTTCCTTTCAACCTATGCAATGCCTCTGATACCTTCCAGAGGGTAGTTCTAAGCATATTTGTTGAATTTGTTCATGACATTGTTGAGATATACATGGATGATTTCACACCTTATGGATGTGACTTACATGAAGCTATTTCTAATCTGTGCAAAGTCTTAAAGAAATGCATTGAAATGAATCTTTCATTGAGTCTTGATAAATGTGAGTTTTTGATGAATTTAGAGATTGTACTTGGCAATTCTATATCCAAGGAAGGGATACCGGTTGACTCAAACAAAATTTCCATCATCAAAAAGGTCCTTATCCCTAAAAAAAAAAGATATGTTAAGGAGTTTCCTTGGATTAGTTGGGTATTATAGAAGGTTCATTAAAGACTTTAGTAAAATGGCTTCACCTTTGTTTCGACTACTAGATAAATATTCAAACTTTTGTTGGATATATAATTGTCAGGAAGCCTTCAAAGTGATAAAAGAAACGTTGACCATTGCACCCATCCTTAGAGGTCCCAATTGGGCACTACCTTTCCATACACACACATATGTCTCAGATAAAGATGTAGGGCAGCCTTAGGACAAGTGGATGAGAAATTTCCATATGATATCTATTTCATCAATAAGAAAATTTCTAAAGATGAGTTAAATTATACTAACACTGAAAATGAACTCTTCGTTGTGGTACATTCTTTGAACAAGTTTAGGCATTATATCACTAGTTGTCAAACTTTTTTTGACACTGATCATGCAAACATTAAGTATTTAATGAATAAAATTGATGCCAATGCTAAGATAATTAGATGGTTGTTAATTGAAACAATTTGATTTGACCATTATTGAAAAACCAGGGAAAGAGAATGTGGTTTCATATTTCTTCTCAAGACTAAACTTTCCTGCAAAACAAGGTGAAATTGTAGATGCTCAACTTCCAAATGAACATCTCCTTTCCATATCAGTACTTTCTCCTTGGTTTGTTGATATAGTCAACTACTTGGTTGCTGGGAAGCTCCCTCCTAATCTATCCTCCAAGAAGAAAAGCAAGATTGCTAGGAAAATTTCTCCATTCACTTGGATTGGGGGAAATATTTTCATATTGGGGCCAGATTAGATCCCAAGGAGATGTGTGAGGGAATATTATGTCTTTGAAATCCTTTGAACATGCCATGATAGAACTTGTGGGGGCCACTTTGCTTCTAAGAGGACAACCTTCAAAGTTATACAAGAAGTATATTACTGGCCCTCTTTACATTAAGATGCATGGAGGTACTCCACCATGCGTGATAAATGTTAAAGGATGGGTAATACCACACCTAATTATGAAATTCCCTTACAACCAAAAGTGACTCTGGATCCATTTGATAAGTGGGACATAGATTTCATTGGACCTATTGATCCCCATTAGAGAACTTTTGAGGTCTAAAATGGGCCTCCTATGAAAAATGTACAACCAAAATAAACTTGATAAGAACCAATAAGATTCAATATGATGATGTCAACCATGGGGGATCATTTCACCATTTTTTGGGTAAAAAAGTAAAAAGATTAAAAAATAATAGAATAATAAAACTACTTTTTTCAACTTATCTCCCTAATATTTTACTCAAATTTCGAGCATGAGTGCTCATTAGATGCAAAATTTAATTCCTCATCCAAGGAGTACCCATGTTGCATACTTTCTATGGACGTTACTATACGAAAAATGAGAAATACATGAAAAAACATGACTGCAATCACATTTTTCATGTATTTCTCATTTTTCTGGTAGTAAGGTCCATCAAAAGTATGCAATATGGGTACTCATTGTATGAGGAATCAAATTTTGCATCCAATGTGTGTTTATGCTTGAAATTTGAGTAAACCCATATGGAGATAAGTTGAAAATAATAGTTGAAAAGTATTTTTTTTTCTTTTTCCCTCTAAAATTTGATGATGTAATCTAATATTATTTTATTATTTCCACTATTATTTTTTAATTTCCTTAGGAGGCCCATTTTAGACCTCAAATTTCCCCTAATTCCATCAGGACAAGAGAAGTATATCATTGTGTGCACTGATTACCTGACTAAATTGGCTAAAACAAAGGAAGTAAAGGAAGCAACTAAGTAAAAGATGGTTGAATTTATAAGAGATGTTATCTTCTACAAGTTTTATTTTCCAAGGGAGTTATTCATTTATCAAGGAGCAAAATTTGCATCAAATATTACTAAATATTTCATGAGCCAACGTCACATCTAGCACATGACATCCACTACCTATCACGCTCGAGAAAATGGGAAATCTGAGGTCACAAACATAGCATTGGAGAAAATTTTAACCAAGGTTGTTAGCAGAAACAAAAAATATTGGGCAGATGGGCTTGTATAAGCCACTTGGGCCTACAAAAAAACTTGGAAGACCACCACTGGATTTACCCCATTCGAACTAGTCAATGGGAAGAAGGCTCTGTTCTCTGTTGAATTTGAATAAAACACCTTAAGGATGGAAATTAGTTAGAATTGGACATCACTATAGGAGAGCAAGAGAGGTTTCTCCAAATCAATAGTCTATATGAATTTAGGCTACAAGCTCTCTTGCACACTGAGATAATTTAGCTACAAAGGAAGATTTAGCATGAAAAACAAATTAAAGAGAATAATTTTTATGAAGGATATTGGGACCTGTTGTATGGTTCCAGATCAAGGATTTCAAGGTAAATTTAATGACAAGATGGTTGGGTCCCTATCTAGTAGAGATATTTCATGAGAACATGTCTATCTAGATCAGAAAAATTGATGAGGAACAGATTCCCTTGTCAATGGCTATAGGTTGAAGTTGTATAAAATACCTCTATCCAAGGAAGAGTTTATTAGTTCAATAAAAAAAGAATTGAATGTGATTGGGAGGCTCACACCCCTCAATCTACACAGCTTCTTAAAAAAATAAAAATAAAATAAAATAAATGGCCTAGATGAAATCCTCTATGAGGCATCTAAGGAAAACTCTAGGGTTGAAAACCTCTCTGAGGCAGCCTAAGAGAAAACAATAAAACAAAAGGAAATAAAAAGATGAAAATATCCCTGGGTGAAAACCTCTTTGGAGGTGCCTAGGGTAGGAATGCAGGCTAAAAACCTTTGCATAGGAGACCTGCATGTCTAAAAAAAAAAAAAAAAAGAATAAGACACCAATTGTGCTAACATTGCTCTTTTGCAGGGCTCCAGACAATAAAAATAAAATTGGCTACATAACAGGTTATATGAATTCATTTATCCATTTTTTTCCAGCCATCCATTGCATTTTTTCCCTCTACATTCACCTCCCTACCGCTCTCCATCATTTAGCCAACAATTGGACCATGTTTTTCCTCCATTTTGAAGTTCTACAGAAGTGTACTGGATTGCTACAGGAGCAACCTGAATTGCTACAAGAGGTAGATCCAAATTGGAAAAAATGGTTTAAAAGGTAATGTTTTCCTTAGTAAATGTTGGGAGAGTTCTACCAAAATCCCTCCATCACTCCTCCACTCCAAATGGCCAAAATTCATCCTCAAGATTCCACTCTCCCATACATAAAGAAAAAATTCAAAAGAAATTTGTATTCAATGTTTTCACCGCATACACCGCCCTCTAATGATCCTAATCATGTCCCCATACCTGCTATGTTTTTTCTAGTTTCTTGAATGCAATATTGGGTCTTGAGGAGGGATGAAATGAATGCTACAAGAAGGGGATCCCTCATGTAGCAACCTGCATAGTGACAAAAGAATTCTGAACCAATTTTTTTATAGCCTTAGAGTAGAGGATCCAACGACCCTAATGCATCATGAATACATTAATGAAGTAAAAAAGGCACACATCATCCCTAGAAACCAGAATACAAGTTATCTATCCATCAAAGCAGTATAAAAACGAGCACTAAGAAGAGGCTTGCAAAAAAAAAAAGGAAGGATATTTTATCAGTAAAAAAAAATACAAGTTATGAAGACCTGTGTATAATCAAACAAAGTAAATCAACACCTTCAAATTCATCATGATATGAAGCTCAGTAGCAGCATGCAAGAATATCCAAAAATTCAATATCAGGTATGCCCAGGTATGACACCCCACACCTCTTCCCTATGCATATAATGAAAACATGTTTTTAGTGATTGAGAAGGAATTTTTTCATGGGTTGGAAGTGGCCAATGAACTTGGAAACCTTTGATCAGTTAACTAAATTTTATTCAACCACCATGAAATGTGGAAAATTCAAGTAAAGTGGGGTGTTGATTATGAGGAGTGGGGTGATTATTATGAGGAGTGGGGACAACGGTTCAAAAATAAAACTCATGCAGATGCCAAGTCACCACAACACTATGATCCTTTACCACAAAAGGCATTAAACGCACATGGCTTGACTCCTTTAATTTCTCATTTCAAGAAAACGAATGGAGAAGGACAAACTAAATGCTACCAGAGACTACCTAGGGTACCACTGGCCTGCCACAAATCGTATTTTCAGGTGTTACATGAGAGTCTGGACTGCTACAGGAGGGTCTGAACTTCTACAAGAGCGGAGAAAGGAAGCTATAGGGGAGAATTGAAAGGGAAAGAGATCCAAAACCACCAGATATTTTCCTCAAACCCTTATGCACGCAAGAAAATATTTTGGAATCAGCAAGTGGCCTTCTCCCTATCTAAATTCTCATACACCTGCATGAATAATTATGTTTGAATTGGGTATCCTGTAGTAAAAAATTGTACAATAGTTTCCTATGAAATTTATTTGATGAGAAGTTAAGATAGGGATAGAGAAGATTTTGTTTTTTTTTTATAAAAAAATATCATCCTTCTACTCCTTTGATAAGAAGGAAATTTGTATACCATCTCTGCACCTGAGACTGCTCTAATGCCAAAATTGAAATTCACCAAACATAACCATGAGAAGGAGTAGTAGGAGCAATGGGAGAGATTTTTAACATGAGAGAACCTACAGACACAAAAAGAATCCATCAACATGCCCCCGTTCTAAACATTTTCCTGAGAGATGAATGGATGGTGTTCTTTGAGCAATTAAAGGGGTATGATGATGAGATAACTCAAGAGTTTTCCATGGCACTAAATTCTCAGGGAGAAAATAGTGATGAAAAATTCACAAAACTGATAGGGGGGTGAATCAGTTTAGTCCATTCATGGACATTAAAATTCTTTTCATTAAACTCATTAGCTAAAAAATTACAGGAGCAGGTTAAAAAATAATTGTTACACTAAAATTTGTCACCGTGACTGTCAATTTGGATATCTTTCCATCTGATGGAGTGTCTCAAGTGAATCCCCTATGAAGCTTGAAGTAAAATAATACTAGGGACAAAAGGAATTTTAGTTTTCATTGCTTTAAAACTATTTTTGAGTATCTGTGCGGTTTTCCTAAACAAAACCTGTGCATGCACATTTTCTTCCACTATAAACTACGTAGATCTACGCATTTTATTCCACTATAAACTGCGTAGGTATATTCATGTAGGTAAAAGTAAAAAAGTTAACTTCTATAAGCTTTGGTTGAGAAATATTTTCCAAATTATAAACCTTAAACCACTACATACCTGTGCCTCATCACTTGGGGTATGGAACTAATCTCCTTTTCTTAAGGTTCATATTCCTTGTGAAGTGGAACTAGAAACCTCCACATCCTTTCTATAAATTAAAGATAAGACTAAAGGAATGGGAGCCAGTTGATACTTAGATTTGTAAACTCATGCTATTGGTTTTGGGTTTGAAAAGCTTAACATCAAGGGAAGGAAAGGAGACCATTGGAAGAGGCTTGTGACATCAAGGCAATCACATTGTAAGCTTGTTTCCCATTGGTTTTTAATAAAAAGTAATTTTTCTTTCCTAATTTCATTTGTTGTTGATGTTATTTGTGGGATTCCTTGATCACTCACATGGTTTATAAAATATTATTGATTCATTTATATGTTGTATACTAGATTAAGGATTGAATTTACCTTTTCTTTTATATGCGAGATTCTTTGATCCTTTTGAATGTTTTTATCTATGCATATCTCTTTTGGAGTGTCACGGAGAAGCTGTGGAAAACGATCAGAAATACTTAAAAGCATTGAGGAAAAGCTGGTTGTGGAAAGTGCTAAATGACTTATACAAGCACTTCATTAATAGGTAAGTGATCCTTCACATACTACATGTTTCATGTTTTGGTTACAGGCTAAGGAAAGATATATTTTTTTGTTTATTTGTTTCTAGTTTTCCTTTAGGATTATAGGGAGATCACTCTTGTCTGCAATAGGGATTTATCTAGGTAACAATAATCACCAACATATTGAATATGTGAACAAGTAATAAGAAAACCAAAACATCACATCAGCACATAATAACAACACATATTGACACCGGATATAAGTGGAAACCTATAAAGGGATAAAACCGTGATTTTATTATTGTTGTTATGAAAAGGAAAGCTCCTACTCCTTATTACATCTGATTTTTTGTAGGCTCCAACCTACAAGAGATTACTACCTCAATTTTTATGCAAGTTGTTAGTGTCTAAATGTTCAATGATCAAATATACTCTTTCAGGTTTACTTGGTAGTGGTCCTTGGTCAAAATTTCATGCTTTCAAACCAATTCTCAAATCAAATTTTGTTCACTGAATGTTTTCTAGGTATAAAATGTTTCTCCCTTCCCTCCATTCATGGTCATCATCATTTCAGAGGTCAATGTCATCCATTAAAATCTAGGGCCTGAGGTCATTCATCACACCTTCATCTAGGTCAGAGTCTAGGTCTCATTTTTTTCACCACCACAATGTCCAATCATGTCATGAAAGAAAGCAAAACAAGTCATTTTCACCATACAAAACATATGCATTGGGAGTTAGAAAAGATTGGAAGTTTTCTATGATTTTGAATTTCAAGTTCCAAGAAACCATCAGAAGGGTCAATTAATCATTTCTCAAGTTTTAGAGGCTTCCAAGTCAATAATTGATCATCCCTCAACTTTCATTCGGCTCAATTTCATCAACAAATTGAGTGGATTCCTTCCTTAGGTCACCTCCACTACGTTTTAGGTGTTTTTCATCTTTGGTTTGTTTTAGTTGATAAAACCATAATGTAACCATACAAAAATTTCATACAACCTTCATACACCATACCTTAACACTTCCTATAACTCACAACCCTCCTTTCCATCAATTTCATTAAAACCCTAATTTTCACTACACTTTTTCAGAAAAACTAGTGAAACCCCCTGTTTTGACCTTTTGGGCACCTTCCTAATGCCCATTTCTAGAAATTTCACCTGAATCTTAAAGCCAAATCATCACCCTACCTCCTCAATTTTTTATGGTTTATTTCATAGCTTCCTTCCACCTCATTTCTGCCCCTAAATCCACCCTACAACTATCCCCTGTTTTCCTAAATCTTCACTTTCCCTACTCATTACATCTAGATGGGGTTTTATCTTGTTGACAAACACTATGGAGGGAGAAAATAAGATTCATAAGGGAGACCACCATTCCAGGTTTGAGCCAACTCAGACCCATGGAATCATTTTTAGAGCTTTGTGATCATTGGCTAGGTTTTACATTGCACACAAGGAAAATTTTTCTTCAAAAATAGTTTTTGAAGTAATGGAGCTAAATTTTACAAACATGACAGAGGTTTTTGTCAATCATAGGCCAAAAAATAAAAAAAAATATTTAATTTTATGCAACGATGTTATGATTTGAGAGAAATTCCAACAATACAGTTTCTCCAGGTCATTTTCTGCACTTTTGAACAGGTTGTCTTCAATTCAATTTTTCACAGGCATGGAGTAGGGGTTAGTAGTGATTGATGACTCCATTTTGTATAAGACATCATAATATTTCCATAAATACCACTTGAAGCCCTAAAATCCTCTAGGAAGGCCTCCAAACTCCCTCTCAAATTAGGTACAATGATTCTGCTCAGAGTGCATTACGCTTCTGCAAAGTTTTAGTGATCAAAATAAAACTTCGATTCTGAGTAAATGGGAGAGTATTTTGGAAATATGGAGGAGGTTTTTGTTAATAACATGCCAAAGAAAAAAAAAAATTTCTTAGTGTTTCACAAAAATTTATGGTTAGATATATATTTATCTATATGTAAGCCCTATTTTTGCATAAATTATTTTGAAATTTTGGAAAATTGGTCATTCCAGAAGTGTCACGCAGCGACGCGACACTTTTTCTAAGAGCATATAAATGGAGAAATGTTTATATGTTTGGATTTATTTTCACTTATAAATCATATATATGACCTCAGGTTTTCATTTCACCCTCCCATTTTGAAGAAAAATCCAAAAAACACCACTTTTGCATGCTTCTGCTAGCTTTTTTACCTCTGTGCGACGCTTCTAGAGTGAGGTTGGGAGAATGAGTTTTTTAAGGCCTTACATAGGGTATTTTCTCAGTTTTAAGGGTGAAATGGAGATAAGACACACATGGATACCTATCCTAGCTATCATATATGAAAATGGGTACCAAAAATTCAGTCAAAATCAGCTCCAAAGTGGTGTGACGCTTCTACTGGGAGGCACGACGCTTCTGTCATTGGATTCCTTTATACAATTGTCAAGTAAAAAAAAAAACCAAAATTCGAGGTTCAACTATCCCATGAGGTGTATTTTTTGTAGGAGAGTTTATTTTTTCCTCTCTTTGTGGAGGAATGATATAATTAATCAAGGAGGCACACACTCCTAGTTATTAACTAAATTTGAGGAAATTGTTTCCAAGTTCTCGAGAAACTAGGAATGACTCATAGAGTGCATTTATGAAGTGTTTTGGATCATATTTCGACCCAATGATGTGTAATATTTTCTATTTTATATATTTACTCCAAACTCAAGCCCTTTTAGAGGTTGTATATTTGTTATTTGCAGTGGAGCTATTGTACAAACTCTATTTTTAGTGAAATTAAAGGATGTTGCAGCTATACTCTTGAGATTCCACTGGTATGATTTTGAGCATTGTTTATTTTTTGTTACTTCATCAAGTTGAATTCTATGTTGCCTATTTCATCACCTGCATGCTTATGTATGATAATCTTATGAGTTTATAAACATAAATAATTTCTTTCTATGCTCCATTTTATAAGATTTACATGGATGTGTTTAGTCTTTTGATGAATGAATTCATTTAGATGGTCATTCTGAATCCTCTTTTAGAACCATATACACAATGACAAATTAAGTATTCTCCTAAGTTTATCTACCTAGCCTCATCCTTGTTTCTGAAAATTAACCTTTTAAATTAGACCTAAACCGTAGATCTAGTTCCTTTATTGTCATTCCTATCCAACAAAAACTTCAAACAAACAAAACCGTAATCTACTGAGCACCATAACTAGCCTAAGATAATTATATATCCAGTAATCTCATTGGATTTAAAGTGAAATTTAGAGAGTCCTCTTTGGTTTTGGTAGGGCTAGCTACCTGACCTAAAGGTTGGTTTGTGGTTACCTCCTTCAATTCCATTCTCAGCCTTGGGAAATGGGGGGAGTGATAACAAAAGCTACAACATGCAAGGAAGCTCCACCTCCCATATGTTTTCTGAAGGCTACAACCCACAAGAGGCTCCTACCTCAACCAAATCCAACTCTATATTTATCAAGCCAAAACTTGAAAGGAGACTACAATCCCCTAATATAAACAAGAAACAACAATGTGTTGGTTTTCCTAGTCATAAATTATACATATCTCCATCTTCATTTATGCCTATTCCCTTCAAATATGATTCAAATATGCTTCATATGTGCCAGGTAACTAATGCATAACACCTCAATCATCTCTCACAATTTCTCCAACTCATTAACCTCACATTTCCTTCCAAAAGCACATCTTTTATAAAGATATTTTTCTGGATATTTGTATTCCTCATAAGAATATGAAGTGAACATGCTTGAATCTTTGCCTTACACTCATTCATTTCCAATCTCTTCATATTTTGAATATTATAACATAAATAAGTGCTCCACCACATATTATTTCAGCCATCTATAATGATTAGGTACATCAATATCAACCTAATGCCAAAAGTAAAATTATAAGATTACAACTCATGCACATAATGTAAACACTCTCTAATGTAAACAATATGCACACAACATATAAAATCAATGCAAGCAAATGTATGCAACATTCACTCTCCAAAGTCATCAATATGATCAAATCCATCTTTTCTTCAAGCCATTTCCTCGATAACCTTGAGCCTTGTATTTTATTTTTTTCCATGGATTTTTTCCTTTGTTGTCATGGAGTCTTTCCTTTGTTGTTATGTAGCCTTGCCTTTGTTTTTATGGAGTCTTACCTTGCATCACAACAATTCAGCTCAACAAAAAATTAGTGTCACCACAAATTTTGCATTAAACAATCTCTGCAACATTATCCAATCATATCACAATTCCTTTATGTTTTTACTTACATAAAACAATCATGACTTATCAAAGGCATCAACACAAGCATCAAGCCACCAACACACACACACACACACACACACACACACACATATTCCAATATATTAAGTATATGCAAACATTCCAACATATCACCATGCCATATCACTCGTTGCTTGCTTTGTTTCTATTGCATACCTTCAATGCTCTTGCATACCTTGTTTTTTCTCCTTGCCTTGTTGTGCTGCTCCTATGTTCCTTTCTCCTACATACCTTGATGCTGATCCTTGCCTTTATGCTACTTTTCTTCTCCTTTGCCATCAATGAAAATAATGCCATCAATCTCCCACTTTTACATTGATGGAAAAACATTGGTGCGCTCGCTTTTCTCTTGAGAATTGATAAATTATCCTCCATACTTCTGCTTACCTCCCCCTTTGATATCAATGGAAAGGGTGTCTAGTTTACAATGGAAACCAACAATAATATTTTCATATGTATAGATCCTCCATAGTCCCTTTTTCAGTCAAAATTTTTCTTCATCTGAAAAGTTTGAGGCGCTTGGCCAATGATTATCTTCTGGTGGCCCTTAAACTTTGTTTTCACCTCATCAACTCAGAAAGTGCATATCTTAAATGTCATCATGTATAATAGGGAAACCTTCCCACTAGAAGCAGACATAACATAAAAATAATTCTTTGATAATTCCATGCATGAGACTGCTTATTCTAGATTTGTGTCACTCATATCATTTGTCATAAGGATTCAAATCATTGGCTGCCATAGTTGTTGCATTGAAAATTCATTGTGAGTTGTATAATATCTGTTGATATAGTTGTAACTGATTACATTTTCTATTTCATTTTATGGGATATTTTGAGCAATATCAAAATAGAGTAGCAGTTCCAAGCTTCACAATATTTCCCAAAAGGACTCCTTTCATCCCATAAATTATTATATATTCTTAGATCAGTTGAAAGAAAAATGCAACATGATGATGAAATTTTTCCGATGTATGTTGGAAACATTTAGCATGTTCAATAAGTTTCTTTGGGTACCAAAATATCCCTAAAAGGATGAACACGACCAAAAGTGAAGCAGGGAATCTGAGATGATATTCCACCTAGTTAAAACTTATTTTCATTCTCTTATAAGGTTATGGCGTTCCAAACGTGACCCAAAAATTCCCATTAAAAAATGGGTCTTCTTGTCCTCATTCCCTCGTTTTTATTATTATTATCAAAATCAAATGGAATCATCCATACGAACAAAGCCTGTCCAGAATGGGTAGGAGTCTTCTTGCTATTCGCTGGTCATAGTTGTTGACCAAAATTTGGCGTCTTGAGAAGACATGCCACTTTGATATCCATAAGATGTCAGGCCTCCGCCAGTTTCATATTGAAGATATTTGGTGATGAACTTGGCATTTGAGTTGAATATTGTTTCACTAGAGAGTAATATTTACACAACGACAAAAATATTGCCAATTTCCAAATAATTTGAAAATCTAAAGGTCATGATTTAAGAATATTATTTTAAACATTGCAGATTTTGTAATATTTTCCATTAATATGAATGTTGTTAGCCCTTTGATAATGCATTGAATTCTACCACCTTGAGTTTTAATATGAATCTTGTCAGCCCTTTGATAACACATTTAATGTTCCAATAACATGATGTTGTAAATGAAATAAATTCTCATCAAATATATGCCCACTGTTTGATACAAAAATAGCATTCCATTTGAAGTAACAATGCTACCGAATAATGTATATATATATATATATATATATATATATATATATATATATATCAACAAATAACAATGTGTTGATACTTCCATCGAAAATTTCATATGTCAATCGGGAACATGTAGATACATACAGTGGGAAGGATGAGCTCTGGGTATCGTACCAGAATGAGAATTCGGACATGCGCCATATTAATCCATACGCCATAACATCACAAAAAAAATATTATGCAACATAATACACCAATAAATTCCATTCAACATGTTATCTCTTCATCAGATATCCAAGGCTGAAGGAGAATTCCCAATAGAGGTAACCACAAACCAATCTTTTGGATTGGTATCTATCCCTACCAAACCGGAGAGGGCTCTCTCCACAATTTCACACCCAAGAGGGCTGGATGAATTAGGGTTTTAGGCTAGCTATGAAATGCAGAAGGGTTTGTTTTGTTTTGATTGGTTTTACTGGATGAGGATTAGGTCAAAGAGGCTAGGTCAGGGCAAATAAGATGGGAATTGCAGTCCATTCAATGGGGAAATGTAGGTAGAAATCTTAGCACTTTAAGGTGATTTTGTGAGATGGTTTCAGATTGATGAGGAGCTAGAAAGAGCATAAGAGATGTATTCTTCCTAAACTGAAGAAAATGGACAAATTATGAAGACTTTCCAAAAACAGAGCATGAAAGAACATGTATTCTTCCTATCAACTTGAAAATCATAATATAATATACATGAAATGGTTTATGAGCTTACAAAACATTCATACAAATTAAACAAGAGAAGAAAAAATTCTAAACATCCATACCACAGGTATCCCAAAGAAATAGCTACAACTCTTCATTAATTTCTGTCCAAACTGATTACACTATAGTCCTTGATCAATACAACAACATCCAACCTTTTCCAAAAGTGAATAAGGGAATGATATAGACATCAAAACCAATTTATTTCATACTCAGGGGTTTAATCCCTGAGTGGAGGAAGAGATCCACAAAAATTTGAACTGGTAGTTGATGTGTAGGGAAGTCCAAGTGACTCCTCCCTAATTACAATGAAACTGATTCATTTGACTTGATGATAACATTTACATAATGAACTTACCCCTAGGTAACTCATCCACATGATATTTACATTTACCTTCATCAATTACATAGGTAAAATCATCATTTCCCAAGATAAAAGTAAAAAATGCAGTGAAAATTGAAAAATATTAGACATTTGTCAAGTGCACCATTTTTGTGCCTGGTGCTCCCTCCATGTTGCAGCTTGATTTTGGATGGGTTGTAGGTGTCCAAACTGGGCACAAGATCGCTTGTTGGAAAGCCTATCTAGTATAATTTCCAAAAATGAATTTACTTTGTATAATGGAGTTGATTTTCCCTATCAAAAATTGATTATCCCACAGCTGGTCACGTGCACAACGCTGAGGCAAAAAAGGAGGCAGAACATTGATTTTTTGTGTGTTTTTCACCTTTTTACCTGCCATTTGTCCAAAATAAGCTTAGAAGAGTTGCTTTTTGGAATGTATTCATAATTTTTCATCTTTTGGGGGTATTAATTTGGCCAAAAAGTGCCCCAAACAAGAGCGCAATGCCTAGGGTGCTGTCGTTGCGCACTTGACAATCCAGCTGTCACAAGACTGTCTAGGATTGCTGAAAAACACAAAAAATTCAAAAATTACCCCAAAATTTTTCAAAATCTGTGAAATGACTGCTGATCATGTGTTTTATGCACGGAGTGAGGCCTCAAAAATTATATCCAACCTCCTTCTCTCTTCTTGCTTGTTTAGGGCTTCAATATTTGCATTAGCTCTTCTAAGCTTTGCCCTTGAAATTTTGTCGCTTTTGGCATAATGCTTTGCCATCATTATCTAAATATTATTGTCTTTCCTTGCCTTTTATAGGAGCTTCTCAAGATGTTAGTTGGCCTTGTCAATCTAATGCTCCTGGTCTTCATTGATCATGATGGCAATATTTTCATTCAATGTCAATTGATTTGCAAGTTCAACTTCTCTTTTCTTATCTAGTTAGAGAGCTCTTTTCAACCCTCTAGTCCTAGGCCTTTATATTGGTACTTGTTATTCTATTTCATTTTTCACACCATATGTTTCTAGTGTCTCTTGAAGCAAGACTTTAGCTTTTTCTGCCTCTCTTTGAGCTTTGATGAGTTTCACTTCATCAATGAAATGTTTGGTCTTTAGCTGCTGGTTCTCCTACTCAAGAAAGGTAATGAAAAATTTAGATCTCTCAAGATTGGTTTGTAGCTCCTTAATCTTGGCTTCTTTCTCCCTAATGACCATGCTAGTGATCTCATCATCATCATGCTCATCTAGGTCAACAAGGTAAAATCCTATTCTGTCTCATGGAGGTCCTCCTCCTCATGTCTGATCTCTACCTGAATCTCTGCCTCTTTCATCTTTTGCTTCCCTTTTTATACCTTCTTTGTCGATGTAGAAGGCAAGGCCCCTTCCACTATGTGTGGATCAAACACATGCCTGTGATCTCTCTAGTATGTTTTTTCCAATAGCTCCATCTCAACCTGTTTAGTTTGTTGAGGCTCATTGATCTCAACTCTTCTAGATGACATTAAGGGAATTTTGAGATCTATAATGGGCCTCCTAAGGAAATAATAAAATAATGGCTAAACCAATAAAATAATATTTATGAATTTTCAATTCACTTTTTGCACCACAATCAATGTAACCATAGTTAAATTCAATTCAAAATTTGCACCAAAATAAAATTAATAAAAAAATTCTATTGATGTGACTATAAATAAGAATGAGTTTTTCAAGAAAAAGTCATTATCATTGAACAAAAAATGCATTTTTCCTTTGTACTTAAATAACTTAAAATAAAATACAGATATAAATTTATAAATTCTTAATTATATTATATGCTATTAATTAAAATTTATATTATTTAAATTGTATAATAACATCTAATTAATATACTATATAAAAATAATATAATAGAATATAATAAATGTATAGGGATATGAATTGTTTCTTTCAGGAAATATGAAATGAAAATAATATAATTTTATTCAAAAATTGTGAAATGAAATTTATTAGGCATTCTTTACTTTGACTTTAAAAGTACTTAGAGCACTAACATGGTTAACCATGAGTTTTTATCCACTATTGAGAATGTGACAAGTAAGTACATTTAATTCAAGCAATGCCACCTTAACCATTAGGGATGATGTCATCACCTAAAAAGTAATTGGTTCTCATAAAGTGAATTTTGATTGTACATTTTCCTTAGAAGGCCCATTTTAGACCTCAAAATTACCCTAATGATTTAATCTTAGTGTGAAATGGTGATGATGGTGGTGAAATGGGTGAAGGAGAATGATTTGATGAGGATGAATGTACTGTGGGATGAGATGGAGGAATGGATGTGGAAGGATGAGATGGTGAAGGCACACCTTGTGTATGCTGAAAATATGGATCAATGAATATGTCATTAGTTATGAAAGTACTCCATGAAATGTTCAATTGTTTGAGGTGATGGAGGACTATTATCTTGATGAGGGAGTGGTGATATTTGGTGCTCATATTCTCACTTTCGGACAATATATGCCATATTGTCAATGCTGTAGAAGAGGTAATAAGGTATTTTGAGCATATTGACCCTTGTGAAGTGCATGAGTAGCCGGACATGATAGGTGTAAAGTCTAGAGAACCTACCTTCACAAGAAAATTATTTCATGATGATTTTCATCGTGGGGGCATATCTGTCCAGGAGGTAAGAGAAAGGAAAAATCCTCTTTCTTTCATTCTTGTACCTAGGTTTGATATATGACTCATAGTAATGCTCCTCCAAGTCTTTTTGCTTGAACCATTTTTCCCCAAAATTTGGGATTCCGGTGGCAACTTATATGATGGCAGTGGACACAGTGAAAGTGACACCAGCAAGGGTTACCTAGTTGTCATGGATATTGGAGATGAATAATCTACTGAACATAGGATGGTGTTGGACCCTTTGTATTTTCTCACAGAATTCGAAACATCCTACATGCTTAAAACATGTCACAACCATGGGAGATGCCATGATTTCCCTGGTATTTGTTGACTCAAGTCTAAAGATTCTCCCTCCTTTGGGTAGCCTCCTCTCCGTTCTTTCTTCTCCCTCACTTTTTTCTTTTTTTTCCTCTTCCATAGTGTATTGGCTAGAAACCCTAGGGAGATGATGGGAGAAAAATGTAGGTTTAGGGAGTGGGGAATGGGATGGAAAAATTTAGGGAGATGGGGGAAGGGATTTATGAAATGAGGGAGGTGACAGGGAGTAGAAATTATAAGGGAATTGTGAATGCGAATTTAATTACAGGTATAGGGATTTTGGGAGCCTAGTGAATTGAAGCTCCTAGGTCTTAGGGTTTTTGGAAATATGGCTTTGGGAAACGATATTATGATATAGGGGTTTTGGGAAAGGTCAATTGTGATATGGGAAGGGAATGGAAGTGCTAGGGAGTGAAATTGAAATGTAATTAGGGATTTGAAAGTGGTACTAGGGTTTAGAATGAATAAGACACCATATTTTGTAATAACAATTCAAACACCATTGAAACTGCAATTGATAAGGAGAGGGATGGTGTTTTATGCCTTACTTTCTTGTTGGAGGTCAAATCCAAAATTTGCTGAATATTGAAGGTGATGGAAATCAATTTGGCGAGCTCTGAACAATTTCAGGTAGGTGTGCAGCGCACAACACAGGTGTGCCCTCTCTTTTCCAGGAGTGTAGCATACAACGCATATGCGCAATATAATAAACAGGAGCACCCTCCTTCTTCCAGGAGCGCAACACTACCTCTGTTTTACAAATTTCGCCCTTTGAATTTGGAAATCGTGCTTTTGCTGAGGTTGCTTGATGATGGAGAGGACAAATGATATTTTTTTTGATTTCTCATGGGTTTAAATACTTTGTGAATTTGATTTGATGGCTTTAAAACCCACTTTTGCAATGTTTAATTTTGCCTTTAAAACCTTGCAAAATACCCTTATACTCTTGGAATTTTTCCATTGACATTTGATCAACTGATGGAATAAGAGCTCTTGCAATTTGACATTGATTTGTTTGTGTTAGTGTCAGTCTAGTCATACTGCCATCAATGATCAAAATTTCTCTTTTGCATCTGCATATTAGGAGTCTCATACCGAATAAATTTCACCATTCCGCTAGGTCATGGATTCATTGATGGTAGTAATTTTTCGTCGGTTTTCCCTCATGAGGTACTTGTTGATTCTCTTTTCTATGGTCTTTGGTCATGAGTCACTTTAACTTTCAAAAATAATTTCATTAGGTCATAGGATGGGTCTCATTATTTTCTGGGGTTTCACCATGGTCAAATTAATGAGTCAAATGTCAATAAATATCAACAAGGTCATGAGGAAGTAAATAAGCTCAAAGTCACAGCACCTGGAAGATCAAAGAGATATTTAATTTAGCTTGATGTAATTTTCACCTCAAAACCATGTTTTGAAGTGGAAACATGATATTTTTCCTTTACTATCATTCACTATGTAATTTTATGTCATCACATGTAATAAGTCACAATTCAGAAGCTGCCATCTCCACAAAGTCATAATCCTGCCTTCACAACATTTTTCCATAGCATGTTCAGTGCCAAATCATCTTCCAAGTAGATCCATCCGAAAGAGCCCAGAAAGAGATTTCCAACGATATATTATACTCTTAAAACTGACTTCTGGATTGAAAATTATGCTTAAGTGAAGTAAAAGTCCCCTATATCCTCAAACTATCCTCAAACTTCCCCTATTTCCCACTTTTCCCTTAAACTATATGTTTAAAGTTTTATATTTCCTTATAAAATCCTTTTTTTTTTCCTCCCTCCGATTATAAAATCTCAATATAAAATTATTTAAAACAAATATGCGATTTGTTCCTTAACCACTTACCCACCATGCTTGAAAACATTATAATATAAATCAAAGGGTTATATCATATAAAACCCGTCGTTCCATACCACTTCCCCACCATACTTTGTAACAAAAATTTATAATAAAGTTTTATATAATATAAAACCCACCACCTTAAGTCCCTCTCTATCGCAATCGCAACATTTATATCGCATGCCTCGTTTGGCCCATCGGCCAAACCTCCGATGCGATTGTATTAAACGGCTTCCGAATGCAAACTTACAATGGAACCCTTCCGATATACATCCCCACCGTTGATTTAAATAATGATCCAATAGTCCAAAATACCATCGGCGCTTTTCATTTTTCCACTCCCGATTCTGTACCTCCGATGTCCAACCTCCAATTGGCCCCGCCCGACACGATCCCGACCGTTGATCCGATCGTCGATTGGACGGCTCATATGCGATCGGGCCATCGCAATCGGCGCTTTCATAAGGCCCTCCCCGATTGATCTCCTTCGATTACACTCCCACCGTTGATCTTTCCCCTCTGATCCGATGGCTCACAGCCCATCGGACCTTTCCAATCGGCGTTCCCACTTCGCTCCCTTTTTCAAACTCCCGATTCTGATTGACCTCGGGCCCACCACATAAAATTATGCCTGTCTATAATAAAAAGGCCTTTCCCTCCGCTCCGTCCATTCCGATTGTGATTATAATGCGGGTCCCGCCTCCTTCCCTTCCCTTTTCCCATTCAAAATTAAATTTTCCCTTCATTAAGGTACATAATTTCATTTCAGTTTTATTTCAAACAACATTTTATTGAAAGTCAGTTTTATTCAAACAAATAATGGAAAGCAAAGAAAACAGTCAGCTGGCCGAGAGCTAAATAAAACAAAGATTTCTACAACAATGTAAGGATAGGGATTTTCTCCTCAAATATCCTATTTATCATTCAATAATGAAATTGTGAATCTTCCCAAGTAAAGAAAATGTAATATTGTTCCTTCTTTAGGGCAGATTGTTAGATTTCTTTTCTATGATTAGTTTTCAGTTCTTCAGCTGTTAGAATAGCTCATGTTTTCTGTGGATCTATGTTCCCACATTTCAGTGTATTTAATGTAATTGTAAATCATTTGTAAAGAGTTTGAGAATCTGTAACTTAGAAGTAGGGGAATAGTGCGGAAGAACATTTTGCGCTCCATTGGACGGTTGACAAGGAATTAATAAGAGATGCAACTCTGATTTGTGGGATCCATGTGGTATGAGATTTAGCATTTTTTTTTCTCCTTTGTGTCATATTTAAATCGTTATGTTTCACCTCTCATCCATAAAAATTTCCTTTTGAATGCTTTCAAGATAGAAAGGTAGGATCCATTTTCATGCCCTGCCTTAGGAAATCATTCATAATCTGTGTTTTCTTCTGTTTGAAAAGGATCCATTTATTGTTCCCTTTTTAGCTTCTCACCAGTATTTCCATCCCATCTTTATTAAACTTTAATTGCTAAATTTCCTGCCTACCTCGCCCCATGAAATACCCTGTGTCTTGATTTAATTCCTAGTTTCATACTGTCCCATTTTATCCCACACATTCCTGAAATTCATTCATTTTATTAAAACCTCTTCCCATCATTTTACCTAGCCTAATATCAGTCCAGTATTGTGTTTTATTGAATATCTATCTTTACGGAGAGAGCTCTCTCCTATCCTTGTAGGTCTAGCTACAAGGCTAAGCATGGTTTAGTTGTTACCATGTTTTCCCCTTTTCAGCCTGGGGTCCAATTTGGGTGCTAACATCTCTGGCGACTCCACTGGGGATACTGTTTCGATCTAACGGTCTGTGAACTTGTATTCTCGGCACTGAACATGTTTATTATGCTTTGAAGAAATTTTGAACAGAGGTCTGTAGAAGAGCAAATCGTAGTTAGGCTTTGTGTAAATAAGAGTGTTAAGAAACCCTACCTAAGGTTAAAAACCTTGGTTACATTGAAACGCGACACTTTAAAAAAAAATCTATGTAATTGAAGTTAAAGCTTGATTTATTTGCCGAAGGAGGAACAATATAGTGGGACCTAGCAGTAAGTTAATGCATGGAGTTAAAGTGCTTAACCACAGTCGAAGCCCGAAGTCAAAGCTCGGTTTGATTTACCGCTAGAGGGTTTTGCAAACCAAAACCACCCATATCGCACCGCTTTTTCCCAGGAGCAAAACTACTTCAGAAAAATGCGATCCAGTTATATTCGGGCACGTCATCACTCCAAAACCGCCCATTTCGCACGGCTCTTAGTTGTTAAGCTTCGACCTGTGAAAAAACGCGAAATCAACGAGAACCGTTCGATCTGAAGCACCTTTGATCTGACGGCAATCGTGCGCCTAGAAGCACGGGAGATAAATCAAGGTACTATCCAGGGCTTTTATGTTATTATATGTCTATTTTATTCATAAAAGGAAAAAAGTGGACGTGTGGGCCCCTGCTGAATAAAATATATGTCGCGTGATTAAAAAGCACATAAGTTCCAAAGATTTAAAAGGATCGCACCATTGTTATAAATTTTTAATATTTTGACCAGAGGAATAAGGTTTGCTCAGTATTTTTAATGTGTTCCCTAATATCACATTAAATCACAAATATTTGTTCAAGGTCGGGATATTATTTCACGGTGAAAGATTATTAAGAGCGTTGTTGGAAAAGAACATAACTACAACCACTTATTCCAGTCATATATTTCTGATAAAAAAGCATAAAGGTCAGATCACCCCAGCAAATGTTTTCTTGTGAATAATTTTCAGAGTCTGTTAGGCTGAAATAAATTTTGTACAGTAGAAATTTACACACATTGGCTTCAAGGAGATACACCAGGGCTAATCCAGACCCAAATCCTCCCCCTGTGTTTGAAAATCCAAATCTTATCCCAAGAATTGTCATAAGACAAGAAGGATCATTAAGTCCCAGACCTTTCTTCAGATCCTATACTTGGCCCAGTGAGTGGATTTTTGTAGAAGATCTTTCCTTTCACGAGAATTTTGAGCTTTCTTTATTTAGAAATAAATCTGAAACTGACATTGATGATACAATTTTAGATCCTGAGTTCCTTGTAGATATTGAAGTCCAAAGAGAAAATTCCTCCATTGACAATTACATTTCGAATTCTCCTCAGTCTATCACTATAACTAATATTCCTGAGCCTTCAGAATCATCAAGAACAAAATTCCCTCCTCCCACTTCATCACCATCCCCTTCAGTCAATTCCCAATTATCATCTCCTCCATCAACAACTCCCTCAAATCCCAGTAATACAAATACTGTTGTAAATCCACCCAGAGTTATGGCTGCCAGATATGCACCCTTGGTTTTACCTCAGGTTCTCAATGACATGCCTGCTGACTATCAAAGAAAAATTCCCATCTTTGATGCCACCCAGAGCATTACGACTCAACATCATGTTGTTAAAATGAATGACTTTTTTGATCGACATGAGGTGGAAGAAGAGAATGTAACTACCAGGTTTTTTGTTCAAAGCTTCGGAGGTGAAGTTAGGAAATGCTTCAGAGCCTTACCAGCAGGCTCAATTCACACTTTGCAGGAGTTGCACACATAGTTTTTAGACTGGTGGGAGGTAAAAAAGAACCCACTCCAAATTCTGTCTGAATATGAAAATATTAAAAGAAATGTGGGTGAAACCGTGCAAGAGTATTGTTTAAGATTCAATGATGTATATAACGCTATTCTAGCTAACCTGAAACCTCCTGTGGGATTATTATTGCTGAAATTTCTAGATGGTTTTGATGCCGACATGGAATATCAGCTGCGTGAAAGAAATCTGTCTTCACTTGAAGACATGCAGAAGATAGCAGTAAGCGTTGAAGCTAATCTGCTGGCTAAAAGAGCACAAGCCAGAGCTGAGAAAAGAGTCATAGTAAAATAGGATGCCTCTCCTTCAGACAAAAAAATGGACACTCTGATCAAAACAGTGGAAAAAATGGTTGATAGTTTAACCATTGCAGATAGACCTGAGCCTCAAATAAGAAATCCAAATTTCAGAGGGCAGCAGCTCCAATTTAGAATCAAACAGAGAGAGCAAAGAGCGCAGGACCAAGCAGCGCCACCACAACAATAGATTAAAACACCATTACAGCAGAACTATGTGCAAGGGACAGACTCAGATGATGATGATCCTGTGATTGAGGCCAATCACTTTTTCACAGCTGATGGTGCACCAATTTTTCTCAGAGAAGACGAAGAATACACAGTGGCGACTCAATACATTCAAAAAGACCAAAATTTCATTTTGGCCAATGACACAGTATTGGAACAAGAGTCCGATGATTACCAGAGAGGGTATATGAATGCTCTTTTGGCTCAGCAAAGGCATTACTCTTTAAGGAATAGAGATGTTACAATCAGTCCCATTCAAAAGAGAAAATAACTCCAAATAAAGAACGATGCACACAAGAAAGGAAAAGAGTCGGTCGATTCTTCCTCCAGCAAAGCACCCGTAGCTACTAATACAACAAATGAAAAGAACTAGCAGAGCGCAGTAAAGGAGCAAACATAGAAGAAAGACCTTCCCATTAAAGAGGTAGAAAAAACTCCTTATTTTAATTTACAAAATGAAATTTCTAAGCTGAAAGTGTCTATGCCCCTCACAGAGTTGGTGAAGAATAGTGCATATAAAAGTCAGGTGTCTAAAGTCCTGCAAATAGACTCTATATCTGATATGGTTAATGTAGAAGATGACTACCCTGAACTTATTTTTGGTCCAGCCACAGAAGAATCTGAAGCAAATCAAGTCCCTCCCTTTTACCTGAGTCTTAGAGTACATGAGTTCATCTTGCATAATTCTATGTTGGACTCCGGGGCCTCACATAATTTGATGCCCAAAGTTATCATAGAGAAGCTAGGCCTTGATATTACTCGAAAATACCATGATTTGTATTCTTTTGACTCAAGTAGGGTCCATTGTATCGGTCTTATCAAATACTTGGTAGTGTCTTTATATCATATTCCAGCAAAGAATGTCTTGATGGATGTAGTTGTTGCTGATGTCCCACCAAGGTTTGGAATGCTTCTATCTAGGTCTTGGGGTGAAAAACTCAAGGGAACTATGCAACTTGACTTCTCTTATGCCACTATCCCTATATTTGGCTAGTTGAGAAAGTTATATAGGGAAAAGAAAATGAAATATATGATTACTATCAAAGAGAAGCCAGTAAACCATCCCATTAATGCTGTCCACACAGATTTAGAATCCTTTGTCTTGTATTCTGATGGTGGTTTAAATGATGAGAATGTTCAGTTGGTACAAGTAGATGAAATACCTGAGATTTCAGAGAATTTCAGAGAAGTCCCCAAACAAGAAAAAGACGAAGCAGCAAGCACTTCTGAGTCTCCTGCCTTCCAGCAGCCAAAAGACAATGAAAATCCAGAAATTAGCCAAGGTAAAGAGGAGAAAGGAACAAAATTCCAGCATCTACAAGAAGAAGAAGAAGGCCTGTGGAGGATGGATTTTGATGGAGCTGTTGGTAAGGATGGAGTTGGTATTGGAATATGGATTAGGAGCCCTGTTTTCCAGCCTGAAAAGGTTCCCAGCAATGTTAGAGTTTGTGCTTATAAGTTGGCTTTTGACTACTCTAACAATGAAGCAGAGTATGAGGCTTTGATTGTAGGTCTCAAAATTTTGTAGAAGCTGAATGCAAAGAGGATTTCTGTGTATGGCGACTCCGAGCTGATAATAAAACAGGTGAAAGGAGAATACCAAGCTAAACATTCGAGATTGAGGGCATACAGAAATGCAGTCTTGGACATTTTGAAGACATTCCCAGAGTACACTTTGACAACAGTACCCAGGATGCAGAATCTTATTGCTGATTCTCTTGCCACTACTACAAGAAACTTGAAGATTCCGATGAAATCCAGTAATAAGTTTGAGATCTATGTCAAACATAGGCTTGCAGTTCCGGAAAATTTAAGGTATTGGAAAGTGTTTTGGGATGATAATGAGATTAATGCATTTTTGCAAGGTGATGAAAAATTTAACGACACTCCAATAGAAGGTGAGTATGAGGTTGATGATCAGGAGTTAGAAGCAAACCAGATGGACATATTACAACTAAAGCATAATGTGATTCCTAGAGGTCTCATACCTCTAGAGGAGCTTTTTGACCAGGATGATGTTGCAAAGAAGCCAAGCTTGGTGCCCACTAAGAAAGGAGTTGAAGATGTGAATCTTGGAACACCTGACAAGCCCGAGTTTGTGAAGCTGTCAAAGGCATTATCTCCTGAGGTAAAGGATAAGTATGTTAAGTTTCTTTCTGAATTTTCTGATGTGTTTGCATGGGATTATTCAGATTTGAAAGTGTATGATAAGAACATAATCCAGCATACTATTCCTATTAAGCCGGATAAGAAGACTTTCAGATAGAAGTTGAGAAGAATAAATCCAAAGCTACTGCCATCCATCGAAAGGGAGGTAAATAGGTTGTACAAAGCAGGTATCATAGTTCCTATTATATTTTCTGACTGGATTTCAAATTTGGTCCTGGTGCGTAAGAAGACTGGAGAAATAATATTGTGTATAGATTTTCGGAATTTGAATAAGGCATCCTTAAAGGATAATTATCCACTTCCGAAAATGGACCATATTCTGCCAAAAGTAGTTGGAGCATCCAGGATGTCATTACTGGATGGCTACTCAGGCTACAACCAAATCTTGGTGCATGAGAAGGACCAAGATAAAACTGCCTTCATAACACCCTGGGGAACCTTTCAGTATGCTAAAATGCCATTCAAACTGAAGAACGCGGGAGCTACTTTCCAGCGTGCAATGGACATTGATTTTTCAAATGAAAAATAGGTTTTTCTTGTTATTTATTTGGATGATTTGATGGTGTTTTCAGGATCAGATGATGAGCATTTGCATCATTTAAGAGTTGTTTTTCAGCGTTGCAGAAAGTTTTGGATTTCTCTCAATCCCAAAAAGAGTCTCTTTGCCATGGATGAAGGCAAATTACTTAGGAATATCATCTCTAAAGATGGTATTTGCATCGATCCAGCTAGAGTGGAGGCAATTCAGCACATATATCTTCCACGAAAAAAGAAGGAGATTTAGGCCTTTAATGTTAAGATTGTTTTTTTGCGCAGATTTATACCTAACTTGGCTGAACATTTGAGAGAAATGACCAATATGTTGAAGAAGGACAACACTGTTAAATGGAGTGAGGAGGCTATCAAGTCATTCAATTTGGTAAAGTTTGCTTTGTCCAATGCCCCAGTTTTTATTAATCCCGACTATACTCAAGATTTTATCATATTTTCATTTGCATCTGAGCATACTATGGTTGTTGTTTTAATGCAAAAGAGAGATGAGGTAGAAAAGCCAATTGCCTTTTTCAATAGGACTATTAGAGATATTGCTTTGAGATACAATATTATTGAAAAACATGCATTGGCACTAATCAAGGAATATAAGGATTTTAGGGTCTATATTCTACATTCACATACTATAGCATATGTCCCTAAAGCAGCAGTGAAGGATGTGTTGGTGCAAACTGATCCAGAAGGTCGAAGAGGTAAATGGATAACAGCTATGTTGGAGTACGATCTGGAGATCAAGCCCACAAAGTTGATTAAAGGCCAAGGCTTAGCAAAATTGATGGCCCAATCAAATCTGCGTGCCCTGGATATAAACCTCATAATAGCAGTAGCAGAAGATGAAGATGAAGGTTTGCTGGTTCCTATTTCAGATATTTTTCTGCACTCTCCTTGGTATTCAGATATTTTTTATGTCCTTCAGCATCTGTCACCTCCTACAGGCATGTCTAAGAGTAAAGGTAGATCTTTGAAACTTAAATCTGCTAAATATTGTATTTTAAATAGTTCTCTGTATTAGAAAGATCCAGGAGGTGTTTTTCTCAATTGTTTGGTGGAAGAAGAAGCTCAAAAAGTAATGCATGATTTCCACAAAGGTGATTGTGGCGGTCACTTGTTTTGGAAGACTACAACTAACAAGGTATTGAGAGCCGGGTATTATTGGCCCACATTATTTTCTGATTTGTACAAAACAGTGATGAATTGTCATGAATGCCAATTTTTCCAAGTAAAGAAGAAATTGCTTCCGCTTCCTTTGAAACCAGTTTCGGTGAACGCACCCTTTCAGCAGTGGGGGCTCGATTTCATAGGAGAAATACATCTCGCATCCTCAACACAACACCATTGGATACTAATAGGGACAGATTAATTTACGAAATGGATCAAGGCTGTCCCAGTGAGGCAAGCAATAGACACGGTAATGATTCAATTCCTTGAATCAAATATATTATCTCGTTTTGGCTGCCCTTGTAAAATTGTAACAGACAACGCAGCAGCGTTCCGATCCAAGAAAATGGTCGATTTATGTGACAAATATAATATCGCATTGGGCCATTCCACAGCGTATTATCCACAAGGCAATGGCCTGGCCAAGTCATTGAACAAATCACTGATAAGTATAATTAATAAAATGCTGGAGGCTAATAAAAGAAATTGGCACCGAAAGCTCATCAATGCATTGTGGGCAGACAGAGTTAGCAGTAAAAAATCAATAGGTATGTCACCTTTTGAATTATTTTATGGAACTGATGTTGTCTTTCCCACATCTCTTACAGTCCCAGTTATGAAATTATTACAATAATTTTCCAGCAAAGATGATGAAAACCAGCGAAGGATCAACCAGATGATCCACCTTCAGCAAACAAGAGAAGAAGTGTCACAGAATGTGATTCAGTTGCAGGAGAATATTAAAAAGATCTATGATCGAAAGACTAAAGAAGAAAATTTTCAGCTGGATGATGTAGTGTTGAAATGGGATGCAAGGAATGAAGATAAAGGAAAGCACGGTAAGTTTGACAACCTTTGGAAGGGACCATACATAATTTCAGCATACAGGGGGCATAATGCCTTATTTCTTTTAGAAATGGATGGCCAGGATTGCCCGAGAGGAGCAGTAAATGGTAGACTTTTGAAGCACTACCATTGTTGAAGACAATGGATCAGAATCTATGTCATCATCATTGTATATACCATGTTATTTTTTATCAGAGTTCAAATACACAGTCATTCAAGTTTGGGGCCTGAGGTGAAGGCTATAAAACTTGGATGATATGTTTATGGTTTGGTTTTATTTCAGTTTTCAGTCTTAGTCTTGAGACAGAGTCAGTTTTCATTTGTGTCAGTCTCCAGCATTTTTGACTCCATGCCCAATGGATAAGGCTACTTGGTCTATGGTGTTCTTGGCACCTCCAAGGAGCTACCATCCCCATTGGAGCCAATGTTAGTGTTAGTCTAGTCATACTGCCATCAGTGATAAAAAATTCTCTTTTGCATTTGCATTAGGAGTCTCATACTAAATAAATTTCACCATTCCGCTAGGTCATGGATTCATTGATGGTAGTAATTTTTCATCGGTTTTCCCTCATGAGGTACTTGCTGATTCTATTTTCTATGGTCTTTGGTCATGAGTCACTTTCACTTTCAAAAATCATGTCATTAGGTCATAGGATGGGTCTCATTAGTTTCCGGGGTTTCACCATGGTCAAATTAATGAGTCAAATGTCAATAAATATCAGCAAGGTCATGAGGAAGTCAATAAGCTCAAAGTCACAACACCTGGAAGATCAAAGAGATATTTAATTCAACTTGATGTAATTTTCACCTCAAAACCATGTTTTGAAGTGGAAACATGATATTTTTCCTTTACTATCATGCATTATGTAATTTTATGTCATCATATGTAATAAGTCACAATTCAAAAGCTGCCATCTCCACAGAGTCATCATCCTTCCTTCATAGAAGTTTTCCACAGCATGTTCAGTGCCAAATCATCTTCCAAGTAGATCCATCAGAAATAGCCCGGAAAGAGCTTTCCAATGATATATTATACTCTTAAAACTGACTTCTGGATTGAAAATTATGCTTAAGTGAAGTAAAAGTCCCCTATATCCTCAAAATTCCCCTATTTCCCATTTTTCCCTTAAACTTTATGTTTAAAGTTTTATATTTCCTTATAAAATCCTCTTTTTTTTTCCTCCCTCCGATTATAAAATCGCATTATAAAATTATTTAAAACAAATATGCGATTTGTTCCTTAACCACTTCCCCACCATGCTTGAAAACATTATAATATAAATCAAAGGGTTATATCATATAAACCCCGCCGTTCCAAACCACTTCCCCACCATACTTTGTAATAAAAATTTATAATAAAGTTTTATATAATATAAACCCCGCCAGCTTAAGTCCCTCTCTATCGCAATCGCAACATTTTTATCGCATGCCCCTATTGGCCCATCGCCCAAACCTCCGATGCGATTGTATTAAACGACTTCCGATGGCAAACTTCCAATGGAACCCTTTTGATATACATCCCCGTAGTTGATTTAAATAATGATCCAACGGTCCAAAATACCATCGAAACTTTTCATTTTTCCACTCTCGATTGTGCACCTTCGATGGCCAACCTCCGATTGGCCCCCGCTCGACGTGATCCCGACCGTTTATCCGATCGCCGATTGGACGGCTCATATGCGATCGGGCCATCGGAATCGACGCTTTCATAAGGCCCTCCCCGATTGATCTCCTTCGATTACACTCCCACCGTTGATCTTTCCCCTCTGATCCGACGGCTCACAGCCCATAGGACCTTTCCAATTGGCGTTCCCACTTCACTCCCCTTTTCAAACTCCCGATTCCGATTGACCTCGGGCCCACCACATAAAATTCCGCCCGTCTATAATAAAAAGGCCTTTCCCTTGGTTTGAATTGAAATTTTATTTTATTTCATTTATACAAAGGCTTTCCCTCCTCCCAATCACATCGGAAGTTTTGGTTTGGCACCGTCACATAACATATTACCATTATGTATCGCCTCCCCCCTCCGATCCCGATTGCGATTAATTTTTTAAATGCATCGCACAGCTTATAACAAGGTCTTGTTGTATGTTATATTCCCTCTGCTCCGTCCATTCCGATTGCAATTATAATGCGGGTCCCGCCTCCTTCCCTTCCATTTTCCCTTTCAAAATTAAATTTTCCCTTCATTAAGGTACATAATTTCATTTCAGTTTTATTTCAAACAACATTTTATTGAAAGTCAGTTTTATTCAAACAAATAATGGAAAGCAAGGCAAACAGTTAGCTGGCTGAGATCTAAATAAAGCAAAGATTTCTACAACAGCGTAAGTATAGGGATTTTCTTCTCAAATTTCCTATTTATCATTCAACAACGAAATTGTAAATTTGCCCAAGTAAATCAAATGTAATATTGTTCCTTCTATAGGGCAGATTGTTAGATTTATTTTCTATGATTAGTTTTCAGTTCTTCAGCTGTTAGAACAGCTCCTGTTTTTTGTGGATCTATGTTCCCACATTTCAGTGTATTTAATGTAATTGTAAATCATTTGTAAAGAGTCTAAGAATCTGTAACTCAGAAGTAGGGGAATACTGTGGAAGAACATTTTGCACTCCATTGTACAGTTGACAGGGAATTAATAAGAGATGCGGCTCTGATTTGTGGGATCCATGTGGTATGAGATTTAGCATTTGTTTTTCTCCTTTGTTCCATATGTAAATCATTATGTTTCACCTCTCATCCATAAAAATTTCCTTTTGAATGCTTTCAATATAGAAAGGTAGGATCCATTTTCATGCCCTACCTTGGGAAATCATTCATAATCTATGTTTTATTCTGTTTGAAAAGGATCCATTTATTGTGCCATTTTCAGCTTCTCACCAGTCTTTCCATCCCATCTTTATTAAAATTTAATTGTTAAATTTCCTGCCTACCTCGCCCCATGAAATACCCTGTGTCTTGATTTAATTCCCAGTTTCATACTGTCCCATTTTATCCCACACATCCCTGAAATTCATTCATTTTATCAAAACCTCTTCCCATCATTTTACCTAGCCTAATATCAATCCACTATTGTGTTTTATTGAATATCTAAATTGACGGAGAGAGCCCTCTCCTGTCCTTGTAGGGCTAGCTACAAGGCTGAGCGTGGTTTAGTTGTTACCATGTTTTTCCCTTTTCAGCCCGGGGTCCAATTCAGGTGCTAAAAGTTTGGAATATGGAATTGAGTTGGAAGATTTGGGAAATTGAGCACTTATTACATATAAATTGATATAAAATTACATAAATAAAATAAAATTACATCTCTGTTTTTTGAAATAAAATTACATTTTGGAATGAAACTCACACTTGAAATGAAAATACAACTTTGGAAACTATATTTACATGCTTGCAAATCCTCTTTAGATGGTAAAGGGATATTATTTGGATCACTCTCATACTTTTTCTGATCTTATGCAGTTAAATGGTCTTTTATTTGGACCTTGAAGAATGAAACCTAGAGACCTAATGAAGACTTTGAGTGACTAGACTTCATGGTGACCTGACTGACATAATGACATGATGAAATGGACTTTCATGACTGAAGTATGCTCAACAAGACATGAATGTGGGCTAGCAAGTATGAATTTTTGAGGAAGAGTGAATTTTTTGACTAGGGCTAGCATCAGTGAGTAAATTTTTTGCATGACCTAATGGAATGATAGAAAATTTCCGAGTGGGACTCCTAAAATGATATGAAAAGAGGATTTTGATCACTAATGGCAAGATTCAAATACTGATACTAACATTGGCCTTATTATGGATGATATCTCTGAAAGAGGTGTCAAGAACCACATAACTATGGATTTTGCAGATCAGTGCCTTATCCATTGGTCCAATACGGTAAAAAACTCAAACAATAACATGATTGGAAACTAATAACTTAGAAAAATAAACTAACTCAAGACAAACTCAAATGACTGAAAATTAACTCAATAATGACTTACTTGACTAAAAACTGAACTTTTGAAGATGGAAGAAAATCAATAAAGCTCCATGGCCTTCACTTCGAGCTCCGAACTCTAATGATTCTCTACTTCGTACTTGCATAAAATATAACTGATATTTACAATGAAATGGAAAACTGATCGAGAAATTTGTTTCAGAAAAGATAGTGTTTCAGGAGCCTACCATTAACTAGTCCTCCTAAACACTCTTGTCCATTCATCTCCTTAAGCAAATAAGCATTTTATCCCCAACAAGCTGAAATATTATATGGCCCTTTCCATAAATTCTCAAAATTTCCATGCTTACCCTTGTCTTCATTTCTGGCATCCCAACGGAGTACGACATCTCCAACCTTGAAGTTGTCTTCCTTAGTTTTCCAATCATAGATTTTCTTTATCCTTTCATGAAGTTTTGAAGTATTTAGAAATACTTCATCTCTTGTCTACTGAAGGTGTATCATTTGATTAATACAACGTTGTATGTCATTTTCCTCAGTCCCCGCTTCTTGCAGAAATTTCATTACCGGGACTGCTAATGATGAAGGAAACACAATATCGACACCATAAACAACTTGAAAAGGAGACATACCAATATACTTCTTATTACTCACCCGATCTGCCCACAATGCATTGATCAACTTCTTATGCCAATTATTTTTATTCGTCTCTAACATTTTCTTAATGATGTTGATCAAGGATTTATTAGAGGACTCCACTAATCCATTACCTTGGGGGTAGTAGGTTTTAGAGTGTTCCGGATTAATGTTATATCTATCACAAAACTCAGTCATATTCTTAGACTTGAATGTTGCCATGTTATCTCTGATAGTTTTAGTAGGACAACCAAAACAAGACAAAATATTAGTTTCTAAAAACTGAATGATGACAAAACTGTTGCTTGCCTGGTCGGGATCATTTCGATCCACTATGTAAATTAATATATGGCTGTTAATATACACTTGTGCTGTGCAAATGATGTTGGGTGAATCTCGCCTATGAAATCTAGGCCCCATCGCTGAAATGGTGCATGTACTGAAATAGGTTGAAGAGGTAACGAGAGAAGCTTTCTCTTACCTTGAAAAAACTTGACATTCATGTCAGCTCATTACTGCTTTGTAAACATCTACAAAAAGTGTTGGCCAATAATATCCTGCTCTCAATATTTTATTGGTTGTGGTCTTCCAATATAGGTGGTCCCCACAATATCCTTTGTGGAAGTCCATCATCGCTTCCTTAGATTCTTCTTCGACCAAACAGTTCAAAAACACACCTTTGGGATCTTTCCAGTAAAATGCATTGTCCACTATGCAATATTTTGAAGCTTTAAGTTTCAAAGATCTTCCTTGACTCTTAGTCATGCCTATAGGAGGGTTTAATTGTTTCAAAACATAAATAATATCAGAATATCGTGGAGATGACAAATATATATCGGATACCTGAATGAGATTCACTTCTTCTTAATTTTTGAACAAGGATGAAATCAAGTTGATGTCAAGAGCATGAATATTTGAATCAGCCATGAGCTTGGCTAAGCCCTGACCTTTGATAAGCTTGGTGGGCTTGATCTCAAGGTCATATTCTATTAAAGTTGTTATCCATCTTCCTCTCCTACCTTCTGGGTATGTCTGCATGAGAACTTCTTTCACAACTGCATTAGGTACATAGGCAAGAGTATGTGAATCTAGTATGTAAACTCTAAGATATTTCAGTGCTTTAACCAAAGATAGAGCCTCTTTCTCTATGATGTTGCAGTGAAGGGCTGCATCTCTGATATTGCGACTCAAGAAAGCAATTGGCAGCTCAATTTTATCCCTTTTCTGCATCAAGAATATTGTCATAGTGTGCTCAGAAGCAAATGAGAATATTATGAAATCACTAGTATAATCAGGGTTTATCAAAACCAGGGCAGTAGTCAAGGAAAAATTAACTGAATGGAAGGATTTCCGGGCATCTTCAAACCACTTCACATCACTGTCTTTTTTCAACATATTTTTCAATTCTCTAAGATGCTTCGCTAAATTAGGAATGAATCTACGTAAGAAATTCATCTTACTGTTGAATGTGTGTACTTCCTTTTTGCTGTGAGGGAAATCAATCTGTTGAATTGCTTGAACATGGGAAGGGTCATTTTGAGTCCCATCCTTGGAGATGATGTGGCCAAGGAGTTTGCCCTCCTCCATGAAAAAAATGATTTTCTTTGGGTTGAGAGATATTTCAAACTTCCTGCATCTCTCGAAAACAATTCTTAAATGGTGCAAATGTTCATAATCAGAATGTGAAAACACTGTCAAGTTATCTAAATAAACAACCAAGAAAACATCTTTTTCATTGGCGAATGCTATGTCCATGGCCCAATGGAATGTGGCCCCTGCATTTCTCAAACCAAATGGAATTTTTTCATATTTGAAGGTGCCCCAAGGTGTAGTAAATGTTGTCTTGTCCTGATCATCCTCGTGCACCCAAATTTGGTTGTACCCCGAATAGCCATCCAACAATGACATCCAGGAAGAACCGACAACTCTTTGAAGTATATGGTCCATATTTGGAAGTGGATAGTTGTCCTTGAGCGACACTTTGTTCAAGTTTCTGAAATCTATGCAGAGCTTGATTTATCCAGTCTTATTTCTCACTGGGACCAAATTCGAAATCTAGTCAGAGAATCTGATTGGAAAAATAATACCAGACTTTAAATGTCTATTTTACCTCTTTTTCAATTGCTGGCAGCAATCTGGGATTTATCCTTCTCAACTTTTTCCGAAAGGGCTTTTGTTTGGACTTTTCCGGAATAGTGTGTTGAATGATGTTCTTGTCATACACCTTTAAATCTGCATATTACCATGCGAAAACATCAGAAAATTTAGAAAGTAATTTAACATATTCAACATTTACCTCGGGAGATAAGGATTTGGATAGTTTAACCATATTTGGTTTGTTAGCTATTCCAATGTTTACATCTTATACACCCTTTTTCGTAGGCATCAATGTAGGCTTCCTTGCTACGTTATCTTGGTCAAACAATTCTTCCAAAGGTATGAGACCTTTTGGAATGTTGCTGTCTTTTAGCTGTAGTATATCCATCTGAGTTGCTTCTATATCCTGGTCATCTTTATCAGAAATTTGATTTATAGAACGATTCTCAAATTCTTCTTCACCTTGGAGAAAGTTATTTATTTTCTTATCATCCTAGAAAACTTGCAAATACCGTAAGTTATCAGGAACAGTGGGCTGATGTTTCACATGAATCTCAAACTTCCTGTTTGAAAATATGGGGATCTTAAAATTTCTTGCAGCTTTAGCCAATGAATCTGCCATAAGATTTTGATTCCTTGGCACCACTGTAAGTATACACTACAGATTTTTTTTCAAAACATACAGTACAAAATTCCTATATTGTCTCATTCGAGGATGGTTAGCTTAATATTCACCTTTAACTTGCTTGATCACAAGTTCTGAATCACCATACACAACAATCCTTCTTGCACCCAGTTTCTTCAAGATATTTAGGCTAGTAATCAATTCTTCATACTCGGCTTCATTGTTAGTGCAATCAAAAACTAACTTATAAGAGCATAATCTAACATTTTTAAGGACCTTATTTTGCTGATGAAAAGGGTTGTGAACCCAGATTCAACTGCCCGCCCCATCTTTCCCCAGGGCACCATCAAATTCCATGGACCATAGACCATTCTAATATTCCAAATGCTAAAACTCTGATTTTTGTTTTGGATCAATTTTATGAACTGTCTCTTCATGCTTTTCCAGAATTTCTTCCACTTTATCCAATGGTTGTTATGAATCTTTCACTACTTCCTCTAATTGTTGTTCTGAATTTTTCAATGCTTCATCTGATTACTGTTCTAATAAGCTCGACAAATTCAATTTTTCTTTTGCTATAACTTATCTAATATAATTATGGATCTCTGTAACATCTTCTACATCTACTAGTTGTATATCTACATCATTTAAGTCGCTATCATTAAAAAACATGAATGACTCTAATATGTATGTACAATGTTTATCAAATGATTGTTAGGATTTTCTTTGCTTGTGATCATATATCTCATCTTAGTTTCACAGTATAATTTTCTCAATTGCCCAAAAACAGGGATAGTTGCATAAGAAAATTCTAATTGCAATGTGCCTCGTAATCCCCCCCCCCCCCAAGGATCTTGAGAACAACATGCCAAAGCATGGAAGTATGTCAGCTACCACCACATCCATTAGAACATTCTTTTCTGAAATCTTCTCTAGGGAGAATACCAAATATTTAATAAGGCCAATACAATGGACTCTACCTCAATCGAAGGAGTACAAGTCATGGTAGGGACGAGTGATGTCAAGGCCCAACTTCTCCATTATGGATTTTGGCATTATATTGTGGGAGGCTCCAGAGTCTAACATGGAATTATGTAAAATGCACTGGTGGATTCTTAGAATCAAGTAAAAAGAGGAACCTCACTATCTTCTAATTGACCATCAATAGCAGGACGAAAAATGAGTACGGGCTGATCATCTTCCACATTTACCATGTTATACAAAGGATCTACTTTAAGCATCTTGGCAACATGGGACTTATACTGGTTATTATTAACAAGCTCAATTAAAGGAATAATAATTTTTAACTTTGAAATTTATGTTTCTAGACTGAAGGGAGTGGTTTTGTCTACCTCTTTAATGACGATGTCTCGTTGTCCAACATGATCCTTTGATGGAATTTATTTCTTCTGATTGTCCTTTTCCTTATTTTCTGAACTTGTGGAAGGTTGATTTACCTTGTTCTGATTTGTGACCACATGCACTTTTCCCTTACTCTAATTGCTCGAAGGATTCTCCCTTGTTTGAGTGTATTCATGCTAAGATGCTCTCTACTGAATGGGATTAACCAGCACATCTCTGCTCCTCAATGACATCTACCTATTTTTTGAACTAAGTGAATTCAATTACCCCTGCTGGTAATCATATGATTCAGTCTCTAATTCATGATCATTAGCAAGGGTAAAATATTCATCTTTAGGCTGATATTTATTTTCAAAATACTCCTCATCTTCAATAAAAAACATAGGCAGATCATCAGCTTTGAAAAGGAGGATTTCGTCAAAAATTGTGTCTTCATATTCATCTTCTCCTTGAGCATAGTTCTATTGCAAGGGTGTCCTAATTTGTTGTTGCTGCTATGGTGGTTGTTCAGGAGCCCGTTGTTCTCTCTTCTTGATCCTAAGCTGTTGTTGACTTCTGTAGTTGGGATTTCTGACCTCACATTGTCTCTCTGTCATGGACATCCTATGAACCATCCTTTCAATAGTTCGTATCAGTGTATCCATCTTAGCATCCTCAGATGAGGTGGATGGTTCATCTTTAATAGTAACTCTCTTCTCATTCCTAGCTCTAGCTCTCTTCATCGGCATATTTGCTTCAACGCTGACTGCATTCTTTTGCATATCCTCCAGCGTAGCTGGATTTATTTCCCTTAATTGGTAAGCCATGTCACGATCAAATGCATTTGGATAACGTATGAGAGCTAAGCTTGGAGGAGGCTTGATATCAACGGGAATTGCGTTGTAAATTCTATTAAAGCAAGTATTGAAATCTTGGAATGATTCATTAAGATTTATTTTAATGTTCTCATACTTAGCAAGCAATTGTACGTGATTTTTCTTTACCTCCCATTGAGCTAAAAACAAATCAATGAGCTGGTCTAGAGTGCCAATGGAATTAGCAGTCAAATACCTAAACCAAACTTTGACATCTCCAGAGAAGCTCTGGGCAATAATCCTCATTTTTTCATTGTCAACATCAACTCCCTCCAAATCTATGAAGTCAATGACCTTAACAATATGTTGTCTTGTAGATATGGTAGAGTTTTCATTAAATAATAGGAGTATTTGGCCATAAACTTGAGGTAATTCATTCAATTTTGCGGGTAAGATAAGTGGGGAAAATCTTGCCATGATTCTTGCTAAGTGAAGTGATGGATTGGCAATAGGAGGGATTGGCTAAAAAGGTAACGAAACATAAGTTGTAGGTACTGAAGTAGTAGGTATGAATGACGAGGTTGAAGGTGTAGATGAAAAAACTACAATTGATTGAGTTTGAGGTTGATTTGAGACAAGAATTTCCTCTTGATGGTAGAATTGGATCCAATATTTGATTTCAAGGTCAGATTCAGGATTAATCTCTTCAAAAAACCAATCTTTCAGAGGACTAAGGTCTAATTTAGACAATGAATTGACCTCAGATAATCTTAAAGGATCGAATACTATGTTGGATAAAGAGGTTTCAGACTTGGATTTAAACAATGACAATTCAAATTTCAGCTCATACAGTATATCTATAAGAGAAAGTAGTTTAGTAGGTAGAGAAACTGATCTTACCAATAGAACTGGTCCTGACTGAATGTTTGTAGTTTGATATCTATGCCTTCGAAATATTTTCTCTGGATCATCTACTGGATCAATTGGATTAGGATCAGGATTTTCTCTAGTATACCTTCTCGAAGCCAACTCTACAACCTTAGCACTGCAATTATCGAATCAACCTTTCTAAAACTTAACCCTATCATCCAAAGGATCAAATTCCAATGTTACTTGTCGTACACTCAAGAAAAATAAATCTTTTGTTCCCCCACAACGATGCCAATATGTTATCACTCCGCGATATCTCTAAGGCTGAAGAAGAAATCCCAACAGAGGTAACCACAGACCAATCTTTTGGCTTGGTATATAGCCCTACTAAACCGGAGAGGGCTCTCTCCACAATGTCATAGCCAAGAGGGTTGGATGAATTAGGGTTTTAGGCTAGCTATGAAATGCAGAAGGGTTTTTTTTTTTTGTTTTGATTGGTTTTACTGGATGAGGATTAGGTCAAAGAGGCTAGGTCAGGGCAAATACGTTGGGTATTGCAGTCCATTCAATGGGGAAATGTAGGTAGAAAGCTTAGCACTTTAAGGTGATTTTTTGAGATGGTTTCAGATTGATGAGGAGCTAGGAAGAGCATAGGAGATGTATTCTTCCTAAACTGAAGAAAATGGACAAATTATGAAGACTTTCCAAAAGCAGAGCATGAAAGAACATGTATTCTTCCTATCAACTTGAAAATCATCATATAATATACATGAAATGGTTTATGATCTTACAAAACATTCATACAAATGAAACAAGAGAATAAAAAATGCTAAACATCCATACCACAGGTATCCCAAAAAAATAGCTGCAACTCTTCATTAATTTATGGCCAAACTGATTACACTATAGTCCTTGATCAATACAACAACATCCAACCTTTTACAAAAGTGAAGAAGGGAATGATATAGACGTCAAAATTTTTTTTTCTCATCCTCAAGGGTCGAATCCCTGAGTTTAGTAAGAGATCCACAAAAATCTGAACTGATAGCTAGAGTGTAGGGAAGTCCAAGTGACTCCTCCCTAATTACAATGAAACTGATTCATTTGACTTGATGGTAACATTTACACAATGAAATTACCCCTAGGTAACTCATCCACATGATATTTACATTTACCTTCATCAATTACATAGGTAAAACCATCATTTTCTAAGATAAAAGAAAAAAATGTAGTGAAAATAGAAAAATATCATTCATTTTTCAAGTGCGCCATTTTTGTGCCAGGTGCGCCCTCACAGTGCCAATTGTGCCCTCCATGTTGCAACTTGATTTTGGATGGGTTGTAGGTGTCCAAACTAGGCTCGAGATGGATTTTTGGAAAGCCTATCTAGTCCAATTTCCAGATATGTTTTTAGTTTGCAGAATGGAGTTGATTTTCCCTATCAAAAAGTGATTCTCCCACAGCTGGTCAGGGGCGCAGCGCCGAGGCAAAAAAGGAGGCAGAACATTGACTTTTGTGTGTTTTTTCACCATTTCACTTGCCAGTTTTTCAAAACAAGCCTAGAAAAGTTGTTTTATGGAATGCATTCATCATTTGCATCCGTTGGTGGTCTTCATTTGGCCAAAAAATGCCTCAAACAAGAGCGCAATGCTTACGACGATGCGCGCTCGATAGTCCAACTGTCACAAGACTAACTCGGACTGCTGAAAACCACACAAACTTAAAAAATTACCCCAAAACTTTCCACAATTGGTGAAATGACTACTGATCATGTGGTTTAGTCATGGAGTGAGGCCTCAACAAGTATATCCAGCCTCCTTTTCTCTTCTTTCTTGTTTAGGGCTTCAATATTTGCATTAGCTCTTCTAAGCTTTGCCCTTGCAATTTTGTCTCTTTTGGCATAATGCTTTGCTATCCTTCTCTGAATATCATTGTATTTCCTTGCCTTGTCTAGGAGCTTCTAAAGAGGTTGGCTGGCCCTGTCAAGCCAATGCTCCCAGTCTTCATTGATCATGATGGCAAGTTGTTCATTCAATGTCAATTGATTTGCAAGTTCAACTTATCTTTTCTTCTCTATTTCTACAACTCTTTTCAGCCCTCTAGTCCTAGGCCTTTGTCTTGGTACTTGTTCTTATAGTTCATCTGTCACACCATATGTTTCTAGTATCTCTTCAAGCAAGACTTTAGCTTTTTCTGCCTCTCTTTGAGCTTTGATGAGTTTCACTTCATCAATGAAATGTTTGGTCTTTAGCTGCTGGTTCTCCTGGTCATGAAAGGTAATGACAAATTTAGATCTCTCAAGATTGGTTTTTATCTTTTTAATCTTGGCTTCTTTCTCCTTGATGATTGTGCTAGTGATCTCATCATCATCATGCTCATCTAGGTCAACAAGGTCAAAATCTTGTTCTGTCTCATGGAGGTCCTCCTCCTCATGTCTGATCTCTACTTGAATATCTACCTCTGTCATATTTTGCTTCCCTTTGTCTACCTAGGTTGTTGATGTAGAAGGCAAGGCCCCTTCCACTATGTGTGGAGAAAACACATTCATGTGACCTCTTTGGTATGTTTTTGCCAATAGCTCTATCTCAGTTTGCTTATTCTTTTGAGGCTCACTAATCTCAAATCTGCTAGGTGACCTAATCTTAGTGTGAAATGGTGATGATGGTGGTGAAATGGGTGAAGGAGACTAATCTGATGAGGATGAATGTACTGTGGGCTGAGATGGAGGAATGGATGTGGAAGGATGAAATGGTGAAGGAACATCTTGTGCATATTGAATAGGTGGATCAGTGAATATGTCATTAGCTATGAAATTACTCCATGTAATGTTCAGTTGTTTGAGGTGATGAAGCACTATGATCTTGATGAGGGAGTGGTGAAAAATACTTTTCATTTGGTGCTCATATTCTCTCTTTTGGACAATATATGCCATCTTGTCAATGCTTCGGAAGAGGTAATAAGGTATGTTGAGCATCTTGACCCTTGTGAAGTGCATGAGTAGCCGAATATGATAGGTGTAAAGTCTAAAGAGCCTACCTTCATAAGAAATGTATTTTATGATGATTTTCATCATGGGGGCATATCTGTCCAGGACGTAAGAGAAAGGAAAAAACCTCTTTCTTTCATTCTTGTACCTAGGTTTGATGTATGACTCATAGTAATGCTCCTCCAAGTATTTTTTCTTGAAACATTTTTCCCCAACATTTGGGATTCCGGTGGCAGCTGATATGATGGCAGTGGACACAGTGAAAGTGACACCAGCAAGGGTTACCTAGTTTTCATGGAGATTGGAGATGAATAGTCTGCTTAACATAGGATGGTGTTGGACCCTTTGTATTTTCTTATAGAATTCAAAACATCCTACATGCTTAAAACATGTCACGACCATGGGAGATGCCACGAGGTCCCTAGTATATGTTGGCTCAAGTCTAAGGATTCTCCCTCCTTTATGTGGCCTCCTCTTCGCTCTTTCTTATCCCTCATTGTTTTCTCTGTTTTCCTCTTCCATGGTGTCTTGGATAGAAACCCTAGGGAGATGATGGGAGCAAAATGTAGGTTTAGGGAGTGGGGAATAGGATGGAAAAAATTAGGGTGGATGGGGGAAGGGGTTTATGAAATGAGGGAGGTGACAGGAAGTAGAAATGATAAGGGAATTGTGAATGGGAATTTAATTACATGTATAGGGATTTTGGGAGCCTAGGGAATTGAAGCTCCTAGGTCTTAGGGTTTTGGGAAATAGGGCTTTGGGAAATGGGATTATGATACAGGGGTTTTAGGAAAGTTCAATTATGATATGGGAAGGGAATGGAAGTGCTAGGGAGTGATATGGAAATGTAATTGGGGAGTTGACAGTGGTACTAGGGTTTAGAACGAATAAGACACCATATTTTGTAATAACACTTCAAACACCATTGAAAATGCAATTAACAAGGAGAGGGATGGTGTTTTATGCCTTACTTTCTTGTTGGAGGTAAAATGCAACATTTTATGAAGATTGAAGGTGATGGAAATCGATTTGGTGTGTTCTGAACAATTTCGGGCGGGTGCGCAACACACAACGCAGGTATGTCCTCTCTTTGCTAGGAGTGCAGCGTACAATGCATGTGTGCAACGTAATACACAAGAGCACCCTCCTTCTACCAGGAGCACAACGCTGCCTCTGTTTTTCAAATTTCGCCCTCTGAATTTGGAAATCATGCTTTTGCAGAGGTTGCTCGATGATGGAGAGGAAAATTGAGATTTGTTTTGATGTCTAGTGGGTTTAAATACTTTGTGAATTTGATTTTCATGACTTTAAAACCCACTTTTGCAATGTTCAATTTCACCTTTAAAACTTTTCACAATACCCTTACACTCTTGGACTTTTTCCTTTGACATTTGATCAATTAATAAACTAAGAAGTCTTGCAATTTGACATTGCTTTGTTTGGCATAAGGAACTGAGTTGGCAGCTTTTGGAAGCTGAGTACTTATTACATTGACATAAAATTACATAAATAATATAAAATTACATCTATGTTTTTTGGAATAAAATTACATTTTGGAATAAAACTCACACTTGAAATCAAAATTACAACTTTGGAAACCATCTTTACATGCTTGCAAATCCTCTTTAGATGGTAGAGGGATATTATTTGGATCACTCTCATACTTTTGCTGACCTTATGCAATGAAATGGTGTTTTATTTGGACCTTGAAGAATGAAACCTAGAGACCTAATGAAGACTTTGAGTGACCAAACTTCATAGTGACCTCATGACATAATGACATGATGAAATGGACTTTCATGACGTGAAATTTTTTGACTAGGGCTACCATCAATGAGTAAATTTTTTGCATTACCTAATGGAATGATAAAAAATTTATGTGTGAGACACCTAAAATGATATGAAAAAATGATTTGGATCATTGATAACAGGATGCAAATACTGACGCTAAAACAACACAATAATGTGTAGATCCACCATGCAATGAAAGGATAACTATAAGAAAAAATCATTAAAGTGTTATGCCAATTCCAATACAATGATAAGAAAGTCACTAATCCTAATACAATAATAAGAATGTCCATGTTTTACAAAATCAAATATGATATGCTCTTTCAAATTATAAATACAACACATCAGCGTTTGCAGCCATGTCGGGGCAATGCAAATTTTTGTTATATTCGAGAACAGTGACTCCAACAAACACTAGAAAACAATGTATTATATGCTTTTCCAATGCAAAAAACCAATAGAGAGAACTCGATGGTTCTGTGAGTACAAGTCCGTTTTTGGGTTTAGAAGAGGGCTATGATTTTGTCATCCTTTCAAGGCCACAATAACATCACCTCCCTGCATGCTTCTGTAAGAGGATACTTAGTTTCTTTGGAGCTATACACTTTCATGGATATGAATATGGAGCATTCGCTCATTAAATTCTATATGGTTTTGAGGTATGTCAGGATTATTTTGGTAATGAAGCAAGCATTCCATCAACAAAGAAAAAAAATTCCATTCAAAAACATTAGCGCATAATATCTAGTTGAACTTTAGTTTTACATCGCTCCTTTTTTCCATTGCATCTCTCATCGACAGAGCAAGATAAGGCTTATCATGAAGACATTGGCGCACACACTTTCTCGTGGTATTGCAACAGAATCAGCAGGTGCAACAAAATCACTCACTACCATCTTCTCAACAACATTCACTATCATCTTCTCAATAGTTCCACTCGCACCAGACACAACTATTTTCCCCGTAACAACAGCATGTGCACAATCAATATCCACAATTTCTTCATTCACAACATCTACAATAGTTAATTCAGTTGCCTAAGTTCCGAGGGAAGTTGTTGCAGTTAAGTTCAGGTAGCAGAAACATGCGCTTATCGATCCCAGGTAGCAGAAACATGCGCTTATCGACAAAAGCTCAGTCTGGATTTACTGAAACCGATTCCCCTTCTTGTTCGACATCAACATATGCAAATATTTACCCAATGCAGAATATCTTTGCTCGTGCAAATAAATCTGAAAAGCCTCAATGTGCAAACACGCCAAGGTACATTGAAAGTAGCACACACTTCTTGCTTCTAACTTCTTTGGAGATCCTCAGATCACTTCATTTTTACCTTCTATAAAAGAACCAAATCAGGATGCACTGCAGACTTACTTGAGTGCTCAAATGGGTCAGATGGAGACGTCATCATCTTCTGGAACGTCATATTCTCTTACTCTTGATGCTACCATTTCTACTTATCGCTTCATCTCCATTATTGCTCTTACTTCTATCGCACAAAATATCTTATGCAACGCTTTCTTGGTGCACTCAGTGGTGAGGTTTCCAAGGAAGTGAGACAAATACCAAAGTCAAGTAACGCCAACGCTAACGTCAGTAATATCATATATCTTTCATACAACTCATCGATCTCTTCACCAATGAAGAATGCACTTCCCAAAAATATTGAAGACAATATATTGCAAACGTTGGGACCATAAAAAAACATTAGTTAAAAACTATTTATAAATGTTGTTTCTACCCAATATGAAATTTGTTTAAAAAAAATGCTAATATAGTCATGTCCAGTGAATAAAAAAACCACATTGTTGTATACTTAATAATATTGTTTATTGTAATATCGATGCCCCGTGTCTATATATGAATCAATACTTCGTTGATGACAATACGTAGAATATATGTTATAAAGTTGTAATAATTGTTTGCTTTGTAAGGTGACGTTGTAACAACCATTGGCTTTGTAATTATGTATGAATAAACTTGCTCCAAATTAGGGCATAAAACCCTAGGTGTTGTTCCATTTACACAATGTTTCCAAACGAGATAAATGCCAATGCACATTCCTTCAATTCATTATTGGATTATGCTACACATCATTCCATGAATTCCATGCATTTGATGCATTTTCCAATAATTGAACATTGTGTATTAAATTATTATTCTGTGTCACTGAGCATGCCTTGCCACGCTTACATTTTGATTCTGTTGAGTATCTTCTCCATTAAGAATACTACCAGGCATTCATTATTGGCATTTCCTGTGATCATAACATTCATGTAACATTTTAGTATTACATTAACATTCATGCCAAATGAACGTCGATGTTGGTTTCATCCTGTTAATGTTGCCACTGCTTTTTATGAATGTTCTCTTTGTTTACTCTATTATCTATGTAACAAACATTACCACATCTTCAGACTATGTAACGTAAATTGCCATACTTTCTTGCTTTCATAGGTAACCCTCGGTGGTGTTAGTGTCAGTCTTTGTAGCCTTCCTCTTGTGATTAAACATGCTCTTACAAAGTGATTTTAAGGTGTCAAGGTCAAATTTTGTCATTTCAGTGAGTCTTCAAGTAAAATTTGGTCACTAGGTATTAGGTCTAGGGTTTGTTTTCACTCCTTTCAAAGTTGTCCAAATGTCGGTCCATGTCACCATTCAGCTGAGTGTACCATCATTCAGAGGGTTTTCATCATCATGTCAAGTTCCATTGGGTCATTTTACACCTTGTTCATGCTTCAGTTGTGCCTAGGTAAGGTTCATTTCCCTCTCCTAGGGTTTTGGAGGTAATTTCTCTTGGATGGTCAAATAATCAGCAAAACTTGTATCCTGATGTTCATACACCTTCCCCTATCTTTAATGTACCTTATTAAACACTTCCCATCATTGAGATCCCTCAAATTCCTCATTTTCGCACAAACCCTAGTTTCTTGCTACAACTTGGCAATTTTCTAGGCTAAGCCCGTGTTTTGCCCTTTTGGACACCTTCCCCTTACTCAATCTTTGAAATTCCACTTTCCCCTGCTTCCTAACATCCCTCCCTACTTCCCAAAATTTTCTCAATAATTTAAAAGCCCCTTATCCCCTTCATTTTGCTTCATTTCGATAAATCCCTTGTTTTACATATCGGGATAAGTTTTACTCCAATGATGTTTCTGAGCAATAAAAGATAGATTTGGGAAAACTGAGAGAGTTTTTTGTCCAAAATAGGCCAAGGAAGAAAAACCTCCTTCACTTTTTACATAGGTGTCATGGTTTTAGATAAATGTCAAAAATACAGTTGCCTCAGGAGAATTGATGCATCTCTGAAGTGACCTTGGTAAAATCAAGTTTTCTCCTAGCTTGGTTGGTCAAATGACTTGCTTGATGAGTCAAATGATAACTAGACACAAAGGGATTTCCAATGAGCTATCATGAGCTCAATTTGGAGTTGAGGAAGACCTTCCAAAGTTGACTGCAACAACACTCTGCCTTGAGGAAGCCTCATTTTGCACATTTTTACCAGTCTTGGGAGATTTGATTTTTGACAGGGCAAATGAACTCCAAATTGCAAAATTATAGTTGGGTTGGAAAGTAGACTCAATAAGCTTTCCAAAGAGCTATCCTGCGCCTAATTTGGATACCGGGAAGGTCTCCAAAAGTATCCTGCAAAAAGGCGCGGCGCATAGAGATGGCGCGACGCATTGAGCAGCCCTCTACAGTGTAAAAAATGAACTGGCGCGATGCATTGAGATGGCGCGGCACATTGGGCTAAAAAGTATGAAATCCATTCAAATCTTCCACCAAAGCTCTCAAATTTCTAAATTATTCATTTCCCAAGTAAGTTAACATCCCTCCATGACCAATGAATGAATTTCTCTTGGTGCTTATGGTGATTTAATGAGAAAAAATCAAAACCCTACCTCTTTACATTTCTTGCCAAAAGCAGTTGCATAGGATTTGCAAATTGCATGTTTCACTGCCAATTCCACTCCTAGCTATCTCTCACTCCCTCACTCCTTTATTCCTTCATTTTTTCCCTTTCGTTACATTTCATCCACTCATTCCTTAATTCCCATATACCTAATCAACCAACCCTAAATCCCTAATCCCTCTATCCCAAACCCTAGTCAAATATCCCCAAAACCCTAATTGCCATCCCAAACCCTAGATATCATCCCCTAAACCCTTTCATTCCCTAAAATCCTACGGCTAGCATCAAACCATCCCCTCATCAGTCCCATTCATTCATGGAGCTCCAAAACATCCGTGGGAACCGGCAAGCTGCCCAAAGAAGCCAAACCGAGATGACATCCATTGAGCAAGAGATTGAGGCTGATAGAGAGACTTGGCTCGAAAGGGTAAATATTCATCTGGAGAAGCTGTTGGAGAAGGCCAACAAGGAAAAGAACATGCTAAGGCACATGAAGAATCATTATTGGGCGAGGAATCATGTTTGCAAGGCTCGAATCAAGATCCTGAAGGAAAAGCTAAAGAGAGCGTTAAAGCGTCGCAAAAGGCATGATAGACTCCAAATTTTGGCCGAAACTTCTTTGGCTCAGCATAGCACTTGATGGTGGACATTCAGCCCAAATTTCAAGAAATTTGGGAAACTTTTTGTCAATTTTGAATTTTTTGGCCTTAACACAGATTTTCCTACCTGACGCGTCGCGCCACTTGGCGCGCGCTTATAATTGGCAACTCCTCTTGAAGAAAAAATTTTATTTTTGGATTTTTCATCAAAATTTATGCATGCCTACCCATTACCTAAGGATTTTGAAAAGTTTTGGGTTGCCTGAAGGGTTAAAAACACCTTAAAAATGGCCTTTCTGCCACTTTTTGGACACACAGGAAGCAGTTTTGGGAAAACTTATTTTTGGAGGGGAAAATGGCAACCAAATTCAGAAATTCCAATTGGGTTGGAAAGTAGACAAGTAGAGCTTTCCAACAAGCTATCCTGAACTCAATTTGGACTCCAGGAAGGCCCTCAAAATCAGATCCAAAGTGGCGCAATGCATAGAGATTTCAGGCACGGCACATTGGGAATTTTGGCCTAGTTTTCACTCGGTAACTCAGTTTTTCGCCTAGTTTTGGCCAGTTTGACTTTTTCATCTTAAAACGTAAATCTCTTGATGTAAATTGATGTAATTTCATGGCTTTGATGTAATTTTGGCACATTTTTACTCATGCAAGTAGATTCATTCACCAAAAAGTGAATTCTAACTGAATGAATCAGTTTCCTATCTTATAGAGGCAAGCTGTTCCAATGCCTATTTTCAAGTTCTTAGTTTAGATCTTGTTGAAACAGCTCCTAAAATAGTGAGCTCGACCCCTAGAGACATGGGAATGATTTAGGCTTGTCTATATCTTGTAATTTTTAAGTCATTAGCATAGGTTGGACACTTGGGATTGCTGGGCACTCCATTGTACATTTCATCTCTGCATTTTGGCAAAGGAATAGACCAGGGTTTGCAGCACTCTTTAGGATCCATGTGGGTCTGTGTTTTGATGGTGTATTTCTCTCTATGATTATAAGTTCACTGATGTTTCATGTGTATCATTTCCCTTCTCCTTTCTTCTTAAGTTAAACAAAAAAGTGATAAAGGTGGAATTCATTAGATTTGCAGTGCTTTGCCTTGAAGTTTTGTTTAATTTTCCATGTTTTCAACTATCTGAAGAGGATTATTGAAACCTCTTGCCCTCTTCAACTCTTCCCCGGTCTGAGCTATCCATTTCATTCAATTCGAAGCATCAAAACAATTGCCTTCCTTGCCCCATTCAGCTCTCTGCAAGATTGATCATTTCCCGGACCCAAAATATGCCTTTCCCTTTGATTCCAACAAAACCCCCCAGAATCAAATCAAACTCTTTCACATATATACCTAGCCTAAAATCAGCCTTTGTTTCAAGTCATCTCAAGCCTCACTGATTATTTTTGCTGAGATTGACTCGGAGAGAGCCCTCTCCTAGTCTGGTAGGGCTAGCTACCAGATTAAGCGTGGTTTGATGTTACCCTAGACTCTGCCTTCCTTCAGCCTGAGGTAGATTTAGGAATTAACATAGTGGCGACCATACTAGGGAAAAAATGGTTTTCTTGTTAGTGTTATTTGTTTTATAAGCTACAGACGGAGCCTGAAGTTATGCCAGGTAGCCTTCGAAACACTCTTGCTTTGCATTAGCGAAAGTAGATAAACACTGCTCCAGTCAATCTCCGGTCTAGTTTATAAACGTAACATTTGACTTGCAAATTGCCCCAGTACATGTATCAAGTTAGATATGATGCTGATGGTGGACAGCATTCAGAAACGTATGAAGGCTGAAACATTCACCTGGCGACTCCAACTCAATCCAGAGATTCCAGTGCTCACTGATCCATTCATGCACTAAAATAAAATGGTAGGGTATGTGGCAGACCCTGCTCTTTGTGAAGATTTAAAAGAAGTTAGAGATTAGTTTGTGGATATTGAAATTGATGAAGTATTTTTCATTGCTGTGCTTCAATTTTTGAGATCTCTGAAGTTTCCTCCTAAAGCTAAAACTGGTTTCTTTGAGTTAGTTGTTGAAAAATTTGAGAAGGAGATTCAGTATTTAAATGATCAGATCCAATCATATGAATTACGAGATCCCGAAAAGTTCTTGGAAACTCTCCCTCCTTCAAAAAAAGAAACAATAAAGCTGCTCGTGGATGTTTGCATTGACAGTTTTCAGCTAGAAGCATGTATTGTGGATTTGGGGCAGCAAACAGAGTCTGGTTTTTGCGATCCTATTGCAACATACATGGAAATTTTTTTCAGTTTGAATGATAGATCAAATTGTCTTTTACATAACCAGACTCGTTATGTGCATGTATGGCTGTCAGCATTAACATTTGTGTCCTGGTTGAAGCACTTTCAAGCAACATCCTTGTCACAGTTACTTGATTGGTTGATTTGGCATTACAACGTTACTTGATTTATTGGTTTTTCAACAAAGTAGGGTAGATTTGTAAATAAATAAGCTGCCAAAGGCAACATTTTAGTTTCCGGTATTTTTTTATGTACAAGTTGCAGTATGTATATGTTTTTGGATTGGTATGAGTTGTTTTGGGTTTGAAGTTATTGACTCCATTGCCCAATGGACGAAGGCACTGCCTACTTCCCCAGAGATCTGTAGTTCTTGGCACCTCCAAGGAGCTACCATCCCCATTGGAGCCAATGTTAGTGTTAGTCTTTGCAGCCTTCCTCCAGTGATCAAACATGCTCTTACAAAGTGATTTTAAGGTGTCAAGTTCAAATTTTGTCATTTCAGTGAGTCTTCAAGTAAAATTTGGTCACTAGATATTAGGTCTAGGCTTTGATTTCACTCCTTTCAAAGTTGTCCAAATGTCGGTCCATGTCACCATTTAGCTGAGTGCACAATCATTCAAAGGGTTTTCATTATCATTTCAAGTTCCACTTGGTCATTTTACACCTTGTTCATGCTTCAGTTGTGCCTAGGTAAGGTTCATTTCCCTCTCCTAGGGTTTTGGAGGTAATTTCTCTTGGATGGTCAAATCATCAGCAAAACTTGTATCCTGATGTTCATACACCTTCCCCTATCCTTAATGTACCTTATTAAACACTTCCCATCATTGAGATCCCCCAAATTCCTCATTTTCGCACAAACCCTAGTTTCTTGCTACAACTTGACAATTTTCTAGGCTAGGCCTGTGTTTTGCCCTTTTGGACCCCTTCCCCTCACTCAATCTCTGAAATTCCACTTTCCCCTGCTTCCTAACATCCCTCCCTACTTCCAGAAATTTTCTCAAGAATTTAGAAGCCCCTTATCCCCTTCATTTTTCTTCATTTCGACAAATCCCTTGTTCCACACATCGGGATAGGTTTTAATCCAATGATGTTTTTGAGCAATAAAGATGAATTTGGGAAAAATGAGAGAGGTTTTTGTCCAAAATAGGCCAAGGAAGAAAAAAATCCTTCACTTTTTACACAGGTGTCATGGTTTTAGAGAAATGTAAAAAATATAGCTGCCTCAGGAGAATTGATGCGCCTCTGAAGTGACCTTGGGAAGATCAAGATTTATCCTAGCTTGGTTGGGCAAATGACTTGCTTGATGAGTCAAATAATAGCTAGACATAAATATTTTCCAATGAGATATCATGAGATCAATTTGGAGTTGAGGAAGACCTTCAAAAGTTGACTGCAACAACACTCTGCCTTGAGGCAGCCTCATTTTGCACATTTTGACCAGTCTTGGGAGATTTGATCTTTGACAGGGAAAATGAACTCCAAATTGAGAAATTCCAATTGGGTTGGAAATTAGATAGGAATAGATTTCCAAAAAGCTATCCTATGCTCAATTTTGACACCGAGAAGGTCTCAAAAAGTCTTCTGCAAAATGGTGCGACACACTGAGATGGCGCGGCGCATTGGGCAGCCCTCTGCAGTGTAAAAAATGAACTGGCACGATGCATTGAGATGGCCTGGCGCATTGGGCTAAAAAGCCTGAAATCCATTCAAATATTCCACCAAAGCTCTCATATTTCTAAATTCTTCATTTCCCAAGTAATTTAACATCTCTCCATGACCAATGAATGAATTTCTCTTGGTGCTTATGGTGATTTAATGAGAAAAAATCAAAACCCTACCTCTTTACATTTCTTGCCAAAAGCAGTTGCATAGGGTTTATGAGTTGTATTTGTTACTAAAAATTGCAATCCTAGCTATATCTCAATCCCTCACTCCTTTATTCCTTCATTTTTCCCTTTCGTTACATTTCATCCACTCATTCCTTAATTCCCATATACCTAATCAACTCACCCTAAATCCCTAATCCCACTATCCCAAACCCTAGTCAAATATCCCCAAAACACTAATTGTCATCCAAAACCCTAGATTTCATCCCCTGAACCCTTTCATTCCCTAAAATCCTAAAGATAGCATCAAACCCTCCCCTCATCAGTCCCATTCATTCATGGAGCTCCAAAACATGAAAGCAAAACAACAAGTTGCCCAAAGAAGCCAAACCGAGATGACATCCATTGAGCGAGAGATTGAGGCCGATAGAGAGACTTGGCTTGAGAGGGTCAATATTCATCTGGAGAAGCTGTTGGAGAAGGCCAACAAGGAAAATAACATTCTCAGGCACATGAAGAATCATTATTGGGCGAGAAATCACGTTTGCAAGGCGCGAATTAAAATCTTGAAGGCAAAACTAAAGAGAGCATTAAAGTGTCGCAAAAGGCATGATAGACTCCAAATTTTGGTCGAAGATTCTTTGGCTCAGCATAGCACTTTATGGTGGACATTTAGCCCAAATTTCAGCAAATTTGGGAAATTTTTTGTCAATTTTGAATTTTTTGGCCTTAACACAGATTTTCCTGCCCGACACGTCGCACCACTTGGCGCGCGCTTATAATTGGTAGCTCCTATTGAAGAAAAATTTGCATTTCTAGATTTTTCATCAAATTTTATGCATGCCTACCCATTACCTAAGGATTTTGACAATTTTTTGGTTACCTGAAGGGTCAAAAACACCTTAAAAATGGCCTTTCTGCCACTTTTTGGACACACAGGAAGCAGTGTTGGGATATTTGATGTTTGGAGGGGTAAATGGAAACCAAATTCATAAATTATACTTGGGTTGGAATTTAGACAGGCCGATATTTCCAACGAGCTATCCTGCACTCAATTTGGACTCCGGGAAGGCCCTAAAAATCAGCTCCAAAGTGGCGCGATGCATAGAGGTTTCAGGCGCGGTGCATTGGGAATTTTGGCCTAGTTTTCACTCAGTAACTCAGTTTTTTGCCTAGTTTTGGCCAGTTTGAATTTTTCATCTCCAAATGTGAAACTATTGATGTAACTTGATGTAATTTCATGGATTTGATGTAATTTTGACACATTTTTACTCATGTAAGTAGATTCATTCACCAAAAAGTGAATTGTAACTGAATGAATCAGTTTCCTATCTTATAGAGGCAAGTTGTTCCACTGCCTATTTTCCAGTTCTTAGTTTATATCTTGTTGAAACAGCTCCTAAAATAGTGAGCTCGACCCCTAGAGGCATGGGGATGAGTTATTCTTGTCTATATCTTGTAGTTCTTCAGTCATTTTCAGGGTTGGACACTTGGGATTGCTTTGAGCTTCATTGTACATTTCATCTCTGCACTTTGGCAAAGGAATAGACCATGGTTTGTAGCACTCTTTGGGATCCATGTGGCTCTATGTTTTGATGGTGTATTTCTCTCTATGATTGTAATTTTACTGAAGTTTCATGTGTATCATTTCCCTTCTCCTTTCTTCTTAAATTAAACAAACAAGTAATAAAGGTGGAATTCATTAGATGTGCAGTGCTCTACGTTGAAGTTTTGTTTAATTTTCCATTTTTTCAACTGTCTAAAGAGGATTCTTGAAATCCTCTTTCCCTCTTCAACTCCTCACCAGTCTGAGCTATCCATCTCATTCAAATTTGAAGTGTCAAAATAATTTCCTTTCTTGCCCCATTTAACCCTCTGCAAAATTGATCATTTCCCGGACCCAAAATCTTCCTTTCCCTTTGATTCCAACAAAAAACCCCAAATCAAATCAAAATCTTTCACATATATACCTAGTCTAAAATCAGCCTTTATTTCAAGTCATCTCAAGCCTTACTGATTATGTTTGCTGAGATTGACAAGGAGAGAGCCCTCTCCCAATCTGGTAGGGCTAGCTACTAGATTAAGCGTGGTTTGATGTTACCCTAGACACATTTCCTTGGTATGAGGTAGATCAAAAAGATAACAGGTGGAATTTGTAATAATGTTTCCAATCGTACTTTTTTGTAGTGTTCCTCAAGTCTGGCATATAACATTATGGTTATACTGTTTATACTTAGATATCTTCATTGGAATACATCCAATGGCATCTCTATCATAGTTGGTGCACTTCAGTTTCATTAGTATAGTCAATATATTTACAGCTAACACATGTCGCTATCCCCAACACCATTTGTCTTAGAGTATTCCGATAGTATTTAGGATTTGTAGAGATTTGAATTAAGGAATTATTTGACTAGTAGGATGTTGTTCCACTCAGTAAATGTGCACACTTTTTTTTTGTTGAAAAGGATTTTGAAAGCCCTAGTCAGACGAAGACAATGGTTCTGTGCATCCAATATTATTTCTTGTATGTCTTGTGGAGGAGTTAAATCGTAGCTCCTATTATCCTCCATCTACCTTTTTCATAGGTGAAATCCAAGTGCTACATTAATCATGATCCATAGTCGATTCCGCTACTTTCAAGTGGATATGGCACACCTACTCGAAAATATTTTCTAGTAACATGTCCTCCCAATTAATTTGTGCCATTAATTTGTTCTGAGAAACATGCAAATCTAAATCAATATATAACAGAATTTATTTAGGCATCCATAATTTCATTTACAAGCTCAATCTGCAACTTCTTATTGTTAAAGTATTACTGTATAACATCGGTAGTGGTTGTGCTCCATTGTATTATATTCATTTCTATAAGTCAATAAATACATTATACTCATTTTCTTTGACATATTGTGCAGGCTTGACCCGTTCTCAACTAGGTGGATTTTTTTTGCTCAATTTGTTTTCTTAGATGCTTCCCCTTATCTTTTAACATAGCACTAAGGCAATATGAATTTATTATCTCCACCTTTGAATTCATCATATTCAACTAATAGCTAATATATAGTAGCTTTTATTTCATCAATGAAAATTTCCATTTGATGATAAAAAGTTGGAAATATTAGTGTTATTTGATGGTGAGCATTAAAGTATCACATACTCTCATGATGATCTATTATCCCCCTGTTGTGGCTCATTTTCATTTACCTTTGAAATACTTTTCAAAACACCAAAAAAAAAAATATGATAGAAAATGTAAAATTTTGTGTGTCATAGAAGAATTTTGATTTATATATTGGTACATTAACAATACGTGATGAGATGTGAAGGTGGGTCGAGTTAGGCTCATTCACTTGCAGAAAAGTTCAAGAGCCGGACCGATGGGCACGTTCAGAGCATTGCATGTCGAACGGGGTTGAGTCGTGATCATTGGCAAGCTCAGGAGGGACCAGCGCGACAGAACACCAGATAAGCTAAGGATGGTTACATCGTGGAGCAAACAAACTAATTTCCCAAAGGCGGAGAAAGGGTGCATTTCCCTTAAACACTTAAGAGTTTTGGAGGAGGTGCAAAGGGAAAAACTGATGGTCGGGATCAAAGCGTAGAACTGGAGCGGAGAGATAGACGGTGGAGATTAAATCGTAAACCACAAATCACAAATTTCAAAGGATAGGCATGAGATGTAAGTGATAAAGTCACTGAAGTGCGATGTGCGATGGCAGGTGGGACTCGATCGCTAGCACACATCACACGTTTTAAAAGATTAGTGTTAAGGAAAATTCAAATTCAATGAAATGCAAAGTGCGACATGGAAGATGATGTGGCAGATGATGTGGCCCTGGCCCGCATACTACACAATGCAAGTTTTAAAAGTTAAGGGCGAAGGGTAAGTGCTATAATCGCCGAAGTGTGATGTGTGATGCAATGGGGCCTGATCGAAAATTGCGAATCACAAGTTTTAAAGGATCACCATGGGAGGTAAGTGACAACTTCGTCGAAGTGTGATGTACGATGCCAGGTGGGACCCGATCGCATAGCACACATCGCAAGTTTTAAAAGAAAAACGTTAATGAAAAGTTAAAGATGAAGAAATGTGAAGTGCGATGTTAACACAGACGTGATGTGGTTCAAAGATTAAATCTAAAGGATTTCAAGTTCGAGCTTATGTGGTTATGCGCCATTTTATGAAGAAAAAGGCAGAATGCGGCAGAAAAACTCGGGTAAGTGACCCGATGCAGATCAAAGGAGAAGTGTTGTGAAACCAGCTCCAAAAAGAGAATAAAAGAGATATCAATGCCTTAGAAATAAGACACTTCAAGGGGGAAACCTCCAATACATTACATGAATGAAAAATTCTTGGATGATTCAAATTACAAAACCTCCTTTCTATATATAGGAATCCATGGGGCCATAATGTAATCCTAGTGGGCCACAATGTAATCTTAGCCGACCTAACAATAATAATTTAAGGGCACAATAATAACAAAATGGGGGTTACAAGGGTACAATAATAATAATAAGGGGGTTACACTAATAACAATAAGGGACTATACTAGTAATATAGGGACCTAATATGCCCCTCTCCTTCAAAAAAGTGTTGTCCTCAATGCTTGAGTAGCTCTGGGTGCTTCTGTATAAAATTCTCATCCTCCCATGTAGAATCTTCAGTGGGTAAGTTCTTCCACTTGATGAGATACTCTGAAATTGATCGATTCCGTAGCTGTCTAGTTCTTGTTTCCGTGACCGCTTCATGTTCCAATACAATTTTTCCTTCCTCATCAATTTCTGGAAATATTGATTGAACTAGAAGATTTTCACTTATAACCTTCTTTAAGCATGAAACATGGAAAATTGGATGCACTCGTGAAGAAGTAGGAAGCTCCAATTTGTATGCCATAGTACCAATATTTTGCAACACCTTGTAAGGACCATAGTACTTTGGCGATAATTTATTATCTTTCTTAGCTTGCTTGAGGGACATTTGTTTGTATGGTTGTAGCCGTAAAAATGCCCAATCTCCTACATCAAAATTTCTCTCGCTATGATGTTGATCTGCTTGTTGTTTCATTCGATTTTGTGCCAAATTCAGGTTGTCCTTTAAGATTTGGAGAGCTTCTTGTTGATGCTCGATGTGATCTTCCACTGCTTGAACCTTTGAATTTTCTCTTAAAGATGATGTGATGGATGGTGGATGATATCCATAAAGTGCCATAAATGGGGTCATTTTTGCTGCAGTATGGAAGGAAGTGTTATACCACCATTCAGCTAGAGGTAACCACTTGACCCATTGTGTTTGTTTATCAGATAAAAAACAATGAAGATATCCTTCCAAAAATTTACTTACTATCTCAGTTTGACCATCAGATTGAGGATGATAAGATGAGCTATGAGCTAATTGAGTACCCAAACAAGAAAATAACTTTGTCCAAAAATTTCTAGTAAAAACGGGATCTCTGTCGCTCACAATAACCCTTGGGTTTCCATGTAGCTTTTGAATTGTGTCCATAAATGGAGTAGCAACTGTACTTGCTTTAAATGGATGAGATAATGCACAAAAGTGTGCATACTTGGTAAGTATATCAACTACCTCCATGATGACACTATTTCCTTTGGACTTAGGTAAACTTGTGATAAAATCCATTGAAATATCCTCCCAACGTTGACTTAGAATGGATAAAGGTTGTAGAAGACCTCAGGTATTAATTGTCTCAACTTTATTCTGCTGGAAAACCAAAAATTCCGCCACAAACTTTTGAATATCAGATTTAAGGCCATCCCAAAAAAATTCTTTCTTCACCCTGTGGTAAGTTTTTAAAAATCATGAGTTTCCTCCTAAAGGAGAAGTGTGTAATTCCAAAAGAATCTTTTGTTTTAGTTGGGAATTCTTACAAATATATAAGCGATCTTTGTACCACAAGGAATCATTTTTCCAACTAAATGTATCAAATATACTAGGATCTTGCTGCAACTTTTGAATGAGTGTCAACACGTCTCCATCCTTCTTCCATTCATCTCTTTCTTCAATTATCCAATATGGTTGGATAATAGAAATGGCACAAAGCAATGCTTCCACCTCTTCATTATTTCTTGAGAGTGCATCTGCAACAACATTTAGCTTCCCTTTTTTGTATATTATTTCAAAGTCATAACCCAACATCTTTGTGATCCATTTTTTTTGCTCTTCTGAAGATAGTCTTTGTTCCAAAAAGTGTTTAAGACTATCATGATCAGTTTTTACCTTGAAGTGTCTTCCCATTAGGTAAGTTCTCCATTTATTTAGTGCATGCAATATTGCTAACATTTCCTTCTCATAAATAGGTTTCTGTAAATACTTTCCTTTGCTTGGATGACTTTAAAAAGCAATGGGTCTTCGTTCTTGCATTAAAACAACACTAATTCCATTTCCTGAGGCATCACATTCCACAATAAAGGTTTTTGTGAAGTCTGGCGTAGCTAAGACTGGTGTTAGGCACATTTCCTCTTTAAGATGTTCAAAGGCCTTAGTTGCTTCAGGAGTCCATGAAAATGAATCTTTCTTCAATAATTTTGTTAGATGTGCTGCTATTCTCCCATAATTCTTAACAAACTTTCGATAATACCTTGTTAACCCGAGAAATCCTCGCAACTACTTTATGGTTGTAGAGACTTTCCATTCCTTAATGGCTTTAATTTTGTTAGGGTCTACCTTAACACCCTCGTGAGATACAATATGACCCAAATATTCCAACTCTTGTACTCCAAAGAAACATTTGGATGTTTTTTCATATAATTGTTTCCCCTACAATAGTTTGAGCACCCTGTCAACATGTTGAACATGATCCTTCCAAGACCTACTATAGATTAGTATATCATCAAAAAATACTAGCAAAAATTTTCTAAGGAATGATTTTAAAATGGAATTCATCAACCCTTGAAATGTAGAAGGTGAATTTGTAAGGCCAAAAGGCATGACCAAAAATTCATAATGACCCTCATGAGTTCGAAATGTTGTTTTCGGAATATCTTCAGTCTTCATTCTAATTTGATGATACCCTGAATGAAGATCCAATTTGGTAAAATAAATTGCTCCATGTAATTCATCCAATAATTCATCAATCATAGGAATTGGAAATTTATCTTTAATGGTGAGCTTATTGAGCTCCCTATAATCCAGACACATTCGCCATGATCCATCCTTCTTGTGTACCAATACTACAGGAGCAGAGAAATAAATTTGACTAGGTTGAATTATACCTGCCTCTAACATTTCTGCAATCATACGTTCAATTTCGCTCTTTTGGACATAAGGATATCTATAAGGCCTGATGTTTGGAGGAACACTTTTTGGAATCAAATGAATAGCATGATCATGATCACGAATAGGTGGGAGTCCTTTTGGAGTTTCAAAAACCTTGGAATGATTGTCCAAGACTTTTTGAAGATCTGTAGAAATAGATGATTTTGATGTTGGAACTTCTAGTGAGCATAATTGTGAAATTATGCCTCGTTGTTCTTTCTTTAGAAGCTTTTTCATGACATTAGAGCTTATTATCTTTCCCGGCTTCCCTGCAATACCCCGTAATTCACTTTCTTTCCTTTTGAAAAAAAATTCAAGAAAAGTTCTTGAAAATTAAAAGCTACCGTCCCCAAAGATTGTAACCATTGTACTCCTAGTACAACATCAACACCTCCCATAGGAATGGAAAGCATTGGAGTATTCAATACATATTCCCCCATGGTTAGCTTGATATTATGGCATTTTCTAGAGCAATTTATAGTTCCTCCATTTGCAACCATCACTTGACATTCTGGTGCTGGGTATAGGAAACAATTTAATTCCTTGGCTACCTTACGATGAATAAAATTATGGGTGCTACCTGAATCAATCAACACTATTACCCTTTTCTTCTTGATATGTCCTTCTATCTTGAGAGTTTGAGGAGTGGTAATTCCTGCCAGTGCATTACACGATATGGTCGGATTCATTTCTTCCTCTTCTAGGGGTGGTTTCTGGTGTATATCCTCTTCTTGTTCATTTTCTTCTTCTTCTTCACAATCTATGTAAAATAATTTCTTCTCAGCACACTTATGACCTTTAGTGTATTTGCTATCACAACTATAGCAAAGCCCTTTTGCTCTTTTTTTCTTCCAATTGTTGTGGTGTCAACCTTGTAGGTTGTGGAAATCTAGGCGTAGCAACACTTCCTTCTTTATAGAATTGAGTGGTAGGCTTCCTTGTCGCCATAATTTTACATTCAACTTTTCTTGCCAACCTGATTGCCTTCTCCAATGAATCAGGTTCCAAAACGCGAACTTCATGTTGGATGTTATCCTTTAAAGTGCCTAGGAAGAGATCAATCCTGTGTTCCTCTGTAAGATCAGTTACCCTTATATTCAATTTTTGGAAGTCCTCGATGTGCTGCCCCACTAAACCCTTTTGTTTGAGATTTATCAATTGGGTAAAGAAGGTGTTGCTCTTTGTATCCTCATAATGTGCTATCATTTCCTCCGTAAAAATTGACCAAGTGACAATTTTTTTACGGGAGCAAAGCCATTGATACCATACAAATGTATTTTGTTCTAAATGTAAAGTTGCAATGCGTACCTTTTGCTTGTTTTGCACGTTATGGAGATCAAAATATTGCTCCATCTGTAGTATCCATGTTACAGGATCCTTTCCATCAAACTTCCTCATATCCATTTTTGGAATATGGTAGTTCTTCCCACCAACATTAGAGTTTATGAAATCATGATTAACATTTATTTTTTTCTCATCATGAGTTTCTTCTACTATCTTTTCACCATTAGGAAACATTTCTTGTATCAACTTTGTCAAACCTTCCATGTCTGCTTTTAGATCATTCTTCATGTTTTCCATTTTCTCTTCCATGTCATCCATCTTAGATTCCATGCCAGCTTCCATGCCATCTATCTTAGATTCCATGTCATTCTTCAAACCATCCATCTTAGATTCCACGCCTTTCTTCAAACCATCCATCTTAGTTTCCATGTCTTTCTTCAAAACTTCCATGTCATTTTTTGTTTCTCTTTGCGAGAGCGAAATTTGTTGCACTTGCTCTTGTAATTTTGATATGTCATGTTGCCATTCTTCATCTTCATGAGTCATATTAGAGCTTTATAAAGGCTTAATGGGTGTTGAATTATTTTTAGGGGCCATTTTAGAATCCAATATTGATATCTATTCTACAATATGCCCTTGGAATCAATTCAACTTGATTCTTCAAACAAGACTTATGCAATTCGGAAAAAAAAATACACACCTTTTACTTGCTTTTGAGGAGCTCGATATTGAAATTGAATTATCTCTATAATTGCAGATCCTCAATATCTGAAATTCAGCCCTGCAGTATCCCTCTGAAGCTTCTTTCAAATTCCATAGGTCTAATATGATTTGGATTCTTCAAGGAAAAGTTATGTCCAATATCCCACAATGACCCAATTTTGGACTAGTTCAGTAGAGCGAACTTGTACTACTTGCCACATGTCACCATTTCCTCCTTTGGCTCTAAAATTGATAGACTAAAAACTAGAGTTCGTGTACTTGTGGCCACATTTTACAACATTCCAATTCGATGCTCAGAGAGAGATCTATGAAGAGTTTCCCATGATCACCTCTTTGAGATGAAATTTAGAAGCTCAAAAAGACATAATTTCCACAGATCATATCTCCGACAATATTACGAACCAATATATGAAATTTTGCGACAATGTTCCTCAGGATTGCGGCTTCATACTCTAAAAATTTCAGCTTCTAAACCTTTGTAGAAAAAAAGTTATTATGAAAATACCACGATGACCTGTTTAGGTTAAATTCAGGAGCCTGCAAAATGATCTAACTTGCATAGATCATATCTCCAAAAATGTTGCGAACCAAGCTACGAAATTTTGCAACGATGTTCCTCAGGATTTTGGCTTCGTACTCTTAAAATTTCATATTCTGAACCTTCTTAGAAAAGAGTTATAGAGAAAATTCCACGATGACTTGTTTGGAGCAGCAAAACCCTAGAATCTCAAAGCTCTGATACCAAATGTTGTGAAACCAGCTCCAAAAAGAGAATAAAAGAGATATCAACACCTTAGAAATAAGCCACTTCGAGGGGGAAACCTCCAATACATTACATGAATGAAAAATTCTTGGATGATTCAAATTACAAAACCTCCTTTCTATATATAGGAGTCCATGGGGCCACAATGTAATCCTAGCCGACCTAACAATATAATTTAAGGGCATAATAATAACAATATGGGGGTTACAAGGGTACAATAATAAAAATAAGGGGGTTACACTAACAACAATAAGGGACTATACTAGTAATATATGGACCTAACAAGAAGAGGCAGGGTTGGGTAGCAGGTTATATGATTGATAGTGTTTGGAGCACAGGGGCATAGGCATAGTCAGGCATAAGAGCGTATAGCGGCCCTATTGGGGGCATGAAAACTGGGTCAAGTTGAGCACTGAACCACTGCATCATAACCAGAAAGGACACCTTGACACTTCGGGAGGACGCATCAACAACATTAGATTCAGCAAAATGAACAATATTTCTAGTTTTAATTTGTTTTCTTAAGCATGATTGCATAAGTAATCTTAGCAGTTTAGGTAGTCGTATAGTTTCAAGAAGTTCAGGAGTTACAAACCACTATGATGTATTTAAGTAGAAAGAAATAAAGAAAAGAGGTTCTGAGTTTTGGACCTCTAGAGGATTTTTAATTTGGTACTGAATTTTCTGAGAAATAAATGAAAGAAGATCAAGTTTCCTGCAACTATTGATGTTGATATGTCTTTCCAGTTTTTCTATGTGTTTATTCCTCTTTGAATGAAGTGAAGTAATGTAGCAGTCGGTCTCTTAATTACATCTGCGAGTAAGAGATAAAAAACCTCAATTTCCGCTCCTTCACCTCATCTCTTCTTTCTTCACAATATCTTGATGAAACTTTAAAGTAATAGATTATGTGTTTTAAACATATTATTTTGAGTTTCCTCTCTCTCCATGAATCTCATCTGAAACTTAAAAGTGATAGATTCTATTTCTCAACATATCAATTCAAGTTTCCTTTACAGTTCTTCTTTTCATTTCATTCGAATATCAGTAGTTTATGGCATTGTGAAGGCTTTCATTATATCAAATTATGGAGTGTATTAAATAATTAGATTCCAAAGGTGTTAAGCAGAGGCCATTTGATATTATAATTGTGACATACATTTACAAAATGTCTTAAGCACTGATTCCTTACCACAACCAAGGGATTGTTTCTTGAGATACAACACCCCCCAAGAGTCTTCACATTTCATAATTTCTTCTCTACCACTAATTAGCTTCTTCAATGCTTCCATGAGAAACTCACCCTAAGACTAAGCTAGGTCACTCGTTGTTCATTATTCTTCCTCTTCCACACTTTAGTAGGTTGCTTTTAGTTGTCTATAATTATTTTTTATCCAGTGTTTGGTCTGCTTTTATTAGGTTTCATCACATGTCTAGAGTTCTTTAGGGTATTTGGAAATTCACAATATTTGGCTTTGTGTCCAAGGTTGCTACATAAATAACACCTTGGTTGACCAAGATATGGTAGAAATTTTGTGTGTATTCATGTTCTCTTCTTTGAAAATAGTTTACAACCATTAGCTTTATGTCCAAATTTATTGCACAAATAGCAATAGCCATAGAAATTATTTGTGTACCTGGTGTATGATTGTATTCTCTATTTTCATGCTTGAGAGAGCCTTTTTTCTGTTGCACCTATTGGTGATAGGTTTTGATTTTCTGTCTCTTACATTCTGCTGCAACATGTCCAAGCTCATGACAAGAAAAACACTTGACATCTTTTAAGAGAGCAACAATTCTCCTTTGTGATCTCCCAAATTTGTTCAACTCATTTTCAGGAGAGAATGATATTATTGTAGTGAACCATTTCTTCATCTCATTATTTGAATTTTGATATTGCTTCTTGTTTTTGTTTTATTCTTTATTAACCATGGTGATGTCCCTTCTATTATAGGTCCTTTAAGGAATGCATCATTATCATGTTTAATTTCTACCTTTTTTGAGTTCTTCATGGAGGCAACCCCCTCTTATATTTTCTTTAACAACCTATTATTTTATTCTAATTTACTTCTATTTTAATCAATCTCAACTTATAATATTTCACACCATAGGTTTTTGTCCTTGAATTTACTGCTCAACACCTCTTTTATTCTCCTTTCTTCTTCAAGTTGTGTCTTCGAGTTGACAATTTCCTCCTTTTGCTCATGCTCTCTCTCATCACATATTTGCAAAAAATTATTATGATATTTGCTTTCATTATCCAGTTTGTCTATTTCATCATGAGAGTCATGTACATCCACACATGCCATGGTTTCATTTAACTGAACACTTCCCTTTTGACAACTATTTTTCTTCTTTCTCTTTCACTTTTCTCTTTCTGCAATATTGTTATTTGTCTCTTATTCATGCATGAGATGCAATCTATCCCAAAATTATTTTTCATAATTTAAGTGTATTATTGTATCAAGATCCTTATTATGAATATTTTTATACATAACAAACTTTTCCTTAGAATTCCAATGATGTTCTTGCATAGAGGGAGAGTCTTTGCAGTAACCATCACATACAAGCTTCCATACACCAAGTCCATAAGCTACTAGTTCCAATTTAAAATTTTCTCTCCATTCATGAAATTTTATTGCACTAAGCACATGTACACTTTGATAGTCCATGATTCAATGATATCTACCTTCAAGCCATTAGGCTTACACCGAAGGAACCTGCTTTGATACAAATTGATGAAAACTTGACTAAACTGAGAGGGGGGTGAATCAGTTTAGTCTATTCATTGATATTAAAATTATTTTCATTAAACTAATTAATTGAAACATTACATGAGCTTCTTAACAAATAATGACCATCAGATTGAATATGTGAACAACAAGTAATAATAAAACCAAAACATCACATTAGCACATAATAACAACACATATTGACACCAGATATAAGTGGAAACCCATAAAGGGAGAAAACCATGATTTTATTATTGTTGTGATGAAAAGGCAAGATCCTACTCCTTATTACATATAATTTTTGTAGGCTCCAACCTACAGGAGGATGCTACCTCAATTTTTCTGCAAGCTACAACATGCAAGGAATCTCCAACTCCCATATTTTTTCTGCAAGCTATAACCCACAAGATGATCCTACCTCAACGAAATCCAACTGGATATTTATCATGCCAAAACTTGAAATTAGACTATAATCCCCTGATATAAACAATAAATAACAATGTTCTAGTTTACCTTGTCATAAATTCTGCATATCTCCATCTTCATTTATGCCTCTTCTTCCCTTAAAATCTTCTTCACATAAGCTTTATATGTGCCAGGTAACTAATTCATAATACCTCAATCAACTCTCACACATTCTCCAACTCTCTAACCTCACATTTCCTTCAAAAATCACATCTTTTATAAAGATATTTTTCTGGATGTTTGTATTCCTCATAAGAATATGAAGTGAACACACTTAACTCTTTGCCTTCCTCTCATTCATTTCCAAGCTCTTCATATTTTGAATATTATAACATAAATAAGTGCTCCACCACATATTATTTCAACTATATATAATTATTAGGTACACCAATATCAACATAATTCCAAAAGTAACAATATAAGATTACAACTCATGCATATAGTTCAAACAATCTCTAATGCAAAAAATATGCACACAACATATGAAAGAAATGCAAGCACATGTATGCAACATGCACTCTCCAAGGTCATCAATATTATCAAAGCCCTCTTTTCTTCAGCCATTTCCTCGATAACCTTGAACCTTTTCTTGTATTTGTTTCCTTGGATTTTTTCACTTGTTGTCATCGAGTCTTTCCTTTGTTGTCATGGAGTTTTGGAATATTTCCTTGCATCACAAAAATTTAGCTCAACAAAAAATTAGTGTCACCATAAATTATTCATTAAACAATGTCTGCAACATTATCCAAGCATATCACAACTCCTTTATGTTTTTACTTACATCAAATAATCATGACTTATCAAAGCCATCAACACAAGCATCAAGCCATCAACATACCATATGAAAGAATAACTCAAATTGTTTGTCTGCACCAATTGTTCCATGATATATATATATATATATACACACATTTCCAATATATTAAGCATATGAAAACATGCTTACATATCACCATGCCATATCACCTGTTATTTCTCATTTTCTTAGTTGCTATTGCATACCTTTAATGATCCTGCTTACCTTGTTGCTGCTCCTTGCCTTGTTGTGCTACTCCTATGTTCCTTGATCTTGCATACCTTGTTGCTTCTCCTTTCTTTGCTTTGTTGCTCATTTCCTTGTTTCTACTTTGCTTGTCCTTTTCTATCAATGACAATAATGCCATCAAATAGTTTCATTATTGTTGTTAGAGGATTTTCCATCTCTTTAAATGTTGAACTCATAAGTACAGTGACTACCCTACCCTTAGGAGTTTGATGGAGCAATGAGGATAAATAAGTAAGTGTTATATCTAGTAATAACTTCTTCATTCATAGAGAAAATCCTGTAGAAGATAAAAATGGAGTGAGAAGAGAGAGCTTACCTCTTCCTTAGGATGAAGTGGCCTATCATATCCTCAAATAAATATCTTGTGAGGGGAGGTTGAGAATTGTGTATTCCTATCATTTTAGGTCGCTTCATGAGCTAAGGTTCAATGTAGAATTACCAACTTCATATAGACTCAGTGTTCCACATTTCCTCTTGCAGTTTAACATTGAAATGAGACAGAAAGTGAGGGAACGGAAAAACGAACACATTTCCCACCACGGCCTCATTAAGATGACTGCTACAAATTCCTTTCTCCACCTAAATAAACCTATGCTATGGAATTACTTTATAGACATGAACAGGCAAATTTCAAAGAAACACAAGTCATTACCTCGACACAACAAGAAGGAACACCAACCTCTAATATTGGGGGTAAGGAATAGAAAGAGGAATCAGAAACCAAGGAAGAGAAGGAGGCAACAGAAACCGAGGAAAGAGAGGAAGAGAAAGAAATAAAAAAGGGAGAAAACCCTAAGGATACCACCAAACCTCAAGTGACAAAAATACAAGGACAAAAAATGGGCCTCTCACCCATAAATACAGAGCAAGAATTAGCTACCACATTGGCCACACTTGGCACACCTTTCAAGCCAAAAATAATGTAGTAAAGGCAAGGCCCCTTATATTTTAAAACAAGTAAGATCACCAGGATAAGGAAAGGGAGGCCTTAACATCCTTCAAAACTCCCTATCACCATTGATGAATCAACAAGTGAAAAGGAAGAAGTGGGACGTAGTGAGGGAAATATTGAGAAAGTTACATCTCTTAATGTTTAGAATAAGAAGCCTATGCTACCCACGGGGATGTCCACCACTAGAGAAATCAGATCTAAAAGGCTCAAGACACAAGCTTCTCTCTTATAATAAGAAACAGAAGAGATACATGATAAATAGGTGTTGCTACAGGAGAAATAGGGGTTGTTACAGAAGCAAAAGGAGGTGCTACAAGAAGAGTAAAAAGGTCCCCAAGAATTCCAGGATCCTGATCCACAACCGAACCTAGCCTCCTACTACAATTTTATTGAGGGAGGTAGGATGATAGCTAAGAAATTTTCTATCCCAATCTTCTTTGAGTTGGAAAAGGAAAGAGGCAGAACATATAAATGGATGCAAATTGAAAAATCCAAAAGGGTAGAATATGCGGGCCTCATGGAGGAGAAAGTCAATGAAATGGGAAAGGAACTGAATGAATTGAGAGTAAGGGATTTAGTCATGAGGGATAAGATACAAGTAGAAATCACAAGGCTAAGAGAGCAATTATAAGAGAAAGAGACACAAATTGCCACTATATCAAGTTTATCTATTGATGCAGGAGCATCAAGGCCAATTTTCATTATTTAATTATGTAATAAAGGGGGGTGTGACATTTTAATTGTTTTATTAATTTGTTATTTTTAAATAAAATAGGAGAGAAATTATAAAAGTGAGGATTTTGTATATATTCTTTTAATAATTAAAAGGATATGAGAGAAAATAGAATTAGGTAGAAAATTTAGGGAGTAGGAATTCTATGTACGGGACTTTGTTGAGTCCACACCTAAAATGAATTTAAATTAGATTTAGTTGAGGATTAGGTGGAGAGATTTTTGGAACGAATTAAATTCATTATTTGTGTATAAATGTGTGTTTTTGTGAGGAAAAAAAATATAGTTGAAGAAATGAGATAGTGAAGAGTTGAGTGAGTGAGGAGAGGTTTGAAAGGCCAAGAGACAGAGGCCACCCAATGTAATATTTGGCCACAAAATTTTGATATAGTTAATGGAGTTGATTTGCATGGCTCTTTCCGCCTTCATGTAAATTTGAGCTGAATGTTTTTTTTTATGAATTTATTCTATAGAAGAATTGAACATTTTTTTATCTTGATTGGGCAGTGAGTTTCTTATATGCCAGGATTTGCTTTCTAGAAGAGTCCCTGCATCATTTTGGTATCAGAGCCTGAGCAAGAGTTGATTGAGTTGTGTAAAAGTTTGTGGCGCTTTGAGTCTGTAACTGTATATGTATATGAAATGTGTGCGTGGTGTATGTTATTTAATAAAGAAATGTATATTTGGCTCTATAAGTGCGTTTGATTTCAGGATTGACATTGGGCATATCAGTCTTGGACAAAAAGGGAAAAATAGATTTTAATGTTGATTTGTGTTTTGAATATGGATGAATTTTTGAGCATTGTGAAAGTCTGTGGGATGCGTTACTAAGTACGCGGAATTGGAAAATTGAAAGAGTGGCATGCAATCGAATAGGTATTCGATTAGACAGAATACACAAATTCGACAAGAATAGAACTTTGGTAACATTGCAGAAGTTTGAAGTCAATAAAGAAACTTCGATTGGAGGCATAGCTCTAATTGAAGAAAGGATCGATTTCCATTTCATAGAATGAACCAGCATTTTAAATTCAGTTTGAATCAAATGAAAAAGGCACAGTTTGTAGAAGACAGTGTTACTGAGTTGAACGTTGAAGACTTGGCAGTGGAATTGAATATTCAATTCAAGTTCTGGTCTTGTTACAACAGATTATGCATATGGGAAACATTATTCGATTGAATTACGATTCATATCAGATGATAAGAAAGTAAGAACCATAATGGTTTGAAGTTAGAATTTGGACTTTGTAAATTTTGAAACGTGAGGCAAAGTCACGGAAACAATGAATCGATCAATTGTAGAGGAGCTTCGATTAAGGCGTAGTTCCCAATTGAAGACACAGTGAACACGTGGAGGTTTTTTGAATTGCAATTAAACCTCGTGTGAATTGTGGGTAATGAAGCATTGATAAGTTTTAATTTCTGGACTCGAGTATGTAGAGAGAGGTGTAATGAAGATTTGAAGCAGAATTAAAGTCAAGACTAGAGGGAGCGATGTTGAAATCGCGTGGATGAATTTGATTTGAAGAATCAAACGCAGAGCAAGAGTGTTGAATTGTAGCATTTGCATGAGTTTGAGTTGCAACGTTAAGTGCAGAGCTGGAAGTGAACGAGAATTGTAGTGGAAGTCGTAGAAAAGATGAAGGTGAAATTTGGAAGTGGAGTTCGAAATTAGGAACAACAAAAAGCACATTAATCAATCTCAAATTCGACTTGGGATCGATTTTAAATACACAGCATTAAATCCAGCGTTATCAAATCCAATTTGATGAGTTGAGTTCGGAACTGGCAATGGAGTAAATGGCATACAACATTTACAGAATCGATGAAAGAATTTCAGCTTATGATGGAAAGGTAAGTTAATTTGTTGGCCAATGTTATTTCATGTTGACTTGGCATTTCAAAATAATGTCGTGAGACTTCATTTGTTGAATTTGGAATGCATAAAAATCAATATGTATTGGTGTTAATTTGCCAAGGTTCGAGCTTTTAAATTAGAACATGGTGGAAATGCATAGATTGTGGGTCCATAAATAGTATGGTGAATATTTGGGACTTTGAGCCAATGTTGGGGTTTAAATGTGGTCCTGCTGTCTATTAAGGGAGTCTATTTATATTTAGATTGATGGAAGATGAAAAATGAAACCAATGGGGTTTAATTAAAGTCTTTTTCTAAGACCTTTGAAAAATAATTTCATTTGAGAAACAAACCTTGGAAATGGAAGTTGTTGGGTTTTAAATGTAAAGAGAACTTTGGGTTTAAATTATGAAGTTTGTCATATAACCACGTTCATGGTTTCATAACCATAAAGTGATAACTCAAAGAGAACTTCCGCTTATGTAATGGTTGTTATAATCATCAAATGTGAGATTATCAACTTCCGCATGTATATTTGTGAAATTGCCTAGGCTTGGAGTCTTATTTGGGGAAAAGCTTTGGGATGCATTTTTATATGCATCTGAGAGTGTGAATGTGGGTTTGCAACCCTTTGGGCTACTATCAAGTGGGATTATTCACAGTTTGGTTAAGTTATTTTAACAAGCATGTAATGGAAAAATAAGAATTCTTTTGATTGGTGATTGGATATTGCTTGATGTTGTAAACTTTTGTTTTACCATCATGTGACGGAATTTAAGGAGGGAATATTTAGGATGAAACAATGTAGGAATGTACATCATTAATGGAAGAAGTTGCTTATTATTTGTACACAGGTAAAGAGATGTGAATTGAGGTTGCATGGTGTATATAAGTGCAGGGAAATGTTTGCATTAAGATGACAAACTTGTGAGCGTGGAAGTATTTACAGTGAAAGATGGCACAGAGGAACGGAAATCAGAGGGTTTAGGTTGCAAGAAGAAAGGTACTAATAACCTTAACAGGAGCATGAGGTATGATACTTTAGGAAGATATTTTTGAACATTAAAGATGGAATGGTTTATTTATTTTCACCTTAAATAAATCTTGGAACAATTGAATTGCAATTGACTAAAGACTTCAGTATCATGTGGAATGATAAGGAAAATTGATGATTTTTCATAAAGAATGAATTATGAAATAAAGTGAAGATTGTATAACTTGAAACATCGATTGTCATAATTTTGGTTCAAGTCTTGAAGTGAAAATAGATGTTAGAGTCAAATGAAATCTTGGATAGTTTCGAGTTGAGCTGGAGTATTTTCATCCAAGATGAAAATTTGGTACAAGTCTAAAGTCAAAGAGTTGTAAGATAATTACAAAGTCTGAATGTAATTGGGTGCATGATCGGCAGAGCCCAACACCAAAAGAATTGGTCATTGTAACACATGTGTTGCTGAAGTGTTGTTTGCAGAAAATTGTAGCAAAAAGGTTGCCAGGGATTGGTTCCAGGAAAAATATAAGCCAAGCGCAGAAGGAGAAGTTACATTTTGATAAATGACAAGTGTGAAGGATTGCTGAGAAGTGGATTAAATGAAGTCCACATGTGAACAGATGCAGTTCACAAAGAAGGGAGAGATCACTGTTGATATTCATTTCTGAAGATCTGGTGAAGACCACAACAGAGGGAAGAATAAGGAAAATGCCAAGGTAAGCGGAATATGTGAACAATTGAAAAATGAAGAGTACAAGCGGGAGAAGGCTGAGATAAAAATTCACCTTGAATTGTTAATGTATTTGTTGCAGGAAAATGTGAGAAACCAGACACATGGTTGGACCATGAGAAAGAAGGTGAAGTGACATAAGCTACATGCAAAGAGGGAAAAGTAGGTAAACATACAGTTGATGGAGAAGCTGAGGAAGCTCAAGCAGTTTTTGAGTTGTGAAGGACTCAGAGAGGCTGAGTTAAAAATGGATGTTTCCATTTGTGGCCTGGAACATGGCGAAATTCTGGGTGAAGAGATCAGTGAGGAAGATCTCATGAACTATTGGGATAGTTCAGAAGCATCTGAATATGTGTTCGTAAGAGAAGCAGGTGAGGCTATGAAGCCTTGAAATTTTTCTCACAGTTTATGTATGTTTGCAGGATGTGCGAAAGACGGTGAACAGTCTAATGGAACTTTCACAAAGGAGAATGAAATTCTTGAGGTAAATTCTGGTAGAGAATTCCTTTCAGAGAAGGAATGTGTTGATTGGTTACAATAGGAAGAAATCATAAATAACTTCTTGTCTGGGGTAAGACAACAAATCGAAGTTGTTATGGAACAAGAACAAAGTGGAAATGATGAAGGAAAATTCCAAGGAGGTAAACAAGTGTATTTGTTTAATGGGATTGCTGACAAAATTTTACAATGTAATTATGTTGAAACAAAGAAAATTCAGGAAGATTTCTAGAGGGAGAATGGAAGTAGTGATGAGACAGAAGGGAAATCTACAGAAGAACTGAATCAAATGAAGGATTCAAAACATCAAAGAGAGATGTCGACTGAAGCATCCAGTGAGATCACAAGGTCTTATTTTTTTAAGACTAATTATTTGTGTGTGATGGCAGGTATATCATAGGGTGTTGAAAAAACTTTGAAGTTTGTTAAAGAATAAGAGTTGAATCTAAAATCTGTTTAGAATGATGCTGAGATAGCAAGATCTCAGAAAGAAATGAAAGCAAAGGGGTCTCATGGAAATATTCAACATAGTATTGAAGTGGGGGAAGAAGGACCATCTGATGATTGGTCAACAAAAAATGAAGGTATGGAAAGTTGTGTAAAATTTCCAAGTTCTACTCCATTTGAGATTGTTATGTTATACAAAAAGTTAAATATTCAGAGAAGAGAGTTGGAAAAGAAGAGGATCTATGTTCAAGGAAAGTTACTGAAAGACACGGAACAGGGAAACATTTTTCAAACAGATGATGTGGAGGAGGGACTAACTGATAGTCTCATAGAGGAATTAAATCAACATACTAATGTACTAATGGACGAGGGAATTTCAGAGCAACATAATGAAATGTTGCCAGCAACAGAAGGGGCACTGAAGCCTTATGTTTTTTATTCTAACAATTGTTTTGTGAGTACAGGTTTTATTGTCGATGCTGGAGGAAATATATTGGATCGAGAAATTGAACTAATAAGGAGGATAATGATGAATATATCCCGGAAGAGGCCAGCAACAGTAAAACAAAGAAGAAGCCGCAAGAGAAAGACAACAGAATATTGTGAAAGCATAGCCAGTGGGGCATTGCAGCATAAAGTATGGAGACTTGGAGAAGAACAACAGACAGTAGCAACGACAAATGGAAAGTTGCAACACAAAATATGGGATCCAGGTAGAAAAAGATCCGAACACATGATCAGGCGATCATGATTAATTTCAACCTTGGGAGTCTAATGCAGGAGCATCAAGGCCAATTTTCATTTTAAAATTATGTAATAAAGGGGGGTGTGACATTTTAATTGTTTTGTTAATTAATTTGTTATTTTAAAATAAAATAGGAGAGAAATTATAAAAGTGAGGATTTTGTATATATTCTTTTAATAATTAAAAGGATATGAGAGAAAATAGAATTAGGTAGCAAATTTAGGGAGTAGGAATTCTATATACGGGACTTTTTTGAGTCCACACCTAAAATGAATTTAAATTAGATTTAGTTGAGGATTAGGTGGAGAGATTTTTGGAATGAATTAAATTCATTATTTGTGTATAAATGTGAGTGTTTTTGTGAGGAAAAAAAATATAATTGAAGAACTGAGATAGTGAAGAGTTGAGTGAGTGAGGAGAGGTTTGAAGGGTCAAGAGCCAGAGGCCACCCAATGTAATATTTGGCCACAGAATTTTGATATAGTTAATGGAGTTGATTTGCATGGCTCTTTCCGCCTTCATGTAAATTTGAGCTGAATGTTTTTTTTTTTATGAATTTATTCTATAGAAGAATTGAACATTTTTTGATCTTGATTAGGCAGTGAGTTTCTTATATGCCAGGATCTGCTTTCTAGCAGAATCCATGCATCATCTATGGAAGCCATACAATGCAGGAAACCATCCAAATCCTATGCCATTTTCCTCAAAGAGTAGTGGCTTTAATTCCAGATAAAGACACTAGAACAATATGGATCGTTACCTTTTCAAGTCTACAAACAGTTCATTGACTTTTGTAGAAAGGAAATTATTGAGGACAACGCAAAATTGGATGAGTTTTACATGCACAATTTGATCCTCATAGAAATGAATTTATGGGACCCCAACTCAAGATTGGGATATATGCAACTGATGGCATTAGCATCTTGGTTTACCCATGAGGAAACAAGGGTTGAGGAAGTGAAAATTTTTATGGAAAAGGAAGAAAAGGATCCCTTATACATCAAAGCAGAATTAGATATCCCCAAGGTTGTCATAAAAAACCACATCCTCCAATCCTGAATTGGCAATTAGATACATGGCAGCCCAAGAAAAATCCATCCTACATTTTGAGGACACCTTTAGGATGTTGGGACAAAAATTTTGCATACTTTCCAAAGAAGATGGCATGCCCTGCCTCACAATTTACAAATTAGATAGTATCACTCTCTAGAAAGACTAAGGAATTCCTTGGAGATAACCCCACTATACAAAAAGAATCATGCAAAGGCTGAAGATCAAGTGGATAGGACTCAAACTCATTACTCCCTTATGGTTGGGTCTCCAAGGGAGAAGAAAGAAGGCAGAAGAATAAAAGGAGTGGACATACATAGAGGCAAATGCAAGTTTCTATCCACATGAAGGCACAACATCTAGGGTGCCTTGGGATGTCAGAGAGACCACTGAGGCCATGAATGAGCTTATTCAGAGGGTGAGAAACACATTCAACATGGGGGTGATGATGGATCCCATAAATAGGTATATTTCGAGGTTCATTGTGCTATCCTCCAGCCCTTAAAACTCTCCTTTCCTCACATTAATTCGTGTTTTTATCCATAATATTCTTAGTAAGAATATTAAACGGTGTTTTTCATATTGTACGATCTAATGTGATTAATATTTAGGAAAAAGAAGTAGTTTTGGAGGTATTTATTATGCAAGAGATTGATGGAGACAACCAGAGATAATATAGGAGGCTTGTCCACCTCATTAACTCTCAAACTCAACTTGAGATCACAAAATCCTCTCCAGTAGCTCAAATTCACTAGCATTCGAGGGAATCCAAGTACATGTGAAGATCAAAGAGAACTAGATGAACAAATATCGAGGTTTTGGAGGGAATAACTCCTCTTTTCAAGGAGTTTTCCTTAGCTACTTTTTGCATAAATAAACTAGCCAAAAGGATCATTAGGATTCAATTGTTTGTTGCAGCTAGGAGTAGCTACTGAGAACCTAGTGCTTGACCTTGTTATTCTCATTTTTCATAAGATGTATGTGACTCTTAGTTTTTGTTAATGGAAATTTCACTATTAGTTTGCATTTGAACTAGTTTTGGAGGGATGAAAACCTTGGGTTTGGGCCCATTAACCCAAAGGCTTTGGTCCCTCTCTTTTGTATCTTTTCCTTATTCCTACTCAATTTATTGCAATGCTTTTCTTGTTTCAGTAGGTGTTATATTACAAAATTTGTAGTTTCAGGTTTTCCTATCACTTCTCTTGTGGGAAGAGTGATTGGAATATCTCCAATAAAAACCCAAAAATATTTGTTTATGATTTCTTGGAAATTGTGAAGCAGTGGACTGAAACCCTTCTGGATTTTTAGTTTCTTCAATTTAGAAGTTAGAAACATTAGTTTTTCAATTGGAATTGTGTTGTAGGTTAGAATAGATTTCAATAAAACGCAACTCATCTTTTCTATGTTAATTTACTTTGTTGTGATAGTGATCATTTCATGTATGTGTTTGATTGGTTTGAAGGGATTGTGTTGACCTAAAGTGGTGGGATCACCTTTCTACATCCACCTAGGCCACTCCATCTCCCTTATAGACACCTCACATTTCTTCCAAAATCTTCCATTGAGACCATTATGCTAAGATAGATGGACGACACCATGGGCACAAAATTTGGTACAAGATATACCTTCGAGGGATACTAGGCTTGGCTAAGGTCCCCCAAAACCCTTCGTTTACCTTATTTTACCTTAATCCACCTTCTTCTACCATCAATACACCATTCCTTCCCTCAAAACGCTCTCAGATCCCCTCTTGTAGCAATACAAGGCCTCTTGTAGCACTTTGTGTAGCAGACCTGTAGCATTGTTTTCTTCAACCAGGTTCGCTCCAGATCTTGACCCTAGCATATTGAAGTTGAATAATGACCCCTAAGATTTTATATCAACATTAGGGAAGATTATAAGACCACTATGACCCCATCATTTCCTTACTACAACCATATGACAACAAATAGAATCAGAATTAGCATTTTTTTAAATTGTGTTGAAGGATGAATTTCTCATTTTCAAGCAAGTTGCAAATAGATAAATGAATCATGTAAGTAGGTTGTTAATTTGATTAAGTATTCAAATACAATAGCATGTTTTACTTCTTCAAACTAGACTAGCCTTGTTTCCTTCATGCAATTTCAATTCAACATTTACAATGAATGAATGGCATTTTCACTTTTGTAGTTATAATCATGTTTAGCTCCTTGAAATTATGGCATGTTTTTATCTTTCTATTTATCTGAAGGAGTGGTCTCTGAACACCTTGATATGATCTCATGACTGAGGGTGACATGAGCATAACCTAACCTGTTGTGCATATATCATTGTCACCTCTATGTTTGTACGAACCCTACGTTGATAATTTAAGTAGAGAATACCTTGGGAGTTTCAACATCCTTGGTGCAATACCAGGTCTCATCATTTGTCTCAACCCCCGTGGAAATTGGATGCAATTTATGTGCATATGATGAATCACCTAATATTAACTAGAATTTTTATAAATCTATGATAGGAATTTTTCTATATGTAACAAACTCTAGACCATATATAATGTTGGAAGTCAGATTAGTGGAAAGGTACCAATAAACAACTAAAAAAATTCATCTACTAGCAATCAGATACTTGAAATAAATTACAAAATATGGACTATGGTACCCAAAAGGGGAGAAATTTACATTGAAATCATGCACAGATGCAGATTGGGCCATTTGTGTGGATTACAGGAGAAGTACGAGTGGTGGCACATTCTACTTAGGAGAATCACTGGTTGCATGGTTAAGAAAAATTAAACCCCAGTATCTCTATCTAAATAAGAATTTCAATACATATCAATTGTTACTTGTTGTACACAAGTGTTGTGGATGAAACAAACTCTACAAGATATGAAGGCCATTTTCAGATAACCTATATATATTAAGTGCAACAATACAAGTACAATAAGAATTTGAAAAGATCCATTGTTGCATTCAATTACCAAACAAATCCCTATGAAGTACCACTTCATCATAGAATAAGTGGCTAAGAAAAAAGTGAAGCTGGAATACATACCAAAAAAAGAATAGATAACATACATTTTTACTAAGCCACTTGCTAGAGAACCATTTGAATATATGTTGATCAAATTAGGGATAGACCTTGCAAACTCTTCTCACTATATTAAAGTCAAAATAAGAGCCTCAAATACTGTAGAGAATATGAAAAGGAATGCACTATTTAAGGGGGAGACTCTATAAGAGAAATAAAGAGTAAAAAATAGCAACAATAATTACGTTTCAAGATTCTGAATCAGTCAAGAAGTAGCACCAACAAAGGACCAACCTAAAAATGCAATATCAAGCCATCTTATTTATGAAAAGGAAACACCAATTAGGTTTATCATTTAAAGTTTTATTCTTTGATACAAAAATTTTATGTAAAAATTTGTATCTATATATATATATATATATATATATATATATATATGATGTAAATAGGCATTCTAAAAAGTACACAATTTAGTTAAACATTTGCATATATAGTCAAAACATGTTGAAGATGAGCTTAGATTCATGTATACTTGCATCATTATAATTTCTCAAAATTCTTCAGCCCCTAGTGAATTTGAAGACATGTCCTATGCATCAGAGTATATTATGTTAACTTACGTATCTATTTTATAACCTCTCAACCATGAACCATGAAGGAATCAAAGCCTGAGATCTCTTCAAATATACAAAGTGAAAGCAAATGTGTTGCCAGGAAGCCTAAAGGAGCATATCCTATTCATCTTTATGTTTGGTTTCTAGAAGCCTTAATTATGAAGTACCGTGTGATCAATATTTGGTCCATACTATTTGAAAGTTTCAAACGAAGACATATATATGAAGGACTTGGTTTTATATGAAGACATATAGTCTAGCAACTAAACTATCATAATATTAGTGTAAAGTATTATTTTGTGCAGATATCAATAAATAAATCAAACTGGTTCTATGATTGCAAGATAATACTATTGAAGAAAACCATCAAATTGATTCCATGATTAGAAGGCCAACATTTGACCAAGCTACATTGTTGCTTTAAAATCAAAATATCTACAAGAAGCGTGTATCTAATCCATCATTAGAAAAAAGGAAGTTGAAGTGTATTTATTGTCAAATGAATAAATCCCTTGAGGTGCTTCAAAAATATAGTTGGAAAAAATAAAATTGATCAAATGAAGATCTACAATCTCATAAGGATTTGAGCGTAGAATCAATTCATCATGATCTAATCATTGTTCTAAAAAAAACATTCAAACTCAAAGAGGTCTATTCTTGACATGAGGTTACACTCAAAAATATTGAACCAAAGATATTAATGTAGATAATAGTCAATGAGTTAGTGCATAAATTCAAGCAAACAGTGAAGAAAAATTCAAAGAAATTTTCCTATTGCACCGACTTAGTTGAACGACATTCCATTTGCAAAATAAGAAAGTATACCATACACAGAGGACATTATCTACATCTCTGGAAGAAGATACATACATGTTGTATAAAATGATATATATATATATATATATATATATATATATATATATATATATATATATATATATATATATATATATATATATATATATATTGAGAACTCTTAAGAAAGGTATCACCAATACTGAGATATTGAATAGATGCAAATAAAAGTAAATCCAAACCCTAAAAATCAAGAACAATCCAGATACACTTTGTGTGAATTGATCACTAGCTCTACATAAAACTTAGAGACTAAACAAATATTTCAACAAGAATATGTCAACCCAAAGAGAATGGAGTGTTCAAAAAAATACATATTTGTAATACTAAGGGAAGGAATGTTGGTAGGGAAGGTAACACAAAGAAGAGTAACTACTATGAAATCATAAATATAATTATGGTTATGCAAAAATGGCAAGAGATAGAAAGACAAATAATGAATGTTGTCAACCCCATACATAGTATTAATGGTTGAATATATTATTGTTGTAGGATTAGATGTGATATTTGGTATATGATTACATTAGCAACATTCGTAATTGTTCCAGTGTTCAGTCATTGGATTATATTCTATGCATTATAATATGGATTTATACCTCATCGTATTGCTTCAGATGGTCAATTATAATATAGTGCATTATCTTACATTATTGTTTTACATTGTGATTTATATTTTATTACATAATGTGTTATGTTGTAATTAGGGTTTTTACCCTAATTCTATGCTAATAGTCCAACATGAAATATATGCATTATTGAATAGCGTGGATGTATATTAGGATATGTGGCCTTTAGATTATAATGAACTCTACAAATCCCTTTAAACTTTGCAATTATATTTATCATATCATGTTCAAGGTTATAATTGCTCGAAAAATGCCAAAATTAATACATTGGATCAACGTTAATACATTACTAGCATTTAATACATTGTAGCAACATTTATTTTTCTTCTCGATCGTTGCTTCTAGTCCTCTAGTTTCTCTACTCCCTGCACCACAAGTAGAAGACCGAGCACTGAAAATTTGAATCGATTCCATATGCAATTGCACTATGATTTAATGTATGTCTACAACATTGTGCCCAAATTGAGACATCGTTATCCTAAATGTTTTATTGTTCCAATTTCCACTTTCATGGTATTATTGTTGAGAGTGTGAAGTCTTTGGAGAGCGTTGAGAATGGATAATGTTATATATTGCATTAGAAAAAAGTTCATGTGCCAAGCTAAACATAATTTATTTTCCAAGAATTCATTTGTCAACAACATGCATTTTCATAGTATTCATTTTCCAAGCTAAACAACATTTATTTTCCAAGCGTTCATTTTCAAACGACATTCATTTTCCCAGATCTAATTTTCCCATGCATTCATTTGACAATAGTGTTCATTTGTCAATGCTTTCATTTGCCAAGCATATTTTTGTTATATATGGTTATGCGTTCATTTTCCATTTGGAGGAGCGCTCGTTCATGGAGAGTGTTAATATTTTTTGTGAACATACCAACGTTAATACATGCAATGCTATATCATTAATGCTTTATGTTTATATTGGATTGATCTAATTCACATAGTGGAATGTTGCATAGAATTTAACTCTATATTGATTCTATATGTTGGTGGTTTAATTGTGAGTTAAATCCCTATCATTTAATTGTCAATCTGGGGTTTCGTAAACTAATGAGGTATACCTGTACTATATGTACTAGGTGGTTATATTTTATATTATATTAATATAATGTAATTAAAACTAATTACAAAATATAATAAATTAATCCAATTCAAACCAAATCAAATCAAACTTAAATAAATTGAAATCACACTTGCACAATTGAAATCATGCTTGCATAAATGAAATCATGCTTGCATAAAAGAAATCACACTTGCTTGAAATTGAAATCACATTGTTGAAATGAAATCACACCACACTTGCATAAATGAAATCACACCTGCTGGAAACTAAATCACACTTACTCAAAAGAAAAGACACACTTGCATAAAAGAAATGAAATAACAAAACTATACTATGTTACCAATATGTACAAAGATGTGCAAACTGTGGTTGATGGTGGCCCTTTATTCCTACGCAAGCACACTGAATCAAATTTCACATCTTAGAGATCAAAATAGAAGTATTTATTTCATAGATATGAAGTTACAATATATTACAAGAATTCTCATTCGCTCCTTACTTTATAAATCACATCTTGGATGGAACTTGAAACCTCCAACTAGCAACTTAAGAACTAGCTACCTCTAACCTCTAACCACTAGCTCAAAAATTACAATTAACAACTTAGAATTGATAACCTACATTTTTTACAACCCTTTGTACGAAGGGTGAACTCCTATTTATAAAAAAATTGAGGATGACTATACAATAAATATAGATCCTTTGATCTCTCTTAAATACATATTTATGTCTTGTGGTTACAACCAATCTCCTAAAAATGTAAGATACATATCCTCTCAAAATTCTCTTATCCATGATTCTTCTCCTTTGAATGGGCATAGTTAATGATCTACATCCTCTAGAAATATTCCACAAATATTTATGAGTTGGAATTTGAATTTCAAATTTGTGGTCAGATGGAAAAATAAGACCCTTCTAGAATCCCCAAGTAGGCCTACAATATCAAAAAACCCATAACACTTATATATATATATATATATATATATATGAAAACATGTTAATTTCCTAATATTTAATCACAAATTCACTTAAAATACTTAAAATTAATGACTTGGAAAATATTAATGTTAAACCCATATGATAATGAAAATGGTTACTTAATGTAAGGTTATGGGGCTATAGATTTATAGAATGAGGGTAAAATGATGGAAATTAAGGTGAAAGTGGACGACATTTTGGAGGCCCAACATACCCCCCAACTGAAGATGTTGCATGTCCTCATGCAACTGTTGCATTGATTCCCTTAATCATAAGTAGATCTTCTTGAAATGTTTTGCTTCTATATGAGCTTTGGATTTGTATTGATCTTCTTTTAAATTTTCATAATCATATCTTTTGACAATTTAATTATTTTTTCAAAGTGTACTTTTAAATACATTTGATTGCAACATATATTTTTTATGGTTGGTTCTTGTGTGAAAACCAAAATTTTATGAGTATTGCTTCTTGTGTAACAATACTTTTGTTATTTTTTTGTTGCATCAAAATACTTCAAAACATTGAGAATTCGTTTTTAAGTCCCATAGTGACTGACAACCATTTAATGTGCTCATCAATTGATCATTGAAAAACATATAAATTTTTTGAAGAAAAAATGAAATAATAGTTGATTTGGGAACAATATGATGGTTAGGATGAAATGAAATGTGACATATGGAATAAAATGTGAATATCCATACCCCCATATAAAGGTGTTTTCCATTTTTTGGGAAATGAAAAAAGGAATATGAATGTGGTGAGGGATTTTCCAAAATCACAATTTTAGAATTTAAGGAATTACATGATTGAAGATTAGAAAATTGCATACCTTCACTTACCTGAAAAGTGGACAAGTTACGTATATAGAAAAATGTGGTTGTTTCTGCTGGATCATGGAATGTGAAGTAAGAGAATATGATATTCCTTCTTATTTATCTTGCTTGTATGAATTGAGGATGAGATTGGAATATTTATTGCTAAGGATGATGAATTCTGAATTGAGTCTTGCTGCAAACTGCTGAAATAATGTAGTCTTCAATTGTTCCCACTCAAAGGCATAATGTTGGAAATGTTGTCATTGACGGCAAAGGAGATGGCAAAGGAGGAGCACCTAAAACAAAAACAAGGCAAAGAGAGAAGCAAAGTAGCAGAGAGGCAGAGGTAGCAGAGAGGTAGCAGAGGCAGTAAAAGAGAGCAACAGAGTTAGCAAAAGAAGCAAAGATAGTATCAGTATTGTTGAGCTCAAATGCTGTGTGACAATATAATGGGGGTTCGGCATATAATTGAATAAAACCCATATAATTGCTAAGAAAGGGTTGGATATTCATTTGTGTAAATTTTGTGAGTAGATCTATGCTACTTGTGAAGTTTCCGTAGACTTCGAATTAAGTCTAAATTTGGTTGTATGTGTTAAAACAGAGAAAGGAACCTTTATAAGGCTTTTAAGTCAGAAATGACAGAGAAATTCTCTGTAAACAGAGTAAGAGGTCGAACACTCATTCGGGGTTTATAGTAATTGAGCTTATATGTATAAATGAGGAATTTGTTCTAAATTCTGTATGAAACTTATATGCATTCTTGGTCGAACTCTGTGTGAGAAATAATTGAGTTCCTGTGGCAATTGTGAAACTCTGTGTTTTGATGAAATGCACTGGAGCATAGGATTGCGGAGATCCTGTAATGAAATCTAACCAATTATTCAAGTGCGGGACTGAGAAGGTGCTATTGGCAAGAATACTCAATTTCGGTGAGGATCCAAACTCTGATAACATTGCAGAGTTCGAAGTAAAAAAAAAGGGGAGATCGATGGCGCAAAGGGAATCGGGTCTATTTGGAGACCTATTCTGATCCAACGAGGAATTGGGGTTTAAGGGAATCATTGTGGATTAATAGAATGGAACAGTCCTTTCAGAAAATCAAGGAACGATGGAGTTGAGATTATCATGGGAAACGAAATGAATTAGAATGGGGGCGCACAGTCCTTAATTAAAAGAGTAGATTTGTATTAGCTGAAGGGCGGAACGAGAAGTTATTAGTCCATTGGATTTGTTTAAACTGAAATATTGAACCAGGTATGCAAGAGTGCAGTGTTAAATGTTTGAAGTGGAATGTTGAATGGAGAGGCGGAACCGTGAAGCATAAACATGTGGAGGTGCTGTGTTATAATGTTGAGAAAGCAAGAGGAAATGGGAGCGAGAGCGAGAATTCCTTGTAATAAGACGTAAAATGAATGGTGCAAAACCTTGAGCCAGAGGGCGTGGAACTGAAAGGCATGAATAGTGAAACCAAAGTTTTGGAAACCGGCAGTATCGCATTATTCAAAAGTGGTAAGCAAAAATGCTAAAAAAAAACACGATGCCACAAACTAGATGCCACATGTCCTAAGGTGGTTTTCTAAAACCATTTCCATCGCGCATTTTTGAGAATTTAAGGTTCGTGCATCTAATTTGCGCAATATTGCGCGAGGACCGTCGGATGAGGGTTTAATTGGAGGTTGGAGCGCGATAAGATATGCACCGTTGGATGTGAATGGAAAATGGATTTATGTGAATGACCACATATATATGTTAGAGTTGTGGGACCCAGAATCTAAATACGATTCGGCATTGGGTTTTTAAAACCAATTATGAGTTCAAATAAAGTCACATACGAGAATTAAAAAGGTTCGAGCCTTTGAGTAAAGCTAATGTTATAAAGCCGTGGGTCATCATATAAAAGAATTTTATTATAAGTCAAACATTTCAATATACCAAGAAGTGTTTCGTGAACCTTGAAAAGAACCTCATACATATGACAATTGACAAGCAGTGGCACATATCATTGAAGGATGCGATTGCGATTAATCACATCGGAACTATTGCAAAGGAATTAATCACATCAGAGTGAAAGCAGAACATCGGAATATACCATTGAAAGTTGTGATTGCGATTAATCGCATCGGAACTATTGTAATCGCAATCGGAAGTATTCAGAGGAGATTTATCGCATCGGGGAATAAGAAAAGTTCGGCAAGTGGGCCTGGAAGGGTGTTGTCTATGTTAAAAGGGTCGGTTATTATATCGCCGAGAGTTATTTGGGTTATATGTTAATATATGTAGTGGGGCCGAGACTTATATTGCCGGTTAGCAAGGTCATATGCTTTGACTTCCATTCATAAATGAGTTGATATGTCTTGAACCATAGAAATTGTGAGTAGAAGAAAAAGCCTCCGAAATTGAAAAGAACATTGGTTAGGCTTTATAAAAAGAACATCGTATATGCTTGAGGGTTTATAACCTTATTAAAGGAAAGTTCCGCACAGTATTTAAATTGTCAATTGAGATTATTGTGAGTTGCACAGATTGTGCATTATATTGGAGGCAAAATTTGGGATGCATTTTATATGCACACAGAGAGAGAAAATGTGAGTTTGATAAGTAGGCATGCCATAATATTACATGTTGGTGTTTGGGTCTAAATCAAAGTCAGTGTTAATACATGTGTGGGTGCGTTGGACACGCCAGAGTCAAATATTGTGCATTAAAGCTTCAACATTAATTTAAACTACCAGATCTGAAGGAAAAGCAGGGGTACATGCATAGAAAGTTGGAGAATATGCAGAACTGAAAAAGACAGTGAACAGAGTATGCAGAACAATTACATGACAACTGCAGATACATAATTGTAGTGAATAGCAAAGGTATGCAGAACAGTTACCTGACAGCAGCAGAAAAGACAAAACCAGCAAGCTAAGTGCTGGAAAGAAGACTGAGTGAAATTGATATATGTAACTGAAAACAAAAATGAACGTATATGTTTTAATTGATTTTATATTGTTTGTGATGCATTGGAAAGTCTCCAGAGGAAAAAAAAAATCCCACTGTAATCTTGAAATTAGTACATATTGCTATATTTTTCTGAATGAGCTGGACAAAGAAAAGAGAAGGAAGAAGGCAAAGAGTCAGGGCTATTCACTTCGAATTCCCTGTGAGTGATGTGATTAACTCTATAAATGATATCACATTGATATGCATAGAGAGTTTAGATAATGCAGAAATGAAGCAGTGAGGCAGAGAAGAAGGAGGAGCTGATAGAGAATCTAAGAAAATGCAGAGATGATGGAGGGCAGATATGAAGGCTGGTGCACAACAGTGAAGATGGTACAGAACAAAGCTGATATCCAAGGTAAATCAGCAAGTGTTTTCTTTTGAAAGAGAAAGGAAGTTGGAGCTTCCATATCAAGTTGTAGCTTGATAGATGTCAGTTGTAGCTGACTGAGGTAGGAGCCTCTTGTAGGTTGTAGCCTGCAGAAAATAGATGGGAGTTGGTGCTTTCACTTCAAGTTGTAGCTTGATAAAATGTCAGTTGTAGCTGATTGAGGTAGGAGCCTCCTATAGGTTGGTGCCTGCAGAAAATTGATGCGAGTTGGAGCTTCCTTGCAAGTTGTAGTTTGCAGAATTGAGGTAGGAGCCTCCTGTAGGTTGGTGCCTACAGAAAATCAGTGGTGAGAGGGAGTTGGAGCTTTCCTTTGCATCACAATAATAATAAGATGTGGTTTTATCCCTTTGTGGGTTTCCACTTATATCTGGTGTCTCTGTGCATGATGCCTATATGTTGATGTGGTTTATCAAATCTGCTTAATACTTGTTGCTCACATATTAAGACTGTTGTTACATTAACAAATCTGCTTGATACTTGCTGCTCACAAATTAAGATTGCTCACATATTAAGTTGATCTGGAAATGAAGGTGTAAATTAGTTTAAGGAAAGTTTAAAAGTCCATGAATGTGTTAAACTGATTCACCCCCCCCCCCTCTCAGTTTAACTAAGGGTTCAACACATAATTCTTATCTATGTGAATAGATGTGTCGATGTAGAACATAGACAATAAATTGTTGGATTACTGGCCATTAATTAATGCCATTAACCAACATGAGACTACTCACCATTGATGTCAATGAGAGTCAAGATGCCTAAGAATATCTTACTAGGTAAAAATAGATGTTTCACAATAAATTCACCTAGAAGTTCCAATAAACAGGGGACATTGATGTATTCCCATTGTTTATTGGTGAGAGAACTTTCCATTAAGGCATGAAAGCCTCAAGGTACTTGAAAGATATCTAGTTTTGATCCCAGATGATGTGTCAAAGTCGATGGGTCAAAAATTGTTATAATAGAGGCCTTAATGAATCCTCCATCATCTCCATCATCTCATGCGAGTATGAAATAATAATTTGAATGACTATAGATGGAAAATTGGAATTGAATCAAGGTTTATTTGAAAGAAAGGAAAAGGAAAATGGTGTGACTTAACTTTGTAAGGGAGTTGAATGACTTTATTTTTGGGTTAAGGGTAAGTGAAAATTAGGCAGGAAAGTATGAAGATTGCAAAGGGAAATGAGTTTTTGGTAGTAGGGAGATATACAATTATGTATCGACTGCATGCTTAAAATGTGTAGCAATGGTAAAATTGGTATGTGTTTAGTAGAAATGGTCTAGTGGATCTGATTTTATATTGAATGGTCATGCTCTTCTAAAAGAAACTTGGTCTTTAAAAAGGTACTTGTGCATATAGTGCTCTTCTTTCATCATCCTAGAACTTGCAAAAACTTAGCAATTTATGCAATAAAATGTAAGACTATGAAAAGAGAGAGGTGATTAGTCCATATTCATTTAATGTGTACAAAAAAAAGTCATAAATAATACTAATAAAACAAATTCAAGGATGAAAAATCAAATGCACTTTTACCTTATCAGTACCATGGATCACTTGTTATTGTTTTGTTGGTAACTTCTTCATTGTGTTTCTAACCCATCTTGAGCTTGAGATCTCTTCTCCACACACTTAATGCTTCATCAATATCATAAACCATATTTTCATAAGTTATTGAAATGTGTTGATTATCCACTACGTCGATTCTGCAATTACGTTGATTATGTAACTACCAAAAATATGGATCATTGCACTGACTTGTCGCTTTACAACCTGCAATTAGACTCGAATGGTGGTTTTTTAAATTATCATAGTTATATTTTTAAATATTTGAGGGTTTTTATGAAAGTCTAAGTTTGTAACTGCATTTTTTTGTCTCTGGTGCTCCACCCTTGCCCATGATGTCGTGAATCAAAACAAATGCTCAAAATTCAAAATTCTTGGATCAGCTTGAAGCCAACACCAACGCGTAGATCTCGTTGCTTTGAATCCAAATCAATTAGTTTCACTAAAATCCAACTTTAGATGCTCCCAGAATCGTGTTCTGATCGTTTTGTGAAGTAGCTAAAAAATGAAATTTTGAGTTGCAGGAATGCCCAGTCAGTAGTTCGTACGTTGACTAGGCCTATGGCGAGGAAAACTTGATTGTACCTTCTCCGTCCAATTGATGGGTGACACTTTGCATGAGTTTATTGGTTACATGTGGTTGTTTTTAGTTGGTTATGTTTTTTTCCATGGTGGCCTAATGATAGAGTACCACGTTAACCAACCATTGGTTGCCACATGGCCTCTTCTAATGGAGAAAAAAAATTGTGTTAAGTTGAATGACCTCCACAATATTTGAAATCAATACCTCTAACCTACTAGAAAAGTGCCTTTACAAATCAGGTTATCGTATTCCTTGTTAATAATAATTCCCCAATGTATATTAAAATTTTATGGGCATGCCATTTGGGGGAGATTAGGATTAGCCCCTGATTTTCGGCACCCAAAACGGTCGCGTGGTGCCTATGTGACCAAGATTTTTGGAATTGGGGCTAAATGCAAATTTTAATGGTCCTACAAATTCAATCATAAATCAGGAATATGGGCCAGGTTTTTGTTTAGTTTTTTCATTCGGGGCATGGGTTTAGGTCAAATTGTAGGCTTATTAACAACATAATTGGGCAAAAACTTAAAACAATGATATCTTACTCAATTTTTGGCCAAATGAGGTGCAAAAAGAGTCAAAACGAGGGTTTTTGACAATTTTGGATCCATTGGAGGCATTAGTTTTGTTGTTTGAGCTTTATAAAAGCCTATAATTATACCTTTGATTATGAATTTATATCTCTTACCCAATTTTTATTACAAATTTTTAAACTAACTTTGTTCAATTTTCATTTATGATCTTCTAGATCGTAGAGAGCACAAGAAGAGAGCATACTCAACAATATTTAAACTCTTTATTAAAAAAAAAGCAAAAGGATTCGATCTCTAACTTCAAATCGTGGCTCTAAAAAATCTATGTTCTCCTCTTTTCTCAAATATTCCTTCTCTCTCTACATCTTCTTGCAGATTATTAGTGAGTTGCGTGGCTCTTACTGCACCGCCAAAAAAAATTGCAATTAAAATGAAATATAATCTTAAAAACTTAAAAAAAACACATTGCCAAACTTGGTTTTATTCATTGATTCTACTCTACTCTACTCTACTCTACTAGAAATAGAAAAATTAATCAAGAGTATGAATAATTCCTGTGTAACCATGTGCATAAAAGGAGTAAAAATATATTCATGCTTTGTTTTGAAAAATATATATTAAAACACATGAAAGCATGAGAAGCCAATTGTTTTGATAATTCATTTAAGAAATAAGGTGATTTGATCCTTGATTGGAACCATCTTTCAATAAGGCCATGACATTCATGATTCCTTTCTTGGTTTAAATCACATTGAATATCCTCCTTTATTATGCATTCCTCATATTCTAGTAGTTTCTCCCCATCAACACTATTGCATGATTCTTCATTCTCTTCAACAAATTGATAATAGGAATCAAAAAATACTTGAAGATGTTCTTGTGGAGGTGGAGAGACAGATAAATTTTTAAATGCAATTAAAATATACTCTTCCTAAGAAGTAGATATCCAAGTTGTTGCTAGAATTTGAGAGAGTTCTTGAAACAACATACTTAAAACACCTTAATTATATGTGAATTACTCCAACTAGTCGATAATTCTTGTTGTGCACACAAATTAGTACAACTTTTTCAAAAATTATTTAAATATAATATGAAAAATGATTTTAATATGATTTTAACCATGCATTTAAAAATGAATGCAACTATAATGAATTTTATAAACCTTCAAAATAAACACCTATGTATACCTCCCTGGCAATGACGCCAAAATGTTGGGTGCTTTAATTGCAAGTTAAATCCCTTTCATTTAATTATCAACTCGGGGTTTCGTAAAATAACGAGGTATACATGCACTATATGTACTAGGTGGTTATATTTTATATTAGATTAATCTAATGCAATTAAAACTAGTTACAAAACATAATAAATTAATCCAATTCAAACCAAATCAAACCAAACATAAAGAAATTGAAATCACACTTGCATAAAGTAAATCACACTTACTTGAAATTGAAATCACACTTGCAGAATTGAAATCACACCACACTTACATAAATGAAATCACACATGCTAGAAAGTAAATCACAATTAATGAAAGGAAAAGTCACACTTGCATAAAAGAAATGAAATAAAAAAACTATACTATGTTACCAATATGTACAAAGATGTGCAAACTGTGGTTGATGGGGGCCCTTCATTCCTCAGTAAGCACATTGAATCAAATATCACATCATGGAGATCAAAATAGCAGTATGTATTTCATAAATATGAAGCTAGAAGATATTACAAGAATTCTCTCTCCTCACTTTACAAATCACATCTTGGGTGGAACTTGAAGCCTCCAACCAACAACTTAACAACTAGCTACCTCTAACCTCTAACCACTAGCTCACAACTTACAATTAACAACTTATAATTGAAAACCTACATATTTTACAACCCTTTGTATGAAGGGTGCACTCCTATTTACAAAAAAATTGAGGATAACTATACAATAAATATAGATCCTTAGATCTCTCCTAAATCCATATTTATCTCTTGCGGTTACAAACAATCTCCTAAAAATGTGAGATACATATCCTCTCAAAAATATTTTATCTATGATTCTTCTCCTTTGAATGTGCATAGTTAATGATCCACACCCCCTAAAAATATTCCACAAATATTTATGAGTTGGAATTTGAAATTCGAATTTGTTGTTGGATGGCCAAATAGGACCCTTCTAGAATCTCCAAGTAGGCCTATAATATCACAAAACTCATAACACTTATATATATATATATATGAAAACATGTTAATTTCCTAATATTTAAACACAAATTCACTTAAAATTAGTGACTTGGAAAATATTAATGTTAAAACCATATGATAATGAAAATAGTTAATGTAAGGTTATGGGGCTATGGAGTTACAGAATGAGATTAAGATGATGGAAATGAAGGTGAAAGTGGATGACATTTTGGAGGCCCAACATACCCCCAAGCTGAAGATGTTACATGTCCTCAGGCAACCATTGCAATGATTCCCCTAATCATAAGTAGATCTTCGTGAAATGTTTTTCAATATGAGCTTTAGCTTTGTATTGATTCTCTTTTAACTTTGCATAATCATACCATTTGACAATTTTATTCTTTTTTCAAAGTGTACTTTGAAATACATTTGATTTCAACATATATTTTTTTATGGTTGGTTATTATGTGACAACCAAAATTTTATGAGTATTGTTTCTTGTGTAACAATAATTTTGTTATTTTTTGTTGCATCAAAATACTTGAAAACATTGAGAATTATTTTTTAAGTCCCATAGTGACTGTCAACCATTTAATGAGCTCATCAATTTATCATTGCAAAACATATAAACTTTTTGAAAAAAAAATGAAATAATAGTTGATCTGGGAAAAATAAGTTGGTTAGGAAGAAATTAAATGTGACATGTGGCATAAAATGTGAATATCCCTTCCCCCCAACTAATATATATATATATATATATATATATATATATATATATATATAAATTTTTAATTTTTAATTTTTAATTTTTTTTTATAGTTTTTGGAAAATTAAAAAGGTAATATGAATGTGGTGAGGGATTTTCCAAAATCACAATTTTAGAATTTAAGAATTATGATTAAAGATTATCAAATTACATACCCTCACTAACCTGAAAAGTGGACAAGCTATGTATATAGAAGAATGTGGTTGTTGTTGCTCGATCATGGAATGTGAAGTAAAATAATATGATCTTGCTTCTTCTTTATCTTGGTTGCATGAATTCAGGATGCGATTGGAATGTTTATTGCTATGGTTATTGAATTCTGAATTGAGTCTTGCTGCAAACTATTGAAATCATGTAGTTTTAAATCATTCCCACGCGGTGGCATAATTCTTATCTATGTGAATAGATGTGTCGATGTCGAACATAGAAAAGAAATTGTTGGATTATTGGCCATTAATGAATTCCATTAACCAACACGAGACTATCACATATTTATGTTATTCATATATGGCTTAATGTTATTGGAGCAACATTAAATTTTCCAATGTTAACACACTTTGGAGCCAATTTCCAACACAATATAATTTTTCAACATTAATACAATGTTCATATAAAATTGAAGAGCATTGGGGGTCATAAAAAATTGTTGCAGCATTAATACAATTTCCAATATCAATGTAATTTTGCAATTTTAATACAATATTCATATATAAATGCAGAGCATTGAGGTTCTGTTGTTGCTGTGACAAACACCCTCCAAAATTTTGTGTACATTAGAATTTTGGAGGCTATTTTGGATCTTGCGATTGGTCGTTCCATAATCACTGCTTTTGAGCTCCCTTCTTGGATCATAAGTGTCAAAGTCACTTGCTCACACATGATCAGTCAACAACAAGTTTATGAGCTCATTATTTCACACAAGCAAGGACAAGAATAGCGCATTCATCAAGGTTTTTCATCTGCAATTTCCAATCCATGTCGACAGTCAATGCACACTGACAATGGTCATTTTTTAAATTCTAGTTGTGTTTGTACTTCCATTTCAGTGAGTTTTGAAAATTATCACTTTATCGCACCTTTGTTTTTGCGAGTGTATTTTCCATGTTTTCGGTTGTCGCTTTCACTTTCATTCACTCTAATTACTACCATTGTCATGTTATATTTGCTCTGACATGTGTTACTTGCACTGTCTTCTACATAGCGCAAGAGTCGTTCACACTTTATAATTTGGCGTATTTTCGCATGTTAACTATCACACAATGTATGTATGCTTTGGTCATTTCAAGGGGTTATATTTGTGTGAATGAGTTGTTCTAACCATGTAAATATCAGCCAGAATCATTCCTTATTTTTTAAGCATTGTCGCACAAGTGTCGTCATGGTCGTCGCAAAGTGTACCTTTAGTATCGCACTTGTCGTAAAGTCATCGCAAAGTTTTCAGATTGATGGAACAATGTTGTTTACATGTTCCAGATGATATATTTTGTTGTGTTTTCAAATTATTTCAAGTGTGAGATCAAAAACAAGTCATATCATTGTTCTCATCAATCTCATGGGTCCCACACTAAGCCAATTTTCGAGAATTTCCCAGCAACCTAGCCTCATCTGGCCTTCCTCAAATGTGAATTGCACATTTCCAACTCTCAAGCTATAATATTTTCCTTTGAAACTATGTAATGCGTAGTTCCTGCCTCCTAGGACTATTTTACTGCGCATTTCCAGTGCTCAATGCTGACCTTGCCTCCCAGAACTGCGCAATTCATCTTCCCAACCTAGCCTCAAATCCACACTACACAATATCTAGCCTCAAGCTCATCCCTTAATCTTATAAGCTACTCAATTACACAATTTTATAGCCTCATCTTCCTCCCATAACTATAAAATCCTCCCAATTAGTGAAAAACCTCGTAGCTAAGTTCACTAAGTCTATAAATTGCGCAGTTTGTCTCCCCAGTCCTTCCTGAACTGTGCACTGCATAGTCTCAATGCTCAAGCTTCACCACTGAATCCCTGAGATATGCAATGGTGTAAGAACTTATAATCATCTATCCTCTAGAACTTCACAATAGGTTGATCCAGTGTCCATCCCCTCAGTCTGTCACACTAAGATCCCATACTGTGTAGTTTCCTCCCTCAGCCCAGCTTGAATTGTGCATTGCACTGTCTGAAGCCTCAAGATTCAACCCTGACTACCTAAGTTGTGCAATTGTGTAGTTGTTGAGCCTCTTTCCCAACTTTCCTCCTGGTTCTGGCTTAGTTAGTGGATCAATATGAATCATCTTAGACTAGGGGTTTATCAGGCTGATGTCTTATTTTCATGAATGGATTATAGATGTAGGTACTCTATCATGATATGGAAAGATGATGAAGAAGGATATTGAGAAGGAGAACATGCTTGAAGAAACATATGGAGATGAAGAGATAAGATGATAATCAAGCAAGAAGATGAAGGAACACCAGAATATAACATAAGATTAACATCAAGATCACATGGAAGACTCCTCATCTTCAAGTCATAAGGAGGAGGAGGAAGAAAAACATGTACCATATTTTCAAGAAGACACAAATAAAGAAGAAACAAGAAGGAAATTTTGACACTGTCACATCAACATGCAGTCCATGTCATTAGTTTCATGTCATGTAATATCATAAGCCATCATATTCCACATCATTATTTTAGATTATGTAATTACCTATTCAAAGTGTATTGTAAAGTAGAAGTCCAAAGGGCACATTTAGAATATGAAGAGTCATGTAAAGTCAAAAATTCATAGGAAATCAATCAGTCACGAGGGTAGTCAAAGAGTCACCAGGAAGGTGAATCATCACCTCTTAATTATATATACACCCTCATTGTATGAGTAAAGGACTTTTGACCTTAGCTCCTCCCACAAGGAATTAGAGAGACAACCTAGTTCTTTTGGGGAGCAAGGAGTTGCTCCAACACTCCACTATTGGAGCTAGTGATGTTCATTGTATACATGTGTCTTGGAAATTTTACTTAATAACATAAGCCTTCAAGACCAACATGTGCTTCATGAATGGATTATGAATATTTGTAAGACTATTCTATATATTTTTTTATTTCAAGTTTTCTTTCATCTGTGCTGAATTAGTTGAAATATTTCGATTATTTTAGTACTTATATTATTGATAATGTGTTGTAATGTTTGTTATCATTGTCTTATCCTTGTGGAGTATTTCGTGGGATACTAGAAATATCTTTCTCATTGACTAGTTGTAATGATCGTCCCATCATTTTGTGGAATAAACCGCTAGATGTTAGACAAATCCTTCTTTTTTGTGTGTGTCTCAACTTAGTTGTTTTTGTCGCTACTAGAGATAGTCTCTGGGTCGACGAGGAGACCAATGCCTAGGCCATATTAGAAGGGTATTGAGTTGGACTTGACATGACCCAGCCTTTCTATTAAAGATTAATTTAAAAAACATTGGTTCATAACCTTTCCTAATTGGACATAAATAACAACCTTGATACCCATGAATCATGAAACAATATACAATTCATATAACATTCAGTCACAGCCATTCACACCTGTGTATGTAGACTTTGAATTACAGTATAGCAGAAGAAGAAAAGGAGATGAGAATCTAGCCTTTTGGGCTTAAAACACAATAAGAATCCAGCATGTTAAAAACTAGAATGAAGAGGTGAAGAGGAGAGAAAAGAGAAATTCATATATTTATGGAGTGTTTTTATGGCATTCATATTCTCTTTGTTCACATAGCATCTATCATAATATATGAATATAAAGAATTATTGAACATAGAGGGATAATCCCAGCAGCTACAGTAACATAAAATATGAGAAGTAGAAACATAAAATAATTCACGCATTGCACATAAGAATATTTACATACTACACATAAATTTGAGTCAAAATCGTGTTGAATGTATATTTAGTCACTCTGAAATGATACATTCACAGAAAAAAAAAATGTTGTAATCATATTTTAGGAATAGACAACACTTTTTCCCCCAAATTATGAACCCTTGTTCATTTTCACATTGATCTTGTTATAGGCCCTGAGAGAGAGTCTACTACTCAGATATTCTTGCTTGACCTCCCCAGTATATACATCATTGTCAAAAAATAAGCATGCTTAATAACACAACTAGATAACTGAAATTTAAAACATCAGACAGTAAACTAAATTTGCAAATAGAAAAGATAAAAATTAAAAATTAAAGGGTATCTCATGGGGACAATCGAGAAATTTTCATATATGATGAGGCTACTGTGAATGCTGTGAAGCTTGACTGGAGAGTGTGATAACTCAAACCACAGGCGAGAAGACGAAGTCTTCACATTTCTTCCACAGAACCAGAGAAGGCAGGGGTGTGTGAGAATACAACATGTATGTAGCCCTAAGGTGAGTCAGCTCTGAGTAATCCAGCCTAGCATGGAACAAATGTCTCACTAAACCCAGGAGGAGAAACTCTTTCCTTATATAACCCACTATGGTTTCTCCCTTCAATATGGACGTCTTCTCGTGGGAAGAGTCCACTCTGATTTTAGCTTCAACCAACCTCTTTTCATATGGTTCCCACTTCATGGATGCTCCTTCCTGATCCAAACAGGCAGGAAACCCCACCCCAATGACTCTCACAAACTCGTCATCAAATAACTCAATTCCTTTAACAACTAAGTCCAAGTAATCCTCAGCCTTGACTCGAGCATCTTCTTTCTGAAGCATCCTCATGACTTCCATGACAATACTCAACCAATCCACTACATCGATAGGCCTTAGTCCTCCATTTAGCCGCTCATTCAAAAATTGGATATATTTCCTAGAAATCAGAGAGATCTTCACTCCCACTTCACGACTTGATTCAAGTTGAGCCCTACATTTTTGAACTATGAATTTATTCTCATCTACTATCATGAATTATTCCCAATTTCTTCTCATCTTAGCAATGATTTCATCCCATATAATTTTCTTGGCCTCCACCAGGGACATATTTCCCTTGAGTTTAACCTTTAGCTCTACGACCTTCTAGTTAGCTGCCTACAAATTCATAGAGGCGAGGTTCACATCTGCTTTGGAAGCTACTAGTTATATTTATTTCTGGGATGAGGTTTCCTAGGCTCTATCTAAATCTCTCTCTATATTTTTTAGCTCACCCTCTGATAGTTTGAGCTCAGTCAATGCATTTGTGAGATGATCAGTGGGATTTTGAGGGTCCTCTTGTATGGTCACTATAAAAACATGAGTATCAACCTTTGCTTGTATATTTTATATTTGTCACTTAAGTGTTATGAATTCATCATTTATGTCAATTAAGTTCTTAACCAGAACTTCATTCTCCACTTCTACCTAGGCCATCTCCGGAGTTTGGATATGTTCACTGCCCGACATATTAATTTTATGCATTAACTCATCATTTTCCTGATGTGCTCTTTTGAGTAGAGCTTCAATGGTTGATTTTCCTTCAGGATTTGTGCCCTTTTTTGTGATCATATCCTTATAGGTTGAGAGCTGCAGTGTAAGGGCTCTGGAATTAGCCCTCTATTGCCTTAACTTGGTAGTTGTTTTTTCCAATAACTTTTTAGCCTTATTTATGGTCATAGTGTGATTACTAAGTTCGTTGTATAACATCTACCCTACCCGCTTGTGTGGATTTACCTTGTCATCCAAGGGGACTGGTGCTAGATTAATAGAGAGGTCCAAATTCATGTATTGCAACCTTGAAGGAAGTGACTGTGTTGATGGATGTTTCACCGATAATACCATTTGATCCCTCTCTATATCCATTGTTTAGATGACCCTAGTGTGGTATTTGTATACATGAAGAAATAAGTTTATCCTAAATTGTTCTGTCATTTTCTTGTTTCTCTGATTGGTCTCTTTTCCTGCATGCCAACCTTTGTTTTCACCAGATGAGCCCTCTTTGTCTCCTGAGACAACTTCTTGTGAGGAAGTGGAAGTTGTGGGTGAGGAAGGCCCTTCTAGAGTTACCTTGAAACTTGGCTGATTTGACCCTCGGTCCACCAACTTAATGAAATTCTCTTCTTCTCCTTCATCAGCCTCCCCTTCAGGTTCTTGGGTCCTAGCCTTTTTTTCTCACGTGCACTTGCTCCTCCTCCTCAATATCATAAATCATGTCAACGATCATTTTAGGTTTCTTTTCTCTAGCAGTAGGGGTTTTAGTCTCCATTTCTGTATTTAAAGGCTAGGAGTACATTTATCTTTCCATTCAATATCAGGTCTGGGCTCATGCATATATGTTGAATATTTGATATTTTCTCTCTTTTGAGCAATGACCCACTTAGGATCATAATACCACACATCCCCTTGTTGGAATTCCATTTTCTTGAGGGGTTATTCAATCACTGGGAACGCATGTCTTGAGTTGATGAGGAAGGGGCCTACAACATTTGCAATTTTGAACATGTACCCTTTCTTCACTAGGATAAAGTGTATCTGGTGTGATTTGAGGCACTACCTCATGAATTCTAGAGTAAATATTCTCATGGCCCGGAACACTGGCAGATGGTAATGGGGAAGCTTGCAACCATATATTATGAGTTTTGTATCGTCCTCGAATAAGTACCATTCCCCTATACAATCATCTTCATTGAATTGGAGCAGCTCCTTTTGTTCCAAGAACATCCAAGGTGGAGGTATACCATGAATAATTTCATAGGAAATGGACATGAATGCTGATATAAAATTATAGTAAACATCATCGTGAGGTTTCTAATGAATTGAGATGGTCTAGTCAAATACAGAATTGGCTTCCTTCCCTCTATGAGTAAATTTAGTCAAGCCTACACATTCAAACTTGTCAGCATGTGCGAACATGAACAAATAAAATAGTAATGAATAATACCAGAAACTAGGTAAGGTGGTCAAAATATGAAGCTGGGTTTTTACGGCTATGACCAAAAATGAAGGAATGTCGAAAAGGAGACCAGGATTTTCCATCAAGTACAAAAAACCCATACAAGAATTATTTACCCAACTAGCATCATCTTCCCCTAACATTCCGTAGATTACAGATAGGATGGGCTGAACTAGTTCCACAAATAAGGAAAGGGTAAATTTATATGCCATGAGGAGGCCCGATGAGTCTGGAACCATGATTATTTGAAGGATGTAATTTCGTCGTTCGACGGGAAGGCTTATGAAATGATACATGAGGGTTACCTCAGTGAACTCCAGTGGTTCAGGAGATGTATGGTAAAGAAAGGCCTCCCAAATGAGCTGAGGGGTAATATCAAGTATATTTTTTCGTTGAAAGGAAACAAAATACCCTATGTGCTCAATATAATCTTTGGAGAGCCATGAGACAAACATGGGGAAGTAGTGAACAGAGGGGGAAATTTGGTAATGCAGGCCAAATTTGACCACCTTGAAGAAGTCTTCCCCTCTCCATTTGTAACCCATTAGGTCGAAACACTTAAAATGCAAGTAAATCGGTAGATGGGGTCACGAATTTGGGCCTGAGTGTCCATAAGATTCTCAGGACTGGGAGTTGTTTTGACCTCGCATGCTCTGGGGTTTTCGGGGTGGTATTTTTCATTTTTAAAACAAAGATGAAATTGTAAACTTAAGTGGACGGGAAATGTTAAATACATGGCGACTGAGTTAGAGGCTAAAAGAAACATTGAGGGGAGTGTTGGAGCGACAAGTGGTCAGAGCATGGTTCTGTGTGAACACCTAACTGGCATACGTTTTGGAGGAATCAGACAATATTTAGACATAAAAGGTGGGAGGGACAGGCTATTTAGGTGAAGGTCGACGATTGGCGGGATGACGCAGATGTGACGTCACTGGAGTGATGTGTGTCTAGGTCGGGTTCGATGGGTTTACCGAGTAGGTGGCAGACATGTGGTGAATAAATGTCGATCATGTGCTTAATAACCTTACCTCTCTTTTCCGCCAGCTTTACCTCTTTCTGTTGTAGCATGTGGCACCAAAACATGTCATTGGTGGTCCCCACCACCTTCTAGCAAGTTAATAATTGATCTCAAGGACATGTAATGCCACGCCATAAACGATATCAGTAATTGATTAATTCCACTAAATTTTCAACTCTCAGGGGGTATAAATATTTAATCTCGATGCACCTTATTTCGCTGGTCCATCCCAAGATCACCTATGTTGAAAATCGACAGTGGGTTCTGCAGAAAGGCGCGCGGAAGATATAATCTCGGATTTGATATTATGTAGTGATTTTTGGAAACAATTGTGTACATGAAATTTATTCCAAAGCCTTTGTCTTCAATCTCGAGCATGATCATGGAGGGGGAAGCGGTCGACCACAAATTTTCAGAAAAAAATGTTATTTTTCTGGTGGAAAATATGAACCTAGTATAACATTGGCTCCATCTACGAATGGCATGTTGAAAGTAACACACTGAGAACCTGGGATCTTGGTGCCTTGTTCCTTTTGGCATGGATTTATTTTATTGAAAAAATTGCAGGAAAGGAAAGACAAAAATATAGAGAAAAACTCTAATGTTTACAAAGAAAAGGTATATCCAATGACATAGGGGTACCTTTTAGAAATCAAAGTAGAACTTTAGAAACTTCTCATTCACTGTCTGCTGAAGTACATCACCTTCTAAATTCTCCAGCATCAAGGTGTTGTTTCCTTTCACTTCAGTAGTTTTGAAAGGTCCAAACCACAAGGGTTCGAACTTTCCATGTTTCCCTTTGTATGCTATCCTCACATCCCACCTCACTACTAGATGCCCAAGCTGGAAACCTCTATCTTTAGCTTTTCTGTCAAACAATAATTTCATCTTGTCTTTATAGATGATCATCTTATGGTTTACCTGCTCCTGATTCTCTTGTATTTCCACCAGCTGGTTTATCCTTCTTGTTAAGGTATTGGGTTCCTCTTCACAATCCTGTAAGAATTTGGCTACCATCATTGCAAAATATATAGGGAAAACTATAGCCTTTCCATATACTAGTTCATAGGGTTACTTACCAGTGGATCTCTTGGTGGTAACTTTTCTTGCCCACAAGGAGAACCTCAGTTTTGAGTCCCAATTATTCTAATTTTTTGCTATAGTTTTCTTTAGTATCCTCACCAGGGTCTTATTCGAATATTCATCCAATCCATTCCCCTGTGGTTAATAGGTGGTAGAGTGACCTAGTAGGATGTTGTATTTTTGAAAAAAGTTCACAAAATTTTCTGATTTGAATGCTTGGGAATTATTTTTATCATCTTCTTTGGACAGTTGAACCGGGAGAGTATGTTTTCTTCCATGAATTTCATTATCGCTATGTCTGTGGCATTTCTAGATGGGATGGCTTCAACCCACTTAGTGAAATAGTCGGTCTCTTTCAGTATCCATATGAGCTGATTACTAGATGGGGGATGTATTTAAACAATAAAATTGAGTCCCCATTACCTGAAGGGTTCCTCCACATCAACTGGAATGAGAGGGAAGGAGGGTAATTTCTATTTTTCTGTGAAAATTCAACATTTATCACAATCCCAAACATAAGCGTGGACCTCTCCAATTAGTTTGGGCCAGAAGAAACTTCCCTTAAGTATCTTGTGTGCGGTAGATCTCCAACTATAGTTCCCTCTGTAGAGGTAGCTGTAAAACTTGTCCATCACTTGTTAAACTTCCTCTTCCACCAAGCATATGAGTAGGATTCCTACAGGATCCCTCTAATACAATTGGCCATTGGACATAGCAAGATTTTGAGACCGTAACCTCGGTGCTTGGTATTTCACTTTGTCAAAATTTGACGGACATCTCAAGAACAAAAAATATTCTACGATATATTTTTACCAAGGGGAGGTAAGATATTTCATTTGAATCTTTTGTGTTTTTGTCTCAATTCGCACCTGTGAATCTTGTTTTCTACTTCTTGCAGTGACTTCAACCAAAAAATTTATCCCCAACGCCTGACAGTTCACCTCTGATAGAATCTTGGCCAACCCATGTCCCTTAATAAGTTTCGCCAGTTTGATCTCCATCTCATATTCTTGTATTTTGGTAATCCACTTTCCTCTCTTTCCCTCTCTATGTCCTTGTACCAAGATGTCCTTGTACCGGAATGTTCTTAATAACAGTTGTGGGCACATAAACTATTATGCTAGACTAGAGAACGTAAATACTGAAGGCCTTGAGAGCTTTGACTAGGGTGTAAGCTTGCTTTTCTAAAATTTTATATGTTATGAAACCAACTCCAAAAATAGAAGAAAAGAGATATCAATGCCTTAGAAATAAGCCACTTCGAGGGGGAAACCTCCTTTACATTAAATAAATGAAAAATTCTTGGATGATACAAATGAAAAAACCTCCTTATATATATAGGAATCCATGGGGACACAATATAATCCTAGCCGACCTAACAATAATAATGTAAGGGAGCAATAATAATAATATGGGGGTTACAGGGGTACAACAATAACAATAACGGGGATACATTAATAACAATAAGGGACTACACTAGTAATATGGGGACCTAACATGCCCCTCTCCTTCAAAAAAGTGTTGTCCTCAATGCTTGAGTAGCTCTGGATGCTTCAGTATAAAAGTCTCATCCTCCCATGTAGAATATTCCATGGGTAATTTCTTCCACTTGATGATATACTCTAAAATTGATCTATTTCGTAGTTGTCGAGTTCTTATTTCCGTGACTGTTTCAGGTTCCAATATGATTTTTCCTTCCTCATCAATATCCAGCAATATTTTTTGAACTGGAAGTTTGTCTCCTATAACCTTATTTAAGCATGAAACATGGAAAAATGGATGCACTCACAAAGAAGCAGGAAGCTCCAATTTGTATGCCATAGTACCAATATTTTGAACCACCTTGTAAACACCATAGTATTTTGGCGATGACATATTATCCTTCTTAGCTTGCTTGAGGGACATTTTTTTATATGGATATCCAATCTCCTACATCAAAAATTCTCTTTATGCGATGTTGATCTGCCTGTTGTTTCATCCTATTTTGTGCCAAATTTAGGTTATCCTTTAAGAGTTGGATAACTTGTTGTTGATTCTCGATGTGATCTTCCACTTCTTGCACTTTAGAATTTTCTCTTAAAGATGATGTGATGGAAGGTGGATGATATCCATAAAGTGCCATAAATTGGGTCATTTTTGTTGTAGTATGGAAGTAAGTGTTATACAAAAATTCAACCAAAGGTAACCACTTTACCCACTGTGTTTGTTTATCAGATACAAAACAACGAAGATAACCTTCCAAACATTTGTTCACTATCTCAGTTTGACCATCGGATTGAGGATGATAAGATGAGCTATGAGCTAGTTGAGTACCCAAACAAGAAAATATTTCGTCCAAAAATTTCCAGTAATAATGGGATCTTTGTCGCTTACCATAATCTTTGGGTTTCCATGTAGATTTTGAATTGTTTCCATAAATGCATTAGCAACTGTACTTTCTTTGAATGGATGAGATAACGCACAAAAGTGTGCATACTTGGTAAGTACATCAACTACCACCATGATGACACTCTTTCCTTCGGAATTAGGTAAACTTGTAATAAAATCCATTGAAATCTCCTCCCAACGTTGACTTGGAATGGATAAAGGTTGTAGAAGACTCGGGGTCTTAATTGTCTCAAATTTATTTTGTTGGCAAACCAAACATTCTACCACAAAATTTTGAATATCAGATTTAAGGCCATCCCAAAAAAAATATTTCTTCACCCTGTGGTAAGTTTTTAAAAATCCTGAGTGTCCTTCTAAAGGAGAAGTGTGTGATTCCAAAAGAATATTTTGTTTTAGTTGGGAATTCTTACAAAGATATAAGCGATCTTCGTACCATAAGGAATCATTTTTCTAACTAGATGTATCAGATGTAGTAGGATCTTGCTACAACCTTTGAATGAGTGTCCCCACTTCTTCGTCCTTCTTCCATTCATCCCTTGCTTCAGTTATCCAATCTGGTTGGATAATAGAAATTTCACAAAGCAATGCTTCCACCTCTTCATCCTTTCTTGAGAGTGAATCTACAACAACATTTAGCTTCCCTTTTTTGTAAATGATTTCAAATTCATAACCCAACATCTTTGTGACCCATTTTTACTGCTCTTCTGAAGATAGTGTTTGTTCCAAAAAGTGTTTAAGACTATCATGACTAGTTTCTATCTTGAAGTGCCCTCCCATTAGGCAAGGTCACCATTTCTTTAGTGCATGCAGTATTGCCAACATTTCCTTCTCATAAATAGCTTTCTGTAAATACTTTCCTATGATTGGACGACTTTCAAAGGAAATGGGTCTTCCTTCTTGCATTAAAACAACACCAATTACATTTCTTGAGGCATCACATCCCACAATAAAGGTTTTTGTGAAGTCTGGCGTATCTAAGACTGGTGCTAGGCACATTGCCTCTTTAAGATGTTGAAATACCTTAGTTTCTTCAGGATTCCATGAAAATGCATCTTTCTTCAATAATGTTGTTAGAGGTGCTACTATTCTCCCATAATTATTAACAAACTTGCGATAATACCCTGTTAACCCGAGAAATACTCGCAAATGCTTTATGGTTGTGCGGACTTTTGATTCCTTAATGGATTTATGATGTAAAAATGAGTTGGATAACTTGTTATGTATTTCAAGAACCTCCCACTCAGCTAAACATAAAATATATAGCTTGTACTTGACAATTTCTAGAAATATTACTTGAAAGAGGTATGATTTTTAATTGTTTAAGTGTCTTATGTCCATTTGTTCTTGCTGAAATTTAACATGTATAACTTCAACATAATGTAGAAATAAAAAATTCACACACAACAACAAAATTAATCTAGGAATTCACCCGAATATCATGGGCTACGTCTCCTTTGAGCTTGGTCATCTTGACTTGGCTCTTTGGGATTATGGTAAAGTTTATTTTACAAGTTCCAAAATTAACTCCAATGGATACTAAACTGATACAAAGGGCTTATAATACCATTTATATCCTTATTATGGCTGTCATCACTCTGCAAACAACTTTAGGCTTCCTTAGACTCAATTCCTTTTGTCAGTGCACTAAGATACATTGAGCTTCTCCTTGGCACTAACTCCTTAAGAATTATGTTTTTGTCCCTGAAACCACACCTAATGTCTTAAGCACACATAAAACACTAAATATTGACTGATCGTTTGCTCAAAACGAGCACTGCTTCCCCAAACTAGGAATTCCTCCACTGTTCGCCTAGGGCTGCCCAAAACTTCCCTTCGGCTTCTCGAGCTCTAGAAGTTCTCAAATTTTTTTTGCAAATGCTTTCATTGGTTTCAAAAATTATGAAATAGTGAATATAGACTATTCATTTGCATAAAATGGCCTCCGGCTGCTTCGGTTTCGCCTCCAACACCTGTCGGCACCCCCTGGCACTAAGGTCACTAAAAAATTATTTAATAGGTTTTAGACCTATAGAAGTCCTCAAAGCTTATACAAACTATATCAATGGATTCAGAATGCTATTTTCAGTCATAAATTACTATTGGTTCACTGCATATGGTCTCTAGCTCCCCTGGCTAGGCCCTGAACTGTTGCTCCAAAAGTTGGCACTAATGGCCCCTAGAAATTTACTGAAGCTTATCGGCCTTCAAAAGTTCTCTACAGGCTATAAAAACCATTTCATTAGATTCATAACATCTTAAATATCCAAATTTGACTATTGGATCTCTGGATAAGGCATCTATCGCCCCTAGCTAGGCCTCAAATTGTTGTTTCCTCCTGGAGGCCCTAGTGGCCCCTTGAACTTCACTGAAGCAAAACCCTGCTCAAAAGTTCTCTGATGGCTCTGAAACCCACTCCATTGAGTCTGGAATGTTAGATATAGTGTAAATTGACTATTTTCACTCCCAAATTGGGCGAATCTAGCTCCAGATAGAGCCAAAACCAATTTTTCCCAGTAACCCCTAAAAATCCTCCACTAAAAATGGAGGGACTGGAGTTAACTCTAGTTAAAAGTGGAAAATCACCAAAATTTTCACGCTCACTCCATTTTTCCACTAGTTAAACCATGAAAATAAACTTTAACATTTGTGGGTTGGCACATGCCACCACACAATGCGGTCAGCTGACTGCAACCTCCAGCGGTAGTTACGAAAATCGTCAACTGTTGCTGTCGTGGTTAATCCACATAACATGTGACCACAACTAACAAAAAAACCATAAGCTACAGAGTGGTCAAGGAATTAAGCCCTTTTTTCTTGGCACTTGGGTGCATGAGGATGGGGCTGGCCACCTAAACCCCCAACGCAAAAACATTAAAACAAAAAATATATTGGCGATGCATATGATGTTAAGTAACACCTTGTGTCATGATGGCACACAGGCAGGCTGGGGGATAGCACGTCGTATGTTTGATTCTCACTGGCTGCAAAAAATTTTTACATGACCAAACCTGGGCCACGTGGCCGCCTCTAGGCCTGCCACGTGGCAGCTTTCTATTGGCCCGTGAATTTCAAAAGTCAACTTTTCATGCAATAAGACTGTGTCAAGTGTTAATTGCCCATTAGCCCAAATGGAATATTTCAGGGAATATTTCAAGAATATTCCCTAGAATATTTTAGGAATATTCACTGGAATAATCTCTTCTTAATTTCCCAAAAATGGCAAGTCAAACATGGTCAAAGTCCAGTTTTTGTAGTTTACTAGACTGTTCAAACCGCGATAACTTCCTCATACGATGTCGATTTTTCGAAACGTTCACGGTGCCATAATTGCAATGATGAGACCTTTTTGGTCACTCAGGTTCGGAACACTTCTAAACACTTTGAATTTTTAGCTATCATTCTGGACCATGATCCAGTTCTGATCACACCTCCCCATTAGGAATCTTTTGGACCCCAAAAGACTGATATATTGATTTTTACAGTAGATGAGAGTATAACACCCTTTTCTCTTCAGCCTCCAAATAGTTGCCTGGCATGGCCAGTACCTTTGAACCACAACTTGAAGGTAGTTGACACTTTCCTTCCTCGATGCGCTTGTCCTCCTGTCAAAGACTGTCTTCCTTGCACTCACTCAGAAATTTCTGGCGAGAAATTTGCAAAAGGTAGCTAAAAATCATTACCTTGATCATTGATCCAAGGTGGCGCAAACAAAAAAGAGATTACAGCATAAAATACGTGCATACATAATCGAAATTTTCATATGTACAAATGATTATGTCTTACTATGTTAAGAATTCCAACCACTTCTCACCAAGCCACTTCCACGATGAATTTTTCTACTGCAAATCATCTTCACGTGAAACATTCGTTCTCACTTCAATAATGGAATCCTTGGTTCCACCTTCACCAGTCTTTTTGTCCTCTTGCTGCATGTGCTTGGGATGACTAGTTAGATGCAAAGTCCAACATTGGGAGACAACATGTCCGCTCTTCTGGAAATATGTGAAAATCTTATGCACTTTCTTTGAAAGTTTCCTTTTCTTCTTTTGCTTCCTGTATTCCTTTTTCCTCATCCAGCATCTCGAAAAATCATGGTTAAATTGACCACAATATGCACATCAACTTTTTCTTCATTTTAAGCATGCAAAATTTTCATGCCTTGTATAAACACAATCAAATTTATTATGGGAATATTTATACCTCTTGTACTGCTTTACATGTTCATCCTTTTTGCCTTCATGAGGAGATGAACTCGTAGAGGCTCCAGCTTTCATTTGCACACTAACATCATCGTTCTTGTCTTGAAAAATGTCCAAACTCGCATGCTCACCATAAGCTACATGTCTACAATATTCTTGTTGCAAAAAAGGCTTAAAGCAATGGAAATAAACTTGAAAAAAAACTTGACATGTTTGCGTATTATAACTTGGAACAAAATTTCTTTTTGAAGTTGCCTACATGTCTTCATGGCTTTGGAGTCTTCGCCAATAGATTGCACATAACCAAGACCAAATTTCTTAGGTCACTCCTCAACCAAAATAGGATCAACCATGCCTTATGCATCCTTGTCTAAACCCTTGCTTTTATATCCCATTTTAAACATTAACTTGGACTCTATACCTCTTGAGTGATTTTCAAATGAACCAACACATTTTTCTGAAGAGGAAACTGAAGACAAATTTGAGTGAATTACCTCTGCTTCACGCATGTTCTTGGTCAAAGCCTCTTGGGTTTGATTGAGGTGCTTCTCCATATCATGTATTATTTGGAGAATTTCTTCCTTCTCTTGCTTCATAGAAAACAATTTCTCACGAAGTTCAGTGCTTTCTCTTCTATCTCCAAATAGAATATGCACCATGTCCTTCAACATGTAGAAGTCTCGCTTCATATCTTCCTCGAAGAATCTTGTGAAGGAGGAGGATTTTGAAACCACACTTGAATAAGTTTTTATCATGAATATGAACTAAATAACTTGAACAAAGTTCACAAAGCTTTCAAAAAAAATGACAAAGCTTTTGAACAAAATGGCTATAGAGACAAGCTCATATTCAAGCAGCCAAACAACAAACAACTGACAAAAGGGTTTGCTCTTCAAGGGTGGCCTAGAGGTCCTTTGGGTAAGGAATATGCCTTCAGCCCTTCTTCCTTCTTTTCCTCTTCTAGACTAAGCTAACATTAGCTCTCCCTTCAACTCCAGCAAACTCAAACAACAGTCAATTTGCAAACAGTAAAACAATCAATCTTTTGCACTGTTTAAACACCTTTCAAGTTATACAAGCAAGCTATTGCTATGTTAATCAAGAAAACAAGTGCTATGATATGAACCTGATATGAAAATGGGTTGGATAACTTTTTATGTATTTCAAGAACCTCCCAGTCAGCTAAACAATAAAATATATATCTTGTACTTGAAAATTTGTGAAACTATTACTTGAAAGAGGTGTATGATTTTTAATTGTTTAAGTGTCTTATGTCCATTTGTTCTTGCTGAAAATTTACATGTATAACAGCAACATAATGCAGAAATAAAACATTCACATGTAACATCAAAATTAATCTAGGAGTTCATCCAAATATCGTGGGCTACGTCTCCTTTGAGCTTGGTCATCTTGACTTGGTTCTTTGGGATTATGGTAAAGATTCTTTTACAAGTTCCACACTTAACTCCAATGGATACTAAACTGATACAAAGGGCTTATAATACCATCTATATACCTGTCATGGCTATCATCACTCTGCAAACAACTTTAGGCTTTCTTAGACTCGATTCCTTTTGTCGGTGTGCTGAGCTACACTGAGCTTCTCCTTGGCACTAACTCCTCCAAAATTATGTTTTTGTCCCTGAGACCACATCTAATGTCTTAAGCACACATCAATCACCAAATATCGACTGATATTTTTCTCAAAACGAGCACTGCTTCCCCATACCAGGCCTTCCTCCATAGTTTTCCCAGGGCTGCCCAAAACTTCCCTTCAGCTTCTTGATCTCTATAAGTTCTCAAAATTTTCTGCAAACACTTTCATTGGTTTCAAAATTTTTGAAATATGCAATATAAACTATTCATTTGCAGAAAATGGCCTCTGACTGCTCCGGTTTCGCCTCCAACACCTATTGGCACACCCTGGCACTAGGGTCACTGAAAAATTATCTGATGGGTTTTCGACCTCTAGAATTCCTAAAAAGCTTATGAAACCTATATAAATGGATTTAGAATGTTATTTACAGTCATAAATGACTATTGGTTCGCTGCATATGGTATCTAGCTCCCCTGGATAGGCCCTGAACTGCTGCTGGCAACGATGGCCCCTGGAACTTTACCGAAGCTTCTCAGCCTTCAAAATTTCTCTACATGCTCTTAAAACCATCTCATTAGATTTATAACATCTGAAATATCCAAATTTTACTACTGGATCTCTATATAAGGCCTCTATCTCCCATGGCTAGGCCTCAAACTGTTGTTGCCTCTTGGTGGCCTTGATGGCCCCTTGAATTTCACTGAAGAAAAAACTTGCTCCAGAGTTCTTTTATGGATCTAAAACCCACTCCATTAAGTCTGGAATGTTGGAGATAGTCTAAATTGACTATTTTCACTCCAAAATTGGTCGAATCTAGCTCCAGATAGAGCCAAAACCAATTTTACCCAGTAACCCCTAAAAATCGTCCACTAAAAATGGAGGGACAGGAGTTAGCTCTAGCTAAAAGTGGAAAATCACGAAAATTTTCATGCTCGCTCCATTTTTCTGCCAGTTAAACCATAACAATAAACTTTAACATTTGTGGGTTGGCACATGCCACCACACAATGCGGTCAACTGACCGCAACCTCCGGTGGTAGTTACGAAAACCCTCAACTGTTGTTGTCGTGGTTAATCCACATGACATGTGACCACAACTAACAAAAAAACCATAAGCTACATAGTGGTCAAGGCGTTAAGCCCTTGTTTCTTGGCACTTGGGCGCATGAGGATGGGGCTGGCCACCCAAACCCCCAACGCAAAAACATTAAAACAGTAAAAAAATCCGTGACGCATATGATGTTAAGTAACTCCTTGTGGTGTGATGGCAGGCGTGCAGGCCGGCTCCAAAATAATTTTACATGACCAAACCTGGGCCATGTGGCAACCTCCAGGCCTGCCACGTGGCAACTTTCTATTGGCCCATGAATATCAAAAGTCAACTCATCATGTAATAAGACTACACCAACTGTCAATTTCCCATTGGCCCAAATGGAATATTTTGGGGAATATTTCAAGAATATTCCCTAGAATATTCTCTTTTTAATTTCCCAAAAACGCCAGGTCAAACTTGGTCAAAGTCCAGTTTTTGCAGTTTACTGGACTTTTCAAACCGCGATAACTTCTTCATATGATGTCGGTTTTTTGAACCATTCACGGTGCCAAAATCGCAATGATGAGACCTTTCTGGTCGCTCAAGTCCGGAACACTTCTGAACACTTTGAATTTTTATCTATCATTCTGGTCCATGATCCAGTTGTGATCACACCTCCCCATTAGGAATCTTTTGGACCCCAAAGGTAGCTTAAAATAGTTTACTTGATCATTGATCCAAGGTGATGCAAACAAACAAGAGATTACAGCATAAAATACATGCATACATAATCGAAATTGGCACATGTACAAATGAGTATGTCTTACAATGTTAAGAAGTCCAACCATTTCTCACCAAGCCACTTCCACGACGACTTTTGTTGCTGCAAATCATCTTCATGTGAAACATTCATTCTCACTTCAATAATGGAATCCTTGGTTCCACCTTCACCAGTATTTCTATCCTTTTGCTGCATGTGCTTAGGACGACTAGTTAGATGCAAAGTCCAATATTGGGAGACAACATGTTCACTCTTCTAGAAATATGTGCAAATCTTATGCACCTTCTTTGAAAGTTTCCTTTGCTAATTTTTCTTCCCGTATTCCTTCTTCCTCATCTAGCATCTCAAAAAATCATGGTTAAATTTACCACAATATGCACATCAACTTTTTCTTCCTTTTAAGCATGCAAAATTTTCATGCCTTGTACAAACACAATCAAATCGATTATGGGAACATTTATACCTCTTGTGCTACTTTACATGTTCATCCTTTTTTCCTTCATGTGGATATGAACTAGTAGATGCTCCAGCTTTCATTTGTACACTAACATCATTGTTCTTGTCTTGAAAAGTTTCTGAACTTGCATGCTCACCATAAGCTGCATGTCTACAATTTTCTTGTTGCAACAAAGGCTTAAAGAAATGGAAATCAACTTGAAAAAAAACTATACATGTTTGTGTATTATAACTTGGAACAAAATTTCTTTTTGAAGTTGCCTCACATGCCTTCATGGCTTTGGAGTCTTTGCCAATAGATTGCACATAACCAAGACAAATTTTCTTAGGTCATTCCTCAACCAAAATAGGATTAGCCATGCCTTGTGCATCCTTTCCTAAACTCTTTCCTTCATATCCCATTTTAAACATTAACTTGGACCCTATACCTCTTGTGTGCTTTTCAAATGAACCAACACATATTTCTGAAGAGCAAATTGAAGACAAATTTGAGTGAATTACCTCTTCTTCACGCATGTTCTTGGTCAAAGCCTCTTGGGTTTGATGGAGATGCATCTCCATCTCGTGCATTCTTTGGAGAATTTATTCTTTCTCTTTCTTCATATAAAACAATTTCTCGCGAAGTTTAGTGCTTTGTCTTCTATCTCCAAACAAAATCTGCACCATGTCCTTCAATATGTATAAGTCTCGCTTCATATCTTCCTCGAAGAATCTTGTGAAGAAGGAGTATTTTGAAACTGCACTTGAATAAGTTTTCATCATGAATATGAACTAAATAACTTGAAAAAAGTTCACAAAGTTTTCAAAACAAAGGACAAATATTTTGAACAAAATGGCTATAGAGACAAGCTCTTATTCAAGCAGCCAAACAAAAAAAAACTGACAAAAGGGTTTTCTCTTCAAGGGTGGCCTAGAGGTCCTTTGGGTAAGGAATATGCCTTCAGCCCTTCTTCCTTATTTTCCTCTTCTGGACTAAGCTAACAGTATCTCTCCCTTCACCTCCAGCAAACTCAAACAACAGTCAGTTTGCAAACAGTAAAACGGTCAATATTTTGCACTATTTAAACACCTTTCAAGTTATACAAGCAAGATATTGCTATGTCAATCAAGCAAACAAGTGCTCTGATACCAACTTGATTCGAAAATGGGTTGGATAACTTGTTATGTATTTCAAGAACCTCCCACTCAGCTAAACAAATAAAAGATATATCTTGTACTTGACAATTTGCGGAACTATTACTTGAAAGAGGTGTATGATTTTTAACTGTTGAAGTGTCTTATGTCCATTTTTTCTCATTCAAATTTAACATGTATAAAAGCAACATAATGCAGCAATAAAAAATTCACACATAACAACAAAATTAATCTAGGATTTTACCCAAATATTGTGGGCTACGTCTCCTTTAAGCTTGGTCATCTTGACTTGGTTCTTTGGTATTATGGTAAAGTTTATTTTACAAGCTCCAAACTTAACTCCAATGGATATTAAACTGATCCAAAGGGCTTATAATACCATCTATATCCCTTTCATGGCTATCATCACTCTGCAAACAGCTTTAGGCTTCCTTAGACTTTATTCCTTCTATCGGTGCACTAAGATACACTGAGCTTCTCCTTGGCACTAACTCCTCTAGAATTCTATTTCTGTCCTTGAAACCACACCTAATGTCTTAAGCACACATCAATCACCAAATATCAACTGATAATTTTCTCAAAATGAGCACTACTTCCCCAAACTAGGCCTTCCTCCACGGTTTTCCCAAGGCTACCCAAAACTTCCCTTCAACTTCTCGATCTCTAGAAGTTATCAAAATGTTCTGGAAACAATTTCATTGGTTTCAAAATTTTTGAAATAGGAAATAAAGACTACTCATTTTTTCTCCAACACCTATCGGTACTCCTTGGCACTAGGGTCACTGAAAACGTATCTGATGGGTTTTAAAACTCTATAATTACTCAAAGGCTTATGAAACCTCTATCAATGGATTCAGAATGATATTTACAGTCAGAAATGACTTCGCTGCATATGGTCTCTAGCTCCCTTGGCTAGGCCCTGAACTGCTGCTGGAAAAAGTTAGCACTGATGGCCCCTGGAACTTTACTAAAGCTTCTCGGCCTTCAAAAGTTATCTACATGCTCTTAAAACCATATCATTAGATTTAGAACATCTGAAATATCCAAATTGGACTATTGGATCTCTGGATAATGCCTCTATCTCCCCTAGCTAGGCCTTAAAGTATTGTTGCTTCCTGGTGGCCCTGGTGGCCCGTTGAACTTCAATGAAGAAAAAACCTGCTCAAAATTTCTCTGATGGATCTGAAACCCACTCCATTAAGTCTGGAATGTTCGAGATAGTCGAAATTGACTATTTTCACTCCAAAATTGGTCGAATCTAGCTCCAGATAGAGCCAAAACCAATTTTTCCTTGTAACCCCTATAAATCCTCCACTAAAAATGGAGGGACTGGAGTTAACTCCAGTTAAAAGTGGAAAAGCACCAAAATTTTTGTGTCCACTCCATTTTTCCATAATTTAAACCATAACAATAAACTTTAACATTTGTGGGTTGGCACATGCCACCACACAATGTGGTCAGCTGACCGCAACCTTCGGCGGTAGTTACGAAAACCCTCAACTGTTGATGTCGTGGTTAATCCACATGACATGTGACCACAACTAACAAACAAACCACAAGCTGTAGAGTGGTCAAGGAGTTAAGACCTTGTTGCTTGGCGCTTGGGCACATGAGGGGGGGGGCTAGCCTCCCAAACCTCTAACACAAAAACATATAAACAATAAATAAATCTATGATGCATATGATGTTAAGTAACACCTTGTGGCGTGATGGCACATGGGCAGGCTGGTGGATAGGAGGTCGTAGGTTCGATTCTCGTCAGCTCATTTTTTTTTTTACATGACCAGACCTGGGCTACGTGGCAGCCTCTGGGCTTGCCACGTGGCAGATTTCAATTGGCCCGTGAATTTCAAAAGTCAACTCTTATAATACCATCTATATCCCTGTCATGGCTATCATCACTCTGCAAACAGCTTTAGGCTTCCTTAGACTCGATTCCTTCTGTCGGTGCACTGAGCTACACTGAGCGTCTCCTTGGCACTAATGTAATGTTCCTAAATTAGCTTCAGCTAATTGGAACATTAATTTTTCCTTGTTCATTTTTGTATTTCATGATTGATGAATAAAATGTGAAGGAGGACAATAAAAACTCCTTAAATCAAAGAATAAATACATGCCCAATGTGAAAAGGGATAAATCTGGGCCTTTTGTAACAAAATCCACTTGTGTGTGAACAGAAATTGGACCACCTTGGAGAACCAACGCAATTTTAGGAGAGGGATCCAATGTGAAAGGGGTTAAGTCCATTGAAGTGTTTTAGGGTTTGTGCACCCCTTCAAGTTATAAAAAGGAGGAGAGGGCTCATGTAGAGGTTATTGAAGTATTTTTGAAATAGAGTTTGCTTGAGCAACTCTAGCTCTCTTGGCTATTTAGCCTAAGGGAAGATAATTTCTTGTTTAGGAATCCTCCCTCCTTCCTTTAGTAGCTCTTGGAGGAGAATGTACTGAAATGAGCCACTATCAGGTTGAAGACTAAGCTCTGCTTGTTTGGACAGCGCTGGCCCATTGAGGGTTTAGCTGCTTTGCAGGTTGTAGCAAGTGGTATCCGAGATCTACAGAGATCTAGTGTTCTGGAGGAGTTATCTCTCAAGGAGGGTGTCTTGTGACCACCTGGAAGAGGCTCTCTCTCTTATTTGTATTTAGATATGTATTGTATAGCATGTGCTTCATTTTTATTGAGCTACTGTGCAGTCCCTCTCAAGAACTGCGTTTTCTGCACTTGGGGTTTTAATGTTATTTCAATTTCTGTGCAATGGAAGATCTCCAGTGATTGAGGCTTGCCTATAACTTTGTAAATATTTGAAGTAGCTACTGTTCTAAGATATTTCAGATCTGATCTCTATTATAATATATTCATCTTCAGAAATTCTGTGTATTATGCAGTCCTGTAGCTTATAATTCAGATCTACACTTATTCATGCATTATTTTGATGAAATCCCAAGGGGATCTTGTAGAAGAGGCTGAGTAGTTTCCAGTTTTGGTATGGATCTAATGTTACAGCCATAGATATGTTTTAGATATAAGTTTTAATGTTTAACTGTTGAAGCACTCATAGAGAAACGTTGTTCCTTCATTTCTGCAAATTTACATATGCCGGAGTTGCCTCTCTTGAAGAATTTATGCTATATTGTTCATGGGCTTTGCTGTATACTGAAGGGAGGATAATTTATATTTCTGATATGATGTATCTTGCTGTAATTTGGAAATTCTAAGCTGAAATCCTCTGATTATTTGGAATAATTGCGCAATTCTGGTTGCTGGGTTTTCTTGTTACAACAACTCTTCTCTTTAGCTGATTTTTAGCTAGTCAGCTTCGTGGGAGATCTGTTTCAGGGACTTAAACTCATTTTTTTCCCTAAAATTCATCATACAAGTCCCACACAGCCCAAGCTAGGGGAACCAAGCCCTAACCTACGTTATTTTTTCACCCATTTTCTTATACAACGTACTCACTGAGCCTCTTGTTGATTTTCCTGAAAGTGGAATTTCCTGCTTCTTCCTTGTTTGGTTTTTGCTCCTCTTTGGATCCATTCTTTAGATCTTTAGATCTAAGGATCCCAAGGGCTGAAAAATCCAATAGGAGTGTGATATTCCCTTACTTGTTGTGTTTCACCAATCTGCTATAGACAGAGTCTGGAACGGGCTAGGAAGCCTCTGGTTTTCACCCTCTCTTTAGAGGTGATATAACCGGTAAATGCCCTACCATTGTATCTATGGTTTAGATCTATTGGTGTGATTCCATAGTGGAATATCTTAAGATATTCCCTACGGAGCTTATTTTTCCCCATTTGGAACATTACAGTGGTATCAGAGCATGATCTCTGGCATAGCTTGTGAGATCAAGCTATCAGTGAATTAAGAGCAGAAGCAGAGATCAGATTGATGGAGATGATGAGATTAATCTCATCAATTTTCAAATCAGAAAATGGCCTCTCAAAGGAGGTTCAACCCATGGAAGGAGAAGGATGAAGTGAAACTCCAAGAGGGTTTCAAAGCAAAAGAAGCTACAGTGAAATTCCTAGAGAATTTGAGGAAGATGAAGGAGTACCCAGTACTTCTTATGATGTGTGTGAGAATTCAGCCACAAAATATGATTTAAAATGTTGTCACATCCCCACTTTCTTGCTGAGAGAAATAGGAGAAGAAGAAGGAATGACAGAAAAAGAGATTCCCTCACTCTTTTTCCAGACCTTGAAGGATATTCAAGAAAATATCAAGGAGATTGAGGGGGTAGAGACTTGTACCAGCGCTGGCACAACCTTGGAGGAGTAGCCTTCATGTTCAATGGAGGAAGACTACACAGTTGCAGAAGAAGTTCTTTCTTCTACATTTCACCAAGGTATGGTAAAAGATTCATCCGTTTTCATTTCATCCCATTGCATGGAGAGATCTACATTTCTATGTGTTGCTGATCTAGAACAACAGAATTGCACTGCGCTATGCAAGAGTAGTAAGGGCGGAATAAGATCTTCCCTTAGAGATATAAAAGGGGCTGAATTTCACAAGCCCTTGAGATGGATAAGGTGCAAAAGCATGAGGATACTGAGAGAAGATGGGGAAGAGGGCCAATCTAATTCCTATCTATTGCAGAAGGTTGATGCACCTAAAGAGGTGATTGGATTGCGCAGTGGAAGCATGGAGGGTTTTATCCATTCATGTATTCAGTCACCGCTAGATGATGTCTCATTTCTTGGAGACATTGCACCAAGGAGGCGACTTGATCAGCAAGGAGAGGTGAATGCTTCACATGGTGAGGCATTGCCCATGGATTTAAGAGAAGTGGAGACCTTGGGAGGTCTTGATGTAGTGTTGAGAGTCTTGGGTAGGCTCAAGGAGGAGAGAAGTAGTCTCTCAACATCATCCACACCCACTCTCATTTCAGTTTCTGCATTGTGGCAAGAAAAGCAAGGGAAGGATAGCAGCCTTCCCACATCGACATTTGGCATGGGAGCTATGCATGCCCATGACTCTTGGGAAGAGTTATTACAGTCTTCTCTCGTCTCTTTGAGAATGGAAGGAGGCTCATCTATGAGCTGCTCCCATTGCGTGAGCAAAAATTGTGGTAAGGGTGTTGATTATTTTGATTTATCTCATGTATACATGCATCCCTTAACCACATATGTGCAAGATGTTGCTCCAAGGAGGAGCAATTTTATTTTGAGGTTACATGGTCTACTTGAGGCCATGAACAATTTTGATAACTACTCCCTAGGACGACTTGGGGAGGAATTCTATTTTGGAGGACATAATTACATTGCCTCATCCATAATACACTTCCTCCAAGCTTATGAAGATATTGGGGCAGCATGCAAGTGGTCGGAAGACCACATTTTTCAGTAGTCTCTATTGCAGTTGAGGTCCAAACTGCGTTGGTTGCATATGAGGGATCATTTCCCTTCACATTTGTTGCATATGACAGCCAACATGAACTCTATTCTTGCTCCCTATGTTGCTAATATTTCTATTTTTATGAGGAGCATATGTGGGAGAGGAGGATTGATACATTGGATGAATGTATCCATTGGGAATGCACTCTCCCATATTCAATTGAATTTCAACAAGAGGAGGGAACTTTTTGTGGCTGCTGCATGGTACATTGTATCATCTTCTATAAAGGGGTCATGTATTGAGTTGTATCATGAAGGGGAGCCTCTCACATGGGAGAAATTAGAGCAAGACATGTTTTGCTTGATCTCCATTCAGCCAACACTTATTCTCCTCTATCATTTCCAAGCTTTAAAGAAGCTTATTTCAGTAAGCAAGTGGTGGGATGGCCACTTATGGTATCATGACTTGAGGTAGCAATATGATGGACATCACTAGTCTCAAGGGAGGGACTATTGTCACCATCCAGCACATCATATGGCACTTAGTCCTCATGTCTTTTGGAGCACATGTGGTGAAGGTAAATTGTTCACTATATGCCTAAGAGGGTGGGCAAGGAGGCTCACTGAAATCAATGAAGGAGGTCATGAAGTTTCAAATTCCTTTTGGCTTCATGGTGACCACATTTTTGCAACCTAGGATCCACAACTCCACATCCATCAATAGTGGGAAGAGGGACAGTGTGAGTTGGGTATATTCATCCCTCATTTCCAGCCTTGTAGCCCCTACTCAATGCACATCATGGGGATTAATAACTGTTTCTACAAGCTATCAAGAATGGATCCTTCTATTTGGATGATAGCATGGGTGTGGGAGACACTCATTGGGAAAAAATTTCCCCATGATCTTCATCACTCCTACCTGATGAGGCCCTGGAGCAACAAGAATATCACCACTTGTACCTCCTATTTCTCATGATGTACACTTGCTATCTTGCACTTGGAGAAGGTCATTGGAGGGAAGATTCATTTCTTACCATTTTCAGCCATGGTGGGATCCATTGATGAGGCCACAAAAGGGGAAGGAGAATTCCAGTTCTTCCTTGCAGTTGCTTGAGGACAAGCAACATTTGGGAGGGGGAGACTGTAATGTTCCTAAATTAGCTTCAGCTTATTGGAACATTAATTTTTCCTTGTTCATTTGTGTATTTCATGATTGATGAATAAAATGTGAAGGAGGACAAGAAAAACTCCTTAAATCAAAGAATAAATACATGCCCAATGTGAAAAGGGATAAATCTGGGCCTTTTGTAACAAAATCCACTTGTGTGTGAACAGAAATTGGACCACCTTGGAGAACTAACGTAGTTTTAGAAGAGGGATCCAATGTGAAAGGCTTAAGTCCATTGAAGTGGTTTAGGGTTTGTGCACCCCTTCAAGTTATAAAAAGGAGGAGAGGGCTCATGTAGATGTTGTTGAAGTATTTTCGAAATAGAGGTTGCTTGAGAAACTCTAGCTCTCTTCACTGTTTGGCCTAAGGAAAGAGGATTTCCTGTTTAGGAATCCTCCTTCCTTCCTTGAGTAGCTCTTGGAGGAGAATGTATTGAAATGAGCCACTATCAGGTTGAATACCAAGCTCTTCTTGTTTGGAAAACGCTAGCCCATTGAGGGTTTAGTTGCTTTGCAGGTTGCAGCAAGTGGTATCCTAGATCTGCAGAGATCTAGTGTTCTGGAGGAGTTCTCTCTCAAGGAGGGTGCCTTGTGACCACCCAGAAGAGGCTCTATCTCTTATTTGTATTCAGATCTGTATTGTATAGCATGTGCTTCATTTTTATTGAGCTACTATGTAGTCCCTCTCAAGAACTGCATTTTCTGCACTTGGGGTTTTAATGTTATTTCAGTTTCCGTGCAATGGAATATCTCCAGTGATTGAGGCTTGCCTCTCACTTTGTAAATCTTTGAATTAGCTACTGTTCTAAGCTATTTCAGATCTTATCTCTATTATAATAAATTCATCTTCAGAAATTCTGTGTATTATTCAGTCTTGTAGCTTATAATTCAGATCTACACTTATTCATGCATTATTTTGATGAAATCCCAAGGGGACCTTGTAGAGGAGGCTGAGTAGTTTCCAGATCTGGTACGGATATGATGTTACAACCATAGATCTACTGTAGATCTAAGTTTTAATGTTTAACCGCTAAAGCACTCATAGATAAACATTGCTCCTTCATTTATGCAATTTTACATATGCCGGAGTTGCCTCTCTTGAAGAATTTTTGCTATATTGTTCATGGAATTTGTTGTAGACTGAAGGGAGGATGATTTATATTTATGATCTGATGTATCTTGCTATACTTTGGAAATTCTAAGCTGACCTCCTCTAATTATTTTGCAGAACTGCGCAATTCTAGTTGCTGGGTTTTCTTGTTACAACAACTCTTCTCTTTAGCTGATTTTTAGCTAGTCAACTTCGTGGGAGATCTGTTTAAGGGACTTAAACTCATTTTTTTTTCCTGAACTTTATCACACAAATCCCACATAGCCCAAGATAGGGGAAAAAAGCCTTGAAATATGTTATTTTTGCACCCATTTTCTTATACGACGTACTCACTGAGCCTCTACTAATTTTCCTGAAAGTGGAATTTCTTGCTTCTTCCTTGTTTGGTTTTTGCTCCTCTTTGGATCCATTCCTTAGATCTATAGATCTAAGGATCCCAAGGGCTGAAAACTCCAATAGGAGTGTTCTATTCCCTTACTTGCTGTGTTTCACCAATCTTCTATAGACAGAGTCTGGAACGAGCCAGGAAGCCTCTAGTTTTCACCCTCTCTTTAGAGGTGATATAATTGGTAAATGCCCTACCAGTATATCTCTGGTTTAGATCTATTGTTGTGATTCCATATTGCTGTGATTCCATAGTGGAATATCTTAAGATATTCCCTACTGAGCTTATTTTTCCCCATTTGGAACATTACAACTAACTCCTTTAGAATTATGTTTCTATCCCTGAAACCACACCTAATGTCTTAAGCACACATTAATCACCAAATATCAACTAATATTTTTCTCAAAACGAGCACTACTTCCCCATACTAGGCCTTCCTCCACAGTTTTCCCAGGGCTGCCCAAAACTTCCCTTCAACTTCTCGATCTCTAGAAGTTCTCAAATTTTTTTGCAAACACTTTCATTGGTTTCAATATTTTTGAAATAGGCAATATAGGCTATTCATTTGCAGAAAATGGCTTCTGGCTACTCCGGTTTCGCCTCCAACACCTGTCGGCACCCCCATAGGGTCACTGAAAAGTTCTCTGATGGTTTTTCGACCTATAGTATTCCTAAAAATCTTATGAAACCTATATCAATGGATTCATAATTCTATTTACAGTCAGAAATGACTATTGGTTCGCTGCATATGGTCTCTAGCTCCCCTGGCTAGGCCCTGAACTGCTGCTAGCAAAAGCTGGCACCGATGGCCCCTGGAACTTTACCGAAGTTTCTAGGCCTTCAAAATTTCTCTACATGCTCTTAAAACCATCTCATTAGATTTATAACATCTGAAATATCCAAATTTTACTTTTGGATCTCTAGATAAGGCCTCTATCTCCCCTGGCTAGGCCTCAAACTGTTGTTGCCTCCTGGTGGCCCTGGTGGCCCCTTGAACTTCACTGAAGCAAAAATTTGCTTCAAAGTTCTCTGATGGATCTAAAACCCACTCCATTAAGTCTGGAATGTTGGATATAGTCTAAACTAACTATTTTCACTCCAAAATTGGTTGAATCTAGCTCCAGATAGAGCCAAAACCAATTTTCCCCAGTAACCTTTAAAAATCCTCCACTAAAAATGGAGGGACTGGACTTAGCTGTAGTTAAAAGTGGAAAATCACCAAAATTTTCATGCTTGCTCCATTTTTCTGCCAGTTAAAGCATAACAATAAACTTTAACATTTGTGGGTTGGCACATGCCACCACACAATGTGGTCAGCTGACCGCAACCTTCGACGGTAGTTACGAAAACCCTCAACTGTTGTTGTCGTGGTTAATCCACATGACATGTGACCACAAATAACAAAAAAACCATAAGCTATGGAGCGGTCAAGGCGTTAAGCCCTTGTTTCTTGGCACTTGGGCGCATGAGGATGGGGCTAGCCACCCAAACCCCCAACGCAAAAACATTAAAACAGTAAATAAATCTGCGATGCATATGATGTTAAGTAACACCTTATGGCATGATGGCATGCGGGCAGGCTGGTGGATAGCAGGTCATATGTTTGATTCTCGTTGGCTCTAAAAAAAAATTTCATGACCAAACCTGGGCCACGTGGTGACCTTCGGGCTTGCCACGTGGAAAATTTCTATTGGCCTATGAATTTCATAAGTCAACTCATCATGTAATAAGATTGTGCCAAGTGTTAATTGCCCATTGGCCCAAATGGAATATTTTGGGGAATATTTCAAGAATATTCCCTAGAATATTCTATTTTTAATTTCCCAAAAATTCCAAGTCAAACTTGGTCAAAGTCCAGTTTTTGCAGTTTACTGGACTTTTCAAACCGCGATAACTTCTTCATACTATGTCAGTTTTTTGAACCGTTCATAGTGCCATAATCGCAATGATGAGACCTTTCTAGTCACTCAAGTTTGGAACACTTCTGAACGCTTTGATTTTTCAGCTATCATTCTAGTCCATGATCCAGTTGTGATCACACCTCCCCATTAGGAATCTTTTGGACCCCGAAATACTGATATACGGATTTGTACATTAGATGAGAGTATAACATCCTCTTCTCTTCAGCCTCCAAACACTTGTCTTGCATGGCTAGTACCTTTGAACCACAACTTGAAGGTAGTCGACACTTTCCTTCCTGGATGCGCTTGTCCTCCTATCAAGAACTATCTTTCTTGCACTCACTCAGAAATTTCTGGAGAGAAATTTGCTGAAGGTAGCTGAAAATCGTTGCCTTGATTATTGATCCAAGGTGGCGCAAACAAACAAGATATTACAGCATAAAATACATGCATACATAATCGAACTTGGCATATGTACAAATGAGTATGTATTAATATGTTAAGAAGTCCAACCATTTCTCACCAAGCCACTTCCACAACGACTTTTGCTGCTGCAAATCATCTTCATGTGAAACATTCATTCTCACTTCAATAATGGAATCCTTGGTTCCACCTTCACCAGTCTTTCTGTCCTCTTGCTGCATGTGCTTGGGACGACTAGTTAGATGCAAAGTCCAATATTGGGAGACAACATGTCTGCTCTTCTAGAAATATGTGCAAATCTTATGCACCTTATTTGAAAGTTTCCTTTGCTAATTTTTCTTCCTATATTCCTTCTTCCTCATCCAGCATCTCGAAAAATCATGGTTAAATTGACCACAATATGCACATCAACATTTTCTTCCTTTTAAGCATGCAAAATTTTCATGCCTTGTATAAACACAATCAAATTGATTATGGGAACATTTATACCTCTTGTGCTGCTTTACATGTTCATCTTTTTTTCCTTCATGTGGAGATGAACTAGTAGAGGCTCCAACTTTCATTTGCACACTAACATCATTGTTCTTGTCTTGAAAAGTGTCCGAACTCGCATGCTCACCATAAGCTGCATGTATACAATCTTATTGTTGCAACAAAGGCTTAAAGAAATGGAAATCAACTTGAAAAAAAACTTGACATGTTTGTGTATTATAACTTGGAACAAAATTTCTTTTTGAAGTTGCCTCACATGCCTTCATGGATTTGGAATCTTTGCTAATAGATTGCACATAACCAAGACAAATTTTCTTAGGTCACTCCTCAATCAAAATAGGATCAGCCATGCCTTGTGCATCCTTGCCTAAACTCTTGCCTTCATATCCCATTTTAAACATTAACTTGGACCCTATACCTCTTGTGTGCTTTTCAAATGAACCAACACATTTTTTTGAAGAGAAAACTGAAGACAAATTTGAGTGGATTACCTCTGCTTCACGCATGTTATTGGTCAAAGCCTCTTGGGTTTGATGGAGATGCATCTCCATCTCGTGCATTCTTTGGAGAATTTCTTCCTTCTCTTCCTTAATAGAAAAAAATTGCACACAAAGTTCAGTGCTTTCTCTTCTATCTCCAAACAAAATCTGCACCATGTCCTTCAAGATGTATAAGTCTCGCTTCATATCTTCCTCGAAGAATCTTGTGAAGAATGAGGATTTTGAAACCGCACTTGAATAAGATTTCATCATGAATATGAGCTAAATAACTTGAACAAATTTCACAAAGTTTTCAAAACAAAGGAAAAAGCTTTTGAACAAAATGGCTATAGAGACAAGCTCTTATTCAAGCAGCCAAACAACAAACAACTGACAAAAGGGTTTGCTATTCAAGGGTGGCCTAGAGGTCCTTTGGGTAAGGAATATTCCTTTAGCCCTTCTTCCTTCTTTTCCTCTTCTAGACTAAGCTAACAGTAGCTCTCCCTTCACCTCCAGCAAACTCAAACAACAATCAGTTTGCAGACAGTAAAACGGTCAATCTTTTGCACTGTTTAAACACCTTTCAAGTTATACAAGCAATCTATTTCTATGTCAATCAAGAAAAAAAGTGCTCTGATACCAACCTTATTTGAAAATGGGTTGGATAAATTGTTATGTATTTCAAGAACCTCCCACTTAGCTAAACAAATAAAAGATATATCTTGTACTTGACAATTTGCGGAACTATTACTTGAAAGAGGTGTATGATTTTTAACTGTTTAAGTGTCTTATGTCCATTTTTTCTCATTAAAATTTAACATTTATAACAGCAACATAATGCAGCAATAAAAAATTCACACGTAACAGGAAAATTAATCTAGGAGTTCACCCAAATATCGTGGGCTACGTCTCCTTTAAGCTTGGTCATCTTGACCTGGCTCTTTGGGATTATGGTAAATTTTCTTTTACAAGTTTCACACTTAACTCCAATGGATATTAAACTGATCCAAAGGGCTTATAATACCATCTATATCCCTTTCATGGCTATCATCACTCTGCAAACAACTTTAGGCTTCCTTAGACTCGATTCCTTCTATCGGTGCACTGAGTTACACTAAGCTTCTCCTTGGCACTAACTCCTCCAGAATTCTATTTATGTCCCTGAAACAACACCTAATGCCTTAAGCACACATCAATCACCAAATAACGGCTGATTTTTTTCTCAAAATGAGCACTACTTCCCCAAAATAGGCCTTCCTCCATGGTTTTCCCAGGGCTGCCCAAAACTTCCCTTCAGATTCTCGATCTCTATAAGTTATCAAAATGTTATGCAAACACTTTCATTGGTTTCAAAATTTTTGAAATAGGCAATATAGACTATTCATTTGCAGAAAAAGGCATCTGGCTGCTCCGGTTTCGCCTCGAACACCTGTCGGCACCCCTTGGCACTAGAGTCACTGAAAACGTATCTGATGGGTTTTCGAACTTTATGATTCCTCAAAAGCTTATGAAACCTCTATCAATGGATTCAGAATGCTATTTACAATCAGAAATGACTTCGCTGCATATGGTCTCTAGCTCCCTTGGCTAGGCCCTGAACTGCTGCTGGAAAAAGTTGGCACTGATGGCCCCTGAAACTTTAATAAAGCTTCTCAGCCTTCAAAAGTTCTCTACAGGCTCTTAAAACCATCTCATTAGATTCATAACATCTAAAATATCCAAATTTGACTATTGGATCTCTGGATAAGGCCTCTATCTCCCCTAGCTAGGCCTCAAAATGTTGTTGCCTCCTTGTGGCCCTAGTGGCCCGTTGAACTTCACTGAAGCAAAAACCTACTCAAAATTTCTCTGATGGATCTGCAACTTAATCCATTAAGTATTTACTGTTGGAAATAGGCGAAATTGACTATTTTCACTCCAAAATTGGTTGAATATAGCTCTAGATAGAGCCAAAACCAATTTTCCCCAGTAACCCCTAAAAATCCTCCAGTAAAAATGGAGGGACTGGAGTTAACTCTAGTTAAAAGTGGAAAAGCACCAAAATTTTCGCGCTCGCTCCATTTTTCCGCAAGTTAAACCATAACAATAAACATTTGTAGGTTGGCACATGCCACCACACAATGTGGTCAGCTGATAGCAACCTCCAGCGGTAGTTACGAAAACCCTCAACTGTTGTTGTCGTGGTTAATCCATGTGACATGTGACCACAACTAACAAAAAAACTGCGAGCTGTAGAGTGGTCAAGGAGTTAAGACCTTGTTGCTTGGCGCTTGGGCGCATGAGGGGGGCGCTAGCCTCCCAATCCCCCAATGAAAAAAAATTAAAACAATAAATAAATCTGCAACACATATGATGTTAAGTAACACCTTGTGGCGTGATGGCACGCGGGCAGGCTAGTGGATAGGAGGTCGTAGGTTCGATTCTCGTTGGCTCAAATTTTTTTTTTACATGACCAGACCTGGGCTATGTGGCAGCCTTCGAGCTTGCCACGTGGAAGATTTCAATTGGCCCGTGAATTTCAAAAGTCAACTCTTATAATACCATCTATATCCCTGTCATGGCTATCATCATTCTGCAAATAGCTTTAGGCTTCCTTAGACTCGATTCCTTCTGTCGGTGCACTGAGCTACACTGAGCTTCTCCTTGGCACTAACTCCTTCAAAATTATGTTTCTATCCTTGAAACCACACCTAATGTCTTAAGCACACATCAATCACCAAATATCGACTGATCGTTTTCTCAAAACGAGCACTGCTTCCCCATACTAGGCCTTCCTCCACAGTTTTCCTATGGCTGCCCAAAAATTCCCTTCAACTTCTCGATCTCTAGAAGTTCTCAAAATTTTTTGCAAACACTTTCATTGGTTTCAAAATGTTTGAAATAGGCAATATAGACTATTCATTTGCAGAAAATGGCCTCCGACAACTCTGGTTTCGCCTCCAACACCTATCGACACCCCTTAGCACTAGAGTCACTAAAAAATTATCTGATGGGTTTTCGACATCTAGAATTCCAAAAAATCTTATGAAACCTCTATCAATGGATTCATAATGCTATTTACAGTCATAAATGACTATTGGTTCACTGCATATGGTCTCTAGCTCCCCTGGCTAGGCCTTGAACTGCTGCTGGAAAAAGCTGGCACCGATGGCCCCTGGAACTTTACTGAAGCTCATCGGCCTTCAAAATTTCTCTACATGCTCTTAAAACCATATCATTAGATTTATAACATCTGAAATATCCAAATTTGACTATTGGATCTCTAGATAAGGCCTCTATCTCTCTTGGCTAGGCCTCAAACTGTTGTTACCTCCTGGTGGCCCCTTGAACTTCACTGAAGAAAAAAATTGTTCCAAAGTTCTCTCATGGATCTGCAACCCACTCCATTAATTTTGGAATGTTGGAGATAGTCGAAATTGACTATTTTCACTCCAAAATTGGTCGAATCTAGCTCCAGATAGAGCCAAAACCAATTTTGCCCAATAAACCCTAAAAATCCTCCACCAAAAATGGAGGGAATAGAGTTAGCTCCAATTGAAAGTGGAAAATAACAAAAATTTTCATGCTCGCTCCATTTTTCTACTAGTTAAACCATAAAAATGAACTTTAACATTTGTGGGTTGGCACATGCCACCACACAATTCGGCCAGCTGACCGCAACCTCCGGCGGTAGTTACGAAAACCCTCAACTGTTGATGTCGTGGTTAATCCACATGACATGTGACCACAACTAACAAAAAAAACATAAGCTACAGAGTGGTTAAGGCGTTAAGCCCTTGTTTATTGGCACTTGGGTGCATGAGGATGGGGCTGGCCACCCAAACCCCAACTCAAAAGCATTAAAACAATAAATAAATCCGTGATGCATATGATGTTAAGTAACACCTTGTGGCGTGATGGCATATGGGCAGGCTGGTGGATAGCAGGTCGTATGTTTGATTCTCGCTGACTCCAAAAAAATTTTACATGACAAAACCTGGGCCACATGGCGGCCTCTGGTCCTGTCACGTGGTAACTTTCTATTGGCCCATGAATTTCAAAAGTCAACTATTCATGTAATAAGACTGCGCCAAGTGGCAATTTCCCATTGGCCCAAATGGAATATTCTGGGGAATATTTTAGGAATATTCCCTAGAATATTCTCTTTTTAATTTCCCAAAAATTCAAAGTCAAACTTGGTTAAAGTCCAATTTTTGCAGTTTACTAGACTTTGCAAACTGCGATAACTTCTTCATACGATGTCAATTTTTCGAACCGTTTGTGGTGGCAGAATCGCAATGACGAGACCTTTCTGGTCGCTCAAGTTTGGAACACTTCTGAACACTTTGAATTTTTAGCTATCATTCTAGTCCATGATCCAGTTATGATCACACCTCCCCATTAGGAATCTTTTTGACCCCAAAAGACTGATATACTGATCAGTACAGTAGATGAGAGTACATCACCCTCTTCTCTTCAACCTCCAAACACTTTCCTTGCATGGCTAGTACCGTTGAACCACAACTTGAAGGTAGTTGACACTTTCCTTCCTAGATGCACTTTTCTTCTTGTCAAGAACTGTCTTCCTTGCACTCACTCAGAAATTTCTGGCGAGAAATTTGCAAAAGGTAGCTGAAAATCATTGCCTTGATCATTGATCCAAGGTGGCAAAAAAAAACAAGAGATTACACCATAAAATACATGCATACATAACCGAAATTTGCATATGTATAGATGAGTATGTCTTATTGTGTTAATAAGTCCAACCACTTCTCACCAAGCCACTTCCATGATGAATTTTGCTGCTACAAATCATCTTCATGTGAAACATTCGTTCTCACTTCAATAATGGAATCCTTGGTTCCACCTTTTCTAGTCTTTCTTTCCTCTTGCTGCATGTGCTTGGGACGACTAGTTAGATGCAAAGTCCAACATTGGGAGATGACATGTCCCCTCTTCTGGAAATATGTGCAAATCTTATGCTAATTATTTGAAGTTTCCTTTGCTTCTTCTTCTTCCTGTATGCCTTATTACTCATCCAGCATCTCGAAAAATCATGGCTAAATCGACCACAATATGCACATCAACTTTTTCTTCCTTTTAAGCATGAAAAATTGTCATTCCTTGCATAAGCACAACAAATTGATTATGGGAAGATTTATATCTCTTGTGCTGCTTTGCATGTTCATCCTTTTTTCCTTCATGAGGAGATGAACTAGTAGAGGCTCCAACTTTCATTTTCGGACTAACATCATCGTTCTTGTCTTGAAAACTATCCGAGCTCGCATGCTCACCATAAGCTGCATGTTTACAATCTTCTTGCTGCATCAAAGGCTTAAAGAAATGGAAATAAACTTGAAAAAAAACTTGACATGTTTGTGTATTATAACTTGTAACAAAAGTTCTTTTTGAAGTTGCCTCACATGCCTTAATAGCTTTGGAGTCTTCGCCATTAGATTTCACATAGCCAAGACCAAATTTCTTAGGTCATTCCTACACCAAAATAGGATCAACCATGCCTTGTGCATCCTTGCCTGAAACCTTGCCTTCATATCCCATTTTAAACATTAACTTGGACCCTATACCTCTTGTGTGCTTTTCAAATTAACCAACACATTTTTCTGAAGAGGAAACTGAAGAAAAATTTGAGTGAATTATCTCTGCTTCACGCATGTTCTTTGTCAAAGCCTCTTGGGTTTGATGGAGCTACATCTCCATCTCATGCATTCTTTGGATAATTTATTCCTTCTCTTGCTTCATAGAAAATAATTTCTTACAAAGTTCAGTGCATTCTCTTTTATCTTCAAACAGAATCTGCACCACGTCCTTCAAGATGTAGAAGTCTCGCTTCATATCATCCTCGAAGAATCTTGTGAAGGAGGAGGATTTTGAAACCTCAATTGAAGAAGTTATCATCATGAATATGAATTAAATAACTTCAACAAAGTTCACAAAGCTTTCAAAACAAATGACAAAGCTTATGAACAAAATGGCTATAGAGACAAGCTCTTATTCAAGCAGCCAAACAACAAACAAATGACAAAAGGGTTTTCTCTTCAAGGGTGGCCTTGAGGTCCTTTGGGTAAGGAATATTCCTTCAGCCCTTATTACTTCTTGTCCTCTTCTAGATTAAGCTAATATTAGCTCTCCCTTCACCTCCAGCAAACTCAAACAACAGTCGGTTTGTAAACAGTAAAACAGTCAATCTATTGCACTGTTTAAATGCCTTTTAAGTAATACAAGCAAGCTATTGCTATGTCAATCAAGAAACCAAGTGCTCTGATACCAACGTGATTTGAAAATGGGTTGGATAACTTTTTATGTATTTCAAGAACCTCCCACTCAGCTAAACAAATAAAATATCTAGCTTGTACTTGACAATTTTCAAAATTATTACTGGAAAGAGGTGTATGATTCTTAATTGTTTAAGTGTCTTATGTCCATTTGTTCTTGTTGAAATTTAACATGCATAACAACAAGATAATGAAAAAATAAAACATTCACACATAATAGAAAAATTAATCTAGGATTTCACTCGAATATCGTGGGCTTCGTCTCCTTTGAGCTTGGTCATCTTGACTTGGCTATTTGGGATTATGGTAAAGTTTCTTTTAAAAGTTCCACACTTAACTCCAATGGATACTAAACTGATCCAAAGGTCTTATAATATCATCTATATCCCTGTCATGGCTGTCATCACTCTGCAAACAACTTTAGGATTCCTTAGTCTCGATTCCTTCTGTCGGTGCACTGAGCTACACTAAGCTTCTCCTTCACACTAACTCCTTCATAATTATATTTTTGTCCCTGAAACCACACCTAATGTCTTAAGCACACATCAGAAACCAAATATTGGCTGATCGTTTGCTCAAAACGAGCACTGCTTCCCCAAACTAGGCCTTCCTCCACGGTTTGCCCATGGCTGTCCAAAAATTCCCTTCACCTTCTCAAGCTCTAGAAGTTCTCAAATTTTTCCAGAAAAAATTTAATTGGTTTCAAAATTTCTGAAATAGGCAAGATCGACTATTCATTTGTAGAAAATGGCCTCTGGCTGCTCCAGTTTCGCCTCCAACACCTTTCGGCACCCCTTGGCACTAGGGTCATTGAAAAATTATCTGATGGGTTTTCAACCTCTATAAGTCCTAAAAATCTTATGAAACCTATATCAATATATTCAGAATGCTATTTATATTTAGAAATGACTATTGGTTCGCTACATATGGTCTCTAGCTCCCCTGGCTAGGCCCTGATCTGCTGCTGGAAAAAGATGGCATTGATGGCCCCTGGAACTTTACTGAAGCTTCTCAGCCTTAAAATTTCTCTACAAGCTCTTAAAACCATCTCATTAGATTCAAAACATCTGAAATATCCAAATTTGACTATTGGATCTTTGGATAAGGCCTCTATCTCCCTTGTCTAGGCCTCAAACTTTTGTTGCCTCCTGGTGGCCCCTTGAACTTCACTGAAGCAAAAACTGCTCCAAAGTTCTCTAATGGCTCTATAGCCCACTCCATTGAGTTTGAAATGTTGGAGATAGTCGAAATTAACTATTTTCACTCCAAAATTGGGCGAATCTAGCTCTAGATAGAGCCAAAACCAATTTTGCCCAATAACCCCTAAAAATCCTCCACTAAAAATCGAGGGACTGGAGTTAACTTGAGTTAAAAGTGGAAAATCACCAAAATTTTCATGCTCGCTCCATTTTTCTTCCAGTTAAACCATAACAATAAAATTTAACATTTTTGGGTTGGCACATGCCACCACACAATGCGATCAGCTGACCGCAACCTCCGGCGGTAGTTACAAAAACCCTCAACTATAGATGTCATGGTTAATCCATGTGACATGTGACCAAAACTAACAAACAAACCATAAGTTGTGGAGTGGTCAAGGTGTTAATCCCTTGTCTCTTGGCGCTTGGGCGCATGAGGGGGGCTGGCCCCTTGGGGCTAGCCTCCCAAACCCCCAACGCAAAAACATTAAAACAATAAATAAATCTGCGATGCATATGATGTTAAGTAACACCTTCTGGCGCGATGGCACGTGGGCAGGTTGGTGGATATGAGGTCATAGGTTTGATTCTTGCCAGCTCTAAAACAATTTTACATGACCAGACTTGGGCCACGTGGCGACCTCCGAGCCTGCCACGTGGCAGCGTTCTACTGGCCTGTGAATTTCAAAAGTCAACTATTAATGCAATAAGACTGCACCAAGTGTCAATTTCCCATTGGCCCAAATGGAACATTTCAGGGAATATTTCATGAATATTCCCTAGAATCTTCTCTTTTTAATTTCCCAAAAATGGCTAGTCAAACTTGGTCAAAGTCTAGTTTTTGCAGTTTACTGGACTTTTCAAACCGCGATAACTTCTTCATACAATGTCGGTTTTTCGAATCGTTCATGGTGTCAGAATCGCAACGTTGAGATATTTCCAGTTGCTTAGGTTCAAAACACTTCTGAACACTTCGAATTTTTAGCTATCATTCTGGTCCATGATCCAGTTCTGATCACACCTTCCCATTAGGAATCTTTTGGACCCCAAAAGATTGATATACTGATTTGTACAGTAGATGAGAGTACAACACCCTATTTTCTTCAGCCTCCAAACACTTGCCTTGCATGGCTAGTACCTTTGAACCACAACTTGAAAGTAGTCAAAAATTTCCTTAGTGGATGTGCTTGTCCTCCTGTCAAGAACTGTCTTCCTTGCACTCACTCATAAATTTCTGGCGAGAAATTTACAAAATGTAGCTGAAAATCACTGCCTTGATCATTGATCCAAGGTGGCACAAAAAAACAAGAGATTACAGCATAAAATACACGCATACATAATCGAAATTTTCATATGTGCAAATGAGTATGTCTTAATTTGTTAAGAATTCCAACCACTTCTCACCAAGCCACTTTCATGACAACTTTTGCTGCTACAAATAATATTCATGTGAAACATTCATTCTCACTTCAATAATGGAATCCTTGGTTCCACCTTTTCCAGTCTCTCTGTCCTCTTGTTGCATGTGCTTGGGACGACTAGTTAGATGCAATGTCCAACATTGGGAGACAACATGTCCCCTCTTTTGGAAATATGTGCAAACCTTATGCACCTTCTTTGAAAGTTTCCTTTGCTTCTTCTACTTCTTGTATGCCTTCTTCCTCATCCAACATCTCAAAAAATCATGGTTAAATCAACCACAATACGCACATCAACTTTTTCTTCCTTTTAAGCATGAAAAATTGTTATGCCTTTCATAAACACAATCAAATTGATTATGGGAATATTTATACCTCTTGTGCTGCTTTTCATGTTCATCCTTTTTTCCTTCATGAGGAGATGAACTAGTAGAGGCTCCAACTTTCATTTGCATACTAACATCATCGTTCTTGTCTTGAAAACTGTCAAAACTCGCATGCTCACCATAAGCTGCATGTCTACAATCTTCTTGCTGCAACAAAGGCTTAAAGCAATGGCAATAAACTTAAAAACAAACTTGACATGTTTGTGTATTATAACTTGGAACAAAAGTTATTTTTGAAGTTGCCTCACATGCCTTCATGGCTTTGGAGTCTTTGCCATTAGATTGCACATAACCAAGACCAAATTTCTTAGGTTGTTCCTCAACCAAAATAGGATCAAACATGCCTTGTTAATCCTTGCCTAAACCATTGCCTTCATATCCCATTTTAAACATTAACTTGGACCCTATACCTCTTGTGTTCTTTTCAAATGAACCAACACATTTTTCTGAAGAGGAAACCGAAGACAAATTTGAGTGAATTACCTCTGCTTGACGCATGTTCTTGGTCAAAGCCTCTTAGTTTTGATGGAGTTGAATCTTCATCTCATGCATTCTTTGGAGAATTTCTTCCTTCTCTTTCTTCATAGCAAACAATTTCTCATGAAGTTCAGTGCTTTCTCTTCTATCTTCAAGCAGAATCCGCACCATGTCCTTCAAGATGTAGAAGTATCGCTTCATATCTTCCTCAAAGAATCTTGTGAAGGAGGAGGATTTTGAATCCTCACTTGAAGAATTTTTCATCATGAATATGAACTAAATAACTTCAAAAAATTTCACTAAAATTTCAAAACAAATGACAAATATTTTGAGCAAAATGGCTATAAAGACAAGCTCTTATTCAAGCAGCCAAAAAACAAACAACAGACAAAAGGGTTTTCTCTTCAAGGGTGGCCCTGAGGTCCTTTGGGTAAGGAATATGCCTTCAGCCCTTCTTCCTTCTTTCCCTCTTCTGTACTAAGATAATAGTAACTCTCCCTTCACCTTCGGCAAACTCAAACAACAATCAGTTTGCAAACAGTAAAACAATCAATCTTTTGCACTGTTTAAACACCTTTCAAGTTATACAAGCAAGATATTGCTATGTCAATCAAGCAACCAAGTGCTCTGATACAAAAATAATCTAAAAATGGGTTGGATAACTTGTTATGTATTTCAAGAACCTCCCACTCAGCTAAACAAATAAAAGATCTAGCTTGTACTTGACAATTTTTGGAATTATTACTTGAAAGAGGTGTATTATTTTTAATTGTTTAAGTGTCTTATGCCCTTTTTTTTGCTGAAATTTAACATGTATAATAGCAACATAATGCAACAATAAAAATTTCACACATAACAAAAAAATCAATCTAGGAGTTCACCTGAATATCGTGGGCTACGTCTCCTTTGAGCTTGGTCATCTTGAATTGGTTCTTTGGGATTATGGTAAAGTTTCTTTTACAAGTTCCACACTTAAATCCAATGGATACTAAACTGATACAAAGGGCTTATAATACCATCTATATCCCTATCAGGGTTGTCATCACTCTGCAAATAGCTTTAGGCTTCCTTAGACTCGATTCCTTCTCTCGGTACACTGTGATACACTTAGCTTCTCCTTGGCACTAACTCCTCCAGAATTCTATTTCTATCTTTGAAACCACACCTAATTTCTTCAGCACACATAAACACCAAATATCAACTAATATTTTTCTCAAAACGAGCATTGTTTCCCCAAGCTAGGCCTTCCTCCACGGTTTGCCTAGGGCTTCCCAAAACTTCCCTTCAACTTCTGGAGATGTAGAATTTCTCAAAATGTTTTGAAAACACTTTCATTGGTTTCAAAATTTCTAAAATAGCCAATATAGTCTATTCATTTGCAGAAAATGGCCTCTGGTTGCTCCGGTTTCGCCTCCAACACCTGTCGGCACCTCCTGGCATTAGGGTCACTAAAAACTTATCTGATGGGTTTTCGACCTCTAGAAGTCCTAAAAGCTTATGAAAACTCTATCAATGGATTCATAATTCTATTTAAAGTCAAAAATTAATATTGGTTCGTTGCATATGATCTCTAGCTCCCCTGGCTAGGCCCTGAACTGCTGCTGGCAAAAGCTAGCACTGATGGCACCTGGAACTTTACTGAAGCTTCTCGACCTTCAAAATTTTTCTATAGGATCTTAAATCCATCTCATTAGATTCATAACATCTGAAATATCCAAATTTGACTATTGGATCTCTAGATAAGGCCTCTATCTCCCCTGGCTAGTGTAGAAATTATATACAAGATGCATGTATATATCTAGATTCTCCTGATCTAACAATATTTATCCTCTTGCTAAATACAGAATCCTACCACTGTTAATCTTTTGCGGAAATTTAAATCTCAATTGCAAACACACGAAGCAATAAAAACAATCGCACATAACACAGTTGTTTAACGAGAAATCCTGAAGCTAAAAACCCCAACTATCATATATTATGTATCATGGAGATCATGTAACAATCTCATACAAAGCTTAGTACATCAAGCTCTCAGTACAATCAATCGTCATACACTAATCAAAATAAATCTGCAAATCCATGCATTGATTTCTTGCCACCTCATAGCCTACCTCCACTGCACAATCCCTACTGAAGAAGACCCCTGAATGAATTTAAATCCACCTTGCTTGCACTGCGCAATCCTCATTGGCAAGTGTGTGTGGTGCAATAAATGCATCACTATAGTCACAACGAATAATCCATCTTTCTCTTTCACCTATCTCTCCGCTGGGTCTCCACTAGATCTGACATGCACTATAGTTAATTTTTGTATTTGTCCAGTTGATTAATGAGTTATTATTTATGAATTAATTAACTAATTAATTCACTCCACTCTCACTAGTGTATCATTCAGTTAGACTAGATACAACTAGCTCAACTGAGTTTAACTCCATTAACTGAGTTAAAATGAATAAAAACTCCATGAACTACTCTTCCAACTCTGTCATAACTTTGCCACTTCAATTCTAACTGAGTGCTCCATGCATGAACCATTAGTAAACCCTAGGAATTGCATAATTCCTTCAACCCACTAATTTTCCAAGTCTGTAAACTGAAATTGAGTGCTCCAAGAGAATAAGTTGATGTTTATTGTCAGCTTATTATTAAGAGCTAATAATAATTGACACTTCTATTTTTAGATCAATGATCTATAAATAAAATTTTCCCAATATTCTAAAAATAAAATTTCATCTATTTTTCCAACTTGATCAACCATCCACAAATAGCATCCTGCAACTTCTGAAATATGATCACCATGTCTAAAAATAAAATTACACCTAAAAATAGCCTGTGGGCCCACTTAGTGAAGGTGACTGATTTTCACTAAGCTCATCATCTTGTTGAATCTCAACAGCTAGGCCTCAAACTATTGTTGCCTCTTGGTGGCCCTTATGGCCCCTTGAAATTCACTGAAGCAAAAACCTGCTCAAAAGTTCTCTGATGGCTCTGCAACCCACTCCATTGAGTCTGGAATGTTGGAGATAGTCTAAATTGACTATTCTCACTCCAAAATTGGGCGACTCTAGCTCCAGATAGAGCCAAAACCAATTTTGCCCAGTCTTTCAATAATGGAATCCTTGGTTCCACCTTCGCCAGTTTGTGTGTCCTCTTGCTGCATGTGCTTGGGACGACTAGTTAGATGCAAATTCCAACATTGGCAGACAACATGTCACCTCTTCTAGAAATATGTGCAAATCTTATGCACCTTATTTGAAAGTTTCCTTTGCTTCTTTTGCTTCTTGTATGCCATCTTCTTCATCCAACATCTCGAAAAATCATGGTTAAATCGACCACAATATGCACATCAAATTTTTCTTCCTTTTAAGCATTCAATATTGTCATGCGTTGCATAAACACAATAAAATTGATTATGGGAAGATTTATACCTCTTGTGCTGATTTTCATGTTCATCCTTTTTTCATTCATGAGGAGATGAACTAGTAGAGGCTCCAACTTTCATTTGCAGAAAAACATCATCGTACTTTTCTTGAAAACTATCCGAACTTGCATGCTCACCATAAGCTGCATGTATACAATCTTCTTACTGCAACAAAGGCTTAAAGAAATGGCAATCAACTTGAAAACAAACTTTACATGTTTGTGTATTATAACTTGAAACAAAAGTTCTTTTTGAAGTTGCCTCACATGTTTTCATGGATTTGGAGTCTTCGCCATTAGATTGCACATAACCAAGACCAAATTTCTTAGGTTGTTCCTCAACCAACATAGGATCAACCATGACTTGTGCATCCTTGCCTAAACCCTTGCCTTAATATCCCATTTTAAACATTAACTTGGACCCTATACCTCTTGTGTTATTTTCAAATGAACCAACATATTTTTCTGAAGAGGAAACTGAAGAAAAATTTGAGTAAATTACCTCTGCTTCACGCATGTTCTTGGTTAAAGCCTCTTGGGTTTGATGGAGTTGCATCTCCATCTCATGCATTCTTTGGATAATTTCTTCCTTCTCTTGCTTCATATCAAACAATTGCTCACGAAGTTCAGTGATTTCTCTTCTATCTTCAAACAGAATATGCACCATGTCCTTCAAGATGTAGAAGTCTCGCTTCATATCGTCCTCAAAGAATCTTGTCAAGGAGGAGGATTTTGAAACCTCACTTGAAGAAGTTTTCATCATGAATATGAACTAAATAAATTCAAAAAAGTTCACAAATTTTTCAAAACAAATGAAAAATCTTTTGAGCAAAATTTCTATAAAGACAAGCTCTTATTCAAGCAACCAAACAACAAACAACTGACAAAAGGGTTTTCTCTTCAAGGGTGGCCTTGAGGTCCTTTAGGTAAGGAATATGCCTTCACCCATTCTTCCTTCTTGTCCTATTTTGTACTAAGATAACATTAGCTCTCCCTTCACCTCCAGCAAACTCAAAAAACAGTTAGTTTGCAAACAATAAAACAATCAATCTTTTGCACTGTTTAAACACCTTTCAAGTTATACAAGAAAGCTATTTCTATGTCAATCAAGCAACCAAGTGCTATAATACCAACCTGATCTGAAAATGGGTTGGATAAATTCTTATGTATTTCAAGAACCTCCCACTCAGCTAAACAAATAAAAGATTTAGCTTGTACTTGACAATTTGCGGAATTATTACTTGAAAGAGGTGTATGATTTTTAACTGTTTAAGTGTCTTATGTCCATTTTTTCTTGCTAAAATTTAACATATCTAACAAAAACATAATGCAACAATAAAAAATTCACACATAACAACAAAATTAATCTAGGAGTTCACCTGAATATCGTGGGCTACATCTCATTTAAGCTTGGTCATCTTGACTTGGCTCTTTGGGATTATGGTAAAGTTTCTTTTACAAGTTCCACACTTAAATCCAATGGATAATAAACTGATCCAAAGGGCTTGTAATACCATCTATATCCCTATCATGGTTGTCATCACTCTGCAAATAACTTTAGGCTTCCTTAGACTCGATTCCTTTTATCGGTGCACTGAGCTACATTGACCTTCTCCTTGGCACTAACTCCTTCAGAATTATGTTTCTATCCCTGAAGCCACACCTAATGTCTTTATAAACATTAGACACCAAATATCTACTGATCGTTTGCTCAAAACGAACATTGCTTCCCCAAGCTAGGCCTTCCTCCACGGTTTGCCTAGGGCTGCCCAATACTTCCCTTCAGCTTCTTGAGCTCTAGAAGTTCTCAAAATGTTATAAAAAAAATTTCATTGGTTTAAAAATGTCTAAAATAGCCAAGATGGACTATTCATTTTCAAAAAATGGTCTCTGGCTGCTCCTTTTTCGCCTCCAACACCTGTTAGCACCCCCTGGCACTAGGGTCACTGAAAAATTATCTGATGGGTTTTTGACCTCTAGAAGTCATAAAAAGCTTATGAAACCTATATAAATGGATTCAGAATTCTATTTACAGTCAGAAATGACTATTGGTTCGCTGCATATGGTCTCTAGCTCCCCTGGCTAGGCCCTGAACTGCTGCTGGCAAAAGCTAGCACTGATGGCCCCTAGAAATTTACTGAAGCTTCTTGGCCTTAAAAATTTATATACAAGATCTTAAAACCATATAATTAGTTTTATAACATCTGAAATATTCAAATTTTACTATTGGATCTCTGGATAAGGCCTCTATCTCCCCTGGTTAGGCCTCAAACTGTTGTTGCCTCCTGGTGGCCCTAGTGGCCCCTTGAACTTCACTGAAGCAAAAACCTGCTCAAAAGTTCTCTAATGGATCTGAAACCCACTCAATTGAGTCTAGAATGTTGGAGATAGTCTAAATTGACTATTTTCACTCCAAAATTGGGCGAATATAGCTCCAGATAGAGCCAAAACCAATTTTTCCCAATAACCCCTAAAAATACTCCACTAAAAATCGAGGGACTAGAGTTAATTCCAGTTAAAAGTGGAAAATCACCAAAAAATTTGCGCTCGCTCCATTTTTCCACCAGTTTAACCATAAAAATAAACTTTAACATTTGTGGGTTGGCACATGCCACCACACAATGCGGTCATCTCACTGCAACCTCCGGCGGTAGTTACGAAAACCCTCAATTTTTGTTGTCGTGGTTAATCCACGTGACATGTGACCACAACCAACAAAAAAACCATAAGTTGTGGAGTGGTCAAGGTGTTAATCCCTTGTTACTTAGCGCTTTGGCGCTTGAGGGGTTGGCCCCTCGGGGCTGGCCTCCCAAACCCCCAACGCAAAAACATTAATACAATAAATAAATTAGCGACGCATATGATGTTAAGTATCACCTTATGGCGTGATGGAACGTGGGCGGGCTGGTGGTTAGGAGGTCAGAAGTTCTATTCTCGCCAGCTCCAAAGCAATTTTACATGACCATACTTGGGCCGTGTGGCAGCCTTCGGGCCTGCGCCGTGGCAGCTTTCTATTGGCCCATGAATTTCAAAAGTCAACTCTTCAAGCAATAAGATTGCGCCAAGTGTCGATTGCCCATTGTCCCAAATGGAATATTTTAGGGAATATTCTGTTAATATTCCTTGGAATATTCTCTTTTTAATTTCCCAAAAATTCCAAGTCAAACTTGGTCAAAGTCCATTTTTTGCATTTTATTGGACTTTTCATACTACGATAACTTCTTCATGCGATGTTGGTTTTTCGAACTATTCGTGGCACCAGAATCGCAACGACGAGACCTTTCCGGTCACTCAAGTTTGGAATAATTCTGAACATTTTGAATTTTTAGCTATCATTATGGTCCATGATCTAGTTCTAGACCCCAAAAGACTAATATACTGATATGTACAGTAGATGAGAGTACAACACCCTCTTCTCTTTAGCCTCCCAACACTTGCCTTGCATGGCTAGTACCTTTGAACCACAACTTGAAGGTAGTCGACACTTTCCTTCCTGGATGCGCTTGTCCTCCTATCAAGAACTGTCTTCCTTGCACTCACTCAAAAATTTCTGGCAAGAAATTTGCAAAAGGTAGTTGAAAATCGTTGCCTTGATCATTAATCCAAGGTGGCACAAGCATACAAGAGATTACAACATAAAATACATGCATACAAAATTGAAATTTGCATATGTGCAAATGAGTATGTATTACTGTGTTAAGAGGTCTAGCCACTTCTCACAAGCCACTTCCACGATGAATTTTACTGCTGTAAATCATCTTCATGTGAAACATTCCTTCTCATTTCAATAATGGAATCCTTGGTTCCACCTTCGCTAATATTTCTGTCCTCTTGTTGCATGTGCTTGGGACGACTAGTTGGATGCAAAGTCCAACATTGGGAGACAACATGTCCCCTCTTCTGGAAATATGTGCAAATATTATGCACCTTCTTTGAAAGTTGCCTTTGTTTCTTCTCCTTCCTGTATGCCTTCTTCCTCATCCAACATGTCGAAACATCATGGTTAAATCGACCACAATATGCACATCAACATTTTATTCCTTTTAAGCATGCAAAATTGTCATGCCTTGCATAAACACAATCAAATTTATTATGGGAAGATTTATACCTCTTGTGCTGCTTTAAATTTTTCATCCTTTTTTCCTTCATGAGGAGATGAACTAGTAGAGGCTCTAGCTTTCATTTGCAGACTAACATCATCATTATTGTCTTGAAAACTGTCTAAACTCACATGCTCTTCATAAGCTGCATGTCTACAATATTATAACCACAACAAAGGCTTAAAGCAATGGCAATAAACTTGAAAAAAAACTTTACATGTTTGTGTATTATAACTTGGAACAAAATTTCTTTTTGAAGCTGCCTCACATGCCTTCATGGCTTTGGAGTCTTCGCCATTAGATTGCACATAACCAAGACCAAATTTCTTAGGGCGTTCCTCTACCAAAACAAGATCAACCATGCCTTGTGCATCCTTTCCTAAAACCTTGCCTTCATAGCCCATTTTAAACATTAACTTGGACCCTATACCTCTTGTGTGCTTTTCAAATGAACCATTAGATTTTTCTGAAGAGGAAACTGAAGACAAATTTGAGTGAATTACCTCTACTTCACGCATGTTCTTGGTCAAAGCCTCTTGGGTTTTATGGAGCTGCATCTACATCTCATGCATTCTTTGGAGAATTTCTTCCTCCTCTTGCTTCATAGCAAACAATTTCTCACGAAGTTCATTGCTTTCTCTTCTATCTTCAAACATAATTTGTACCATGTCCTTCAAGATGTAGAAGTCTCACTTCATATATTCATTGAAGAATCTTGTGAAGGAGGAGGATTTTGAAACCTCACTTGAAGAATTTTTCATCATGAATATGAAATAAATCACTTCAACAAAGTTCACAAATCTTTCAAAACAAATGACAAAGCTTTTGAACAAAATGGCTATAGAGACAAGCTCTTATTCAAGCAGCCAAACAACAAACAATTGAAAAAAGGGTTTGCTCTTCAAGGGTGGCCTTGAGGTCCTTTGGGTAAGGAAGATGCCTTCAGCCCTTCTTCCTTCTTTTCCTCTTCTAGACTAAGCTAAAAGTAGCTCTCCCTTCACCTCCAGCAAACTCAAACAACAGTTAGTTTGAAAACAGTAAAAAAGTCAATCTTTTGCACTGTTTAAACACCTTTAAAGTTATACAAGCAAGCTATTGCTATGTCAATAAAGCAACCAAGTGCTCTGATACCAACCTAATCTAAAAATGGGTTGGATAACTTGTTATGTATTTCAAGAACCTCCCACTCATTTAAACAAATAAAAGATCTAGCTTGTACTTGACAATTTGTGGAATTATTACTTGAAAGAGGTGTATGATTTTTAATTATTTAAGTGTCTTATGTCCATTTTTTCTTGCTGAAATTTAACATGTATAAAAGCAACATAATGCAGCAATAAAACATTCACACATAACAACAAAATTAATCTAGGAGCTCACCCGAATATCGTGGGCTACGTCTCCTTTGAGCTTGGTCATCTTGACTTGGCTCTTTGGGATTATGGTAAAGTTTCTTTTACGAGTTCCACACTTAATTCCAATGGATACTAAACTGATCCAAAGGGCCTAGAATGCCATCTATATCCATGTCATTTTCTACAAACAACTTTAGGCTTCCTTAGACTCGATTCCTTATGTCGGTGCATTGAGCTACATTGAGATTCTCCTTAGCACTAACTCCTTCATAATTATGTTTCTATCCCTGAAACGACACCTACTATCTTCAGAACACATCAGACACCAAATATCGATTGATCATTTCCTGAAAACGAGCACTGCTTCCCCAAACTAGGCCTTCCTCCACGGTTTTCCCAGGGCTGCCCAAAACTTCCCTTCAGATTCCAGAGCTATAGAAGTTTTCAAAATGTTTTTAAAAAACTTTCATTGGTTTCAAAATTTTTGAAATAGCCAATATATACTATTCATTTGTAGAAAATGGACTCTGGCTGCTCCGATTTTCCTCCAACACCTGTTGGCACCCCTTGGCACTAGGGTCACTGAAAAAATATCTGATGGATTTTCGACCTCTATAATTCCTCAAAATATTTTGAAACCTCCATAAATGGATTCATAATTCTTTTTATATTCATAAATGAATATTGGTTCGCTGCATATGGTCTCTAGCTCCGCTGGCTAGGCCTTGAACTGCTATTGGCAAAAGCTAGCACTAATGGCCCCTAGAACTTTACTAAATCTTATAGGCCTTGAAACATTCTCTAAAGGCTCTGAAAACCATCTCATTAGATTTATAACATCTTAAACATCCAAATTTGACTATTGGATCTCTGGATAAGGCCTCTAGCTCACTTGGCTAGGCCTCAAACTGCTGCTGCCTCCTGGTGGCCTTGATGGCCCCTTGAACTTAACTGAAGAAAAAACCTGCTAAAAATTTCTCTGATGGCTCTGCAACCCACTCCATTGAGTCTGGAATGTTTGATATAGTCTAAATTGACTATTGGCGCTCCAAAATTGGGTGAATCTAGCTCTAGATAGAGCCAAAACCAATTTTTCCCAGTAAGCCCTAAAAATCCTCCACTAAAAATAGAGGGACTAGAGTTAACTCCAGTTAAAAGTGGCAAATCACTAAAATTTTTGAGCCTGCTCCATTTTTCTTCCATTTAAACCGTAACAATAAGATTTAACATTTTTGGGTTGGCACATGCCACCACAGAATGTAGTTAGCTGACCGCAACCTTCGACGGTAGTTACGAAAACCCTCAATTGTTGTTGTCATGGTTAATCTACGTGACATGTGACCACAACTAACAAACAAAATGTAAGCTACAGAGTGGTCAAGACATTAAGACCTTGTTTCTTGGCGCTTGGGCACATGAGGGGGGGTCTGGCCTCCTAAACCCCCAACGCAAAAACATTAAAATAATAAATAAATCTGCGACGCATATGATGTTAAGTAACACCTTGTGGCATGATGGCATGTGGGTAGGTTAGCAGATAGGAGGTCGTAGGTTCGATTCTCGCTTGCTCCAATTTTTTTTTACATGAATAGACCTGGGCCACATGGTGGCCTCCGAGCCTGCCACGTGGAAGCTTTTTATTAGCCTATGAATTTTAAAAGTCAACTCTTCATGCAATAAGACTGCGTCAAGTATCAACTTCCCATTGGACCAAATGGAATGGAATATTCTAGGAATATTCCCTAGAATATTCTCTTTTTAATTTCCCAACAATTCTAATTCAAACTTGGTCAAAGTCCAGATTTTGTAGTTTACTGGACTTTTCAAACTGCGATAACTTCTTCATATGATGTTTATTTTTCGAACCGTTGGTGGCGCCGGAATCGTAACGATGAGACCTTTCCGGTCGCTCAAGTTCGGCACACTTATGAACACTGTGAATTTTTAGCTATCATTTTTTTCCATGATCCAGTTCTGATCACTTTAATTTTGTTAGGGTCTACCTTAACACCCTCGTGAGATACAGTATGACCCATATATTCCACCAGGCTTGTACTCCAAAGAAACATTTGGATGTTTTTGCTTATAATTGTTTCTCCTCCAATAGTTTTAGTACCCTGTCAATATATTGAACATGATCCTTCCAAGACTTGTTGTAGATTAGTATGTCATCAAAAAATACTAGCACAAATTCTCTAAGCAAGGGTTTGAAAATGGAATTCATCAACCCTTGAAATGTAGAAGGTGCATTGGTAAGGCCAAAAGGCATGACCAAAAATTCATAATGACCCTCATGAGTTCAGAATGTTTCTTTTAGAATATCTTTAGTCTTCATTATAATTTTATTATATCCTGATTGAAGATCCAACTTGGTAAAATAAATTGTGCCATGTAATTCATCTAATAATTCATCAATCACAGGAATGGGAAATTTATCTTTAATAGTGAGCTTATTGAGCTCCCTATAATCCGGACACATGCACCATGATCCATCCTTCTTGTGCACCAATACTTCTGGAGCATAGAAATAACTTTGACTAGGTTGAATTATACCAGCCTTTAACATTTCTACAATCATATGTTCAATTTTTCTCTTTTGGACATAAGGATATCTATAAGGCCTGATGTTTGGAGGAACACTTCCTAGAATCAAATGAATAACATGATCATGATCACGAATAGGTGGGAGTCTTTTGGTAGTTTCAAACACCTTGGAATGATTGTCTAAGACATTTTGGAGATATGGAGAAATAGATGATTTTGATGTTGTAACTTCTAGTGAGCATAATTGTGCAATTGCGCCTCATTGTTCTTTCTTTAGAATCTTTTTCATGAAATTGGAGCTTATTATCTTTCCCAGCTACCCTACGATACCCCATAATTTTATTTCCTTTCCTTCCGAAAAAAGTATCAAGAAAAGTTCTTGAAAATTAAAAGCTATCGTCCCCAAATATTGTAACCATTGTACTCCTAGTACAACATCATCACCTCCCATTGGAATGGAAAGCACTGGACTATTAAATACATATTCCCCCATGGTTAGCTTGATATTATGGAATTTTCCAAATAAATTTATAGTTCCTCCATTTTCAATCATCACTTGACATTCTGGTGTTGGGTATAGGAAACAATTCAATTCCTTGGCTACCTTACAATGAATAAAATTATGGGTACTACCTAAATCAATCAACACTATTACCTTTTTCTTCTTGATATGTCCTTCTATCTTGAGAGTTTGAGGAGTGGTAATTCCTGCCAATGCATTACACGATATGGCCGGACTCATTTCTTCTTCTTCTAGGGTTGGTTCCTGGTGTATATCTTCTTATTTTGAAGTTTCTTGTTCATTTTCTTCCTCCTATTCACAATCTATGTAAAATAATTTCTTCTCAGCACACTTATGACCTTTAGAGTATTTGTTATTAAAACTGTAGCAAAGCCCTTTTTCCCTTTTCTCTTCCAATTTTTGTGGTTTCAACCTTGTAGGTTTTGTAAGTCTAGGAGTAGCAACACTTCCATATTTATAGATCTGAGTGGTAGGCTTCCTTGTCGCCATAATTTTACATTCAATTTTTCTTGACAACCTGAATGCCTTCTCTAATGAATCAGGTTACCAAACGCGAAATTCTTGTTGGGTGTTATCCTTTAAAGTCCCTATGAAGACATAAATATTGTGTTCCTCTGGAATATCAGTTACCCTTATATTTAATTTTTGGAAGTCCTCAATGTGCTCCACCACTGAACCATTTTGTTTGAGATTTATAAATTGGCTAATGAAGGTGTTTCTCTTTGTATCCTCATAATCTGCTATCATTTCCTCCATAAAAATTGACCACGTGACAATTTTTTTACAAGAGCAAAACCATCGATATCATACAAATGTATTTTGTTCTAAATGTAAATTTGCAATGCGTAACTTTTGTGTGTTTTTCACATTATTGAGATCAAAATATTTCCCTATTTGTAGTATCCATGTTATGGGATCCTTGCCATCAAGCTTCCTCATATCCATCTTTTGAATATGGTGGTTCTTCCATCCAACATTATAGTTTATGAATCCATGATTAACATTTATTTTGGTCTCATAATGAGTTTCCTCTACTGTCTTTTCGCCATTAGGAAACATTTCTTGTATCAACTTTGTCAAACCTTCCATGTCTTCTTTTAGATCATTCTTCATGTTTTCCATGTTGTATTTCATTTTTTCTTCCATGTCATCCATATTAGCTTCCATGCCAGCTTCCATGCTATCCATCTTAGCTTCAATGCCTTTCTTCAAACCATCCATATTATTCTTCAAACCATCCATCTTCGCTTCCACGCGTTTCTTTAAAACTTCCATTTCATTTTTTGTTGCTCCTTGCGAGAGCGAAATTTGGTGCACTTTCTATTGTAATTTTGATAGATCATGTTGCAATTCTTCATCTTCATGAGTTATCGTAGAGTATTCTGAGGGATTAATGGGTGTTGAGTTTTTTTTAGGGGGGATTTTAGAACCTAATACACTACAAGGAAAAGACCCTCTAGCGGATGTTTTTTAGGAACCACAAAGAAAAATACCCCATACATCCATTTCTAGCGGAGGTTACTAGAGGAGGTTGGCGGGTGGAGGGTTTTGCGGATGTTTTCCTATCGGTGCTATTATCGTTAAAACTCGCCCTGGTGCTCTCAAAAAAAGAAAGCACCGGTGCAGACAAAATCATTGGCACACCGGACACCGTGCACTCCGTGCACACACGCCCGGTGCATTATAATATAATAGAGCACCGGTGCCTCAAAACTTGTCTGCATCGGTGCATTATAAAACACAATGCTAACACCGAAAACACCCGGTGCGATAGACAAAAACCGCACCGGTGCATCATAAAAAACGCGCCAAAACACAAACCGACCTGTGTGTTTGTAGCAAATAGTACCGGTGCGCCTATAAACAACACACACTGGTAAAGGGTTAAATTAAAAAAAAAGTCAACAAACAACCCAGATTTTTCAATTTTACAGTGCTCCTGAGCTATCAATTACCGGTACGTACGATACCATAGAACGCACCGGTGCGCACCGAACATTGGCACACCGAACAGTGTGCACGAAGTACACACTGCCGAGGCGTCCAATTACTGTAACACACCGGGGTGTCAATACTCTTCCACACCGGTGCATCATAAAACACTGTGCCAAAACATAAATGAGCCGGTGCATTCTTCTCTAAGAGCACCGGTGCGCCAGAAACTGCACGCACTGGAATAATGTTATATAAAAAAAAAATTAAGGCCAAAAAATCGGTGCTTTGCGACTATTACGCACCGATGCTTTACCATTACGCCACCCCGGTGCATCATCAAATTTTCGCACCGAAACTGAAATATCCCGGTGTGCAGTTAGGGAAACGCCTCGACGCATTATAAATAACACACCAAATATGATATCGCTTGGTGTGGTTTTATTTAACCACACCGGTGCGCTTATAAAACCCCGCGCACTGAAACAGGGTTATTTAAAAAAAAATTATGGCCAAAAACTTCATTATTCACTTTCCTCAATGCTCCAGAGCTCTCAAGCCCTGATGCTATTTCCTTATTTCTAAGCCGCCCTGACATCGGTGCTCTCATTGCACTCATTGCACGCACTACTGCTTTGCATTGGCCACCAATCTCCAGCTTGCATTTTGAAAAATTGTGGGAAAAGTTTACAGCCAATATGCCTCCTCGACGGCGAAATGTACAGGTATTTTTCTAGTTTTTCTAGAATTAAGACTTTCAGCGAATTAGATATTGAAATAAACTTAAAAATAACCATTAAAAAAGAAAAAAGAAAAAAATTATCGTGCGGTGCGCTCGAGCTGTTCGGCTCGCACCGAATAGCGATGCTACCTGTAAAATTTACAGGCAGCACCACTACCGGTTCTAAGGATAACCGCACCGTTTTCAGGGCAGTGTCGAAAGGCACCCCAAATAATTTTAAGCTAAAAATAAAAAATAAAAAAGACGGTGCGCTCATTTATCCAGGCACACCGTTAACCCAATAAATCACAGTGCAATGTGTTGACTTCTTTTGCCACCCCGGTTTATGTCAGCGCACCGCATTTTTCATTCTGAGAGGGTCAACGGTGCGGCTGGGTAAAAGACCGCACCGTCAACTATGTCATTGTCATGAAGTCGGTGCGCTGACAAGAATATATGCACCGAGGCGTATATTTCAGTCAGCGCACCGCGATTCTGAATTATATACAGTCCACGGTGCTTGAAAAATAGACATCTGCACCGAATCTGGTGCGGTCTGTTTCATTAGGGGCCCTAGGGACGGTGCGCTAAAATATTAGGACGCACCGGCACCAGTGCGTGACTGTTTTTATGGAGCACCGACTTGTATGTTTGTTTTTTTTTCAAAAAAAATTATATATGTATATTTATAAATACATTTCTATTTTAATAAAAAAAATATTTAATATGGCAATGATTCAGAGAGAAGAGCAGCAAAAACAAGCAGAACAAGATGACATGATTCGCCAATGGGAGGCGAGAGAGAGGGAGAGATATGGATGCCCTCGCCCTATTACTGCAGATACCCAGGAGATCCTTAAGCAGGTAGGCCTCCTCAAGTTCTATTAGGAGGCTATTTCCAGCCTAAAGGCCCATAGTGTGCTTTTGAGACATCTTATCGGCAGGTCGAATTCCCACCGACAGGATTTTCAGGTTGGTCCTGACCAGTGGTACACACCCATTGAGGAGGAAATTTATTTTATTACAGGAATATCGAGGAGATGGATGGATTTTCCCTCATTCCCAGACATGCCAGTTGGTTGTGTAGCAGGGAGTCAGTTGGTTTACTCCCAAAGATACATTGGAGCACATTTATTGTCTCCTTCAGAGTTTCAGGTACTTGGAGGTCAGTTACGTATAGGTGCTTTTGGTAGACAGGACGTGCAGTTCCTCTCTATTATCACTTCGATCATTTTGCACAACACCAGTGACGGGAAACACATTAGTTGCTCACTTTTATATTACGTTGATTCTTTAGTACAACAACCACGACTTGTCAGGTGGTCTGCCCTTTTTTTGCGACAATTTTGTACGGCTTTAGATAGATGTCGTGCTCATGCACACGGGAGGGTCAACTTCCCTTTTGCTTCAGAGCTATTTTGTTTATTTTTTGAGAGGTTTCCAGAGATGAGACCTATTTTTGTTTGAAAACCTCGTAGGCCAATGTTCGAGGCCCAGATGCGCATGTGGGGGAAAATGATGCCCAAGAGGGGAGACACTATGTTTCCAGCGAGGATATCACATGATTTTCTGGACTTACTAGCCAGTGTTAGCGGGCTGCATCCCTTCATTATGGTCCCATGTCCTTATGCTGGACTAGATTGGTGAGGGTGTCCCAACATCCTCTTCACTCCTGATGATATGCCAGATGATAGAGGTAATATTATTGTTTTATTTATATTTATTCTAACATGTTCTTTAAATTGTTTTTATTAAATTGTGTAATGAAATTTTCTAATTATTGTTGTGTACTTATATATATTTTGCAGAAATTGGCTCTTTTGATGGCGATGAGATGCCAGATCCACCACATGATCCAGGTGTCGATCCTGATGATTACGATCATGAGATGGTTGATGTGCTGGAGGATGCGGTCGGTGGCGCAACAGAGAGACATGCTGATCCTGCGCTTCATGGTGCACCAACATCGCCTTTTGCTAGGAATGGTCGACCTAAGACCAGATACTGGATGGAGTTGGGCAACCAACTCTGTGGATTGATTTCAGATGCGGGCATCAGGACCACTCATTACAAAGAGAAATAGGGTGATGATAAACTGTTACAAATGTGAAGAGGCATGCTGCGTGACATGTACGACCTGATGCGGTATGTCGTAGGAGCTACGATAGCTGTTACGCAATTGAGGAGGATTGTCTGTAGCTATAGGCATAGTCGAGCTGAGGCATGTGATGGACAATCCGCCAACAGCAACTCAGATGAATCTCATGATTGTTCACCTCGCGGCACGCCTGATGATCAGCATGAGGCTCCACTGGCAGCATCTGACACTAGTAATCATGGAGATGAGGCTGGACCATTGGGCACGTCCAATCAGAAGCCTGCAACATCCATCATGAGTACTAATCACGATCATCATGAGAAGGATGGACCATCAATTGCCGCGGCTGCAGTATTATTGACTAAGCAGGCCTTCAATACTACTGTGCCTCATATTGATCATGTTGTACTACCACCAGCAAATGCATCCATTAGTACTAGTGATAATCATGATCATGAGCAGGCTAGTCGACCATCGACTGTCGAGGCTGCACCCAGCTTTACTGAGCAGGCTGCATCCACTTGTACTAGTGTTATTGATGTTGTTATACTACCACCAGTGCTTGATCGATGACATTTATATTACAGTTGTATATTTTTAACATGGTTCGCTATATATATATATATATATATATATATATATATATATATATATATATATATATATATATATATATCTCTCTCTCTCTCTCTCTCTCTCTCTCTCTCTCTATATATATATATATATATATATATATATATATATATATATATATATATATGGTCCATGTATTTTATGTTCATGTTGCAGTTGTACTTGATTTTCATGTTGATGATCATCATGATGTGGCGCATATTGTTGGTCATGTTAGATATTTTCATTTAATGTTTAGCTTGCAGATAGATTGGTATATGTGATAGGCGCATGAGTTATTTGACATTATATTGAGATGTATATTTGATGTTTGTGTTGTGATGATGTTAATATATAATGTTAATTTGATGTTAATTGAATGTGTTTATCAGTCATATGATGTTTGTACGATGGTTATCATGATCATGATTATGTTTATTAATTAATTTAATATTATTAAATGACCATGATAGTTATTAAATATTATGTCGTGAATGTAATTGTAATTTAAATTTTAATGCTATGTAAAATTGTAAAATTGTATTTGTATTTGTACTAATTGTAATTTTAAGTGTAATTATATGTAAAATATTTATTAATGTAACATTTTAATTGTAATTGTAATATTTAATTTATTGTGAAATGATTGTAATTGTATATATGAAAAAATGTAAAATTCTAATTCTAATTCTAATTGTATGTAAATTTCACAAATTGTAATTGTAATTTTAATTGAATTGTATGTAAAATATTTGTAAAATTGTAATTTTAATTGTAAATGTAATTCTCTGTAAAATTGTAAATGTAATTGTATTTGTAATTGTAATTTTAATTGAATTGTCTATAAAATAGTTGTAAAATTGTAATTGTAATTGTAAATGTAATTATATGTAAAATTGTAAATGTAATTATATGTAAAATTGTAAATGTAATTGTATGTAAAATTATAATTATAATTCTAATTCTAATTCTAATCGTAATTCATGTATGTGAAATTAATGTAAAATTGTAATTGTAATTTTAATTAATGTAATTGTATGTAAAATATTAATTTGTAGAATTTTAATTCTATTAATGTGAAAATTTTAATTGCATTAATGTGAAATGATTTTATTAAAATATTTAAATTTGTAAATTTGCAAATAATTGTAAAATAACAAATATAGAATAACACGAATTTTGGTAACATAAAGTTTAGAAAAAAATGAAAATAAATTCATGTTCTTTATAATTATCATTATTTTATTATGATCTTACATATATAAAATTTAGAAAATAATGAAAATAAATTCATGTACTTTATAATTATCATTATTTTTTATGATCTTACATACAAAAAAATAAAATAAAAATTTTAAAAGTCTGATCCGCTTATTATCCTAATAGGCCCTAGTGCGTAGTATTAATAAAACGCACCAGTGCGTCACATTTATGCGCACCGGAAACGAATAAACGCAAATAAAAAAACGCAACTCTATTTTGTTTAAGTTTAAAAAAGCATGCAATTTGAAAAATGGGCTGAAAAATATTTTCGAAAATCTAATTTGATAAAATAATTCTTTAAATACTAAAGACTTTTCATTATTTCACTGATTTTGCTAAAAATTTCAGTCAGATTTTTGCAGGAGACAGACTTGGAGCAAGAGAGCACGAGGGCATTGTGGATGGCGAAAAACGTTTCAACAGAAGTATTCAGACAATCAGAAACCAAAAATCTGGTGATTCAAATCCTTTATCATAGAATTTTAAACCATTTCGTGATTAAATTTAATTCTTTTTTTTACTTTTTTCTGCAGTTTTTTATTTTTTCCTGCAGTTTTATCCATTTTCACCCTGAACCCTTTATTTGTTTGTTTTTTCCCTTTCTTCTCCCTGTTTCTATGATTTCAGAATTAGGGTTTTTCATTTTAGATTGACGTCCAGTCCACGAGACAACTTGAATAGCCGAATCCCAATCCATTCGACAATTTCATGAATTTTTGAAAAAAAGGATTTTTCTTTATCTACAAGGCGGCGTTCATGTAGTCATCGTACCTCGGTGCTCGACACATAACAGCATCGGTCATTTTCTCCGTGTCGTAAAAAAACCAATTTTTTTTTATAAATCATGCCAAATCTCGAATAAGGCACCCTGCTCTCTTTAACTAGGAAAGCACTATACGGCAGTATTACATCGTTTTTTATAAAGGCGTTTATACACCTCGCTACACCGTTAGGGTATTACATTATTTTTGGCGGGGTGCGTTTATAATATCGAACGCACCTTATGGTGTATTTCTATATCGTTTTGTGGTGTGTGCTTAATATATCCACTTGATTTGTGTGGTCACATGGATTTCATTAAAGGTACACCAATGTCGTAAAATTTATTTTCAATTCTAAAAGTTGAGAATTTATTTATAAATATATTAATGAATGATATGCTACAGGTTTCAGATTGATAAAGAAATGACTAACAAGATATCAAGTAACAAAAATACTATTAACACATCAAGAAAAGCAAAAAAGGAAATTTATTTGTAAATTATTTATAAACAATATTATTTTTGAACTATATGTAACTTTAACTAATCTGTATTGTTTAGTGTGTATCATGCAGAGCCACAAAATGACGAAGCTCAATATGATTATTTCATATCTATGACCAGAAGAGCGTAAAACTTTAATGGAAAAATTGCAAAATGATGAATCAGGTGAATGAAATAATACTATCAATCCAATATGAGTTTCTTTTTTTAATTATCATTAATAATATACTTAAAATTATTAGATAACATGTGTCAAACAATCTACTAATTCACATATGTTTAATGTTCTACAGGGACCAACAACTCAGAAAATGAATGTTGTTCTGAGAAAAGAAAATAAATAGAACATGCAAATGAAAATGAATTTCTCCTTGGCTCATCTGGAGTGGTGCTAGAAGTTAACGAAAGGGGGAAAAACTTTTACAAAAGTCTGAGGGATATAGTGGAACGAATACAACAACGTGCTTCAAATGTAATATATAATCATTGAATTTTTCGATCATTAGGTACAATAAATAAACAATTTAGAACCAAATATTAATTTTCAAGAATTCTCTTGCAGAAAAGAAAAGAAAATGGAACCCATTCAGCACATAAAACAGGGCGACAAGGAAGAAAATGGTTGATCTCTAAGTTTGTGAGTAATTGTTACTTCCTTATAACAACTTAACTAGATTTCATTTTTGTATTTTTTAATTTTTTTTACAAAAATCATCATTTAATGTCTTCAAACAGGTGCTAACATACAAAGAAGAACCATCAGACAAATTGAATGAAATTGAGTTAAATATGGGTTGTGAGCATATGTTGGCATATCAGAATTTAATTGTGGAATTTGTAAGCATCTATCGATCTTGTTTTAATTAGCTCTATCTATAATTAATAGAACAAAAACATATTTTATATTAAATATATGATTTTTTATGGGGTATAAAAATTGCAGGAAACAAAGTATGGAACTGCACCAACAAATGAAATTTTGAAAGTGTCTGCTCAACTTAGTGTTCCTAAATTGATGTCATAAATTGTCAAACAGGGCTAGTAAACTGTTGAAGTGAAGTGCACTATATGTGCCTAGGTATCTGCTTCCTACTTCGTTGTGTTTAGTGTTTTTCTAATGTTTTTGGTTTTGTGTTTTTATGCTAAGAGGAAAAGAACTAAGTGTTTGACAAAGAGAAGTTATTGGTCACACTAAAACATAGAAAAATCTATTCTAAACTATGTATGGCACCTAAGAACAGAAAATGCTAATTCACAGATTTCAAAACTTGACAAGAAAAATAACTCATAACATGAACTCAGTCCAATTCATTTCACTAGAAGTATGTTGGAACAACTTGAGAAAATGATAAGTTTAATGCAATGAGGTTCTTCTAAGTAAACAACAACTTACAATTATCACAGAGAAAATCTCATCCATGGTTAGAAATTTGTTGGAACACATTTGGAAAATATTATCTGTAACCTAGTAAGGAACCCTACTCTAAATTAACTTATGACACTAAAATTAATCCATTCTACAACTCAAAATGTCACTATTAAGCCTCATTCAAGGGTTAGAAATCTTTTGTAATAGTTTTGGAAAAAGGCAAGTTTGTAAAATTATGAGAAATTGCAGAACAGTCAAGACTTCAAAATAACATTACCAATTCTTGTTCCTATGACAATGATGTATTAGCAGAGATTAAGAACAAGAGTAGTTTGTAAATAATGAAGGCCTTAAGTCTAATGTAACAGAACTAGAATACAACTAGCTAATAAAACTTAAAATACATTAAACAGAACCAAACTAATTATGCAATTAACCTCCGAAATACTACAGCTGAACTAAAATAAAATTAATCTCTGAAATACTATAGCTCTATCTCATTCAGTGTTAGTGATATTTTGGAACAATTCATAAGAACAAGACTGGCTGTACCATTCGAGGTAAGTGAGCATAAAACATAAAGTTCAGAAAACTGCCTAAATTAGGAATGAAACAGAGCTAAAGTTACTTATCTAAAAAATATGCACAGAGCCTATCGGGCAGTAGGGGGCCTCTACCACCAGATTAGCACACGAATCTCCTCAATATTTCTTCAGATCATGTATTAAATTTTCTCTTCTTTCATTAAAGGAAAATGCTTCAAAAACAAAGTATTACGGTCTTGGACAATCTTAACAATAAAACATCAATCTAGCTAACTGTCTCTCGGTTTCCCGAGTTATTCTTGTAAGAGAAATACATAACTGTCCTGGAGAAGAATTAGGGATAAGTGTATTTTTCAATTAAAATCAAATTAGAACTCTTGTGGAGGCCTCGTACTTTGATGAAGACATCTGTAGAGTCCTTGCCCTGGTAGGAATCCACTTCTTAGTTTTGGTTTCCTCCACGTGCATAACCACCTGTAGATTTTTGCTCAGACTTCGTAGAGGGCAAGAAATGATGTAGGAGTGTTGTGGAATTCAACCATATGCGTTTTCCCTTTAAGTGACACCTGTAACCTATGTGAACATGAAGATAGCTGCGGAATAGGCGACTAGCTACAGAATGGCTGCATTCTGTAGCTAAGTCTGATAAAAAATCACTATAACAACATAACCATAAAAGTATAGCAAGTCAATATTTGTATGCATTCTTAAAGTAACTTTAATCAATCCTATTGATCTTTTAAGCCTATAATTGATAAATAACAAAGGAAATGAAGTGAAATTTGGTGAAAGAAAGGGACATCTTTGGGGCTCAACAGAAAGATGGCACGGTACATGGTTTTGAAAGAATGTGTATAGCTTATGAGTCAATTGTTGCTATGGTACGTCGTTTTTCTTTTCGATTTACATTGATGTATATTATTTAATATTGGAATTTTCATTATTCTCACCAATGTATATACACTCATTTCAGTTTATTTTTATGTTTGTAGATGGAAAGTGAAGAAGAAGAAAACAATAACGTCGTGAACACAACATTCCTGAAAATAACCCAAGTCATGGAAGTAGCTCTAGCAGTGATAGCAGTTCAAGTGAAGAATGATGATCACTATGTAATTTGGATATCAAAGCAAGGCATTTTATTTTTTGAAATATTTATGTGAAATGAGACATTTTGTTTAATGTAATGGACATAGTGTCCCAATTGAAAGACAAAGGGATACGAATAATTGTCCCATTTTGTATGATAAAGACTATTTTATTCATATATATATATATATATATATATATATATATATATATATAATCATAAAATATGTTTTAATTTATTCTATTATGTTCTCCATTGTCGCTATTGCGTTCTCCATTGTCGTTCTCAAATGCACTAATAAAAATTTAATTCATATGAATATTGTTATAAGATTATATATATATGTCAAATTTTGAATAATGAATTTTAAAAAACCACAATAATTCTGATATGATATAACAAATTAATCCAAACATCACATTCAAATGCATTAATAAAAATGTAATTAATATGGATATTGTTATAAGATGTGTCGACTTTTGATGAATAATGAATTTAAAACAATCACCATAATTGGAATGTCAGAGGTGGATGTTTCTAAAAAAAAAAAATGAAAACCGATGTGTTTATGTGTCTATACGCACCGGTGCATTTATGATTCTATGGGCACCGCACTAATACCGATTCCAGTTATAAATATTGGTGCGTTTGTGTGATACTGCGCACCGAGTAGTTTATGTATCTATAAGCACCAGTGAATTTGTAGATGCCATGTGCACCACACGAATACCGATACTAATTATAAATCTCGGTTCCTTTCTATGATACGAAGCACCAGTGCCTCATAAAGATACATGCACCAGTGCGCTTATACGACCTATGGGCACCGCTCAAATCCCAAGACCATTTAGAATGGCCCTGTGCGTTGTATCACCAACACTAGGCCCGGTGCATTCTCCTTAGACCGCCCCGGTGCGTTGTCTACCGATACACACCGGTGCGTTAAAACCTGATAAGAGCACCGATGAAAAAAAATCTGTAATAACCTCCGGCCGCCCTTTTTTTTTAGTTGTGTTGAATTTCCGTTAAAAGCTCTACCAAAACCTCCGTTACCAGAAACAGATGTGGTAGCATATGTTTTTTTGACAATTTTGGCCAATTTTACAACACTAAAAACATCCTTTATAACCTCTGCTAGAGGGTCTATTCCTTGTAGTGATACTAATATCTATGCTCAATATGCCCTTGGAATCACTTAAAACTGATTTTTCAAACAATACTTATGCAATTTGAAAAAAAATACACACCTTTTTCTTGCTTTTGAGGAGCTCAATATTGAAACTGAATTATATTTGTAATAGCGGATCTTCAATATCTAAAATTTGGTCCTATGGTAACCCTCTAAATATTATTTTGAATTCCATTGGTCTTACCTGAGTTGGATTGGTTCAGTAGAACGCACTTGTACGACATTCCACATATTCATGTTTCCTCCTTAGGCTCTGAAATTGATACAAAGGAAGCTAGAGTTTGTGTAATTTCGGCCAATTTATAGAATTCCAATTCGATGCTTAGAGAGAGAGTTATGAAAATTTCCCAAGGCTACCTCTTTGAGATGAAATTCGGAAGCCTGAAAAACCCTAAATTCCACATATCGTATCTCAGAAAATATTACGAACCAAGATATAAAAGTTTTACAAGAAGTGCCTCAGGATTTCTTCTTTACTATGTAAAACTTTTAGCTTCTGAAACTTCGTAGAAAAAAAATTATATCGAAAATTCCACGATGACCTATTTAGGTGAAATTTAGGAGCCTAAACAAACCCTAACTTCCACAGATCATATCTATGAAAATATTGCGAACCAAGATCTGAAATTTGTACACAAATTTCCTCGGGATTTCGACGTTGCTTTGTAAAAATTTCAATTTTTGAAACTTCGTAGAATTTTTTTTATAGTGAACATTCCACGATGACCTATTTGGAGTAGTGAAACCCTAGAATCCAAAGCTCCGATACCAAATGTTATGAAACTAGCTCCAAAAATAGAAGAAAAGAGAGATCAACGCCTTAGAAATAAGCCACTTCAAGAGGGCAATATCCTTTACATTACATAAATGAACAATTCTTGGATGATACAAATCACAAAACCTCCTTCTATATATAGGAGTCCATGGGGACACAATATAATCCTAGCCGACCTAACAATAATAATGTAAGGGAACAATAATAACAATATGGGGGTTATAGGGGTACAAAAATAACAATAATGGGGCTACAATAATAACAATAAGGGACTACACTAGTAATATGGGGACCTAAAATTATATTTCAGTTCAGCCTCTGTTAGCACCTGGCTGAAGAAAGAAATTGGTTGTCCATTCCCCTCACTATTTTTCTACAAAAAAACAACAACTATTATGTGAGGAGAGGTGAACGAGAATACAAAAAGAGCTTTAAGTAGTCAGGGCCAACTAACATAGGTGCTTCTGCGAAATAGTATTTAATTTGAGAAAAGGATTCACGAGATTGTGCAGTCCATTTTACTTCATTATCTTTTCTCAACATCTCAGCAATATCTTTAACTATCTCTACATAGTTTGGTATGAACCTTTTCAGAAAGTTTATTCTTCTCACAAAACCTTGGATTTCCTTCTTATTCCTTGGGAGTGAGATATTTTTTATGTTTTCTACCCTCTTTGGGTCGATATTGACTCCTTCCTTTGCCACTATCTGCCACGGCAATTTACCTTCATGTTGGGTGAATTTTGACTTCTTAGGATTCAACGATGATCCATATTGCTTACACTTCTCAAAATCCAGTCTTAAATGTTCAATATGTTCCTCATCCAATTTAGATAAAACAATGATGTCATCCAGGTACACAACTACAAACTTGTCCTGGTCTCCTATGAAGGATATATCCATTTCCCTTTGAAACATGGCTCCTATGTTTATAAGACTGAAATGCGTCCTTGAATACATGAAAGTTCCCAAGGGCATGGTGAAAGCAGTCTTATTTTGATTATCTAGGTGTACTTCCACCTGATTGTACCCAGAGAACCCATCCATAATGGACATTCCGGTTGAACCAACCACCTTCTGTAATATATCATCTATCTTCGATGGTGGGTAATTTTCCTTTAAGGAGGCTTTATTTAGATTCCTGAAATCCACACAGAGCCTAATTTCTCCATTCCTCTTCCTCACAGGGACTGAGTTTGCTACCCAATATGAATACCTTATAGGAACAATGATCTTGTCCTGCAATGATTTATTTACCTCCTTCTCAATGGTTGGGAGGAGAAGAGGATTGATTTGTCTCAATTTCCTCTTATGGGGTTTCTCCCCTTCTTTCAAAGGGATTTTATGTTGTATTTTACTTGTATCAAAAGTCTTTAAATCTTGATAAGACCAAGAAAAAACATCTTTGTAAGTTTTGAAAAGGTCTTAATACCTCTGCTTGAATTCACCAAAGACCTCTTTTTCTAATTTGATTAGTTTTGGGTCTTCTCCTAAACCAATGTTACGATCTTCCACCTGTTCATCGAGCTCCTGTTTGGTGGGAATGGAAGGGACGTCGTTGGAGTTGAAAATTCTCTCCAAAGTTACAAGCCCCCTTGGAATACTATTCCCATTCAATTGTAGAATCTTATTTCAACAACTATTTCTTCCCAGCTTGAACCATGTGTATCTGTCATGGCCTCTTCCTCTTGATTGATAACTGAATTAGAAAACTATCCCACCACCTCCATGAAGCACTTTATTTGTTCTTCATCCTCAAAAAATTACCAAATCTTGATGTTGTATGGAATAGAGGGTCTCTACCTAACTTCAATTTCACATCTTAGAAGAGGATTATGATGAGGTCAGAAATTACTAGCGGCCACAGCTAGCGAACCAATCATCTGGTTCTTTTCCCGGGGTATGAAATGGATATTAAAATCCAAGAATAAATTATCAATTAGATCCCATACCTCGTTTCTGTAGGCCGTGAGCCTAGGGTGCTTAGCCTGGCATTGATTCCTTACTTGTTTCACCACCAATTATCACAAGGAAAAGACCCTCTAGTGGAGGTTATAAAGGAGTTTTTTAGTGTTATAAAATTGGCCAAAATTAAAAAAAAAAAACATTTGCTACAACATCTTTTTATGGTTACGGAGGTTTTGGTGGAGCTTTTAACGGAATTTCAACACAACTAAAAAAACTAGGCGGCTGGAGGTTATTACGGATGTTTTTTTTATCTGTGCACTACGAAGGTTTCAACACACTGGTGCATGTCATCTAGAAGGTGGCTTGGGGTGGTCGAAGGTGCATGCACCGGATCGTCAAGGTACAAAAATACACCGGGGCGCAGTGTTGGTGATACAACGCACAGGGCCGTTCTAATTGGTCTTGGGATTTGTTCGGTGCTCATAGGTCATCTAAATGCACCAGTACGTCGAGTTATAGAAATGCATCGGTGCACAGTATATGAAAAACACACTGTTTGTTGTAATTCGTATTGGTATTTGTGCGGTGCCCATAGGTCGTACAAATGCCCCGGTTTGTAGACTCACATAAACGCCCCAGTGCACAGTATCTCACAAACGCACTGAGATTAAAAATTGGTATTGGTGTTTGTGTAGTGCATATAGTTCGTAGAAACACACTGGTGTACAGTAACTGACACACACCAGTGTTCATTTTGTATTTTTTAGAAACATCGACCCGTGATAGTGCAATTATTGTGATTATTTTAAATTCATTATTCATCAAAAGTTGACACATCTTATAATAATATTCATATTAATTAAATTTTTATTAATGCATTTGAATGTGATGTTTGGATTAATTTGTTATAACATATCATAATTATTGTGAGTTTTTTAAATTCATTATTCATCAAAAGATGACACATATCTTTTAACAATATTCATATGAATTAAATTTTTATTAGTGCATTTGAATGTGATGTTTGGATTAATTTGTTATATCATATCATCAAATTTCACATCTCTTTATTATAATATTTAATCATCCATAAATTTAATTAGTGGTGTTACATTTCACAGCGATAATGGAGAATGCAATAGAATAAATTAAAACACACACACACACACACACACACACATATAAGACAATATTTGTCATACAAAATGGGACAGTTATTGGTATCCCTTTGTCTTTCAATTGGGACACTATGTCCATTAAATTAAACAAAATGTTTGATTTCACACACAAATATTTCATAAAATACAATGCCTTGCTTTGATATCCAAACATAGTGATCATCATTCTTCGCTTGAACTGTTGTCACTGCTAGAGCTACTTCCATGACTTGGGTTATTTTCAGGAATGTTTTGTTCACAGTATTGATTGTTTTCTTGATCTTCTTCACCTTCCATATACAAACATAAAAATAAACTATAATGAGTGTATATACATTGGTGAGAATAATGAAAATTGCAATATTAAAGAATATACATCAATGTAAATAGAAAATAAATTACATACCATAGCAAAAATTGACTCGTGAACTATACACATTATTTCAAAACCATGTAGTATGCCATCTTTCAAGATTTCATCTGTTGGCACAGTTCCATACTTTGTTTCCTGCAAATTTTATACCCCATAAAAAATCATATATTTAATATAAAATATTTTTTTGTTCTATTAATTATAGACGGAGCTAAGTAAAACAAGATCAATAGATGCTTACAAATTCCACAATTAATTTCTGATATGCCAACATATACTCACAACCCATATTTAACCCAATATCAATCAATTCGTCTGATGGTTCTTCTTTGTATGTTAGCACCTATTTGAAGACATTCAATGATGATTTTTGTAAAAGAACTTAAAAAATACAAAAATGAAATCTAGTTAAGTTATTATAAGGAAGTAACAATTAATCTCGAAATTAGATATCAACCCTTTTCTTCATTGTCATCTTGTTTTATGCGCTAAATGGGTTCCATTTACTTTTATTTTCTGCAAGAAAATACTTTAAAATTAATATTTAATGTTAAATTGTTTATTTATTGTACCTAATGATCAAAAAATGCAATGATTATGTATTACATTTGAAGCATGTTGTTGTTGAGATGGCTCCTCCTGTGATGCAATTTTTTTCGTTTCTTTGACCATCTCCTTGTACACCTTTTTTGGAATTCCTATTGGCATGTTTTTGATATCAGCTCTTTCATCTTTTGAAATTTTCATAATCTTCCTGAAAATGTAACATGACAATAAACTATTTAATTTTTATATTGATATGTGAAAAGTAAATATAATAAAAGTGATACTTATAAATAATTCTAGAGAAACATTTAAAGGAATATTAATTTTTCATTCCTTCTTTTCTGTTGTTGTACGTTTTTGCTATTAAAAGTCTGACATGTCTCATTGACCAATTCTATGGAAACTCTTCCTGTAGTTTATATAAAATTTGGTTCTTGGAATCATTGGATTGATTTTTGTATTGTAAGTGGAAATAATGTCTATACATTCATTCCACTAGATCCCTCAAACTTTTGTAAAAGTTTTCCCCCCTTTCGTTAACCTCTAGCACCACTCCAGATGAGCTAAGGAGAAATTCATTTTCATTTGCATGTTCTATTTTTTTTTATTTTCTTAGAACAACATTCGTTTTCTGAGTTTTTGGTCCCTGTAGAACATTAAACAGATGTGAATTAATATATTTTTTGACACATGTTATCTAATAATTTTAAGTATATTATTAATGAAAATTAAAAAAGAAACTCATATTGGATCGATAGCATTTCTTCATTCACCAGATTCATCCTTTTGTAATTTTTCCATCAAGCTTTTACACTCTTCTGGTCCTAGATCATAAATAATCTTATCAAGCTTCGTCATTTTTTGACTCTGCATGCTACATAGTAAACAATACATATTAATTAAACTTACATATAGTTCAAAAAAAATAAAAAATTGTAAAGAATTTACAAAGAACTTGCATTTTTTTCTTTTCTTGATGTGTTATCAGTACTTTTGTTACTTGATCTCTTGCTATCCATTTCTTTATCAATATGAAACTTGTACCATGTTATTCATTAATATATTTTATAAATAAATAGTCAATTTTTCAGGAAAAAAAAAAAAAATCTCAAGAAACCGGTACGCCATTCATGGTGTACGCATTGATGCCGGCACGTGAGTGTCTTATAAATGCACTGCACAAACAATATAATAGACCGTACGGTGCTCTATGTCAACAAGAAGCACCGATGCATTACATGTTAACCATTGCACTGATTAACACAGAGAAAATAATAAAAATCGTCCACTGTTAGTTTTTGTAGCATAAACGCCCCGCACAAACAAGGGACCACCATACAGTGCTCTCTGTCAACTAGGAGACCCGGTGCAGTGCATTATATGTTACATGGTGCACCTATTAACATAATTAAACAATTTTTTTGTGAAATAGCACGTTCACGGTGCGCTATAATGAAATAGCACACAGGTGCCCTATTTTATATATGGCGCACTGATTCAAAAAATATTGTTTTTAAATTTTTTTTCACAGTACTTTCGCAGTGCACTGGGATAATACAGCGCATCGGTGTGCTAGGTTACGTAGGGCGCACCGATTAAAAAAAAAAAAATTAACGCAAGGGCCAACATGGATTGGGATCCGAATATGCAAGTCGTCCTGTGGGTTGGATGTCTTAGACCTATATATAGAAATACAAAAACCTTATAAATATAAATGAAAAGCCCTAATTCTAAAATCACATAAACAAGGAGAAGAAAGGGAAGAAACAAAAATAATGTAGGGTTTAGGGTAAAAATGGATTTTTATTTTTATTTTTATTTATTTATTTTTCTGAAATTGAAAAATAAATTGAAATTTTTTCTTTTTGTGTAAAAAAAATGCATAAAAAGTAAAAAAAAACAATAAAATTTAATCACGAGATCGTTTGAAATTCTATGCTACAAGGTTTGAATCACTAGAGGTTTGGAATTCTGATTGTATGAATACTTCTATTCCAACGTATTTTTCTGCTCCACAATGCTCTCATGCTTCGTTGCTCCAGTTATGTATCCTACAAATCCCTGACTGAATTTTTTTGCAAAAATAGTGAAATAATGAAAAGTGTTTAGTATTTAAAGAATTTTTTTATCAAATTATATTTTCGAAAATATTTTGCCGCCCATTTTTGAATTTACAACTTTTTTTTCACTTAAAGAAAATAGAGTTTCATTTTTTTTATTTGTGGTTATTCGTCGTCGGTGCGTCACTTAATATCACTGCACTGGTGTCTCCATTTATATCACGACATCGGTGTGCATTAACGAAAATGCACTGGTGTGGTGATTTATATATTAGCACCGATATCAAGAAGTCCATTTTTAATTCACCGAAATTACTTTTAGGTATGTGCACCAAAATTTATTGTTGATTTTGTTCAAATGCAGGGAGAAAATATCATAATTATATCGAATGGACAATTCTTCAAGATCCAGCTCGTTCCAAAATAATTCTCAAAGTCCATCGTAGGGTTCTCCCTATCCATCTTGAGATCATGTAATATTTACTTCAGATTTTATTTATATTTTCATTATCTAATTGAATTTATGTTTTTTATCCATTTCAATCAAGCAAAGATTAATTAAATTTATAATGTATACAAATTTGCAAGTTCACGCAGACTCAGAACCGAGTTCAGATGCAAAAAATATTCAAACGTCAGCTCCAAAACGTCGGAAGCTCTTATCAGGAGCAGCATACTGCAAGGCACATTTGGTAGATGAAAATAGATAGTCGCTTCACCCTGCCAATTGTAACAATATTTCATCTTCTAGCCACAATCCTGGTACATTAATGATGGTAATAATTATAGTTGTTTGGTATATTGATTAATGTAATTATTTCAACGTCAAACCAATTAATCATGCAATATTGTCAACGTGGTTACTAATTGATATCATATATTTTGTACTAATCATGTTCAAATATTTTTTTTTTAAATTATTAGGATTCTAGTGATGATGAGTGACCTACCTACCATCTTTCGTTGCACCCCACGACAATGTCAAATCGAGAGAAGACTGAATTAAGAGAAAAAATCATAGAGGAATGATACCAAGAATGGTTGAATCAACCACCAATTCAATTCCCGCTACGTCCAAATTCACCAATTAGGAATGACTACAGAAATAGTAGTTATTCACAAGCTAGCAATGGAGGCAATCAAATATAGGTTGGTATGGATGATTACTTAAGGGATACGACTGCGTTGGAGACAATTTTGTTAGATGCATTCCAAAACAATGATCAGCTAGGGGATGATGCTCATATCGCTGACACATTTTTTGAAAGCCTTAAATTTTCTTCCACCACCCCTCTCTTTGGACCTGACAGTAAGTCAAATTCTACCCATTTTTGGACAAAAAATTTACTGAACAACTTTAAAAAAAAGTTTGGCTTGTCGAATGCATGTTTCTCGAAAATTTTGAGGTAAGTTACCATAAAGTCTTGCCTTATATAAATTTGTGAAATATAATTAGTACCGTACAATGAATATTACACATGTTGCATTTTATGAATGTACATTTATTAATATATTTTTCCATGATCACCAACTACAGGTTTTTCAAAGATAAGGTTCTTCCGAGTGATAATGTATTGCCCGGTAGCTACAAGGAGATAAATAAATTGTTGAAAATGTTGGGTGTTGAGTACATATCATATCATGCATGTCCAAATTATAATATTATATATAGAGGAGAATATGCAAACAAAGAGATATGTCCAAAATGTGGGCATGGCAGGTATGATAAATCAAAAAAGAAGGGTAAATCACATACTAGTCTTCCTTTTAAGATATTGAGGCACATGCCTATAATCCCAAGGATTCAAAGTCTCTTTCGTTGTAAAGAATTAGCTATGTTCTAGGGATGGCATGCCTCACACAGAAGTGAGTTGGGAGTTATGCGAATCCCAAGTGATTCAATAGCCATGAATAATATAAATGATACATGGCCTGAAGAATTCAAGGATGAAGTACGAATTCTATGACTCATCATAGCCATGAATGGCATCAACCCATATTCCCTCAAAAACACCAACTATTATGTTTGGCATGTAGTAGTGATCAATAACAATATCCCCCTGTTATAGGTCAATTTGGGCATCATTCCCAATGACCTGGTTAACTGTGCATCATCTTCAGGACCAATATATAGGGTCTATCATCCCCTAATATTTCAATTGCTACATGCTCTAAGACAAAGAACAAGACAAATCAATCAAAGACTTTCATCTGCAAAGGTTTCCAAAGTTTGAAGTTTATAATATATCATATGAGAGCTCACCAACACTGCCTCTAAAGGGAATAAGTGCATTGCAAATGCAGGTATCCCTATGCAAGGCTGCTCTGCAAAGCACTTTCCGACATATATGGGTGCGTTGGTCACATTGGGAGCGAAATTCTCATTGTTCCGAAATCTCCACTTGGTCAGTGCCTTCTAGAAGAGTTCACATGTGTCAAACTTCAAATCCATGTGTCAATTTGAAATCTACAAGATTGGGAACATGTCTTGCCTATTATTGGAAAGTCATTGATTGTAAAACTACCTTAGCTTATCTATAAATTGAGCACAGATCTTAGTGTTTGATAGGGAAGAATTTGTGTAGAGAAATTCTAGTGGATTTTTCATTGAGGAGATTGATTTGAGTGACAGTTTGCTGGAGATATATGCATTGTGATGAGGCTGGGATGCTGCTGGAGATGGTGACACTAAATCAGTCATTTGGTTGTAACCTCCCATTCTATCATTAATAAAGAATACATCTTACTTTTCCCTCTATGCATCTGTATTGGTTTTGATTTTCCATATTCCAAGATCTTAGTTGATGTATATGGTTTATGCTTTACTGATTTAGAAAAATAACTTGAATCGACATCTGTATTATTGCTATCTTCTGTTGTTTAGTGTTCATTCCTGTAGGAAATATTTTTCATAGTCGGCTGGAATTTGAAGCTACAACGGAAGCGATAGAAGGAATCATTTGGAAGCGCTTGGATTCCAAGTAAGCTTCTAATCCATTTTTTGTGTCTATTCTTAGTTAGGAAAAGTAGTCGTATAGTCTTTGACATGCTTTTATATATTATCACCTGTCTAGGGAAGAATGATTTATCCGTAATTCATAATTCTGCATAACAAATTTGCGACTCCGCTGGGGAGATTACTCTTTATCCTAGGTGTTTTAGCCTCTAATTTTCTTTGTTTATTCACCCAGTAGTTGTTACTCACAAAGATTAGGCTTTTTAAGATCCAAATTTGCAAAAGAAGTGTGTTAAACAACTTTTTTTTTCTTTATAGACTGCGCCCAATGCACTCTTGGACAGGACACAATGCTTTGCATAGAACTATCTCCCTTTTAAACCTGCGTTGCAAAGCACTGTCTCTCTTTAGAGACTGTGTTGCCCCCTGAAACCATCCCAATTTCCTTGAGTTTGTCTTTGAATTTTGTTCAGTTAGTTTGATGTTGTGTTTTGAAAAGCCCAAGCCTCATATTGACCAGTGAATTAATCTACCTCTTCCTCCTTTGAAAGAAAAATTGTTCATTGTTTGTTTAAAGCATTTTTATTTATCATTGGCAAGTTAATTTCAAAGTATTTTTACTATCGCATTAGATCCATTTGCTTTTGAAAAAGGAAATTTCCGTAAATTCGTCATTTCCTGATAGGAGAAATTGTTGTTTCATTCCTCATTTCTCCTTCAAAAGAGAAATTGTTGTTTGTATTCCTCATTTCTCAAAAGTAAAAGGAATTTGATTTTGTTGATTTAGTGCACTTAGTTTCTTTTCTGCATTCATAACATTAAAGGAACTGAAAAGAAAAATCTGCATTTGCATGTAGTGGTTTGTGTGTTTTGCAAAAGGAACAATTAGGAAATTTGCATTTAGTTGTGTTCTTTGATTTTTTTGCTCGTAAATTGATTTCTCTTTCCCTCTAGTAGCTAGGATCTTCATTGAAAAACTAAAAGTGAAAGATTGCTTATCATTCTTAGTTGAATTTTAGGAATTTTCCAATACATCATCGCGGAGAACCTTTGAAAGGAAAATTGTTAAGCAATATCAACATAAAATTAATCTCAATTTACCTAACAAAGAATTGGAACCATAACGATAACATTTAGAAGGTCTAGGATAGAGACGTGTTTCAGCATCGTAAAACATAACAGCTGTCGTTAACTTGTCTGTGATACATTCCGAGTGTGATACCTCACTCCACGTACGTAAGTATATCGTATCTCGTCCACGTACTTTTGGGTATATTGGGCGGTGTTACAGTACGATAAGTATAAAGGGGTGCTCTCACTGTGCGGTTTCGCATCAGATAGCGCTAATACGGACTTGGGCCTCCATGTACCTTCGGGTATATTTGGGAGGACAAATTTTAGGTGCTATCCATCCATAGTGAACTGATTCAACCTCCTTGTAAATTTTGATACACCGAACACATCATTTGGGGAGATTTCCTGCTTGTACTTCTTGGTTCGCTAGGAGGTATTCTGTAATTCATAGTTTCTTGGTAAACCCTTTTGCCTAGCATTACCCTTTTATTTTTTTTATTTTTGGTTAAAATAAATCAGTAATTGTGGAATAACAAAATCCTTTCCCCCGTCATTCGCGTATACTACCGTTAAAACCACCTTTACCACCAGAAGTTACTTCTGATAAGCGAAGACGATCACGATCTACCGAATCAAGTTTAATTCGTACCTCTGGTGAAAAATCATCTTTCCATAAACCAGAGTTAGCTCAAGTTGTTTCTACACATCCCGGTTTTTCTACTGTTGTTGAAATGGAGTCTTCACAGCTACCCGTGGTCATGATCCATCCAATCAGTGAGACCATACCTCCTGCACCTAACGTTGTTCAACCAGAAAATGATCCAGATCCCGTCTCTTTCTTGACAGAACATCTGAATCCTAAAGTCATACAACCGGAAGTTGCTCCTACCTTGGTCATCCCACAAATTTCTGTAGCTATTGAATCTCCCATATCACACAGTCAACCACCTGAAATATACTTTGGGCCTGACGGTGAAATAATTCCCCCTGGTTTAATTGCAATTGAAGAAATACCACAACACGAGACACCTTTAACTCCAACCCATTTTTGAGAGGACCTTTACCTGTATGAGTCTTTTCCTCAATCACCCCCATATGTTTTTGTTGATCCTGTTCCTTTTCAAACTCCCGTCGATTCAAAAGGGTATACATTTGGTCAAGTAACCATGTCTGAACCAACATCTTTGGTTGGGCCATATATTCCAATTATGTCAGCTCCTGCCCTAGCTACCCTGTCGATGTCTACAACTTCACCTGAGTCATATTTTCATGGTGGCCCTTTGGTGTCATCAAGTTACAAATCATTATCTAGAATTTTCTCTGGTGCATCTTCAAACCCATGGACTTTACCAATGTCATCATCCGGTATTTCAACTGGTAATCCTATAGTAAGTACTGAACGACTTAATTCATTATACACATCTTCAGGGAAATATCAATCTGGTCATTCTAGGTCTATTCCTTCAAGTACCATATCAACTAGACTCCCAACATTTAGAGAGAAATATTTTCCGTCTTATTATCCTCCTCATGCTGGGGGGAAACCTTTGGTCACCCAATATGACAATACTTCATCACCTTTTGGTAAACCTAATGACAAAATGAATGTTTTTCAGTGGCAACCCACTCTGCCTATCCAACCACAAACAGTTATATAATCGTATCAACCAGTTCAACCTGTTACACCAACATCATTACCACTTATCAATACATCTTTACCCCTATTACAGAATCAAAATGTTGTACATCCTTATCAAACAGGTCCTTCAACTCAATATCATCAAATATTGGGTCCACATACTCCAAATCCTTCGGTTAATTTACAACAACCTGTATCCAGAATCATCTATTCACAAGTTGGTTTTCCATTTTATGGGATGTCACAACCACAACCTGGTTATACTTATCAACCGAATCCAAGTTATTCTAATTTGGGTTATAACATTGGTGGACATACCCCTTGGCAACCTCAGGCGCAAATGACTCAAACTTCATTTCCACAAGTATCATATCCAGGTTTTGGTCAACAGAATCCTCAAGCGTTTGCTTTTCAAAAAAACACCTATCTAGGTTACTAGTAGAAGATTCCTTATGTTGGTGCTCAAAGGCCTATTGCTCAAGAAATTCCATCTTACCCTAGCTATTCTCATCCCAACCTTAATAGACAGTTTTCGTTTGTTGCAACTTCAGAGTTACCAGATTTAAATCGGCAAACTAATGATCCAATTAACTATGCTCCTTGGTGGCTGGTGATACCTCACAAATTACTCTCGGATATTCCTAAGTTCAATGGAAACCCTGGAGAAGATCCTTTGACTCATGTTATGAATTATCATTTATGGTGTTCATCAAACTCCCTGAATGATGATTATGTTTGACTACGTCTTTTCCAGCGTACGCTCATAGGTTTGGCTTCAAAATGGTACATTGAATTAGCTAGAGCTTCTTTTGATAATTTCACTGCCCTAGCTACTGTCTTTTTGACTCATTTTCAGTTACCTATTAGATATGGAACTGAAACGGAACTCTTCACCAATTTCAAACATACTAATGCTACTCACATCTCTGATCATATTCATGAGTGGCGTTGTCATTGTCGAATGGTTAAGACCCTTGTTCCGGATCAACTCCCTGCTGAATGGTTCATTAAGTCCCTGTTACCATCTATAACTAAGGATGTGGATAAGGGTGGCTTCATCACAAAAGAGCAAGTTATTTCTCATGCCCAATATTTAGACTTGATTTATACTCAGTCTGTCACGCTCTATGAAAAAATTCCTAATGTGCCGAGATCTAATTTTACTGTTCCTCCTCAATTAAAGGACTCTTATGCCGGAGACGGATTGATTGGCACTGCAAGCACACACCACACTATTGCATCTGATCCTGCTCCTACTTCCGAAATTAATACCATGTAATTTGACAAAGGAAAAAGTGGCAAGCAACCCGGAAGTAAGAAAAAGGGGAAATCTAAGAAAAAGCAAACTTTTAACCCGCAGGAAAGATCATCTGATCAATCATCTGGACCTAGGAAACCTCGTTATCCATGCATAATATGTAATGAGGAACACTTTTTTAGGGATTTTCCTCACTACGCTGAAGTCTCAAACATCATCAAGACTTCCCATGCGTCAGCTGTGTTGACAGACCCATTTCCAAATCCGAACATAAACATGGTTGCTACGGATCCAACTCCTAGTTCCCAAGTGTTAATGTTATCTATCACAAAACCTTTAACAGATATTTTGGTGTCAACATGTAATAAATATTATGGTAGTCAGGCCACTGATCAACCTACTACCTTAACAACGAATCCTTCTACGTAATCAGTACTGCCTACTTCTATTCCTGAATTGACAATCAAGTCACCAAAGGGAGTAATTCACAAATCGACATATAATCCTCGAGAAAGAGCTGCAAAAAATTATAATATAGTTGAAGAGTTGGCTCAATCTCCTTCAGCTATGTCTGCTCTTGAGGTATTACAAAATTGTCCCTCCCAAAAGGAGGCTTTATTGTTGGCTATTGGTGGAATTGATCTGAATGATTCTAATCTTGTCGTCTTTAATCATATGGGCTATGTGCCGCAACTACCAGCAGAATTGGCATTCTCCATACAGGTAAATGTTCTCAATCACCTTGTTCATCACACTATTATTGATGAGGGAGCATCTACATGCATTATGTCTCTAAATTGTTGGAAGGCACTTGGCTCACCGCTCTTATCAAAATCATCAACGACGTTGAAGGCATTTGATGGACATACATATAAACCTTGTGGTATTATTAATAACCTGCATGTTGAACTAGGGGGGGGACAATAAATATTAATGTTGAGGTTGTTGACGGACCCCCTTGCTATAATATTTTACTTGGAAGGCCATGGGTATATGTAATGACTACAATTGTTTCTACATACTTTGGAATGATTTCCTTTCCACATAAAGGTACTATCACAGTCATTAATCAACTATCCTTCTTTGCCTCTGCTTCACAGGTAACTGGAAGTGTTCTGTTCATTCACATACCCCAACTAGAACTTCAGAACATTGGTTTAGGGCTCTTAAAGGATTCCACTTTAATGGGAACCTTTGCATTACCGCCGCCTACGACGTCGGTATAAATTGCAAGTATAGACACCTGCTACATGATCTCTTCCACTCTATCTGGCTTAAGGGAGATTACGAGTGATTCTGAAATTACTACGTCAATGGATGAGTTTCTACTGCCTAGCCCTATTGAGCTGGCATAGCAATCAATCTATCTGGCATGGGCGACAAATCTTAAATTAGCATCACCGAGTGTTTGGGTTGATCGTTTCTTAGATTTTGGTACTCCATCTGATCCATTTTCCTCAATGTTTTTGACAGATGAAAATATTTTGGAAGCTATGATGTCAGAAGGAGAACCATGGGAAGATTATCATCATCATTCCCATCTTCCTAATTATGAAGAAAATCATCTTAGTGAACTATATCACCCATCCATCAAAAATTTCTTTTCGAATTCTTTTCCCATTAATGCAATCGATTCTGAGCGAAATCTGTCAAATATTGAAGAAACCATTTCTATCGATATTTCGACCAACTTGGCATTGTAGAAAATATTCATCGTCGTATATCTTGTTCTCCATCACAACTTGAATCATATCGCTCTCTATTTCGTGAATTTTGTGATGTATTTTCTTGGTCTTACGAGGAAATTCTAGGCATAGATACTAGTATAGTTGAACACACTATTAATATGTATCCTGATGTCAAACTGGTGCGTCAACGACTTCGTCCTGTTCATCCAAAGAAATTCACTGACATCAAAGAGGAAGTTGAAAAAATTTTGCGTGTTAGTTTCATATACCCTATTCCGCTAACTGAGTGGGTTTCCAACATCGTTCCTGTCATGAAAAAACAAGGAACCATTAGAGTGTGCATCGATTATCAGGACGTTAATCATGCTTTTCCAAAAGACAACTATCTTACTCCCTTTATCGACTAGATTATTGACAATTATGCTGGATGTGAAATATTTTCATTCATGGATGGATTTTCTGGCTACAATAAAATCAATATCTACCCAGAGGATCAACATAAGACAACATTCATCTGTCCCTGGGGCACATTCGCTTATAGGAAACTACTGTTTGGTTTAAATAACGCTTGGGAAAATTTTCAGAGAGCAATGGATTATGCTTTCAATGACATCAAGCACATTGTTTAACCATATCTAGATGCTTTGCCAGCGCATTCACGAAATTGGATTGATCACCCGATGCATTTCAGAGCCATTTTATTACGTTGTCGACACTACAAAATATGTCTCAATCCACATACATGTGTGTTTTGTGCTGGTTTTGGTCGTTTTCTTGGATTCGTAGCCTCAAAATAAGGAATTCGAATCAACCCATTGAAGGTTCAAGCCATTCTTGATTTTCCTACGCCGTCAAACTTACTTCAGATACAGAAAATTCAAGGAAATGCTAACTTCCTAAGAAGGTTCATTCCAAAATATGCCGAAATGGCTAAAGGATTTACTTGACTATTGAAAAAAGGGGTTCCCATCCATTGGGACCAAGTTGCGCAAGCTTCTTTTGATGCTATCAAGGACACTCTTGTCTGAGCATTATTAATGTATCCCCCTAATTATCAAAATGATTATTTCCTATATATCGTTGTGGCTGAAACAACCATTGCAATAGTATTGGTCCAAGTAGAAAATGGAATTGAACATCGGATCTATTATTTGAGTTGTAATCTCAATGATACAGAAGTTAAGTATTCATACGTAGAAAATCTTGCCTTGGAAGCTTTTCAAGTTGTCCAAAGATTTTGCCAGTATATCCTGCTCCAAAAAACTACTATCGTTTCGTATTGCAACCCCATGACTAATAGCTTATCACGTCAATTGATGGGGGGGAAATATTCAAAATGTATTTTCATTTTGTAGGAATTTGATTTGGAATTCATCAAATCCAAGTCAAAGAAGTCTTTAGTTCTGGCAGAGCTTCTTTGTGGCCTTTCCTCTGATAGTACTGCAACTACGTCGAAACCATCAATTTTTTACGAGTCTTTGTTTCTGATTGGATCATCTTATCCTTGGTATGGGTATTTCATCATTTATCTCCAAACCCAAACTTTTTGACTTGATACCTCTCGCTCTGAACAGCGACATATTCGATACAGGGCCAAATCTTATCTGATCGTCGGCGATACACTTTATCATCATGGTGTTTGTTAGAGTCGGTCCTTACAACCCTCCGTCAGAGATCATTTCTCTTTTTGCATATCATTTTTAGGTGTCTCGCTCACTTCACTTCGTTGCATTTCACTAGGGGCATGCCATTGACTGACGAGAGGGTTTTGGTCTCCTTGTATTCCCTCATGCTTGTACCTGCTGGGCTAATTAAAACTCCGCAAAATTCATCGAAATTCAGTTCACGTCATTCATGGTCATAAATGATTATTTTGGTCAACAAGAGTCTTTTAGTTTTAGATTCTAGGGTTCAGTCTTTTGATATGTTTAATAAATGCCCGCAGGCCATGAGGATGGTTTTTGAAGAGGTTCTTAGTTCAAATTTTCATCATCGAACACATTTGAGGACATTTCTTATTCAAAACTCTGTTTTGAACAAGAAATTGTCAAATTCATTTTTTGTAACAATCATGTATTTTTTCTACCATAAAAAATTTCAATGCAGCCTCTGGTCTTTTCCGAAGTCCAAACGCCAACGTCCCTGCAAAAATAAAATCATTTCATCAGTCCAAAACTCAGAAAGTCAGTGTAAAAAGCCAAAAGACAGAAGTTCAATGAAAGGATAAAGTGCCAAATGAAAAACATTACAAAGTGGGTTGTGGAGGAAGTAAAAATTAAACCCAACTCTTGCAAGATATGTTCCAAGGCTATGTAAATCATTTTTTTCAAATTACATTCACAAATTTTCAGAGCAAAGCCGAATTTAGAGGTTGAAGAGCGAATTTCAGTGTTGAAGGGTCGTGACTGTGTGTTGACAGTTTGTGCGCGACACATACAAAGGAGGGCGCAGCACATAGAATGCACGCGGTGCACTGGGCATAGTTTTTCAGTGTATTTTTGTGTGGGCGCAGCTCACCAAACCAGCGCGGCGCACTGGGAGTGCGCGCGGCGCATTGAGCCATCAAGCTTGAAAATTCACCCAAACTCTACAATTTTTCAAATTCAAATAATATCACAGCTTCAAGTAAGTTATCCACGCCTGCCAAATGTTTTTTGGATATGTTGTGGTGGTTTAAAGGTGGAGAAAACAAATGTTTGAATGGTCAAAAGTTTAAACCCCATGTTTACATCCAAAATTTCTCCAAGGGTTTAAAGGGAAGTCTTTCAAAACGTGGAAGTTGGTGTTTCAAACTTGTTTCAATAACATATATGCTCTTGTTATGGAATGTCATTATTGTCACTGTTAGATTTACCACAGTCCCACAGCCACAGTCCCATATTCATTGTTCCCATATCCCTTTATACTTTTGATCCCCATGTGAAATTCCAAACCCTACTTGTTACCTCTTTCCCTGCCATTGATAAAATTTCAAGTTTTCATAAGGATCAATGGTTGTTCTCTTGTCTTTGACTGTACTTTTCCATTTGAATAACTCTTATATATATCACAGTGCAAGTCCTATTACTGTCACTCTTTCCCATACCATTTGTAAAGGTGTGTAATCCCAACATGTTCCAAAGCAGTGAGTAAATTGTTTGTTTTTTCCAAAGCCATTTGAAAGTCCTTTAGCCCACTGTTTATACCTCCCACAGTTCCTCATTTCATGCTTGAAACAGTTGGCATATTTGATTTTGAAAGGAAAAACACCATTTCATCATTTTAGACATACACCTAACTCTTGTTTTCACCATACCTATATCAGCATATATTTGTCAAACATCTTGATTTTAGCGCCATGTCAGAGACAGATTCACCTTATGAGCAGGGGTATGAACAGGACAGTGATTCATCTACAGAGGTTAATGTGCCAAGGAGGTCTCACAAAAGTGGCCGGCATGTCAGGGAGGAACCTACTTCTTTGGTTCAATTGCAGGCTTGCACGCTTGCAATGGATTGTTTTCAGCGTCAGTCATGTTTCCATTATTGTGAGATGATTTCCCAAACTCAGCATCATCATGAGTTAGCTCACCTATTTGTCTTACATTTTCATAACGGTCGTGTAAACCTTGCTGGGGTGGATTTTAATTTGTCACCAGAGATCATTTTGTTGGCAATATGATGCAATATGTTGTCCTTGATGGCAACCCACTTGATGAAGAGGATGGCAACCTTCTTGATGAAGTTATTCCTGACTTGTTGGACTTGGTAAAGATGTAATTATGTGATATGATGTGCCTACAGAGCAACTAAGATGTAATGATGAAAGGAATGATGAAAAATGTATGTCACAAGTAATACGCGGGTTAGCTTAAGAGAAGTCGCGTATGCATGTTGAAAAGTATGTGCCAAGTCGCGTATGGGCTTTTGCGCTCCAAAATTAGAATACCAAGGGGCATTACCATGGTATTGACCCATTGTATTGGGTAATGATTCATCTATGTGACCCCGTCCAGGAATACCATCGGAAGTAATGTGGTTTTGGCTCATGGTATTGAAAAAGGGTAAACCTATATAAGGAGAAGAAATTTATTGTGCAAATCATGAGTGTGGGTGCGTGTGTCTGGGCTTTAATGAATACTTCACTCTGAAGTATATCTGCATGGTTTAAACTCTGCTCCTAATTGGTAGATCTGAATCTATGAAGCATCTATGGACATCATGAAGGTGTAAGATCTCTAGATCTTGAAATGGTGAATCTCTTGGATGATCTAAAAATAAGTGATGATGACCTGGCGCAAATCAGTTGAATAAGTTGAAGAAATCTGGGTAAGTTCAGAGATCTGATCTTTTGTGCAAAATTTATCTTTTATAGATCCATACGCAGGTTGGTTTCGTGAAGAGCGCGTGTATATGCGGATTTGTTCAGAGAAAAAAGCGTATGCGCAGTTAGGATTTATTTAAAGAATTTACTGAAGTATACACGGGTTGGTCTTATGAAATGCGCGTACTAAAAGCGCGTATGGAATTTGAATTAATGGGGTCTCAAAGTTGAATGTGTTTTTGAATGTCTGATCTGAAGTCTGGGTTAACTCTGATATTCTGGTTACAGTGGGTTCACTGTTCTGTTTGTAGCATTGGGCAAAGTATGTTTATTGAAGGGTTGTGTTGGAGCTGTTGGATCCAGTTTGAAAATTGATGAAACGTGGTCTGCAGTGGATCTGAGGGTTGAAGCCTTCAATCTGATAATATCAGCAAAGGCTGGTGCTAATATTAGGGGGTAGTAGCTCCCTTCCAGGTGAGACTGGTAAACGAGAGCAAGGGGTTGAAGCTCCCTCCCAGGAGAGGCTGGTAAACGAGAGAAGGTTGTAGCCTTCTGCAGGTGGGTGCCTGCGTGCTGGTATAAGTCTGCACCAGTACATGATTGTAAGAATTTTTTCTCTATAATAAAATATTGAAGGCTAAGACAACGACAGCGGTGGTTTTCTCCCGACTTGGGTTTCCACCTAAAAATCATGGTGTTCATATGTGATGCTTTTGTGTGATGTTTCATTCTGTTATTACTGCACTTGTCTACTACTATATAAACATCTGATGAATGAATACATGTAAGGATCTTAGTAAAGAATTGATTGTTTATTAATATCTCTGTGCATACGCAAGTTTCATAAAGGGTATCCGCGTATATACGCGAGTTTGTATCAGGAAAGTAGTGTATGGGTTTTAGAAGCAAGAAAAATTAAAAGTTTTGAATATGCAGTAAATACTAATTGACCCCCCCCCCCTCTCAGTATTTTTCCCAACAATTGGTATCAGAGCAGGTCCTTCTGAAAAAGCTTAACCGCTAGAAGGAAGATCAAGCAGGATGAGCAATCATGAGGGAACATCATCTATCAAACCTCCACTCTTCAACGGAAGCAATTTAATCTTCTGGAAAATAAGGATGAGATCCTATCTTCAGTCTATGGGAGCAGATATATGGGCCATTGTTGAACAAGGATATCAATATCCAGCTGCTACACCAACAGATCCAATCGAAAGAAAGAATTATGAATCAAATGCAAAAGCGGTCAATGCTATAACTGGAAGTCTAACTGAAGCATAATTTGTCAAAGTCATGCAGCTAAATACAGCAAAGGAGATATGGGACAAAATCATCCTAAGCTATGAAGGTGATGCAAAGGTAAAAAGTGCAAAACTTCAATCTCTTAGAATTGAGTATGAAAATTTAAAAATGCATAGTGATGAGAATATTGCTGGTTTCTTTTTACGTGTTGATGATGTTGTAAACCGTATGAGAAATCTGGGAGAAACAATAACTGAATCCACTTTGGTTGAGAAAATTTTGAGATCACTAACAGCCAAGTTTGAGTCAAAAGTTTCTGCTCTTGAAGAAAAACAGGACCTTCAAAATCTTACTATGGTGCAACTTCATGGCATATTGACTGCATACGAAATGAGGAGAGGAGGACCATCTGAAGTCAAAGAAGCTGTTTTTAAAGCTTCTACAAAAGGGAAAGAAGTTCGAAAAATGGAAGGGTCAGGATATATCTCAGAAGAAGATGAGGCAAACTTTGTGAGAAAACTCCAACTAGGAACCGGAAGATTCAAAGGTAAGCTTCCCTTCAAATGTTTTAATTGTGGAAGAGTTGGTCATTACGCTGCAAAATGTCCTTATAAAGAAACATCTGCTAAAGAGAAAGAAGTAACAAGAAGAAATAAGAACCGGTCTAGCACTATGAAAAGCTACTATAAAAATGAAGACAGTGATGAGTTATCTAACAGTGAGGAAGAATGTGAACAAAATCTTAGACTTTTCATGGCATTTGAAAATAACTCTAGAGATGATAAGGATGCTTTTATGGATGCTCTATATGACAATTATTTTCTTGATCAAAACAATCAACTCAAAATATGCTTGGAAGAAAGTAAGATAATCATAGAGACTCTGAAAAGGCAGAATGAAGAAGCAAAGAAACATAATGAAAAATTAGAATGTGAAGTAGTAAGTCTAAGAAAAGAACTTGAGAAAGTAAAGACTCTGAATCTTAGATTTTCTAAAGGATCTGAAACCTTAGATGAGATTATCAAGGTTCAACGATCTCCTCTGATTAAGACAGGTCTTGGATATACTGGAGAATCCTCTCAGGCTTCAGCACCAAACTATCTAAAAGCAGCTACAACTGGTTTACTTCATTCAGCCACACAACAAGGGAATAAATAATCTTCATAGGTAAAGCATGATCATCACAATACAAGGAACACTAACAGGGATACCTCTCAAAGAAGCAACAATCAACATGTAAATTCAAATAGAAGATTTCATGATCGCAGAAATTTTTACTTCAATGGACAATGTTTCTCATGTCACAATTTTGGTCATAAAGCTGTTCAATGTGTTGCATATAAAACCATCATGACAAGAGAAGCAAGAAAGAAAAGGATGGATATTGAACCAAAAGGGAACACTTATAACAACTTTTCTCCTCTTCAAAATGAAGTTGAATGTGCTTATTGCAATAACTTTGGGCATGAAGAATCTGAATGCAGGAGCAAAGTCCAGCCAAAACAACATTTTCCTTCAAGTTCCAAAGTATGGAAAAAGAAGGAATTACAGGTTGAAAATTGTGGGATAGCGTTATTTGCAGAAGGAGAAGAAAATCAATGGTACATTGATAGTGGGTGCTCAAGACACATGACAGGTGACAAAAGCAAACTTCTTTCATATAATGCTCTAGAAAAGGAAAAGAAAGTTACATTTGGAAATGATAATCCTGTTGTAATTAAAGGAAAAGGGTATGTGTTTCTAAAAGAAAAGGTGAAGGCTAATGATGTCATGTATGTGGATGGATTAAGGCATAACCTGTTGAGTGTAAGTCAAATGTGTGATCAAGGTACAGAAGTTGTCTTCAGTTCAAAAGAATGTGTGGTTCGTGATCTGGATACAGGTAGAACTATTATAAAAGGGAAAAGAACTCCAAGCAACCTATATGTATTGAAGAACTGCAAAGATCAATGTTACTTGAGAAAATCTTCAGAAAATTGGCTATGGCATAGAAGACTGGGGCATCTAAGCTTCTCTCAAATCAACAAAGCAAGCAGACTTCAAGCTGTTCGTGGTCTTCCCAATATTACTCTACCAAAGAGTATCATATGCAAATCCTCCCAGTTTGGTAAGCAGACCAGAGTACAATTTAATGCTAAAGAAGGATCATCAAGTAGGCCTCTTGAACTTGTTCATACTGACATTTGTGGACCTATGAGGAAAAAGTCACCACGTGGAGAAGAATACTATATCTTATTTATTGATGATTTCTCTAGAATGTGTTGGATTAGGTTGCTTAAACACAAAGATGAAGCATTTGAGAAATTTCAGATCTTCAAAGCACTGGTTGAAAATGAATTAGATCTAAAAATCAAATGTCTTAGATCTGATCGAGGAGGAGAATATACATCAAATGAATTCTTTGAATTTTGTGAACAACATGGCATAAAGAGACAGTTCTCTGTAGCGGGCACTCCACAACAAAATGGTGTAGCAGAAAGAATGAATAGAATAATTCAACAAATGGCTAGAGCTATGCTTGATGATTCTGGAACTCCTGACATGTTCTGGGGAGAAGAAGCACATACAACAGCAAATATTCTCAACAAGGCACATGTTCGGGTAAATAGTGACAAAACTCCATATGAACTATGGTATGGTAATTCTCCCTCTGTAAAGCATTTTAGAATTTTTGGAAGTAAATGTTATCAAAAATAATGATGAAAAGCTTGGCAAGTTTGACCCTAGATTAGATGAAGGGATACTTCTTGGCTACTCATCTACAAGCAGAGCATACAAATGTTACAATAAAAGGCTTCGAAAGATTGTTGAATGTATTGATGTTGTCATTGATGAGTCTACTACAGCTCCTAAAGAAGAAAAACAAGCAACAGAAGAAGATGATGGTGATTTTTGTCCTTCTACATCAAATGGAAATGATATAGACAGTGGATCCAATGAAGAACCTGAAAATGATTTATCAGAGAAAGCTCCCTCCAGATATGTTCAAAAGAATCATCCTGAATCTCAAATTTTGGGAAACAAGGAATCAGGTGTACAAAAAAGGAGGACTCTTGTGGGATCTTCTAGCTATCTGGCATTCCTATCCACAATTGAACCCCAAAATGTCAATCAAGCTAGCAAAGATGAATGTTGGATTCAAGCCATGAATGAAGAGCTTGATCAAATTGAAAAGAATCACACTTGGGAATTAGTACCAAGGCCACATGATAAAAATGTCATTGGAACCAAATGGATATTCAAGAACAAGTTAAATGAAAATGGGGATGTTATAAGAAACAAAGCCAGATTGGTTTGCAAAGGGTACACTCAACAAGAAGGTATAGACTTTGAAGAAACTTTTGCTCCTGTAGCTAGACTTGAAGCCATAAGAATGTTTCTTGCTTTTTCAAGTTCTCAACAAATCAAAGTTTATCAAATGGATGTCAAATATGCATTCCTCAATGGTGATCTAGAAGAAGAAGTTTATATAGAACAACCAGAGGGATTCATTTTTGGAAATGATAAGAATCTTGTTTGTAAACTTAAAAAGGCTCTATATGGTCTCAAACAAGCTCCGAGGGCATGGTACTATCGTCTTGACAAATATCTCCATCAACAAGGATTTTCAAAGGGGTCTGCTGATAGCAACTTATACACAAAAATTGAACATGACAAACTTTTGATTGTGATTGTATATGTTGATGATATCATTTTTGGGAGTAATGAAGAATCCTTGAGTCAAAAATTTGCTTCTGTTATGCAGCAAGAATTTGAGATGTCCTTACTTGGGGAACTAACATTCTTTCTTGGCTTGCAAGTGCATCAAACTACAGATGGTATATTTCTATCACAAGAAAAATATCTTAAGCAAATTTTGAAGAAGTATGGCATGGAAGAATGAAAGCCTATAAGTACACCAATGATAACCGGATGCAATCTCAGTTCTCATGATGATTCTCCCATGGTGAATCAACCAGAATACAGATCAATGATAGGAAGTCTACTTTATCTCACCGGGACTAGACCGGACATTATGCATGCTGTTGGGATTGTTGGATGATTCCAAGCTAATCCAAAGGAGTCTCATATTCAGGCTGTCAAAAGAATATTCAAATATCTGCAAGGAACTCAAGACTTTGGACTATGGTATCCAAAGAATGCTGATCTTACTCTTCATGCTTACTCTGATGCAGATTGGGCTGGAAATGTTGATGATCGAAAAATCACAAGTGGTGGTGCATTCTATATGGGGCCTCGATTGGTATCTTGGTTCAGTAAGAAGCAAAGTTCTATTGCCTTATCTACTGCTGAAGTAGAATATGTGGCTGTTGCATCTTGTTGCACTCAACTCCTTTGGATGATGCAAACCTTGGGAGATTTTCAAATCAAATGTACTTCTCCTATCTCCATTATGTGTGATAATACAAGTGCCATCAGTATCTCAAAGAACCCTGTTATGCATTCGAAGACCAAGCACATTCCCATCAAGTATCACTTCTTACGTGAACAAGTGCTTGAACAAAAGGTGAAGTTGGAGTATGTTCCCTCCAAAGAACAAGCTGCTAATATCTTTACCAAACCTCTGCCCAGGGAAGCGTTCGAGTATCTAAGACAGAAGCTGGGAGTATTCTCTGCCAGTCAAAAGAACAAATCTGCATAAATTCAGAAGATTAAATAGGATACGCGGTTTTCCTGATATACAATCGCATATATACGCGAGTATATGAACAGAGAGTCGCATATGGATAGTTGCTGACTATTTTTAGTTGGGGTCAGCATTTTGCAGCACTGTTTGGGTTTTTCTGGTTATGTTTCTGTCTAACAAAGCATCTGATATGAATAAAACAGGTACAGGAAGGACAAGTTCAGGGGGAGATGAAGGAATGTGAAAATTTCTATGCTTCACTTTACATACGCGCATTCTATTAACGAAAGTCGCGTATACACGCAAGTTTCAGCAGACACAGTCGCATATTCATCAGGAGAAAAGGTTCAGGGGGAGCATCAGTCTGACTGTTAATAATTGTATTGTTGACTCTGTATCAGCTTATTTCTCAGTTCTAAATAATGATGATATAATACTTGGTTTCTTATGTTGAAGATCATGAATGAGCCCGGATTGTTACTTAATGAAGAGTATCTGTTGGATGAGATGGAAGTCTTATGATTCAGAGATATGGACAGATCATGCAGAGTTTGTTGTTGATGATGTTCAGGTTGCACAAGCTAAAGAGGAGCCTTGGTCATATGGAAAGGATGTTTGCATGCACATTTTTAGGGGGAGCCCTAGCCTTGCTGAGTATAATGCATTGTTGGCATTATGAAGGTTCTGATATATGATCTCTCTTGAGGTCTTTCTGGTATTGGTCATGAAAAGTCATATTTGTAATTTGATGAAAAGTTCATGTTGAGACCTATGATGTAAAATTGTAATATTTAGTCATGTAAGGTCTTGTCAAAATTTGTAAACCCACTTGGTTGGGTATTTGAGTCTCATATGTAAATCCACTTGGATGGATCTTTGATGTAAGTATGAGTCATTGGTGATAGGAAGGTCATAGAGTCATGTACTTCATTGAAAAATATGTTTGTAGGTTCAGCATCAACTCAGGGGGAGCATGGTCACTTCAATGTACATCAGATCTGCAGAACGCTTCCTTCTACAAGAGGAGAAAAACCTTGTGTTGGTTCTGGTCCGCCCTTTGCCCTTGATGTCAAAGGGGGAGAGTGACATGGTGTTTGCATAAAGAGAAAGAATGGTATGGTGTCTTTGTATTCTTAATGTATCTATATGTTGTGGTGATCAAACACCATCGTGGTTGTCATCAAGTCCAAAGGGGGAGATTGTTGGCAATATGATGCAATATGTTGTCCTTGATGGCAACCCACTTGATGAAGAGGATGGCAACCTTCTTGATGAAGTTATTCCTGACTTGTTGGACTTGGTAAAGATGTAATTATGTGATATGATGTGCCTACAGAGTAACTCAGATGTAATGATGAAAGGAATGATGAAAAATGTATGTCACAAGTAATACGCGGGTTAGCTTAAGAGAAGTCGCGTATGCACGCGGAAAAGTACGTGCCAAGTCGCGTATGGGCTTTTGCGCTCCAAAATTAGAATACCAAGGGGCATTACCATGGTATTGACCCATTGTATTGGGTAATGATTCGTCTATGTGATCCCGTCCAGGAATACCATCGGAAGTAATGTGGTTTTGGCTCATGGTATTGAAAAAGGGTAAACCTATATAAGGAGAAGAAATTCATTGTGCAAATCATGAGTGTGGGTGCGTGTGTCTGGGCTTTAATGAATACTTCACTCTGAAGTATATCTGCATGGTTTAAACTCTGCTCCTAATTGGTAGATTTGAATCTATGAAGCATCTATGGACATCATGAAGGTGTAAGATCTCTAGATCTTGAAATGGTGAATCTCTTGGATGATCTAAAAAGAAGTGATGAAGACCTGGCGCAAATCAGTTGAATAAGTTGAAGAAATCTGGGTAAGTTCAGAGATCTGATCTGTTGTGCAAAATTTATCTTTTATAGATCCATACGCAGGTTGGTTTCGTGAAGAGCGTGTGTATACGCGGATCTGTTAAGAGAAAAAAGCGTATGCGCAGTTAGGATTTATTTAAAGAATTTACTGAAGTATACGCGGGTTGGTCTTATGAAATGCGCGTACTAAAAGCGCGTATGGAATTTGAATTAATGGGGTCTCAAAGTTGAATGTGTTTCTGAATGTCTGATCTAAAGTCTGGGTTAACTCTGATATTCTGGTTATAGTGGGTTCACTGTTCTGTTTGTAGCATTGGGCAAAGTATGTTTATTGAAGGGTTGTGTTGGAGCTGTTGGATCCAGTATGAAAATTGATGAAACTTGGTCTGCAGTGGATCTGAGGGTTGAAGCCTTCAGTCTGATAATATCAGCAAAGGCTGGTGCTAATATCAGGGGGTAGTAGCTCCCTTCCAGGTGAGACTGGTAAACGAGAGCAGGGGGTTGAAGCTCCCTTCCAGGAGAGGCTGGTAAACAAGAGAAGGTTGTAGAATTCTGCAGGTGGGTGCCTGCATGCTGGTATAAGTCTGCACCAGTACATGATTGTAAGAAGTGTTTTTCTATAATAAAATATTGAAGGCTGAGAAAACGGCAGCGGTGGTTTTCTCCCGACTTGGGTTTCCACCTAAAAATCATGGTGTTCATATGTGATTCTTTTGTGTGATGTTTCATTCTGTTATTACTGCACATGTCTACTGCTATATAAACATCTGATGAATGAATACATGTAAGGATCTTAGTAAAGAATTGATTGTTTATTAATATCTCTGTGCATACGCTAGTTGCATAAAGGGTATTCGCGTATATACGCGAGTCTTTATCAGGAAAGAAGCGTATGGGTTTTAGAAGCAAGAAAAAGTAAAAGTTTTGAATATGCGATGTGCGGTTACCCCCATAATTATTTTCCCAGCACATTTCGAGAGGCGAAATCGGGAAGAAGAATGGAATGACGGCGACGATTGGATGAGCCTATTATGAGCCATATATCGACCTGGATATATGAGAAGCGGCTATGAGGTATTTTCAGCCAGATTTACGAAGGATGGTGTACGTGGTGACTCATCATTCGTTATTTTAGTTGTGAAGGGCGCTTTTCACGCTTGTATGCATATCACATCCGGCTGTTGATGCACTTCACGAGAGTGCGGTTGATGAGCATTCCATACTTCATGTACCGTAACATAGAGCGGATGATGTTTCTTGTACAAAATAAAACCCCAGCACAGCAGCATAATAGCATATATCATTACGCGCTGATCAAAATCATGGTGGTACATCAGCTCACACAGCAGGGCATCGCATGGGATGAGTTCAACTCCAGTGACTTCTTTGTAGCGCCACAACCGCCTCCCCAGGTAGTTTATGATGAGGGAGAGCCTTTACACCAGTTTGATGTTCCTGAGACTGAGCATATTAGTGCTCCAGTGTATGTGACATATCAACGAGGCCACAGAGCCTTATTTGCAGTGACACGACGAGTACTATCTCCACCCAGTGTGGAAGGGGTCTCGTTGACTTCATCAGCAACGCGAGTACTATATCCAAATGGTGTTGAAGGGGTCTTGCCTTCGACATCAGCACAGGTACAGGTTCAGGACAGAGGCAAGAGGCCTATGCATGATGAGGGTCCTTCAGGAGGCCGAGACACTGATTTTATACTCATTGATGTTGATGCGAGCTCTCCTAGCTCAAAGCTCAAAGAAATCATCCAGAAGCAGAAAGCTGAGATTGGCACTTTGACAGAGAATTTTCAGAGAGCACAGTGGGTGATAAAGTACCTAGAGCAGCGGAACAAACAACTAGAGGATCAACATACACTTACAGAGTTGCGGCGAATTCGCGAAGACCGTGCATTGGCCCGGAAGAGACCAGGTGACATGACACCATTTGAGCGAGAGACCAACCTTACGCATGTTAAAATTCATCTGGAGAAGCTATTGGAGAAGGCCAACCAGGACAAAGACATGCTTAGACATATGAAGAATCATTATTGGGCCCACATGCACGTTTGCAGAGCATAAATGAAGATCCTGAAGAGAAGGTTGAGCAGAGCATTGAAACGGCGAAAGAGGCCTGATCCACTCTGGATCTTCGCCGAGGCTTCATTGGCTGAGCATGAGGCATGATGGGGGATCTTCACTCCAAATTTCAGTAAATTTGGAGAAATATTTGTCATTTTGAAAATTTTTGGTCACAAAACAGGTTTTTCCGCTCAACGCGTCGCGCCACCCGACGCGCGCTTATGATTGGGACACCTTCTGGAGGAAAAATTTTTATTTTTGGATTTTTCATGGTAATTTATGCATGCTCAGAAATGGCCAAAGCATTTCATCAAGTTCTGGATGATCAAAAGGGCCAAAAACACCATGAAAATCACCTTTCTACCACCTTTTGCACCAGCAGGAAGTACTTCTGGGAGAATGAATTTTTGGAGGGGAAAATGAGCTCCAAATTGAAAAATTCCACTTGGGTTGGATAGCCAACATCTATTTCTTTCCCAAGAGCTATCATGAGCTCAAATTGGACTCCAGGAAGTGCCCCAAAAGTAGGCTCAAAGTAGCGCGGCGCATAGAGCTTTGGAGCGCGACGCATAGAGGATTTTGACCAAATTTTTGCCTTCCAGCTTAGGAATTCGGCCAGTTGTGACTATTTTCATCTCTTGATGTAATTTTTGGTTTTTATTGATGTAATTTGATGTACATGATGTAAATTTGGCACTTATTTACTTGTTCTAGATGATTCATTCACTAAAAAGTGAAAATCAAGTGAATGGATCAGTTTCCTAGCTTATAGAGGCAAGTTGTTTGGCTGCCTAGATTTTAGCTCCTTGTTTAGAATTGGTTCAAAATACTCCTAGAAGCATGAGCTCGACCCCTAGAGGCATGGGAAGGGGTTAGAATTGTCTATTTATTGTATTTTCTGAGACATTTTCAGGGTTGGACTCTTGGGGAAAGTTTGGCACACTATTGTACATATTTTTTGCAATTTTAGCTAAGGAAAGATCAAAGGTTTTGCAGCACCTGTTGGGATTCTTGTGGCTTTCAGTTTTGATGGTGTTTTCTCTTAGTTATTTGTAAGTTCTTTAATTTTTAATGTATGCCATTCCCTTCTTTTTCTTCTGAAACTAAATGAATGAGTAAATGAGGTAGAATCCATTGATTCCAGTGCTCTGCCTTTAAATTTGTTTAGTTTTATATGTTTTCGCCAGTTTGGAGAGGATCCTTGTTCTCCCTTGCCCTCTTAAGCTCCTTTTCATTCTGATCCATCCATACACATAATCAAAAGCATCAAGACTACTACCTACCTTGCCCCAATTCGAATTCTGCAAAGATCTGGCCTCGTCCTCGAGCCCAAAATTGTTTTTCCCATTTTTTCAACAAAAAACCCAAAAAATCAAAAACAAACACTCCTATCTATTTACTAGCCTAAAATCAGTATCCATTATAAGTCATCTCACCCCCTTTGAAGACCTTTTTCTGAGATAGACCCGGAGAGAGCCCTCTCCTGTCCTCGTAGGGCTAGCTACGAGGCTGAGCTTGGTTTGATGTTGCCTTGAGTTTTACCTTATTTCAGCCTAAGGTAGATTCGAGCGCTAACATAGTGGCGACCATACTGGGGAAACATCTCAATGGTTTGCATGTTGGTGTGTTCACTTCATGAGTTATAGACGGAGTCTGAAGTCACGCCAGGTAGCTTTTGAAACGCTTTTGCTATGCATTAGCGGAAGTAGATAAACGCTGCTTCAGTCGATCTCCGGTTTAGCTTGTGAATGCGACACTTGATGTGCGAATCACCCCAGTACATATTATCATTCTGGACTTTTGGATGATTGAGTCTAGAAGTCGATAGGCTGAAAATAATCGGTTGTGTCCTTTGGATTTTTTAATAGATCAATACACTGGCTTCAAAAAGGCATACTAGATCAAATCCTGATCCAAATCTGCCTCCAATATATGAAAAACCCAACTTAATCCCAAGAATTTTCCGTTGAGAAGCTCCCATCATTCATTTGGTCAAATCTCACTCATACCCCACTGTTTTTGAATACATTGAAGATATTGAGTTTGACGATCAGTTCGAGTTATCATTGTTTGAAACCAAGTCCGAAAGTGCTACTGGTTCTACCGTCATCAATCCTGAGTTCATCAAGTATCTAGAAGTCGAACAAGAAAATAGATCTATTGATAATTATATTCTGAATCTTCAAAACTCCATTGTGGCAACCAACATCCCTGAATTCATTGAATCTGCATCCGAAACTCGTGTGCCATCTGAAATTGCATCCAGTTCACAGATTCCCACTGAACCCCCCTTTATCCCTACCATTCCCGTACAGCCTGAGATCTCTGATCAGCAATCAGCAGTAGTTCTCCCTCCATCTCCACCACATAAACCTCGTTCATCTACTGCTCCCATTCCACCTGTTTCTCCAAGACAGATTATAAATCCGCCGAGAGCCATGGCTGCTCGATTTGCTCCTCTCGCGTTACCCCAGCAGTTGAATGATATGCCTACAGATTATCAGAGCAAGATTCCAATATTTGATGGCACTCCGCAGAGTCTTCCAGCACAACAACATGTAGATAAGATGACAGACTTTTTCGATCTTCATGAGATCGATGAAGAGAATGTAACCATGAGAATTTTTGTGCAAACTTTCGGAGGGGAGGTAAGAAAATGGTTTAGAGCTTTGCCAGCAAGAAGCATTACTACAATGGCAGAACTTCACCAACAGTTTCTAGATCGTTGGGAAATCAAAAAAGATCCACTTCAGATCAATGCCGAGTATAACAACATCAAGCACAATCCTGGTGAGTCCGTTCAAGACTATATTGTCAGATTCAATACAGTTTATAATGCAATTCCAGATGACTTAAGACCATCTAGAAAGTCAGCTCTCCTTAAATTCCTGGATGGTTTTGATCCGGAGATGGCTTATTCATTACGAGACAGAGATCTGCCTACCTTGGAAGATATGCAGAAGATTGTTGTTAGTGTTGAGGCGAATCTAAATGATAAGAGAGCCAGGTTGAAAGCAGAGAAGAGAGTGACCATAAAGGAAGAAGCTTCCACATCTACATCAGAACAACACTTGCTTCGCGAAATGGAAAAAATGTTCAAAAGAATGACGCTTGATAAGCCCGAACCGCAAATTCGAAATCCCAACTACCGTGGCTAGCAGCAGCCACAGTTCAGAATTAAGCAACGTGAACAGAGAGCACAAGAGCCGGCAGCCCAGCAGCAAGTTAAAACACCTCTTCTGCAGAATTTTGTGAGTCAAGATTCAGATGATGACGATGACGTAGTAGGAGAGCAAAACCACTTCTTTACTCCCGATGATCTGCCCATTTACATCACTTAAGATGAAGAGTATGCAGAAAGTTCAGCTGCACAGAAAGATGAGGATTTTATTTTAGCAAATGATGTAGCTCTAGAGGAAGAATCAGATGAATACCAAAGAGGGTATATGAATGCTTTGTCCGCTCAGCAGAAGCAATACTCATTAAGAAATAGAGATGTGCCCATAAACCCAATTCAGAAGAGAAAATAGGCTTCAGCACCGAAGTTAGATTCACCTGTAGCACCGAAGAAAGGAAAAGAGACAATTGATCCCGCAGCTAACAAATCATCATCAACAAAAAATTCAAATCAGCCAAGCATAATGAAGGATAAGGCTGAAAGGAAAGAAGTTCCAGTCAAAGAGGTTGAAAGGGTTTCAGCTTTTAGTTTGGAGAATGAAATTTCTAAATTGAAGGTATCTATTCCTTTGACAGAAATTATGAAGAACAGCAGTTATAGAGGTCAAGTCTCTAAAATTCTGAATTTTGATCCAATGTTTGACACGGTGAATATTGAAGATGATCAGCCTGAATTGATATTTGGGCCTGCTTTAGATGGTGAGTCCCCTGACAGCGATGTTCCTCCCTTTTATATCAGTATGAGGTTGCATGAATTTGTATTACATAATGCCATGTTCGATTCCGGTGCTTCGCACAATATTATGCCAAAAGCAATCATGGAAAAGCTGGGTTTAGAAATTACAAGGAAATACCATGATTTGTATTCATTTGATTCCAGCCGAGTGAGATGTATCGGACTCATCAAAGATTTGGTTGTAAGTTTAGGTCAGATTTCTGCGAAGAATGTCTTGATGGACGTGGTTGTGGCAGACATTCCTCCCCGATTTGGGATGCTCCTTTCTAGATCTTGGGGAGCAAAGTTGAAAGGTACACTACAGTTAGATTTCTCCTATGCAACAATTCCTGTCTTTGGCCAAATGAGAAAGTTATATCGAGAACAGAAGATTAAATACATGATAACAAGCAAGGAGAAACCAATCAATCATCCTGTAAATTATGTACATATCGACTTAGAGTCTTTTGTTTTGTTTGCTGATAGTTTTAATGATATAGATAGTCAGTTATTTCAAGCAGAAGATATACCAGAGATTACCGAGAATTTCAGAGAAGTTCTGCAAAAAGAAAGACGGGAAAAGCAAGCTACTATTGAGCAATCAGCTAAAGACGATGGGCAGCAAACAGAAAAAATAGAGCTGGCGCAATTTCAGCACTTAGAGGATGATGAAGATGGTCTTTGGACCATGGATTTCGATGGCGCAATGGGTAGTGATGGTGCTGGAATTGGTGTTTGGATACACAGTCCATTTTCCGCTCCGAATAAGGTCCCGAGCAATGTGCGAGTATGTTCCTACAAACTAGCATTTGATTGTTCTAACAATGAGGCTGAGTATGAGGCTCTGATTGCTAGCCTAAAGATTCTAAGAAAGCTGAACACGAAAATAATTGTAGTCTATGGTGATTCTGAATTGGTGATAAAACAGGTAAAGGGTGAGTTTCATGCCAAGCATCCTCGCATGAGGGCTTACCGTAATGCAGTTTTAGACATTTTGAGGTTATTTTCAGACTATACCTTGACGTGTGTGCCTCGAATCCAAAATGGTGTTGCTGATGGACTTTCTAAAGCAGCAAGCAATTTAAAAATCCCAATGAATTCCAGCAATAATTTTGATATCCATGTGAAGCACCGCCCTACCGTTCTGGATAATCAGAGATGTTGGCAAGTTTTTCAGGACGACGAGGAGATTAGTGATTTCCTGCAAAACAAGGGTAAGTTTAAATATACCTCCATAGATACAGAACATGATGATGGTAATGATGATATGCAAATAAATCAAATGGGAGTGCTGCAGCTTAAGGATAACATCATTCCTAAAGGATTGATTCCTTTAGAGGAACTCTTTGATCAAGATGATGTAGCCCGCAAAACGACATTGAGGCCGACTGAAAAAGGTGTTGAAGAAGTAAATATTGGGACAGCTGAAAACCCCAAGATGGTAAAGTTATCCAAGTCATTGTCACCGGAGGTAAGAGCTGAATACGTGAGTTTGTTGTCTTCATTTGCTGATGCTTTCGCTTGGGATTACTCAGATTTAAAGACGTATGACACTAATATCATTCAGCATACTATCCCTATTAAACCAAATCAGAAGCCTTTCCGTCAGAAGTTGAGGAGAATCAATCCGAAGCTGCTACCACCGATTGAGAAGGAGGTAAACAGGTTGTATAAGTAAGGAATCATTGTACCTATCAGATTTTCTGATTAGATTTCCAATTTGGTGCCCGTGAGGAAAAAGACAGGTGAGATCCGTTTGTGTATTGATTTCAGAAATTTGAATAAGGTGTCATTGAAGGACAATTATCCGCTACCAAAAATGGACCATATACTGCAGCGAGTAGTTGGAGCATCAAGGATGTCACTACTCGACGGCTATTCAGGATATAATCAAATTTTAGTGCATGAGGACGATCGTGACAAAACCGCGTTCACCACTCCATGGGGAACGTTTCATTATGCCAAGATGCCATTTGGTTTGAAAAATGCAGGTGCCACTTTTCAGCGTGCAATGGACATGGCTTTCGCCAATGAGAAAGATGTATTTTTGGTTGTTTACCTTGATGATTTGACGGTGTTTTCAAATTCTGATGAAGAACATTTGTATCACTTGAAAGTTGTTTTTCAAAAATGCAGAAAATATGGCATTTCGCTGAATCTGAAAAAGAGCTTGTTTGCCATGGATGAAGGCAAACTTCTTGGCCACATCATATCGAAAGACGACATTCGTGTTGACCCTGTACGTGTTGAAGCAATCTAGCAAATTGAACAGCCCCGGAACAAGAAAGAAATACAGTCATTTAATGGTAAAATGAATTTTCTGCGTCGTTTCATTCCAAATCTTGCTGAGCATCTTAGAGAGATCACAAACATGCTGAAAAAGGATAGCCAAGTGAAGTGGACAGAAGAGGCGGTGAAATCATTCAATTTGGTAAAGTTAGCTCTTTCTTTGGCTCCCATTTTAATCAGCCCAGATTACACACAGGACTTCATTTTGTTTTCATTTGCTTCTGAGCACACTTTGGCAGCTGTTTTAATGCAGAAAAGAGATGGAGTTGAGAAGCCCATTGCTTTTTTTCGTCGAATTATAAGGGACAGAGCTTTGAAATACAACATTATTGAGAAACAAGCACTTGCTCTTGTGAAGGCCTTGAAAGATTTTCGTGTGTATATACTACATTCCCACATTATAGCTTATGTTCCTAACGCAACTGTCAAAGATGTATTGGTACAAGCAGATCCGGAAGGAAGACGGGGTAAGTGGATCGCTGCGTTGTTAGAATATGATGTGGAGATTAAACCGACCAAGCTGATCAAAGGACAGGGATTAGCCAAGCTCATGGCTGAAACAAATCTGCATGCTTTAGACATAAATTTGATCGCTGCTATGTCTGATGAGGATGAGGAAAGTACATCATTTCAGGTATCTGATATCTTTGTTTCTTCCCCTTGGTATGCTGACATTTTATATGTACTTCAAAATTTGTCTCCACAACCCAGGATGCCTAGAAATAAGAGTAGAACCTTGAAGTTGAGGGCTGCAAAGTTTTTTATATTGAATTCTGCATTATATTTGAAAGACCCTGGTGGAATGTTATTGAATTGTTTGGTAGAGGAAGAAGCCAAAAGAGTTTTGGAGGAATTTCATAAAGGAGACTGCGGAGGCCATCTATTTTGGAAAACCACAGCTAATAAGATTCTGAGAGCGGGATACTATTGGCCTACTTTATTTTCTGATGTATATAAGGCTGTTAAGAATTGTCACGAATGTCAAATTTTCGAAGGGAAGCAGAAATTACAGCCTTTTCCTCTTAAACCAATTGAAGTTAGTGCACCATTTCAGCAGTGGGGATTGGATTTCATTGGGGAAATCCATCCGGCATCTTCAGGACAGCATAGATGGATATTGACAGCAACGGATTACTTCACGAAGTGGATCGAGGCAATTCCCACCCGACAGGCTACGGATGTGGTAATTATTTCTTTTCTTGAGAATAACATTCTGTCACGTTTTGGTTGTCCTAGTAAGATAATCACAGATAATGCAGCAGCCTTCAAGTCAAAAAGGATGGTTGAATTTTGCAATAAGTATAACATCAGCTTGGGACATTCGACTGCCTACCATCCGCAAGGAAATGGCTTGGCGGAGTCTTCAAATAAGTCTTTGGTAAATATCATTAAGAAATTGCTAGAAATCAATAAGAAAGGCTGGCACAAGAAATTAGTAAATGCGCTTTGGGCTGATAGGGTAAGTCAGAAAAAATCCATCGGTATGTCTCCCTTTGAGTTGGTGTATGGAGTAGACACAGTGTTTCCCACTTCTCTTGTTGTCCCGGTAGTCAAATTGCTTCAAGAAGCTGGTAGTGAGGAAGATCCCATGCAGCGAAGGATAAATCAGATGATTCATTTACAACAAACACGGGAGGAGGTCTTTCAAAATACATTCAAGTTGCATGAGCGCATTAAGAAGATTTATGATAGGAAGGTGAAAGCAGATAAGTTTCAGTTGGATAAGGTGGTCCTGAAGTGGGATGCTCGGAATGAGGAAAAAGGAAAGCACGACAAATTTGAAAATCTTTGGAAAGGTCCTTTTAAGATTGCAGCGTATCGTGGTCAGAACGCCTTTCAAGGAAATGAACGGGGATGATTGTCCTGGAGGGCCGATCAATGGTCGGCTGCTCAAGCGATACCATTTCTAAGTATTTTCTGCTGATTTCATTGTCATTGTATATATCGTTCTACTTTTGTTTCATCGCAAGTGTGTACTAATCTCTTTTCTTCAGTCTAGGGCCCGAAGCGAAGGCTATAATTCTGAAAAGGGAGGTCAGTTGGTTTGAAGTTTTTCAAGTTAGTTTTATCAGTCATTTCAGTTTTAAAGTTGAGTCGGTTTCAGTCAGGTTTCAGTCAAGTTTTCAGTCAATAAATGTGTCAAAGGTTTTGTGTTATCTGTTGAAATAATGATTTCATCGCCCAATGGATGAAGGCACTGTCTAACTCTTCCAGAGATCTGCCGTTCTTGGCATCTCCTTGGAGCCACCATCCCCATTGGAGCCAATGTTAGAGTCGGTCCTTACAGCCCTCCGTCAGAGATCATTTCACTTTTTGCATATCATTTTTAGGTGTCTCGCTCACTTCACTTCGTTGCATTTCGCTAGGGGCATGCCATTGACTGACGAGAGGGTTTGGTCTTCTTGTATTCCCTCATGCTTGTACCTGCTGGGCTAATTAAAACTCCTCAAAAGTCATCGAAGTTCAGTTCACGTCATTCATGGTCATAAATGATTATTTTGGTGAACAAGAGTCTTTTAGTTTTAGAGTCTAGGGTTTAGTCTTTCGATATATTTAATAAATGCCCGCAGGCCATGAGGATGGTTTTCGAAAAGGTTCTTAGTTCAAATTTTCATCATCAAACACATTTGAGGACATTTCTTGTTCAAAACTCGGTTTTGAATAAGAAATTGTCGAATTCATTTTTGGTAATCATGTATTTTTTCCGCCATAAAAATTTCAATGCAGCCTCTGGTCTTTGCCGAAGTCCAAACGCCAACATCCCTGCAAAAACAACCAAGTTCATCAGCTCAAAACTCAGAAAGTCAATGTAAAAAGCCAAAAGACAGAAGTTCAATGAAATGACAAAGTGCCAAATAAAAACCATTACAAAGTGGGTTGTGGAGGAAGTAAAAATTAAAACCAACTCTTGCAAGATATGTTCCAAGGCTATGTAAATCATTTTTGTCAAATTACATTTACAAATTTTCAGAGCAAAGCCGAATTTGGAGGTTGAAGAGCGAATTTCAGTGTTGAAGAGCCGTGACTGTGTGTTGACAGTTTGTGTGCGACGCATACAAAGGAGGGCGCGGCGCATAGAATGCACGCGGCGCACTGGGCGTAGTTTTTCAGTGTATTTTTGTGTGGGCGCAGCGCACTGGGAGTGCGCGCAGCGCATTGAGCCATCAAGCTTGAAAATTCATCCAAACTCTACAATTTTTCAAATTCAAATAATCTCACAGCTTCAAGTAAGTTATCCACGCCTACCAAATGTTTTTTGGATATGCTATGGTGGTTTAAAGGTGGAGAAAACAAATGTTTGAATGGTCAAAAGTTTAAACCCCATGTTTACATCCAAAATTTCTCCAAGGGTTTAAAGGGAAGTCTTTCAAAACGTGGAAGTTGGTGTTTCAAACTTGTTTCAATAACATATATGCTCTTGTTATGTAATGTCATTATTGTCACTGTTAGATTTACCACAGTCCCACAGCCACAGTCCCATATTCATTGTTCCCATATCCCTTTATACTTTTGATCCCCATGTGAAATTCCAAACCCTACTTGTTACCTCTTTCCCTGCCATTGATAAAATTTCAAGTTTTCATAAGGATCAATGGTTGTTCTCTTGTCTTTGACTGTACTTTTTCCATTTGAATAACTCTTATATCTATCACAGTGCAAGTCCTATTACTATCACCCTTTCCCATACCATTTGTAAAGGTGTGTAATCCCAACATGTTCCAAAGCAGTGAGTAAATTGTTTGTCTTTTCCAAAGCCATTTGACAGTCCTTTAGCCCATTGTTTATACCCCCACAGTTCCTCATTTCATGCTTGAAACAGTTGGCATATTTGATTTTGAAAGGAAAAACACCATTTCATCATTTTATACATACACCTAACTCTTGTTTTCACCATACCTATATCAGCATATATTTGTCAAACATCTTGATTTCAGCGCCATGTCAGAGACAGATTCACCTTAGGAGTAGGGGTATGAACAGGACAGTGATTCATCTACAGAGGTTAATGTGCCAAGGAGGTCTCACAAAAGTGGCCGGCATGTCAGGGAGGATCCTACTTCTTTGGTTCAATTGCAGGCTTGCTCGCTTGCAATGGATTGTTTTCAGCGTCAGTCATGTTTCCATTATTGTGAGATGATTTCCCAAACTCAGCATCATCATGAGTTAGCTCACCTATTTGTCTTACATTTGCATAACGGTCGTGTAAACCTTGCTGGGGTGGATTTTACTTTTTCACCAGAGACCATTTCAGAGGCGACTGGGATACCCAACATCGGGGAAGAATGGAATAAGCGGCAGCAGTTGGATAGAGCCTATTATGAGCCATATATCAGACCTGGATATATGAGGCAGCTGAGCAGGGTATTTCCATTCCGATTTCTGAAGGATGAGTATGCACCATTGATGAAACTCATCATTCGTTATTTCAGTTGTGAAGGGCGCTTTTCACGCTTGTATGCATATCACATCCGGCTGTTGATGCACTTCACGAGAGTGTGGTTGATGAGCATTCCATACTTCATGTACCGTAACATAGAGCGGACGACGTTTCTTTTACAGAAGAAGACCCCAGCACAACAGCATAATAGCATATATCATTACGCGCTAATCAAAATCATGGTGGTACATCAGCTCGCACAGCAGGGCATCGCATGGGATGAGTTCATCTCCCGTGACTTCTTTGTAGCGCCACAGCCGCCTCCTGAGGTAGTTTATGATGAGGGAGAGCCTTTACACCAGTTTGATGTTCCTGAGACTGAGCATATCAGAGCTCCAATGTATGTGACATATCAGCGAGGCCACAGAGCCTTATTTGCAGCGACACGATGAGTACTATCTCCACCCGGTGTGGAAGGGGTCTCGTTGACTTCATCAGCAGCGCGAGTACTATCTCCACATGGTGTGGAAGGGGTCTCGCCTTTGACATCAGAACAGGTACAGGTTCAGGACATAGGCAAGAGGCCTATGCACGATGAGGGTCCTTCAGGAGGCCGAGACACTGATTTTATACTCATCGATGTTGATGCGAGCTCTCCTAGCTCAAAGCTCAAAGAAATCATCCATGAGCAGAAAGCTAAGATTGGCACTTTGACAGAGAATTTGCAGAGAAAAAAATGGGTGATAAAGTATCTGGAGCAGCGGAACAAACAACTAGAGGATCAACATACACTTACAGAGTTGCGACGAATTCGCGAAGACCGTGCATTGGCCCGGAAGAGACCAGGTGACATGACACCATTTGAGCGAGAGACCAACCTTACGCATGTTAAAATTCATCTGGAGAAGCTCTTGGAGAAGTCCAACCAGGACAAAGACATGCTTAGACATATTCAGAATAATTATTGGGCCCGCATGCACGTTTGCAGAGCAAAAATGAAGATCCTGAAGAGAAGGTTGAGCAGAGCACTGAAACGGTGAAAGAGGCCTGATCCACTCCGGATCTTGGCCGAGGCTTCATTGGCTGAGCATGAGGCATGATGGGGGATCTTCACTCCAAATTTCAGCAAATTTGGAGAAATTTTTTTCATTTTGAAAATTTTTGGTCACAAAACGGGTTTTCCCGCCCAACGCGTCGCGCCACCCGACGCGCGCTTATGATTGGGACACCTTCTGGAGGAAAAATTTGTATTTTTGGATTTTTCATGGTAATTTATGCATGCTTAGAAATGGCTGAAGCATTTCATCATGTTCTGGATGATCAAAAGGGCCAAAAACACCATGAAAATCACATTTTTGCCACCTTTTGTACCAGCAAGAAGTACTTATGGGAGAATGATGTTTTGGAGGGGTAAATGAGCTCCAAATTGAAAAATTATACTTGGGTTGGATAGCCAACATCTAGGGCTTTCCAAAGAGCTATCATGAGCTCAATTTGGACTCCGGGAAGTGCCCCACAATCAGGCTCAAAGTATCAGAGCGCATAGAGCTTTGGAGCGCGACGCATAGAGGATTTTGACCAAATTTTTGCCTTCCAGCTCAGGAATTCGGCCAGTTGTGACTAGTTTCATCTCTTGATGTAATTTTTGGTTTTTCTTGATGTATTTTGATGTACATGATGTAACTTTGGCACTTATTTACTTGTTCTAGATGATTCATTCACTAAAAAGTGAAAATCAAGTGAATGGATCAGTTTCCTAGCTTATAGAGGCAAGTTGTTTGGCTGCCTAGATTTTAGCTCCTTGTTTAGAATTGGTTCAAAATGCTCCTAGAAGCATGAGATCGACCCCTAGAGGCATGATAAGGGGTTAGACTTGTCTATTTATTGTATTTTCTGAGACATTTTCAGGGTTGGACTCTTGGGAAAAGTTTGGCACACTATTGTACATATTTTCTGCAATTTTGGCTAAGGAAAGATCAAAGGTTTTGCAGCACCTGTTGGGATTCTTGTGGCTTTCAGTTTTGATGGTGTTTTCTCTTAGTTATTTGTAATTTCTTTAATGTTTAATGTATGTCGTTCCCTTCTTTTGCTTCTGAAACTAAATGAATGAGTAAATGAGGTAGAATCCATTGATTCCAGTGCTCTGCCTTTAAATTTGTTTAGTTTTATATGTTTTCACCAGTTTGGAGAGGATCCTTGTTCTCCCTTGCCCTCTTCAGCTCCTTGTCATTCTGTTCCATCCATACACATAATCAAAAGCATCAAGACTACTGCCTACCTTGCCCCAATTCGAATTCTGCAAATATCTGGCCTCATCCCCGAGCCCAAAATTGTTTTTCCCATTTTTTCAACAAAAAACCCAAAAAATCAAAATCAAACACTCCTATCTATTTACTAGCCTAAAATCAGTATCCATTATAAGTCATCTCACCCCCTTTGAAGACCTTTTGCTGATATAGACCCGGAGAGAGCCCTCTTCTGTCCTCGTAGGGCTAGCTACGAGGCTGAGCTTGGTTTGATGTTGCCTTGAGTTTTACCTTATTTCAGCCTAAGGTAGATTCAAGCGCTAACAGTGTTGATACCATTTCAAGGAGGTGCCTCACTCATGAGGAGGCCGAAAAAGTGTTAAATGATTGTCATGATGGGGCTTGTGGTGGAAATTTATCTGGATATGTTACCGCGCAGAAGATACTTCGCATCGGTTACTTTTGGCCTACTATTTTTCAATATTGCATCCTCGTAGTCAGAAGTTGTCATGCATGCCAGATTTTTAATCATAAAATCCGCAAACTGCCAGCGCCAATGCATCCTATTGTCTCTGTGGGACCATTTTTGAAATGGGGTATTGACTTCATGACCTATAACCCTCGTTCGTCCGTGGGGCACTGTTATATTATTGTCGCAGTCGACTATTTTACCAAATGGGCAGAAGCAATGCCTACATTCAACAACACGGGACAAAAACTGCATTTTTTTTCTTTAATCATGTTATTGCATGGTTTGGGGTCCCACAGGCTATAGTTACAGATCATGGGAAGAATTTTCACAATCACATGATGGTTGAATGGACTGCCAGGTTAGGATTGTCACATGATAATTCCACTCCTTATTATCCACAATCAAATGGAAAAGTTGAAGCTATCAAAAAAATTCTTAAACGTATGCTTCAATGAATGATAGGAGTTCGTAAAAGAAACTGGAATTTGATCCTATACTCTGCCTTGTGGGCATATCGAACCTCAGTGATAAATTCAATTGGCTTTACTCCTTTTCAATTGGTGTTTGGTCTGGAAGCTATCTTACCAATCCAATGTGAAATACTGTCGTTAAAACTCGTGATTGACTTGTTACTTGAAACCTCAGAGGAAGAAGTGCATCTCCTTAACCTCATCCATATTGATGAAATTCATTGTGAAGCCCAATTGGCCAATGAAGCGCATAAGAGACGTATAAAGGTGCAATACGACAAAAATGTCGAGCCTCGCATTTTCTCATAGGGAAACTTGGTCCTTCTTTACAATCAAGAAGCTGGTGTAATAGGTACAGGAAAGTTTGAGCCATTATGGCATGGCCCCTATATTGTCAAAAGAGTTCTTTCTAAGGCTGCCTATGAGTTGGTTGTTACGATGGAATTCCATTGGCACAGCCAAGAAATGGGTTGTATTTGAAACGTTACTATGCTTAATCATGAGCGTAGTAATTTTTTGTATTATATTGTATATACATGTTGTTGATTTTCATTCACTATCTTAATTTGTTTTTAGATTTTTCTTGACGTTAGTAATCCACTTTAAATTTCATCACAGATGTCTGAATCTTCAGAACCCTTTGTTGGATATGCTGATGGTGCTAGTTGTAGTATGCAAAATCTGTCCTTTGCAGGGTGGGCCATTTTCGCTCTGAACGACGAGTTAGTGAGTTTTCAAGGGATTTGTATTGGTAGATCGATGAAAAATATCGTTAAGTATAGCGCGTTGATTGAAATTCTCTCAGATGCAATTTCATTTGGTATTAACCATATCATCATAAGGTTAGACTCACATCTTGTGGTATTACGACTTACTAGTGTTTATACTGTTCGAAATCCAAAATTGCATAGGTTGTTCCTTAGAGTTCGACTTTTGGAAAGACACTTTGATTTTATTAAATATCAACACATTTCCAGAAATTTGAACACATTGACTGATTCATTAGCTAATCAAGTTTTAGACAGACATTTGCAACATATGCAAAGAAAACATTCACATCATTGAATAGGATTGCAAAATAAACATAGGAAAAACTCTGAAATCATATAGATAGATAGTTATAGGTTTTTACAAAATTTGTACCCAAGACACATTGGTCATCTGACCTCAAAATGTATGCTAAATGTCACAAGTAAACTAGTGGTGCTTGTGGTAACATGTTATAGATCTATCTATCCTATGAAGTAACCACATCCAACGGTTAGGAACCCCAATAGTGTGTCGCTGCAGTTGCATGGGTAACTCTTCGATCCAGAAATCCGGAATCTCAATGGTAAAACTCTCTATGTGTTTCTGAAGCTTAGTCAGAGTCTCAACCATATCAATATCTTGAAGGACTGCTCTCCCGACAGCCCTCTCTGTTGGCACATCTGCTTCGCGCTCCGATTCCACTACTGGTTGAACATGACCAACATATGCATTACATAAAATGTATAGTTTAGTCTTGGGAAAACATCAAAATACAAAAAAATTGTATAAACCTTAGGAAAATCAAAAACATGGTCAAAACATTCTTACCTATTACACCCCACTGAGCGCCTTCTGGTAATGCTAAATCCAGATCCCCTCGAAAAACAACGCTTGTGTATGCATACTCGTCGATGGAAACGATATATCATCGGAACTAGGCAAAGAATGTAGTAGAGAACACAACATTCGATTGGCTTGCATGCCGACTCATGAGTTCTACCCATATCTGCATCTGAGGATCTCTAAGACTAGCTATATCCAGTGTCACATGTTGTGGCTGCATCAGTGGAATCCATTCCAAGGCGAAGGATATAAGGATAGAACCATAACTGAAATTCTTCTTCCTTCCTCCCTTTGCTTTATTCAGTTGTTCCTTTATCTGAGATAGAACAGCCTCAGACCAGTTGAAGACTGTTGGCTCTGTACAGTCTAGCACGTACTGCATATACGATCTATTCGCTACATGTAGTGTAACGGCGTCGGTAAGTTTTGCAATCATGAAAAGGATAGTTCTCAAAGGAAAATATCTAACATCTTGGATGTTTATCTTTACATCTTTGCTTGGCTCTGCCCCTTGATAACAATGTTGCAAAACATAATCTCTCAATGTCTCTCCTCCAACAATAGACCTTGAGAGCGAAATGGGCAAGCCTCTCCTCGACAAACCTGTAAGAAAGTATACATCCTCAACTGTTATAGGAACCACTTGGTTCTTAATATGAAACGCCTCAATATATGGATCCCATGCTTAAACTAAGAACTCCAATAGTTCTATTTGTTGCCTCATCCCTGACAATTTGAAGTACTTAAGAAGTCCACAATCTCTTAGGGCTCTTACTGTACCCGAATAATTTAAGGCAATCATATCTTGTTCTTCATGTTCTCTTTCCCTCCATGTAATCATCATTGTAATCCGATGGAAACCCGAAATACAACCATAAGATCCATTAGATTCCATTCATTGCAAAAAACTAGGCAAAATTTGGGCATAATAAGAAAATAAAAAACTTAGATTGCGTCCAACGCACTCCCTAGCAAGAGATAGTGTGTTGCATGTGCAATTACCCTTCACTATACTTGCTATGCAACACAAGTTTCAACATTTAGGGGTGTGTTTTCCTCTTTTTGGGCATAATTTACCCTAGGGGCCTTAAAACCCTGAAAATTTGCAGAATTTTGAAATGAAATGAATACTAAAGGAAAGAGGAGGTTCATGACACTAACTTGGATCAAACAGCAATGAAATCCATCCACAGAAATGATCGCAATCAACAGCTGAAGTTTGGGGGAAAAATTAGGTTCAAAGCTCCAAAATGCAAATGGTAACTATGGAATGGTAAAAATGAATAGTGAAACTACTTTTAATAGTCATTTAATTGTTTGCAAGTTAAATTTATTGCTATGAATATAGTTTTATTATGTTTTTATCATGAAACATGTATTTTTAATCCATTTGATGTTGTTCTGAACAAGATATACAACTGATGAACAGATTAGTCATGCAGATTTATTTTAAAGAATGACTTGACCATAACTCATTCTTTTTCTCCTTATTTTTCGAGCTTTGTTAAAAACGAAAAAGGATTTGAAGCGCACTTTTATCTCTTTTTCAAGCTTTGATAATAGCGAAAAAGGAACTCCTGGAGTCTTCTTTCAGCTCTTTTCAGACTCCAATAATGTGAAAATATTGTCGAGCACTTGTCTTTTCGAGCTTGTAAAAGTAAATGAATTGATATCTACTCAGTATAAGTTTAACCCTTTTCCAGACTGAGATAGATTATTTACGAAAAAGGAATACCTTGGTTAAACATGACCAAAGAGGTTCTCTCAGATATTATTTTACACTTTTTCGGATCTGAGCAAAAATTTTATGAAAAAGTACTTATGGAGTTTTCTTTCATCCTCTTTTTCAAACTCTCTATATATGAAAAAGGACCGGGCTATCACTGTCGTTAAGCTCGTTAAAAAATAAAATAGTGACAGGCTTGTCGATCATGGCAAGAATCGAGTTTCATTCATCACTAGACTTGTTAAATTATTAAATAGCGATACTTTATTCACCCGAAGGGTTGAATTATAGATCAAGCAAATGTTATCCTCCTCAAGCTTGTTAAAAAATAAAGAGGTATTGGTCGAAAAATGACCGGGGAAAATTTGGAAAAAGTGAGCAAAATTATTTATGGTAGCAAGTCGCTCTTGAACATGACACTTCCTTCACTCCATGTCTATGACTATTTGGGTTGGGTAATAATCTTGACGGTTGATTCATACCTATGGTTCATCATACCTTCACTTCGTTTTTGGGTTAATGCTCCCAACTCATCTCAGTGTCGCCGATATGTTCAAGAGAAGTCATCCAGTGAATAACTCATCCTTCTGCAATACTCGTAAACCTTTATTCTCATGACCGTCATCCCTGAAAATTGCTATATCAATTCATACCCTTGTCTTCGAAATAAATAACTCTAGTTTCGAAATAAGGTGGCTTCCTGTCGACGAAAAATAATTATCCAGGAAGTTCACTTAGAAACATCAGATTTCAGTACCATGAGGCTTCTTACAACATTGACAAGATCCTCGCTTCCGGACTTTTGATCGAAAGATTTTTTTGGCATTTGACATAAAATCATCTATTCACTCTTTACGAAATGTACTATAATACTTTGACGGCCATTGACATCAATGGTGGTTCTCTTGTGTTTGTTAACATATCACATCATTAGCTAGTAATCAAACGATGTTTTTCCATGTTCGATGACAAATCATATATTCGCATGGATAGACTTGTACCCAAATGATCGAGTGAACGAGATAAGAAGACCCTAGATCTAGTTTCAGCCATCCAGGCTGCAATTTCAGGATTGTTGTACACATCATCTGTAAGTGACCTCACATACAGATTGTCATCCGAACATGGGCCTATATCTGTAGGCATGTCTATATTAGGCAACATTTCAATGTAGACAACTTTCTGAATTATGTGTGTTAGGCTCTTATAAATATAGGATTCATAATTTTGAATTGACTTTTGATAGTGTTGTAAAATATGTACATACCTTGATTTCTACAAGTTTTTTTCCCACATTTTGTAAAAAAAAATAAAAATCAAAATCAAAAATAAAAAAGAGGGTAAAAATTTCTAAAAGAAAGATCAAAGGACTTAAAAAATATAGACCCCAAAAGAAAAAGATGAAAACAAAACATGAAAGTGTGCATGTCCAAATGCCACTACTTTTTACTTTTTACAAATGATTATGGCAGTGTGTCAATAAATGCCATAATCCATGATGAGTTAAATTGTTTAAACTTGACTTGTCATGTTTTCAATTTCCATGTTTTAGATAGTGAATAAAGGTTAGTCAGACAGTTTAATCCTTACTAATCAGTAGATAGGTAGAGAATTATGAGGAGCTCATCGGTTTAATCTGAGCCCTCGGATGAAATAAGGTAGAATTAGATAGTTTTTATGCTTTCAAAAGAATAAAATGTCTCAAGGTAGCAAGCTTAAATGCACCTGCTAAAAGGAAGAAAAAATGTTAGAGTAATGTCGAGTAGGTAGAAAGAAGTGGGAAAAATCATGTAAATATTCTTCACCAAGAAAAAATCACTAATTTCCCTTCCCCTATAAGTGTTCAATATTCTGCACTTCCAATCAAAGAGGCTCAGAGCATTTCTCTGACTTCTATTGGGACAAGACCCAAAGCTTAATGACTGGATAGTGGAAAATGTTGAATTCTTATGATAAATTCCCCTTCACCAATATTCATTCATCATTCATACATTTAATTCATTTTCATAAGTAAAAACTCCCTTTTTACTTAATGATACATAAAAACCCATTTGATTAACTCCCTTCATTCATAAAGCATACAAACCCTCAAAAAACACTCTATCCTAAGTAAAAGTGGTGAAGTTATGAAATAATAAGCTTTGCTTTAAAAAAAATTTCACTTTACTTAGTCATATAAGTGTATATTGTGTATTCCTTTCCCCTTGTCATATTAATTTCTAACTTATGCTATTAAATCCATAAAATTACCTTATCCTACCTATATAATTCCTTTCATGTTAAATATTCCCCAAAAACCCACTATTATATAGTTTTTAGACCAAAGTTAATATGCACATGCTGAATTAAAATCCCAAGTTATACCCCCTTTGGTCTAAAACTAACATTAATCAAATACCCCGCCCCCTATGGTTATAAACCCCTCCAAAAGTCTAAAACTATATAATAAAACTAAAAATGCAAATCGGCTTTTTTGCATATTTTATGTACTTCTAAAGCGCTATAAAAAGTTTCTACCCATCACATTTTATCCTAAGTTTTATAAAGTCTTATCCTAAGTTTTAAGTCTTTTATAAAGATTTAAAACCCTTGTGCCTTTGTAAATGCACTTTCCTCCCTGCATAAACTTAGGCCAAGGTTAAATTGTAACCGTTTCCCTTTTCCCATTATATAAAACCTCAAGTTTTATATAAAATTAACCCAAGTTTAAACCCTATAGTCCCGCTCCATGTGCCCCTACTCACATACTTTTAAACCCTTTTTACTATACATAAGCCCCACTTATATATAACCCCTTTGCATATAAAATTTTGATCACAACATATATTATACAAAGGTTTTATTATATTTTAAAACCCGCCAGGGCGTAAGTCACCCCGGTCCCACCATCCGTTCAACCGCAACTTCCCATCACATCTCAGTCATTCGCTCCCTTCCCAATGATCCAACGGTGCCAGATCTATAGCGCGCTCACAACATGATAGTTCGCCCGCAGCCCGAACGAATGCGAAATGGATGGTTTTCTCATTTCCGCCTCCGGCGACATGGTGCGATTTCATTTGATCGCTTTCATTTCACCAAATACCATTTACCACCAAGATCCAACGTGAAAACCAACGATGGTTTTCCAATTCGAAAAAACTAAACTGCCTCCCGCCTTTGATAAGACTGGCATTCAATGCATTAATGGTGATTAATTCCAAAGGTTAAAAACATTTGAAACATTATTTTAATTGTTTATTCATGCATTCCGACTGTAAAAGAAAGTTGCCTGACTGTATTGAGGCCCCTGCTGAGAAATTTCCAATTCAAAACCAAAATCAACCGCAGATTTCCCTATTTGAGGACTAGAAAAGACATTTTATCCTCCAATAAGTTGAACCAGAGCTCATAATCGACCGCAAAACATCTTGGAACCCTTCCAACAGTCAAATACCTACCATATGAGGTATTTTTTGACATACAGACCTGCAAATTCAAATTTAAACCATTGATAAGTAAGCCAAGCCATCAAATTAAGAGAATTTCATCAAGAGATTGCTTAAAAACGCCCTTAAACAGGCCAAACCCTCACAAATATTCCCCAGAAATTGTTGTGTCCATAAAAACCCCTATAAAAACTAAAATTCTCAGCTTACGACCTCTGAAGGTCAATTCTTACACCATAAAAGGGTTTCGGGCCTACAGATATCCTGAAAACATCTTTTTACAATCCAAATCATTCAGAAAACCCTCGTTTTCTGTCTTAAACCAATTTGCATATCCAAAAAGCCTAATTGATCAAAGAAATCACTTGAAGACTATATTTTTCGTATAAATTGATAAATTTATCCTCTCTTTAAAGAAAAAAAACTCTTGGAAACAGTTTAAGCTTGCATTAGTTATTCAAAAATGGCTACGAAATAGGTGATAGCCAAAGCTGGGGGTTCTAAGCCTATTAAACCTGGTGGTTCCAAGCCTCCCAAATTTGAAGCATCAAAATCCATCAAGTCTACTCCTGCACTTACTGCTAAAACCATTGTGTCTGTAAATCCACTTCCGCCACCAGTACCTACTGAAGAAACCATTCCATTAACTGATATGGATTACAAGATTGCTGACCCTGTCATAGAATTTAACCTTTTGGAAATCCACAATTGGTGCTATGATAAATACCTTGATAAAGATGAAATGCCTATCTGGGAGACACATTTGCCCCATTATGTAGTTCCTTTAACTCATCATGGCTAGGACCTTGTCAGACTGTGTCAAAAGCATTATGTACCAGAACAAAGAAGTATTGTTAATACAGATAGGGAGGTTCTTTTTACAATCACTGCAGAATCCATAAATAAAATGTTGCAATTACCATCTGATCCCAATTTAGTCCCCCTTTCTATTGAATATTTAACCTAGTTATATTTAAGGCAGGATTTCTCAAAGAATTTTATGATATTTCAGGACTTTATGCCTGTTCATGTTGACATCCCTAAATTGAACCCTCCTTATTCAACTGCCAAATTTCTTGAAGGGTCAAGTCACATTATATTAATGCTATCTTTTATACTAGGATATTTCACAGATGGATTCAATGATGAATCCATTCTAGGCTTTCTATCCACTTTATCCCCATGTCAACCCCCAGCAATGATTTTTTATTATGCCAGTTTTATAGCAGACATCATTCATTACCAACTGACCAAAATACCCACTGAAGGGGTGTTTAGGTACTCATCATACTTGTTTCATTTGTTTATGTTCTTCCAAGCTAAAAATTTTCCAATTTCATTGAAAAAAATGGACTTAGAGGGCCAACCTCTGTCCATCATCTTTTGGAATTCTTTACTTAGGAAAGAAGGCAATGAGTTCAGTTATACAGATTTTTCAGACCTATTCCTCCAGCCAGCAATGAATATATTGTACAAAGCATATCAGCCTAGAATAAATGAAGACATGAAAAGAATATTGCAGTTATCAGAACAAAATAAGATGGGAGACTGGTTTCTCTATGAAAAACACACAAAGATAAGAATTTTTGGCTCAAAATCATTACCTTATAAGTTGCCAAAATACATGTGCATGAGATTTTTTGCATTGGAATACTTAAGGGAAAGTCTAAATTCTGACTCCATCAACTTCTTAGCTACCAAGAAAAATACCCAATTCAAGCTTAAAAATCAAGTTGGGCCTTTTATCATCAATAAAAGAGAAGCAGAAAAGGAAATCACCAAGATGTTAGCAGGATTTAAATTTCAGGAGAGCTTTCCATGGAACTATGATCCTCAAGGGATCTTGAGTAATTTAAGGGTTAAATGCAAACTTACACCATTTATACATGAACCTAAGCCAGAAATTGAAAATTTTTCAAATCAAGTAGAATGGATAGAGAAAAATATGATAGACACAACAGTCAATGCAGAGCCAACAGAAAAAATGGATACTACACAAGCTATGGTAGTTGCAAAACAACCTGAAACTTCAACAAAAGGAGGCAGAGATGAAGGAACTTATACAGCTGAAACCACCACAGAGACAAAATTCAAGTTGATTTACAACAAAAGGCTCAAATTCAGTTCCATAGGAAATGAAAAGATAATTGATGTTGAGGATACAAATAGCCTGAGGTAAACAATGATGAAGCCACAGTGATAGTTAATGAGACTCTAGAAGAGATTGAAAAGGAACAAACAACAGATAAATAAAAAGATACTCAGATGATTGAAAAACCCCAAAATATGGATGCTTCTTCCTCAAAGACAGCTGAGGAAAAAGACTTAGATATCAAAGAAAAGTACAAGAAAATCAAGCAAAAGAATGAAGAAATCAAATATGAGATTTACTCTCAGTTTCTTAAGAAAAAACCAGGGAACAAAATAGGCTACTAACAGCCTTTGACTATTCCACAAATAAAATGAGTATGACATTCCTGCAACCAACTACTTCAACACCAAAGACAATAGCAGATTACAAAAATATGGAGTTTGAGGTAGATACTGAAATCATTCATGAGCTTGACCAAATAGAATTCCACAGACACAGTTCTGAAATGTTATATTCAACTGTGGTGACAAAGGATATGAGTGCTACTAAGTTGTAGAATACCATTATTAACATGCAGGATCAAATGAAACTAGATAAGGGATCCCTCTATTCCAAAGATCTAAGGATTAAGGCCTTAGAAGACTTATTTTTGCAAGTGGGAATTGATCCCCAGATATTCAGGTTGTTGAAGTTTTGATAAAAAAAGAAAAATGTTGATATTGCAGCTTTGAGGAAACAGCTGAAGCTTCCTCAAAGTGAACACCCACAGACTAAAGAAATACTTCAGGATCAAATAGAAAAAGAAGAAATGATGCAGTTTATCCTCAAGTTAACTGCTCAAATTAAAGAAATGGAGACTCAAATGGATGAACTTGTTAAGGGGAAAGAGACTATAAAAGAAGCTGATGCTCCAATTATTCCTACAGTTATACCAGTAATTACCTCAGCTGTGGTTTCTACTTTGGGAGAAAAATTAGCACCTAATGAGCCATTGGCAACTACAGTGCCAGTGCATTCAGCTACTACATCAGCCACATATTCTTCAACAACACAGGTACAAAAAACAGATGGGGCAGGTCAAATAGTGAAAGCTATGGAAGAAATTTCCTTAAAAACCAATGAAATAAATATCTTTAAAAAGACAATTTAAAGTCTTGAAGCCACCAAAAAAATAGCACTGATAACTGCTAAAAGTCATGAGCAGAAGGCCATAAGACTTGAAGAGAAAATAAAGAATTTACAAAAGGAGTTAACATTTACTGAACAGATTTCCTACATCAAGAATAATCTTTGGACAAATATTATTGAAGACATACATTCTCAATGGCCTTCAATTCAGGTCATCTATAAGCAAAGAGACTTACTGTTAGCAGCCCAAACTGAGATTCAGAAAACCAAGGAGGAGTTAGCTGATAAGCCATCACAGGCTTTAAAACTCATTACTTTCTTGAACATTAAGAACAAAGCAGAGTTGGAAGAGTTACAGGTACAGGACAGAACTGAAACAATATTACAAATCAAGAAGGTTGTGACCAAGAAAAATTTGATGAACTACCTAGAAGAGAAATTTTGAGCAATGAATATGTCCATAACAAATTTTATGGTGAAGTATATAGACTTGAGAAAGAAGGGCTTGCTAGACATTCATCTCTTTAATGAGAAACTAATGCCCCAAAAATATTATGATAAGAAGATAAGGGAGTTTGCAAAAGAACAAGTTAATAAACCACTGCCACTGGGCACTCCTACAGGAAAGGTCATCCTTCAATATTTTGAAGACTTTTTTTTTCTACAGCATGAGATCAGGCATATTTTTGTGTTCAAACCTACCTTTTCCAAGTACACAGATGCTGATGAGAAATTTAGAAAGATAAAAAATGTGAAAATTCCAAATGCAAAGCAATGGCAAACATTCACAGATTTAATGTAACAGTGAAAAGGTAAAACAGTGAAATAAAGAAACAGTCAATTGATTTTTTACCACAGTAAGACATTTTTCAGCAATAAAGAGTGAAATATTAGTCAAAGTGTATCAGTGTTTAAAGAGGTAGTGTTAAAGAGTACCAGAGGAAAGTTTGTCATCCAAGGCAACTCAAACAAAGATATTTCCTAAACAGCCAGCAAGCAGGACAACTCTTCAATGAAAAGCTCCTTGTTAGATAAAGTTGTTGTATAGATTTTGGATAAGAGGACAACTCGTTGGTTTGTTAAGTAGTTGTCCCTCTTGTTTTGTAAAGATATTTTATATTTCCTAAAGATATTCCTACATTTATCTAGGATATTTGTAAACAAAATTTTGTAGAAATACTTCTTTATTAGGAGTGTTAAGTGTGGAATAAAATTGCTAAGATTACTATAGATTTTTTGTTGATACATTGGAGGCTCTCATGTGTTGATTTCGAAGTAGCAGACTGGAAAAAGCTAAACTGGCATCATAATTTAGGATCCCTGTGATAAATTGATGAGTAAAGTACTTTCTTCTTGTCATTGTCTTCTTTCTTTAGTTTCATGCATTCCATTATATATGTTTGTTCAATCTTAATGAGTAACTAGGAATATTACTACAGGCTAGTCCTTTACTCCCTGTTTTTAACTAGTTACCATTTAAATGTTTTCTGTTGATTTCTGATGTTAGGAATTCTTAATTGCTCCTACTCTCATTTGACCCCTGCCTCCTTCTTCTACTATTTGGATCAAAGGATCTTTCATAGCCTTTATCCTGATCATACCATTTCACCAAAAACACTTTTCCCAAATCTCTGAGGGTTATTTATCTTGCCCTGAATACATTTGTACCTTTTTGGCCTTGAATTCTAGTACTGCTATCTAGAATTAGACTCCATAGCCCAATGTACAAGTATATTTCTCTATAGTTTACTTCTAAGTGATCTTTTCCCACCAAAATCTTTAAAACAAAACCAATTGTAATATCATAACTAGCCTAAAACATAAATAAAAAAAACAAAGATAAATCTTAAAGAGAGAGCCCTCTCTGAACTATAGGAAGGCTAGATCCTATTGTTACAAGTAGGCTTTTGGTTACCCCTGGTGTTATTTAACTCAAAACTCAAAACCCACAACCTAAGAAATTACTAGGGTGATAACATACTGGCGACTCCACTGGGGAAACTAACCAATCTCCAGTAATAAATTTAGTCTTAAAGCAAGATCTTTAAATTATCTTTTTAGTTTAAGATTATTTTTATAGGTTGTGGTATTCAAAATAGTCATTCTGGCTACTAGGAAAACCTACTATACTAGGTCTAACCTAGATCCTAAGCCTATTGTTATAGTAGATAACCCAAAACAAATTGGAAAAAAGAAAAAACAAATTGTCAATTTAGAAACTGAAGTACCATTGAGAAAAGCCAATTCTTTACCCAAAGAGTTAGTGAGTTTGAATGATATTGATTTTGATTTGAAGTTTGAATATTCATTGTTTAAAACTAAATCTGAAACTGATTTTAAAAACACCGTTATAGATCCTGTTTTCCTTTCATTTTTGAATGCAAAACAAAAAAATATATCAGTAGGAACAAAGTCAAGTAAATCTGAATATGAAAATACAGCTGAGAAGATTAATGTTTCATTTATTAAAGATATTAATGAAGCTACTGAATTATCTCATTTGTTATCTTATATAAAACCTCCAATTTCTCAATTGCACACAACAATAATACCAACAATAGATTCATCTTTATATGTTGTCACTTCATTTATAGATACTTCTGCAAGTTCATCTACAGACCATTTCATTCCTAAGTTGCCTTTGCAGCCTAGCATATTATTTCCTTCATCCACTCAATCCACTGCATCCACTACTTTGTAATCAGAATTTATAAGCACCACATCTTTATTTCCTAGCAGTACCATTTACCTATCATCTTCATTTCCCAGCTCTTCAACTGCAGTCGTTTCATCAACTACCATATCCAGCACCGCCCCTATCATTATTGTTATACCTCACAGTTTAGCAAAGCTTCAAGCCATGGCTGTTAGGTATGCTCCCCTTGTTTTAACTCAAAACCTCCATGCTATGCCTCAAGATTAGCAAAATAATGTACCACTTTTTTATGGCATTTCACAATATACTGCTCAACAACATGTAACAAAAATGACATACTACTGTGAAATTTATGAAATTGATGAGTCAAATGTCCAAATGAGGTTATTTGCCCAAATTTTGACAGGAGAAGTTAAAAAATGGATCAAAAACTTAGTTGTTGGTAGTATAGTTGATTTAGCTGCATTTCATAGAATATTTTTAAATAAATGGGAAAGAAAAAATAACCCCCTTCAAATTTTGTCTGAGTTTGATGCTTTAAAAAGATCTCCTAATGAGTCTGTCCAAGATTATTGCACTAGGTATAATAGTGTCTATAATTCTATTCTTGCATATATTAAACCAACGCCTTACTCTGTACTGCTCAAATTCCCTGATGGATTTGATAGAGATCTAATTAAGAGAAAGATATGCCCAAACTTTAGAATGGATAAAATTAAACGTTGTGAGTGTAGAAATCAACATTTTAGCTAGGAAAGCTAGACTTAGGAATGAAAGAAGAGTTACAATTAAAGAAGAAAGTTCAAACTCAGATATTTAATTGGATTTAGTTGCTAAAACTTTAGAAAGGATGGTAGATAGATTATATAATTTAGATAGAAAACCTCAATGGGATAATCAACCTCATATCATAAATCCCAATTTCCAAAAAAATAATAACCCTGGAAAAGCTAAAGAAGTTGCTCCAAACCAAAATATTAGGCCCCCATTTCAAGAGAACTATGCTGAAAGTTCTCAAAATAATGATGAATATGAGGATGACATAAATCATCTAATGGGAATAGATGAAAACAACACTATTTTCCTCACTCAGGAAGATCTGGAACTATTTGAGCTTCAACAACTCAAACTAAACTCCAGTGAATCCTTTGACTACAAACAAGGTGATGATTTTTCCATTAATGAAATTCACAGTCATTATAACCTTAGAAACAAGAAAAATAATGAATCTTCTACAAAAAACAATTCCCAAAATAAAACTAAAAATAATGTAGAAGCCCCAAAGACAAAAATTTTGCAAATTCTTCCAAGAGAAAACAAGAAAAATTCCAATCCTTCCAGTCCTAAAAAACCAAAAAATCCCAAGATTGTTGATATTACTGATGAAGTAGCTCAATCTTCCAAAGATGCACCAAAAGTTAATACTACAAAAGCCTCTAATTCAGTAAAAACAACAATTACCGATCCTAAAAAGAGTCTTGTTGATTCTAAATCAGCAAATCCTAAAACTGATAATATAAAAACAACTGCTGCAAATTCAAAATATGATAGAACATCTACTGCCACACAAACTGTCCCTGAAAAAAGAATTAAAAACAACAAAAGTCAAGAAACTCAGACAGAGAATGCTAGAACAACTGAAGATAAGAGTACATCTATTTAAATTCAAGAAAAACCCACTCAGATAATAGTTACAAAATATGAGTCACTTCAGATTAGTAAGTCTCAACCCTCATTCAACATTCAGACTGAAATAGCTAAGTTAAAAATACCAATTCCTTTAACTGAATTGGTAAAGAATGACTTATATAAATCAACAATTACTGAGACTTTGAATATGCATGATGGTGAAGATGCCATTAATTTGAATGATGATCAACCAGAGTTGATCTTTGGCCCTGATGTAAATGGTAAGCATTCATATGGATCAGTCCCTCCTTTCTATATCATCCTTACTATTCACGATCAGATTTTACACAATGCTATGTTAGATTCAGGAGCTTCCCATAACTTAATTCCTAAAGCCATCATGGAAACCCTTAATCTATAAATAACCAGTACTTATAAAGATTTCTTCTCATTTGATTCCAGCAAAGTTAAGTGCATAGGATTGATTAAAGACTTATGTGTGAATTTGGTACAGTACCCTGGTAAGAGCATGGTTATGGATATTTTAGTAGCTGACATCCCACCAAAGTATGGTATGCTTCTTTCTCGCTCATGGGGAGAAAAGTTGCAGGGATCTCTACAATTAGGCATGAGTTATGCTACTATATCAGTATTTGGACAACCCAAGAAACTTTATAGGGAAACTTTAATGAAATTCATGGTTAGTAGTGCAGAAAGATCCATAAATTACCCCATTTATTCAACACCAACTGACCTTGATTCTTTCATTTTATGTAACTCTGATAATAATGAAATCCAAACAGAACTGATTGACATAAAGCCAAAACCAAACAATGACAATATTTTTCATGAAGCCCTTTGGCACTTAGACTTTGATGGCTCTGTGAACAAAACAGGAGCAGGAGTTGGAGTATGGATCACAAATATTGAGACCAGTCATTCAGAAGGACATGCCTTTAGACTCAAATTTAAATGTACAAATAACATGGCAGAGTATGAGTCACTTATCTTAGGCCTCCAAATCATTAGAAATTTAGGAGGAAAAAGAATTTTAATCATGGGAGATTCGGAATTAGTCATTAAAAAAAAAAATGCAGAGTATTTTGTTCATAATCCTAGATTAGCCAAATATAGAGATACATCAACTGATTTATGTGATGATTTATTGGAATGCAAATTTGCTAATATACATAGAAAACAGAACATTCAAGCACATTTCTTAGAAACTTTTGCTAGCACATCTAATTTACCTTTTCAACCAACACATAGGTATACAGCTAAAGTTAAATATAGACCCATTGTCCCAGATAATGTCAAATAATGGCAGAGTTTCTTTGAAGATGAACAGATTTACCATTTTTTGAATAATAAGGAAGAATTTCAAAACTGTAAGATAGATTCAGACTGTAATATAGAGTCAGATTTTAATTGTGAAATAGATAACATAGATGTACATAAACTTATTGAAACCTACTGTATTTACTCAGTCTTATATAGATAACTTAGAGAATATATATTTTGAGAAAATCATTGAAAAAGAAATTGACATGTTAGATTTGAAAGATAACTTTTTGCCTAAAGGTTTAACCCCTTTAGAATACCTTTTTTTTTCCAATGATGTACCTAAAAAGCCAAAAATGGAACCAGTTAGGTCTGACATTGAGGAATGTAACAATGGGATAGAATTAAAAACAAAAATGATTAAACTGTCTAAATTATTACCTCAACAAGAAAATGAACAATACATTGATCTTTTAAAAGAATATCAGGATGTGTTTGCCTGGAGTTATGAAGATCTTAAAGCATATGACACAAACATAATCCAACACAAAATTCCCATAAAAGATAATCAGAAGCCTTTCAAACAAAAATTTAGGAGAAGCAATCCTGTTCTATTACCTTTGATATAAGAGGAAGTAAAATGCATGTATGATGCTCAAATTATTGCACCAATCAGATATTCTGATTGGGTTTCAAACCTAGTACCAACAAGAAAGAAAACAGGTGAAATTAGGTTACGTTTCGACTTTAGAAATCTTAACAAAATGTCTTTAAAGGATAATTACCCTTTACCAAAGATGGATCATATATTACAAAGGGTAGTGGGTTCCTCTAGATTTTCTTTGTTAGATGGTTTTTCAGGATACAACCAGATCCTAGTCCAAAAGGAAGATCAGGCTAAAACAGCTTTTACCAATCCTTGGGTACTTTTATGTATGTGAAAATCCCCTTTGGCCTAATGAATGCAGGAGCAACCTTTCAGAGAGCTATGGACATAGCCTTTTCTAAGGAGATTCATGATTTTTTGGTAATCTATCTAGATGACATTACTGTATTTTCCAAAAAAAAATGAACACTTGGATAATTTGAAACAGGTCTTCATTAAATGTAGGAAATTTGGAATCTCTTTAAATCCCAAGAAAATCCTCTTTGGATTAGAGGAAGGTAAGTTACTAGGACATATAATATCAAAAGAAGGAATTAGAATTGATCCTGCTAGGTGATCTGAAATTGTGAGAACAAACTATTTCTCATACAGAGATTGACAGTAGGGGGCTTTTACTGGTTATTTCACCTTTACTAGAAAGGATGAAACTAAAAGCTCCTGGCCCACAAACTGACTCTGCCTAAAGAAATAAAATATAATCACTGAAATAGATCCGATCAATGAAAGTATTTGTTTCTGTGCAAAGTATTCATTGATCCAAATTTTATGTGTGAATAAGCAAGATTAAGTATTCTGCAAATGAAGTAATGTGGTTTGAAGATGAACTATTGAGTTTTTTTCACTGTATAAGTCTTCTTGGGAAAAGTGTACTTATGAAAAGTTACTGTTTAAAGTAACAGAATCTGAAATATAACAACAAAAATACACAATATGACAATAAGCATTTGTTTAAGCAGTTCACCCCTCTCTTGGGCTACCTCTGCTGGGTCCAAAAGCCTCTAATTAGGCTTTTCCCTCTTTCATTAAATTCTCAAAATGTGAATTACACTGTATAGAAAGCCTCAAAATGCTAAATAAGCTGCAAATTAAGATACAAAAGGTTGAAATCAGTATAAAACGACTATTCATTCACCTCCATTGGATGAGTATAGTCCAAAACAATTGATCTTTAATTAGGACCTAGTGGCTCCACAACCAAAATCACTGGTAAAATCTCTGATAGAGCACCCTGATGGCTCTGCAAACACTCCCAACAGCTCCAGAATGCTTCAATACCCCAAAATCAAAAAACAATTCGTCCCAAATGGACTTCCCTAGCCAAAGTTATGGCTAACTGAAGTTTTCCCAATGTCACCTAGAAAACTCCACTAAATGTGGAGAACTGCCAGTTAGCGCCGACAAAATAGGAGCAGTTGCTAAATTTAGGCAGACCGCCGAATCTCCGCTAGTCGTGGGTGGTTACATTTAATGTGAAGCTGCGCGTGGCCACATGCCGGCATGAAATGTGGACGGTTAACACAACCGTCGGAGTTTGTTGTGTGCCCAAACCAATATTCAAATTAAACTGCATTCCAAAGGTTTAACAAACAACAACCGTGGCCCATTGGTTAGGCCGTTGGGTTGTCTTCAGCCCGACCTGTGTTCAAACCCTGCTGCGTTCAAATTTTTGAACCATACGTTACAAGCCCTTACGGTTAATTATGCCATGTATTACAACACTAACACTACGTACCATTTAACATTTAACACCACATGAACCTTCCCATACGTATCATTCACATTTAAACTTTGAACATATGGGTTTTGAAACATATTACATTTTTTGAATTTTTATTAACATATGTGTGGTATAATTTTAAAATTTTAATAAGGTTTAATTAATTTTTTTTTAATAATTAATTAAAACATATAATTAATAAAATAATATATGATTTAATAAAAAACCATATAAAATATTAAAACTATATAATTTAATTAATTTATTAAACCTTAATAAAAAATAAAATTATCCCATCACAATATATTAAAAAATTTTCTTTCAAAATTGAAAGTTATTGGGTGATTTTAAAATGCAATATCTCCTCCATACTGTAACAGATTTGAGTTCAATTTGTGGTGTTGGGATCGTATTGATGAGTTCCTTCCAATTGATCTGGCTCGGACCAATTCTGAGCAACTTCATTTTTGAGCATTTTTCTACAAGGGACTTGATCTCCTGATCACAAGCATAGAAGCAATTTTGAATATTCATCCATTTAGAAATATCAAAGAATTACAAGCTTTCTTAGGTAAAATTAAATTTTTGAGGAGATTTATTTCAAACTTACCTGAAATCATTAGAGAATTGAACAATATGCTGAAAAAAGACTCAACTTTAAAATGGACAGTTGAAGCCAAACAATCATTTGATTCTATTAAACAGGTTTTAACTAAAACACCAGTCTTAAACAATCCAGATTTCAAGAAAGACTCTATAATTTTTTCTTTTGCATCAAAACATACCATTGTTGCAGTTTTACTGCAGAAGAATGATCAAGGTTTTGAATAGCCTATACATTTTTTCAGTAAGACTCTTAGAGATGCACCTCTGAAATATAACATAATGGAGAAACAAGCCTTAGCCTTGGTTAAAGCTATAAAAGACTTCAGAGTTTACATTCTCTATTCCCACATAATTCCCTATGTCCCTAATTCAGTAGTTAAAGATATTCTTACTCAGGATGGCCCTGATGGAAGAAGAGGCAAGTGGATTGCCACTATCCTAGAATATGACATAGAAATTAAACCAAAAAATCTCATTAAAGGACAAGGATTAGCCAGATTGATGGTTGAATCCAACTGTAATGCATTAGAAAGCAAGTTTATTTCTTAGATTTATGACCAGGAAGAGATGACGACTTCAATGATCAGTGAAGCCTTTCTAGATTCACCTTGGTACTCAGATATTATCTTTGTACTTACAAAATTACAAGCTCCTCCTGGATTATCAAGGACAAAAGCCAAATTTCTTAAACTTAAAGCAATGAGATTTTGTATTTTAGATAATGTGCTGTTTTGGAAAGAACATAGTGGGATTTACTAAATTGTTTACTAAAATCAGAAGCTGACAAAATTCTTGAAGACTTTCATGCAGGTGACTATGGAGGGCATTTATACTAGAAAAGTATTGCAGATAAGATCCTTAGAGATGGTTTTTAAAGGCCTACCTTATTTTCTGATGTTAAGAAATTTGTTACTTCATGTCACAAATGTCAAATTTTTGAAGGAAAAAATAAATTGTTACCTTTACCCTTAAAACCAATTTCAACTGAGATGCCATTTCAACAATGGGGTTTAGACTTCATTGGAGAAATTCACCCCTCATCCTCTGGCCAACACAAGTGGATATTGACTGCCACAGATTACTTTACTAATTGGAGTGAAGCCATTCCTACCAGACAAGCCACTGACACAGTCATTGTCTCTTTCATAGAAAACAACCTTTTATCTAGATTTGGATGCCCTCATAAAATAACTATTGATAATGCAACAGCATTTCAATCTAAGAAAATGATTGTATTTTGTCACAAGTACCACATTACCCTAGGCCACTCTACTGCTTATTACCCTCAGGGTAATGCCCTAGCTGAGTCTTCAAACAAAAGCCTTGTAAATATCATTAAGAAATTACTTGAAGATAACAAAAAGACCTGGAATAAAAAGTTAGTTTATGCCTTATGGGCAGATAGACTTACCACCAAAAATTCAATTGGCACTTCCCCTTATCAAATTTTTTATGGGATGGATGCAATTTTTCCATCATCTTTAGGTGTTCCAGTAATGAAGATCATTCAATAATCACAAGTATAAATCAATGATATACAAAGGAGGATAAATCAGACTATACATCTACAACAAACAAGGGAGGAAGTCTATGAGAAATCCCAAGTCAGTCATGATAAAATTAAGAAACATTTTGATAAGAGAAGTAAAGAAGATGATTTTTACATTGGAGATCAAGTGTTAAAGTGGGATTCCAGGAGAGAAGACAAAGGTAAGCGTGGGAAGTTTGACTTTCTATGGAAAGGGCCTTATGTAATTTATGGATATAGGGGTAAAAATTCTTTATTCATCAAATATTTGGATGGAACAAACATTCAAGAAGGACCAGTTAATGGTAGAATTCTCAAACACTACTATTCTTCTGAGTTAACTAATAGTTAGCCCCAATTACTTTTTACATCATTGTAAATATCCATTGAAGTTTAGATTGGATTGGATATTTTTCTTTCCAAAGTTGAAGCCCAGAGAGAAGGCCCTAAGCTTTGAAAATTAAAATGTCATAAATATGAGTTTTTGTAGAAAAAAAAAGAAAATTATTGGATCATCATGGTCAAAATTGAAGGCTACTAGTCTTAGAGTTCTTGACATTTCACCAAGAAATGCCATCCCCATGTGAAGCCATTGTTAGGGTCCTATAAATATAGGATTCATAATTTTGAATTGACTTTTGATAGTGTTGTAAAATATGTACATACCTTGATTTCTGCAAGTTTTTTTCCCACATTTTGTAAAAAAAATTAAAAATCAAAATAAAAAATAAAAAAGAGGGTAAAAATTTCTAAAAGAAAGATCAAAGGACTTAAAAAATATAGACCCCAAGAAAAAGATGAAAATAAAACATGAAAGTGTGCAAGTCAAAATACCACTACTTTTTACTTTTTGCAAATGATTATGGCAGAGTGTCAATAAATGCCATAATCCATGATGAGTTAAACTGTTTAAACTTGACTTGTCATGTTTTCAATTTCCATGTTTTAGATAGTGAATAAAGGTTAGTCAGACAGCTTAATCCTGACTAATTAGTAGATAGGTAGATAATTATGAGGAGCTCATCGGTTTAATTTGAGCCCTCGGATGAAATAAGGTAGAATTAGATAGTTTTTATGCTTTCAAAAGAATAAAATGTCTCAAGGTGGAAAGCTTAAATGCACCTGCTAAAAGGAAGAAAAAATGTCAGAGTAATGTTGGGTAGGTAGAAAGAAGTGGGAAAAATCATGTAAATATTCTTCACTGGGTAAAAATCACTAATTTCCCTTCCCTTGTAAGTCTTCAATATTCTACACTTCCAGTCAAAGAGGCTCAGAGCATTTCTCTAACTTCTGTTGGGACAAGACCCAAGGCTTGATGACTGGATAGTGGAAAATGTTGAATTCTTATGATAAATTCCCCTTCACCAATATTCATTCATCATTCATACATTTAATTCATTTTCATAAGTAAAAACTCATTTTTTACTTAATGATACATAAAAACCCATTTGATTAACTCCATTCATTCATAAAGCATACAAACCCTCAAAAAACACTCTATCCTGAGTAAAAGTGGTGAAGTTATGAAATAATAAGCTTTGCTTTAAAAAAAACTCACTTTACTTAGTCATATAAGTGTATTTTGTGTATTCCTTTCCCCTTGTCATATTAATTTCTAACTTATGTTATTAAATCCCTAAAATTACCCTATCCTACCTATATAATTCCTTTTATGTTAAATATTCCCCAAAAACCCACTATTATATATTTTTTAGACCAAAGTTAATATGCACATGCTAAATTAAAATCCCAAGTTAAACCCCTTTTGGTATAAAACTAACATTAATCAAATACCCCACCCCCTATGGTTATAGACACCTCCGAAAGTCTAAAACTATATAATAAAACTAAAAATGCAAATCGGATTTATTGCATATTTTATGTACTTCTAAAGCACTATAACATTTTTCTAACCATCACATTTTATCCTAAGTTTTATAAAGTCTTATCCTAAGTTTTCAGTCTTTTATAAAGATTTAAAACCCCCGCACCTTTGTAAATGCACTTACGGGCGAATATGTGAAGATGGGTTACACTTTTGTGAGAACCGGGGGCAGAAAAAAAAATTTCGGCAATAGTTCGGCCGAAATTTATTAGAAAGTTCGGCCGAACTCGTGATTCTGTTTAGATTGACGACACACTGACGGCGTGGGAAAATAGATTTTTTGTCGGAGATGGGAAAATCGGCAACAAAAGTTCGGCAAAACTTTGAGTTCGGCCGAACTAGTTGCTATAAATAAATCGCCCGCGAAGTTGATTTGTTTACCGGTATGTTTGTTCGCGCATTTTTTTGTCTGTGCTGTTGGTGGTCTATTTGTTCATGTATTTTCGTCTGTGTTGCTCCTCCCGTCTGCGTTGTTGGTCTGCGGCGACTTCAAGTGACTGCAATACCAGGTATGGGCAATATATTTGGTGTATGTCGTTGCAATTTGTAACATTCAATATGCCTTCATATTTATATGGATAGCTATGTATGTCATATTGTTTTAAATGGTTGCTTTTCTTGTTATAGTTGAAAATATGTCGATTCTTAATCTAGGTAGTGCACTGCACCCATTCTTTGCCTCAATAATACTTGATTAGTTAGTCTTGAAAGCTAGGAAAGAGATTGTTTTTCAAATGCTCAAAATTGCTACCTAAAAGACGCATATCTTTATTATATTATCAGTAATAGTTGCCAACGCTAATGTATAAAATATATATCTTTCCTTTTTTGCGAGGTCATAAGACAACAAAGTCTTAAGCATACATTCTCATAGGCAGATCTATGAAATATATTAAAAAATTCTATTAATTTTTAACTTTCTTCTTTTAAGCGTCTTCAATCGTTTGTGCAAGCTACAATATTAAATCCCATTGGTTTATGTATTCTTTGATCATATAAGTTGTTTTTTTAGTTCGTGTTTCTTCATTTTTTGGAGGTGAAAGGATATTGAAGTAATTTACTTGCTCTTCCCAACTTGTAAAAATTGTTATTATAGACAATAAAATTGTTTGTGCAAATATCCCACAAATATCTCCTTCCCAAATTCCCTGAAATATCCAACAAAATCAGGAATTATATATAACACACACATAGAAACGAAAAAAATTATTCTATTGATAGATCAATGTTCTAGATTTCATCCTATTGAGATACAAGTGTTTTTGCTACAGTCACAGGTAAGCCCTGAAATTCTTAAACCGGCCATTCATTTTCAGAGGCCATTACTTAGTTGTATGTATATCAAGTTTAAAAATTCCACACAAGGAAAGTCAACACTGTTTTGAATTTGATATTTTGAAATTCAAAAACCTCAAATATGGGTTAGATAAGAGTGTCCTTCTTTGTCGCAATAATGCCAGATGATGAGGAGTAATTTGAGGTTAGAGAATGGCTCACAAAGATGTAGTATTCAAAAAGGGGTAGTGACAAACAATGTGATGTTGCAATTGTTTGCATCTATGTAGTAATTATTCTCAAATATTGGAAAAAAATGTGCAGTTTATGCTTACAGTTAGTAGCTTGCTAGAAAAGGTCTATTCATAGTTTTCAATTTTTTATATCATATTTCAAACGAACATTCAAATAACATTAACATAATTATGTATGATCGATTCAAGGAAACCCTCATAACATGAGAAAGGTTCTAAGACTATAAGGTCTAAAGTCAGAAAGGCCTAGCTAGGTGAAGTAGAGAATGATTTGCACATACTGGAAAATGAAATGCAGTCAGGGTTTGCTCATGAGGGTGTGAGATAACTCATAATCACTTCGTAGGAAACTCTGTTTTTTCAATTCAAATCATTCCAAAGTCGGTTAAAGGAATCATTGATTACCTCGTAACATTCGTAAAGCCACAGGTGCAGTAGTAAGCTAACATAAACAAATTTTTGGATTCCATGTGTTAAGATAATGAAAAAAATTAAAAGAAAATGTAACAATCGAATTTACACAAGTAAATTTGGTTATGGTTACTCCCTTTATTTTGGTGTCGGTTTACGAAACCAAAAGATGGTTATTATAATAATAATAAATAATAATATAATTTATGTTCAACAATTTTTCTATATATTCTATTGTTATCTCAAACACCTCACCCATTAAAGACTTTCCATCTCCAAAATCATTAGATTTACCAATTTCTACCTCCAAAAACAAAGTCATTACGAGTCTATGGTCATCATTGAAGAATTTATCATTGTTAGTCATTTATTTTTTATTTATTTTTTTATAATTTTAAATTATAAAACTGATTTTTTAAATTATAAAACATATATTTTAATTATTTTTAAAAATATATAAATATTTTATATTATTAGTATTTTTTGAAAAATATTAATGTATTTTTTAATATTTATAAATGTTTATGAAAATCATATCAACACATTGTTCACTTTAATAAATTTAAATATATAATGGTTTTTTTTCATATTAATATATGTCTAAATGTATCTAAAAGTTATATGTATTTTTTTTAGGTTGGAGAAGTGTAGATGTTTATCAATACAAAATTTTGTTATTTGATAGTCAAGTTTTATAGTTATTATAATGAAATAGTTTCTCACAACAAATTTGATAAAATAAGTGAAATCTATATAATGAAGATTAATTTGTATTTAAGTTTTAGATCTTTTAATAACTAAATTTCTATTTAAATGAATAAAACAATCAAATGTAAAAAATAGAAAACATAATTAAACACAATGTAAGAAATAGAGAACATAATGAAACACACACATACATATCTACAATCAACACAATTATTTTCCTAGGAAATCCTTACGGGAGACAAGCAACCCTAAAAAGTAATGATGCTCTACTCCTTTTTCCCTAGGAAATCCTTATGGGAGAAAAACAACACTAAAATGTAAACATGCTCTACTCTCTCTTTTTTGGTATGGAAAATATGTAAGTACAAAGAAAGAGGTAATCTCTCTAGAGTTAGCTAAGAATTTTGGCATGTAAGGTTGCTATAAAAACTTAACTTCATACATTTTTCTCTCTAACTTCACACTCCTAGTTGTATTTTCAGCTATGGAACAAAATACAATAACACAAAATGGAACTCTTATTCCTCCTAGTGGCCAAGTATTTAACTTAGCGTGATAGCCAACTAGGTGTAAGATTTGACTCTGTCAACCATTAACGAGGTTTGTGATTTTAGACCTTTTAGAGTCTTGTTAAAATTCCACATGTAGCTAGCTTGCTATGCATGAGTAATGGGGCTATTTAATGACATTCTCTTGTACCATGGTGGTCAACATGATAGGTCAACTTACTAAAGGCATAAATTTTGAATGAACTTCATTTGATGTTTTTCTTGCACCATTGGATATGTCTTTAAGTGTAGAAAAATGGTCAAGGTTTCGGCACAAGGGATAATCGTTTGACCCCAAGAAATGTCATTTAATACCTAAAAATGACTCCAAAAGGTTTTAGACCCCAATTCTCCACCCACCATTAAAATGACCCTACAAGTTGATTCTTTCAGTATTTCATGGGTCCATGTCATGAATTTTCATAGGGCCATGTGGCGCCATGTGATTGGCCCACTTGCAGTCCAATAAAAATGTCAGTGCCACTTCAATGTCTACTCAGATTCCATGTGTCACATTCAACCTGCGCACATGTCCAGTTAGGTTTCCAACATGGCACTAATTCATAACCAATTGTACCTACAATTTCAGCTCAAGTGTATGACATGTCCACTGCATAGACTGCCATGTCACCTTTGGCTATTGAATTTTGTGTGTTTTTATTGAAACTTTAACTAAGCATAAATTTCGCATATGAGCTTGGATTGAGATGTCGTTTGCATCACATTGGATTCCTTGTGACAAAATCTTTGATCTAGTTAAGGTTTCATTGCAATTTGAGGAATTCTATTCTTTATCCATTAGGGATCCTCCTAGTTCAACAAGAGTGGTTGCATTCATTTAAATTCATTTTTAGAGTGGATGTCTAGCTAATATACATAATTAGGATGGGAAATCAAAGAACCCAAGACCGGATCGGTGGTGCGGCTCTTTTGCTGGTGGATCGGGGCCTCTCAAACCTGATAGATCGCATGCGGATCCAGCCCCAGGCAATTTCTGCAGTGTCAAGACAGATCGGATCGCCCAGGATATGCCTTGTCTTCCATCAGTTATGGATCTGGCTTGGGGGGGTCCTCCACAGGAAGAAGAGGCTGCAAGGGCGCGATTGACGATCTTCAAGGAATCTGGCAGCCATGCAGCTATAGATTATAGCGATCTCTTTTCCTTCCCTCTGGGCGCAAAGGAGCCTAAGCCCAATCTTCACCAGATCTGGCATGAGGCACGGAAGAGGTCTTCTCAATGCATGCCACGGGGGCAGCCCCCTTACTCGTACTTTGAGGCAGCGCTAAGAAATGGGCAGCTAGAATAGCCAGAACCCCGGCAACAGGTAACATTATCTTTCTTTCAGATTTTTATTAAACCCCCAGTGGGGAAAACCAGTCTAGTATGGGTACATGCAGAAAGCACCATTATGCAGTTGAAACAACAAATCTGGGCATTGATGGGATACCCTGTTCAGATCCAGCATCTGGTCAGTGGTAGATGGTCCCTTCAGGATAGCAGAACCTTGAAGAACTACGATATAAGCCCAGAAACAACCATAGCCTTAAACCTTAGGCTGAGAGGAGGTGCTGTGCCTCAGGGACATCCAAGCTCCACAGGAGGAGACAAGGGGAAAAAGACTACAGCTCAGCAACAACCCAAGGGAGGCTTCTCCTACAAAAATATCTTACAGGGTAACAGAGATCCAGGGCCCCCTCCAGTCCAAGGAGGACATATACCTAGGCCATACATTGTAGATCAGCTTGGGCAAACCCCAGCCCTCAACATTGATTCTACAGGACTAGAAGAAGATGTTAAGTCATATGAAACTCAGGCCCTAATTTGTCGATTTAACAGTTTTTGGCCAAAGCCAATGGATCTATTTCACTGGATCTACACTAACTGGACCATGGAATGTGATATACATCTATGCTCCAAGGGTTTTTTCATTGTTAAGTTTGCAACCACGGAAGCCAGAGACACAATCATCAGGGCAGGGCCTTGGTTTTGGGGAACAACGGGTCTTTTTATGACCCCATGGTTCCCAGATTTCGACCCAAACAAAATGACAGTCTCCAGAATGCCGGTTTGGGTCCGCCTATATAACCTTCCTCTTCACTTTTGGAGTGAACGAGTTTTGGAAGGTATTGGGAACAACTTAGGGAAATATATCAAAACAGATCTGGAGAGGATTGAGGAGAGGATCTTCACTTTTGCACGAATTTGTGTCGAAGTTGATCTAAGTAAAGGACTTCCAGAAAGTATAAGGCTGGTATACAAGCAACAAAACTGGTTGCAAGGACTAGACTATGAAAATACTGCTTTCAGATGCAGAATCTGTAGGCTGACAGGGCACTTACAAAGTACATGTCCAGAAGCCAAGAAAGCAAACAGCAAAAAGAAGCAGAAAGGGAAGCAGAGAAAAGGGTGGCAATATCCCCCTCCTGACTCAGAGGACGATGAAACAGAAGCAGAGGAGGAAGTCACTCCCACAGAGAATACTGAGACAACCCAAGGAAACGAGACCCAAAAGGAAATCATAACAGCTAACAAGGACTCACAATCCTATTCAACTCAGGCAGAGAAGATAAGTGAGGATCTAAGTATGGGAGGGATCAAACGGCATCATCCCTCTGATACATCAGACTCAGACAAGGATATAGGTCCACAGAAAGCAGAAACACAGTTAGTCCTAGCTACGATCGAGCCCACCCAAGGAGAGTGGCGCAAGGTCGAAAAGAAGAAGGGAAGGAAAACATGAGGTGTGAGTTCCTACTCACTCTCTGGAACCAGTTTTTACTGTCTCCTCCTCCCTTCTTTTTCTCTTTTTCTCATTCTTTCTGAATGCACGGTAGCCTCGCTACGCTGCATTGTGTGCCAAAGCACACGAGCCCAATGGGCAATATCTGAAAATGCTTCAATGCATATGCTATGTGTAACTTTTCATTTTCATAAATAAAAGGTTACCGATTTTTTCTGTGGAAAAAAAATATACATAATTAGGAATAATTTTTGTTATAACCCTATTTTCCACTCCATTATAGTGAGAGAGACCCAAGTTCAACATACCTCATTTGTTGGCAAGAAGGCATCCCCTTTCACCTTTTCTTTACTTACATGGGTATTACAAGGGAGTTAGAACATGTTAAATGGGTGATATTACATAATTGAGTAATTTATCATAATTATTTTGTCACAATTTCATAATTATGAAATAATAATATTTCATAATCGAGATAATTGAGAAAAAAATTCTAGAGTTTTTCATTCATAAGGAGATCAAATTGACCAACTTCCATAGTTTTTCATTCCCAAGGAGATCAACTTGATCTGCTTGTCTATGAGTTGGTTAGGGGTGAATTAATGTGGAATTTTCCTAACTTATCTATCCTATGGGTGTTTAAGTACATTTTCCCAGAGAGGGAAAAAGGCCTATATATAAACTAGTCATGTAAAGGGGAAAGTAGATCTAGTGAGTTAGATATAGTACGAGGGCTTTGTCCATTTGTTGAAGCTATCTTTTCTAGAGGTGGAGACCAGGATTACAAGTGGAGTCCTGGGCAGGACTCATGAAGCAACAACTCCTTGTGATTGAGAAATTCAGATCTCACAATAGGTTTGATTTTTTTTTTTGTATTTTCACTCACATATTTTTTTTTCTCCTCATCTTTTACAGTCATTTGAGATAGGATTTTGGTAATAATTCAGACTTTGGTTATAATATAACCCTTCGGACTTTGGAAACATAACAAATTCAACCTTGGATATTGATAATGTGCCACCATAATACAAATTTCAAACCATTGATAATAATAATAATAAAATCAACCCACCATATAATATGAATTCGACCTGAATAATGCAATTCATCCTTGACCTTGGTCCACTAGAGGGGGCATGGGGTAGACCTTGGCTGCACCACGTGTCAGCCTTTGGTTGGGTTGTGCCACCCATTAAAAAAAATCGAATTTGACCTTAGGAGACAGCCATTAAAAAATATTCCACCTTCAAAACTCTCTAAAGAATCCTGTAGTGACACTTGTCACCATGACATTGGGAAAAATGGAGGAAAACCCAAATTTTTTACCTTTGATGATGTTTGACCATTTTTTTTGAAAATTTACTTGTTTTACATGACGATCAGCGGGCTCTAACTTCCTCATACGGTCTCCATTTTTAGTGAAACGAATTGCACCGGATTCCTGGCAAAGGACTAGATTCGGTTGTTCTAGTTTGGTGTGATTATGAGAACTTTTATTTTTTGGAAAAAAATTTCCCCCAATTCAGATTCCGATCATTGGACATGTAAGAGGAAGAAAGAGGGAATTCACTTTTCAAATTCTAGACAATTAGAGGTTTTGTTTTCAAATACATTCACTTATTTGGAAAAGTTCTAGCTACCAAAAGTCCATATGCCAATATACCTCCCAAGAAATCCATTTATTAAACCACTAGTTAGTTTTTTGTCTTCCTATATTCTTTATCAACCTCTTCGAGTGATTCTTGAAATGTGGATACTTAAATCCTTCCTAAAAATTTGAGCTCTAAAACGAGAAGACATACAAGGTCATTTTAAGTCATTCCTCTACCCAATTATAAAAACCAAGTGAATATTTCTACATATTGATTTCTGTCCCATAAACTGTACAATATAGGTCAATTTTTTCCTTTAACTTATTTAAATATTGTTAGCGCACAATTTTTCAATGGTCTGATGAAATTTCACTGATAAAGGCATGATTATGCCAATCCATGTTGCATATTTCCATTAACAATGTTTACTTGTGTAAAACAATGTTGTCTCTGCTTTTATGTTATTTTGAGTTTGCTTTTAGTGCTAAAATTGGAATATATGATATTAATTTATGACTTGCAATTATAGCTGCTGAGATACTATTCTTTTTCTCTACTATATTGTTATTTCTAGTCCTCTGGGTGCTTTCTTCATATTTTTTTTTTTACTAATTGAAGGGATTCGTAATTCTATATTTTACCATATTGCATGTTGGTTCCATGTAGATTTAATTGACATATAATAGGTGGTTTCTGTTTTTGGGATGTCTGTAAAGTTTTTGGCACATCATATTGAATTTCTATAATGTGTAGCTCCCTAACATTCAGATAGAACCTTCATTGAAAAATGTGAGGGGGTTTCAAATTCACATTGGATAACACCCTCCTCTGGGATAAAAAAGTTTAACAAACACAATAACAGAGAAACAATTAGTGACGTCACCAAAATATGTAGCCTCTTCAAGGTATCATATCCTCTCATCAAGGTCAAGAATCTATTCACCAAAAATGTCCTATGGAAATGATGGTTTAAGAAACAAAACCAGAAAAAAACCTTAAGTGAGAACAACAAAATCTAAAACTTCTTCAAGGTCTTCAATCTGCTCGTAAAGTTAAATTGTGTCTTGATCAAGTCCAACAACAAAGAAACATTCAGTGACAACACCAAAATCTACAACTTCTTCAACGTCTTCTAAACCATCTTCAAATTCAATATTGTGTGCATCAAATTCCTCACCAAGGTCATCAATGGAGTCATCAAAACTACTATTTCAAACTTCAATGCCAAAAATAAGTCAAAATAATTCAATTCCTCCTCCAAAACCTTCTTCTCTGAGCAAAGCTAGCATCATGTCGTCGAGAAATTCAGTAATTCCACAAGGAAATTCTATCAAAGTTAAAACAAATCCTTTTCATCCATATTTAATGCCTACTTTTTCAGGTGGAACACCTCCAAAATTAAGGACAATAATGCCATAAAATACAACTTTACCTAATAGGTGTAGACCTAGAACCCCCAAATTTGCGTGATGTACAACTGAAGATCCTATGGTAAGTAGTGTGAGAAGAGAGTCATGGTCACTGATTTGAGCAAGAAAAATAGTTTGGTATGACAACCTTACTTGTGATAGGTCTAGCTAGCAGACTACCAAATATGGTTGAACAACCCATAATATGGAGAGAATAAATATGGTCGGACTCCCTTTTCTGACCAATGAGTTGAAATATTATCCGATCCAATATATAATGCCACAAAAGCATACATTGGTAGTGAATATTATAAGAATAAAAATGTAAATGTGTATTAATGACAATTGTATCAATGAAGAAAAGAAAATATATCTTCAAGAACCATTTGATTGGCCACAGTTGCACCATCCTGCTATGTTTGTCATGAACTTGTGTACTGCACTGAGTTGTTTTATGGACACATCTGCAACCTCCCACTTCTAATGTAGTGCTTGAATTTTGGGTGTTTCCTTCAATGATAGAATTGCAACACAAGTCTTATTAGTCTTTTGGGTCACTATTTTTAGAGCCAAAAGAAAAATTCTGATTTAGCAGTTTCATGCACCTCTAGATGCAATTGAGTAGGTTCATGTACGAAATGTTCCACTAAATCGCATAATTTTGAGAGGGTTCACCCTCATTTACCATTGTAAATAGATGCTTGCAGATTTAGATGGAATTCAAATTGGAAATATTATCCCATAGGAAATCAATACAGTCACATATCCACACCAAACATTTTTCCAAAAGACTTCTATTGAACCCATTCCCAATACATCTTTCCAATAATAAAAACCCTAATAGTTGTCCCATATTTTTACTACATACCTTTTCTAGAACCCCCAATATAAATGCAATATATTGAATCTATTTTTCATAATTTTAATACCCCTTTATGAATGAATGTTCTGAGATAGTGGTCAATAAGGTGAATTACTTGTGCACAATGATTGGATATGTTTGTGATAAAAACCAGTTTTTTAACTTCAAGTAATCCACAGGAAATTCAAAAATATAAAACTAATAAGGTTTTGAATAATATCAAACAAAAATTCCACAAGATAGGAAACAATTTGTGCCATTTAGTTGCTACCTAGATAATAGATGACATCTGGCATAATACTACACATTTTGTGCTTAACATCATGAATATTGTTAGTAATGGGTAGTTAGTGTGCATCAATTTCAGTGTTCAATCATCATGAGGATCATGACATCATGTCCTACCATAGCTTTTTTCCTATTCATTTCTATAGTTCTAATGCGATGGATTTTATATGGAAGAATGTTTGAATATGATGAATCCTAGGAGATCGAGGTCGATGGAACTGGGCGGGAGAAGGTTTTTTTTGAATGGCGATGGAGGCGCAGCGTTTATCGATGGTCAGGCCAGGTTTTTGTCGGTCTTGAATGGCGTGGGACGCGATGCGGTGATCGATGGTCAGGCCAGTGAACAGACGCCGTTGTTGCAGGGCTCCACAGATTCGTTGTTGTTGCAGGGAACCACAGATTCATTGTCTGGCGTGCAGAATGTTTTGTGCCCTCAAGGTGAGGTGGAGCCCCCAATCCTTTTGGACGGTGGGCTGTCGCCTTTGGTATTCAACGACAACATTCTTGGGCGGGCGGTAGATGGACTGTCTGCTTGTAGAGGCACGGATCTGTTAAAAGGCCAGTTTCTGCAGGGGCAAGGTCGCTCACAGAGCTTAACGTGTGAAGGGAAGGTTTTGGAAACAGGCGGTCTTCACAAAGACTCTCCTACTGACAGTAATATAGAGCTGGACCCCTCTGGGCTCACATACAGAAGGGTGGAGAGTTACAGTGAAAAGGAGCGATTGCATGCCTTTTCTAGACAAACTTGCTGGGAAGAGCAGAGTGGGTTTAGAGTTTCTGTTGACTCAAAAAAAACAGGCCAAAAGTTTGTAAAGGAGGCTGGAGTGACGAAGAAGGGGAGCCGAAAAAAGAATTGGATCAAGGTTAAAAAAGAGGAATATAATTATGTCTTGGGTGAAGACATCAGATGGGAGCAGGTTACAACTTTGGCTAGCAGAACTCTGGTAGGCAGGGTTGTGGGGAGGCTTTTTGCCCTGAAAACTGTGGTTTCTTGGGCTGGAGCTCATTGGAAAACTGATCTAGGCTATGTCCCAGAAGTGGTGTCCCTATCAAAGGGATGGTTTTCTTTCAACTTCTTGCATTCTGATCACATCCAGTGGGTGATGCATCGGAGTTGGACTGTCGATCGTTCTCCCATGCTCTTAAAACCTTGGCACCCCCTCTTTGATGCTAGTAGGGAAAGGGTGGATTCGATCCCTTTGTGGGTTCGGCTACCGGGTCTGCCTCTACATTATTGGACTGAGGATCATCTCTGTGGTATAGGCAATACGATTGGGGTCTTCTTAAAGGCTGATTTATCCTTCTTTAAGACTAATCTCCGGCGGGTTGCTAGAATCCTTGTGATGATTAACATCAGAGAAGGCCTTGCAGAATCTCTGAATCTCCGGTGGGGACAGTTTGTTATAAAACAGATCCTGGACTATGAGAAGGTTCCTTTTCGTTGTCGTAGGTGCCATGTTTATGGACATCCTGCATATGAATGTGGTTCTCCCTCACGCAAAGCAAAAAGCCAGGGGTCTAGTTCGGGTGTAGAGGATCATTTCTTGAAGGGGACTGATCCTGGTCCTTACATTTTGCGGTCACAACCTACTTCTTCTCCCTCTTGTGCATCGCATTCTGATGCTTGTGCTACTCGCTTGCAGCCTAATGTTGAACTCCGGACGGTAAGTGAGGTTTCTGGTCCATCCTATGGGCAGGAGTCACTCTCGCAGGATGTTGGGGGTGGATTTTCAATCATTGTGAAGGTTCACAGTCGCCTTAACGGAGCAGATTTGCAGGATGAGTCTTTGTCGAAATATATGTTTTCATTGTGGAAACCTTCACTCATGGGCTCATTCCCCTTCTCTCCTGTCTACAACACCTCTTTAACTTTGCTTTCATCTAATGTTTTGGATAGGAAGGTTGCCAGTGGTCAGCTTCCTATTGTTGATCCTCTTTCTTTTTCTCTGCCTGCTATATCTAAGCCTGCTCTCCTTGAGAAGGCCTCTGTTACTATTTTTGATCAAGGTGAAGAGCTGCTGGCCCTCGTGGAATTAGCACCCCCCCGGGTCATTGGATATAATCTGAGATCCAGTGCAAAAAAAAGTGCAGGCGGGTTTGGGAGGAGTAAAACCCCATCTGCTCGGGGCAGGGGCAGGATTTCTTTTTTAGCAAAAGCTCAGGATCGAGCAATGTTGGATGTTCATGATGGGAGGAAGATATCGATTGACAGGGCACTTAGAGCATGCCATTCCCTGAAGTCTGGTGTGTTATGAAGATAATGTCATTTAATTGCAGGGGTTTGGCAGGGCCCCAAAAGAAAGCTGCTCTCCTGAGAATTATTTCCGTGGATGGTCCTGATATTATTTTGCTGCAAGAGACTTTAGGGGTAGGGTCAGTGGTAAAAGCCAGATTGGAAGGATGGTTGCCAGGCTGGTCTTTTGAATCATTGGATGCTAGAGGAAGGTCAGGTGGGCTGGCTGTAGGTTGGAAAGATAGAACAATCAAATCACAGAATCTCTGGGGCATGGAATCAGTCCTGGGATTAAATTTTTTGTCTTTGGAGCTAGGTGAAACATTTAACATTTTTAATATTTATGGCCCATATCAGGACCGGATCCCATTTTGGGATTCCCTCCTGGGTAATTCTTTACTCAAGAGTGACTCGCTGATTTTGGGAGGGGATATGAATTTTACTTTGGGCCAGTCTGAGGTTTGGGGGCCCCATGCTCAAGTTGACACGTTGACTGGATACTTCACTCAAAAATTAGAGGAGAGCCACCTGCTCGACATTGAGCCCATTAAGATGAAACCCTCTTGGAGGAACAATAGATGTGCTGAAGGCAGGATAGCGAAGAGACTTGATCGTTTCCTGGTAGCTGAGCAGTTCTTGGAAAGGCCTTTTCAGATTAGGCAGTGGATAGGCAGTGGGGGTGTTTCAGATCATTTTCCTATATTCCTTGATTTCAAGATCGGGCCTCGGCAACCTCCTAGTCCCTTAAAGTTCAACAATATCTGGCTTAGGGACGATTCTTTCAAAGCTCTGGTCCTTGCTAGATGGATTCCTTTCAGTATGGATAGTCCTCTTTCTGCTGCTTTTCAATTTGCAGAAAATCTTAAACGCATTAAGGATGCTGTGAAAGTTTGGGCAGCTGATAAGAGACTGAGGGAGGATGCGGAGTTGAAACAGGTGGAAGAGGATCTGTGCTCGATTTATGAGGGGTTAGGTGGAGGATACCAAACCCAAGTTGATAAAGACACTCTTGTCTTACTTGAAAAAAGAAGGAACTCCCTTCTTTTGGATAAGGAGGAATCTTGGAGGCTGAAGAGTAGGGCCACTTGGTTGGCTTGTGGGGATGAGAATACGAAATTTTTTCATGCATATGCCCGCGGCCGGAAGGCAGCTAATACCATCTGGAGCTTAAGAGATGGTCAAGGAAATGAGCATTCTTCTTTTGAGGCTAAAGCTAAGCTGGGGGTTGATCATTTTAAGGAACTGTTTAAGGCCCCAGCTCATGCTTCTCTTGTGGAAGTGATAAGAGTAGCACAACACTTCCCGAGGTTTGTGGAGGAGGCGGATAACAGATCTCTGATGGCTGAGGTATCCGAGAAGGAATTAAAGGAGGTTCTTCATAGCTTCCAAAAGGACAAAAGTCCTGGGCCTGATGGGTGGTCGATCAAGTTTTTTTTGGCTCTTTATGACATCTTGGGGACAGATCTGCTGAAAGTGGTGGAGGATACCAGGGTCTCTGGACGGATTCCTGCTTCTTTCAATTCCACTTTCATAGCACTTATTCCAAAGGTGGACAACCCTCTCTCTCTGGCAGATTTCCGTCCTATTTCTTTGTGCAAATGTATCTATAAAGTTATTGCAAAGGTCGTAGCGAGAAGACTCAAAGGTATTCTGTCTTCTCACATATCTGGGGAACAATTTGGTTTTCTGGATGGACGACAAATACATGAAGCAATCGGGACTGCACAAGAGGCTCTTCACAGCTTGAAGACCAAGAATCTAAAAGGGACAGTGCTGAAAATCGACCTCTCCAAAGCATTTGATCGGGTAAGTTGGATATATATTCGTATGCTCCTGACTCACCTTGGTTTTGGCATCGGTTTCATTAGATGGATTATGAGTTGTGTCACAACTGTCTCTTTTGCTGTGCTACTAAATGGGGCTGCTTCCCCTTTTTTCTATGCTGAAAGGGGGTTGCGCCAGGGATGCCCCCTTTCTCCCCTTCTTTTTTTACTGATAGCTGAGGGTTTGAGCAGGGCTCTTCATGAGGCGAAGAGACAGGGTTCCCTAAAGGGCATTCAGGTTGCCCAAAATTATTACATCACACACCTACTTTTTGTTGATGATGTCTTAATTTTTTGTTCTGGGACGGTGCGTGATGCTACCACTATAGGTGAGATTCTGGCTTTGTTTGGCAAAGCAACGGGAATGGAAGTGAATACTGGGAAGTCTTCCATTACTACTCATCTTTTGCGGGACGAGGAGAGGCGTGAATTTGTGCGACTCTTTCCCTATAATCCTGTAGTTTTGGACGATGGTCTGAATTACTTGGGGTTCCATTTAAAACCAAATGATTACAGGAAAAATGATTGGACATGGCTGCTGGAAAAGCTGGAAAAGCGCCTAAAAGTTTGGTCTCATAAATGGCTGTCTAGAGCTGGTCGGTTGACTTTAGTTAAGTCTGTCTTGGAGGCTGTTCCGGTTTATTGGATGTCCTTGTCTTGGATCCCAAAGGGAGTCTTGGAGGCTGCTAGGAGGATTTTTTTTAGATTCCTGTGGAGTGGTAAACAAGATTCATTGGTGACCCCTTGGGTTCGGTGGGAGAAAATTGTTGTCCCAAAAGGGATGGGTGGTTGGGGCCTGAAAAATATCTTCCTTTTCGCTCAGGCTTTAGCTGCTAAGGGTGGGTGGAGGCTCATCAACATTGATAGCCTTTGGACTCAAGTGATCTATCAGAAATACATTGCTCCATTTTCTCTTGTTGAATGGATTAGGACTCCAAGGAAATCCTTTGCTGGGGGATCGGTGATTTGGAAGTCTCTTGTTAAATCTTTCCACATTCTGGATACAAGTCTGGCCTGGGATGTGGGAAATGGCAGGAATCTGAGGGTGGGTGAAGATCCTTGGATGGGAAGTGATCTTCAACATCTCCTTCCCGGGCGCACGGTTGATGCTTTAAGGCAGAAGGGGATTACTTTTCTCTCCCAACTTGCGGATCCGGTCCGGAGAAGGTTGGGCATACAGTCTTGGCTACAGGCCTCTTCTTTGGGGCTGGAGGATTTTGATGAGAGGGCTCTGGCTGTTTACATCCGTGCTATTAAACAGGCACACCTTTTGCTTTGGGATAGGGATGATAAGGTTGCTTGGGACTTTGATCCTTCGGGGACCTATACTCCCCGGGCTGGCTACACAAAACTAAGTGCTGGGGTTGTCCTGGGTGAGGAGCGGTGGTGGTGGAAGAAACTCTGGAAACTACATTGTCCTCCTAAGACTCGGCTTTTCATGTGGTGTGTTCTTGAAAATAAAGTCCCTACTTGGGATGTGCTGCAAAACAGAAGTTTTCAGGGCCCTGGATGGTGCTGTTTGTGCAAATCTGATGCAGAATCTGTTAATCATCTTTTCCTCACCTGTCCCTTCATTAAAGGTACCTGGCAAGAGTGTTCCAGGTTACTGGGTATCCAGTTTAGGTGGGAGGGCAATTCTGTATCTCATGCTTGGGAATCGTGGTGGATATCTATTGGTGAGCAGAATCTTAAAGCTCTTCCGCTCCTCATTATTTGGGGTTGTTGGTTGGCTCGTAATCGCCTTCTTTTTGATGGTTCTGTCAGTACTCCGGAGATCGTTGGTGCTATGTCTGTTGGTTTACACTCTGCCTTTCCTATACATATCCGTGCTGCCAATCAGAGGGAGATTCTTCTATTGGATATAGATAGCAGGAACCCTTGGGGTTTTTTTGATGGAGCGATGCAGCAAAATGTCTGTGGTGGTGGAGCTTTGCTGTTTCTCTCGGAATCTCATTGGTATGAGATCTCTGCTGGGCTTGGGGAAGGGACAAATAATTTCGCTGAACTAGTGAGCCTCAAGCTTCTTCTTTTGTTTGCTGTGGAGAAAGGATGCCGACATCTAAAAGTTTTTGGGGACTCCTTGAATGTGATTAACTGGGTTAAAGGTATCCAAAATTGCAGAGTTCATCATCTCCAAAATCTTTTCCGCTCTGTTGGGGAGATTCTCCAATCTTTTATATCCTTCTCATGCCAGCATATCTATCGAGAAAATAATGAAAAGGCTGACTGTGCTTCTAAGAGGGGGATTTTGCTAGATGAAGGTCTATGGAGGATTAGGGAACATCTGGATGGTGCAATCTCAGAATACTTCCATCCCTCCTTATTTGATTAACTGGCTACTGGTTTTTGTGTTAGTCTACATTGCAAACTGTTATTACATCTAATGAGCTGTGTCAAAAGCTGGGTGAGGGTGATTGGATCTATTACTTGTGATCTGACAACAATCTGCCATTGGATCTACAGCAGGTCGATGTTGATGGGTGTGCTTTTTCATGGATGTTTTTGTTGGTTGACTAGTATGCTTTGGGCTGGTTCAAACTCTACACGAATTTTCCTTTGGGCTGCACATTTTGTTACGAGCTTTCAGCTGTCGTAGGCTTCTGGAGGATCAGTATGCTACTGGAGGCTTTCTTCACTGTTCTTTATAACCTTATATTTCTGAAGGTTTGGCTACAGAGTCTCATATACAGGTGCCTCCTGGATCGTATACAGGTCGTATTGTTTATATTTGTTATGATCAAGAGAATTTGGACAGAATGTATTGCTACTTAGTTTTGGGGAGCGCATTCACTTGGGGAGCTGTTTATATTCCTCAGCATTCATATATATCTGAGGGCTTGTCAAAAATCTCGGCTTTTAGTGAGGACTGGAGTTTGCATTACAGTTTTTTTGTGCCACAATAGTTGGGTAATTACAGCTGGCTTTTTGGTGGACAGAGCTATATACAGGTGCTGCGTTACAGGCCTCCTGGATCATATACAGGTGCTGCGTTTCAATCTTCAAATTTTCTGCTGACGTTCCTTACGCGTTGGACAGTTTGTGTCTGAGCTCCTCATGCGATATATGACTGCTACAGGTCGTATTGATTATAATATTTATGACTACGAGAAAATGGACAGATTGTCTTGCTACTTAGTTTTGGGGAGCGCATTCACTTGGGGAACTGTTTATAATCCTCGGCATTCATATAAATCTGAGGGCTTGTCAAAATTTTCGACTTTCAGTGAAGACTGGAGTTTGCTTTACAGCTTTTTGTGCCACGATTGTTGGGTACTTACAGTTGGCCTCTTGGTGGACAGAGCTTTGTCACACTGAAGGTGGACAGAGCTATGTCGAAATGAAGGTGGACAGAGCTATTTTTTTAGGTCTTTGATCAGTTATTGGTCCACAATGGGACTGTAAGAATAATTTTTTCTTGGTCTGCTTTGTCTTGGTGTCACTTTGGCACTGTTTATTGTAAACAATCTTCGGGGTTTGTCCCTTTTGAACACATAACTATGTGTTTTTTCATTGTAATTTTGTTCTCACCTGCAGAAATAAAATTACGCTTTTTTCTCGAGGAAAAAAAAAATGATGAATCCTAGTTTCAATGAACTGAAAGTTTTTTTCTAATTCATTTTCAATATAAACTATCAATAAAATATATTACATGTTATTAATGTCACACAAAATGGTTCCCAACTGAGAAGTCTCAACGATTGAAAAAAGTCATGTGAAAATCCCTTGTATCTATAAAAAGTTGCCCAACAACATAAAGCCTATCAAAATTGACACATGGACATAAATTTTAGAAGCAACATTTCTTTAAATTTGCTTGAAATAAGAGGGGGAAAAACCAAAATTATTTCCATAAAGGCACGAAAGCAGTGTTCATAGATTTCTAAACAATTTTTGCCTTTAGCAATGAACAAAATTAGATTCATGACTTGGCCTTCTACTAGAATTTTGTGATTCCATAGAGAAAGCAGAGGGAGTATGAGAACCAATAAATTGTTTCCTGCTCATAGTGCAAAGAGATCCCCTAAATATTCTTGCAATTGGCATAGATATTGCACATCCTACTAAATTTTGCATTTGAAAAAAAAATTGCATCTAAATATTTAAGTCTTACATATGTAGTTTATTTGTTTTCCCAAAATAAAAATTTGACCATCTTAGCCATTGTTAAAATCTAAACAAGAATTATTTCTTCTCTTACACACAAGAAATAGAATTCCAGCTCTAATAATCTATTGAGGTCTATGGAAGTTAATGGCCTAAGACACTTTGTAACCTAAGAGAGAAACCTATTAGGAAATGGGTGAAGTTGTTATTACACACCGAATTGGATAACCTCAAGGAGAAAACATTTCTCCCACTTTATTTGTTGGCATAACCTAGTAAGTGTTATTCACTAGCATGTATTTTGTAAAGGCCTTGACCTAGTTCCAATTCAACTCCATCCACCAGGTTGTACAGGATTTCAAGCCTAATTTCATGAAAAGTAAGTTGGGGATGATCACATTGACCTGCTTGATGACATGTGTCTATGAAGATTAACATTTCCATTGGTAAAATCCTGCGGGGCATGTAAAGGCGGTCTTGTGACGGTCTTCTTCTTTTATCTGTATCTGGTAATAACCAGAATTCATATCAAAATTACTAAAGACCTTGTTGTTCTGAATCTTCTGCATAATAGTTTCTTGACAGGGCGGAAGATAGTTAAAACTTTTGGTGATTTCATTTAATGGCTTATAATTAATCACCATATGGGCTTTACCTCTGACTATCTCAGAATGGTTTCGAACCAGGAAAGTAGAACAGGAATAATGAGAAGAACTAGGTTCAATCAACGGTAAATTCAGTAGTTCTTCAATCTACTTTTTAATTTCCTTTTCATCATTTGGAGTGCATGGTATCAATTTTCCTTTCACCCCATTTTCATGGAGAGTATCTATTTCTTGCTGGGGACTTTCCACTCTCCAAAATTCTTGAGGATTTTCAGAACAACTTTTCAACAATTCATCATAAATAACCATTTGTGCTAGAGACCAATCCGGATTTCTGTTTGCTTTTTGTTTAGACTTTATTTGACTCCTTTCTTCATAAATCTATAATACCTCTTGCCATTTATTGGAGTCATTCAGAGGTCTTCTTGCACCTGCTTTATTTTGGCTATTTTCTTTGCGAGCTTCAGAATTAGCCAAAGTAAGTCTTGGAACTGAAATTGCCTTTTTCTTGATATTGAAGATGATTTTATCTTCACTAATTGTGACGGGAAATACAGAATTAATGAAAGGCATTCCAAGAAAAAAACTTGCAGATGTGTCATAATGTTGGACTGCAGAAAATTTTACAATACTCCCCCCTATTTTTAAAGAGACATTATCAACATAGTGGGTGAGATTGACAGAGCGACCAATGGTCTCAGAAACAAGAATATTTTGCAAAGGTTTCCATAAACCTTTGAACAAATATGGACGAGCTAAATTATTGGAGCCTCCTATATCAATGAAGGCATCCACATTTATCCATTCACCTTTCACTTGAACTTCAACAGGAATGTAGAGCAGATTGTTAGTTTTAACAAACTTTTTGAGAAAAAAACGTTCGTCAGTATTAACAGATGCAAGAGCTAGCAATGATGATGACTAAGAAACTGTTTTCGGATAAGGGCAAAAAGAATTCAGAGTGGGTTGTGGAGGCAAGGAATTTAAAACGAGTGTTGAATTCTTAATACCAGTATCGGTAAAATTAGATAACGAGGGAACAACAGAGATAGTATCATCTGAAATGTATTCATATGTTTCATCAGTATATTCATCAGAACTAAATTCATCACTGAAATGAAATTCATTTTCAGTAGCTAGCTCAGAGCAGTCATAAGGATCTGAACATCGATTCATTTTTTGACAGATATCGGGAAGGGACTCAGATTCTGACAGTGAAGCATCAGTCAAGATATATACATCTGATACTTCGTCATTAGACTCAACCATAGACCAATTATCTACAAAATCATCTATTTCTATACAGGCTTTTAATTTATTGGATGAAATTTTGGGGCACTTTCGAGCAAAATGACCTTCTTGCTTACAGATGAAACATGCATTGTCTCTTTTTGGTTGCCTACGTTTTTTCAGATATTTAAACTTGCGGAAAGGCCTTCTGGGATTAGCTACTCTTTTTGGCTTGAATTTTCCATACCGTTTTGATTTTATTTTCTTAAAAAGTGTCCATGGTAATATAGATCGACAAACATCAAGACCAGGTGAAAAGTCTTGGGCTTTCTTCTGCCAACAAAGATATTTAACCTTTTCTTGACAACGAAATATCAGATCTACCCAATAATTATGTTCAATCTTTTTGCCTTGGACTTCTAAATCTTTCATAATCAAATCTCCTAGATTACCAAGCAGCTTAGACAAGAATGAAATCTTCTAAGTGGAGTCATTGGTAAGATTAGCTTTATAGATTTTTTCCATATAATCATTACCAAACTGATCGAGGAACTTTAAATCCTTTAATTCCATTTGTGCTAAATATGTTATCAGTTGTTTCTTTTCATCTGTCGGTTCTGGAACAAACTGGGTTTTGAGTAGCAACTCTAAAGTGGCTAGGCCTGAAGTAGCGACATTCATTCTTTCATCTTCTAGTGGCCCCATCCACCAGTCATATACAATGTTGGCCATGCATTTTTCAGCTAGGGAAAAAATAGAAATATTATCTAATCTAGAGACAACTTGCATTTGGTACAGGGCACCAATCCAAACTCGTATAGATTCAGCTAGATTTGATGATTTATCTAAATCCAGAACATATCCACTAGAGTTAGTGGCGAACAAATATTCTTCTACCTTTGGGTATTTTTGAATTTCGCGGAACACATGAGCTTTTTGGAGAGAGGGAAAAATGAAGGAAGGAAATTTAGAGGCAGCATTTTCCAAAGTAGAAATTTCACTTTTTGGTTTTTGGAAATGCAACGGTTTTGCTGGTTCTAGTTTATTTTCAGATTTATTTTCAGAGGCTTGGGCACTAGATTCAATTTCACTTCCTACTTTCTTTTCATCGATATCCCAATAGTTAGGAGTATCCATTGAGATAGAAAACTTTGGAGCTTTGTTTTCTCTCCTTTTCCTTTCTTTTTTGTTCTTCTCTTTAGCTTCTCTTCTTTGTCTTTCTTCTTGTTGTTCATCATGTAGAAGCTTAAGATTAGCAAGAATTTGCTCAATCTGAGATCCTAGATCATCCAATACATCTTCAGCATGTGCACACCAGGTAGTAAGATAATTACCGATTTGGTAAGTTTGATCTAAGTCAGTGGTATTTAATGCATTATGCTCTATCAAAGGAGCACAATCAGCTCTTGTGGCTGGTTGTTTTGACATAGAAGAGGTGGTGAAAAATTTAGTCTTGGGAGGCCATTTCCCACCTTTGAAAAACCGACGATTAGCATACTTCCACTCTTCAACAGGAGAAAAATGAGTACTAGAGATACAATGCATCTTATTTACAGCTAAAAACGGTTTAGACTCAGTTATGTACAATTCATTTGAAGACAACTGCGGTTCAGAAGGAAAGACTTCTTCAATTGGAGGAAGATCAAATCTATTTGAAGAAGATGCTTCATTTGCAGATACAGGAACAACATAGCGATGAGGCCTAACAATAGGTCGAGGAATCTCTGGTTTTCTAGGAATCAACTTGACTTGGCCATTACTGAGAGAGACGCGCTTAAATTTATTTTCATGCTTCTTGTCATCAAGGATTGACTTGTATTGGAAATACAAGTTATTAGGTAATTTAGTAGGATCATAAAGAACACTTTCAACTTGGGCGTTAGAAAGTCCAACAGTAACATAATCTTTTAAGACAGGTTGTTTAAGTTTAGGATGTGTGGTATTGGTCAACTAAAAATAGGTTTGAACCAATACAGAAAGATAATCACTGTCTTCAATCATTTGGAGTCCTTGAACTCCAACCATAAGTTTCCAGCATTCTTTGAGATGAACTTCAGTCAGACTGATTGAGTAGTCATGGAATATAGTCCCATACTGACATCCTGTAGACAGATTACCCATAATAGTGCCGATTCTGGCATGATCATAGTTTTGATGACGGGTGTCAAAGACTTCAGCTATACAGGGAGTATTTAAACCATGTCTAAATAACGGGGCAAGACCAATTCTTATACCTCCAAAATGAAGATAATAATACTTTTTATCCTTCACATATTGTCGGAATCTCTTGATTTCATCTTCAGAGAACAGGTTTAAAGCCACTATTTGGACAGATGGACCAGAAATTTTTATAGTGACTTCGACTTCTTTCGGAAAGGACTTTTTCTTAAAAACATAAGACAGAGGAACTTTATAGACATCAGTTGCATGGAGTGATGGGGGATTTCAATTCTCAGGATTCTCAATTAACTCATGATTTTCATTGGGATCTAAATCAGATTCTACTCATCGAGAAGCCACCTCAGACACAATTTTTCGATCAATAGAAGAGAAAGAGCATAATAAGTTTGCCATTTAGAATCGAGAACAGGGCTCTGATACCAAATAAGATGATGGACTCAATAACTTACTTGAATTTATGAACTTTAGTTGAACTTCCTCACACCTTCCACCACGGGCACGGGAAATAAAAGACTACACACAACTCCTCCGGTCTTCAACTCGCTTTACAATCCCGACTTACAGTGACCTTGGAACAAACTGTCCTCATACAGGCGACCCAGCAGGCTTCAGTATTAATTCAAATAAATATGTTACATACTAGGTGATGCTTCAGATTAGAGCCTTTGGAGTCTCTGATCTCTTAAAGCATAATTACAACACTCTGTCACAAACTCACTCACTTAACACACACCACACACACACATGCAAGCGATGATCTATATTATAACACACACACACACTTATATAATCTAAAAAAGCATATGAGAATTATTGAGGGTCCTTGTCAGGCATTACTGGCCCAAATGGTGTCTGCTGAATATTCTCGAGTACAAAAAAAAAGACGCACTACCAAGGTCCTTTCAGACTTCGGTCACTATCGTAATCACAATCATGGTCGGGTTCATCGATTTCGGATGAGGATGAAGAAAGCTTTTGATTTGCCCAAGATTGATGTAACCATTCCATGTATTCAGATTCCCACTGATGGTCTGGCTGTTCCTGAGCATCTTGGTACAGGTCTACGAAAATAGTTGCTTTATCCTCAGATACCTTCTATTTTCCTTTTTCTGTAGCTGCTTTTTCTTTTGTTGAAACTGTAGAAGATTCTCCTTTAAGTAGTGCCTTTGATGATTGTCCTATATCAAACTTTATCGTGTCAGTTGTAACATAGAGATTATTCTGTGGAAAGATATATTTATCATCAGATTTCTTCCACCTGTTAACATAAGCCATTGGGTCGATCTCTATGTCAAGGAAGGAATCCTTTTTGATTTTACGGAACTCAGACATTGATTGAACTGGCATCTCAAATCCATCTAATAATTCCCATTTGAAAATTTGGAACATGCTGACGGATCATTCTATGGCACATTGGATCAAAAGCTTGCAATTATGATTGATGTCGGCCTTTTGCTGCCATCCTAATTCAAATATCATGGATGAACATACCTTAGTGGACAACAATAAACTTATCAAACAAACCACATCATAATTCCAATTTCCTACCATAATACTAATAGTAATTAATGCCTTTTGATTAATCAAAAACTTGATTACTTTCACCCTTCCCTGAAGTTCTTCTAACTTTTTTATCATGGACAATTTTTCTGGCAACTTAAGTTTATGAAATTCTTTGAGCCAAAGGGTGATCTTCCTGATCTCTTCAGTATTATCAGCTAATATGGATTCATCAATCCTTTCAGGTCCATAAATCTGTGCAAAAGGATTTGGGACAATAGGATTTCTGAATTGTAGACTTTGATAGTCCCACAGAGTAGAGAAAGTTCTCAAATATTGCAACGTCCTTTCAACACACTGAGAAGCTCTTATTTGAGGTTTCTTTGTGCAACGTCCATCTTTAATTTCCCAATCAGCAAATGGCTCAAATAGCTCATACTAGGGAAATGAATCTATACCTGGATAATTTTCATCATTTCTTTGCAGAAATGCAGCATCAATTTCTTCAAAAAGATCAGGAATTCTTAAATATGTTAAAAATATTTGAACTCCATTCATGTTTATTTCATCCAAATCCAACATTTTGGCTGAAGTATAGACTGCAAGAGAGAAATCTATACCACCAATAATCTGATAATAATCCAAAGTCTGTAATACTTGAATCATCTCTTTAGTGTATTCTCTTGACCAGTAATCATCCAAAGTTTTAAAATAAAGCTTCACTTTCATATTGGGTAAAGGATAGACTTTTACCAATTCTTCGTCTAGACCCAATAAAATTCCAACATTCTTAGATTGCCAGGCTTGACATCTTTGTATCCACTGATTTCTTCTTATTCTAAGCCCGAAAATTTTCTTAATTTCCATAACCAAGTCACCAAGAACTAATTCAAGAATCTGAAACCTTTTGACAAAAGTTTCAAAACTATCATCTTTAGAAGTTTTACTTGGAAGAGGAAATATATCAATTCTTTGACTGGAGCAAGTATGATTGTGAGCTTTACCTTGAACTATTTTTCTGCATAGGGAAAGAGACACATTCCCATGTCTGAGCATGAAAAGGTTCTTTGATATTTTTGATGCCTCTAGCGTTTACTTCTACAAGTTCTATAGGCAGAGTCTGCAAAGGGCTAGGTAGCCTTTGGATCTCATCTTTTATGAAAGGTGACATATCTAGTAAATGCCCCTACAGTTAATCTCTGGAATGGATCTAAATAGAAGTTCTTCATTTTAATATCCATAAAACACAACAAATTTAAGGTAAACTATGTACATGTGTCATTTCTCCCACAAACTAAAGGCTTCCTCTAATATCCATAAAACACAACCACTTTAAGGTAAACTGTGTACATGTGTCATTTCTCCCGCAAACTAAAGGCTTCCTCCCATTAATTTTAGATTTGAACTCTACCATAAACTTTTTAAGTCAGAATTTAAGATAAACAATGCACATGTCATTTGCCTCATGATCTTGTGTCATTTTTCTCATGCATTTGCAATAAATGTCGATTTAATATATATATTTTTATTGAATTTTTTTTTTTCAGGGATAAGAAAGCCATTAAATATGGTTGAAAAATGGAAATTATGCATAGAAGTTTCTTGCTATCCCAATCCAGGGAAAGCAGTGATTACATATGTGCTTTCCAATATTGCGACTAGCAAAGTCGTCCAAAGGAAAATGAATATACCGGGAAGAACAACAAACAACGAGGCATATTATATTGGATTGATAGAAGGCTTGGGAACAACGATGAAGTATGGATCAAATGGAATTGTAGTTTTCACCAATTCTGAACTTGTGTGCAACCAGATGAATGGCATGTGCCAAGTTGAAAAGGAGAGGCTAAAAGAACTGCATGGAATAGCAAACAATATTGTTAGCCAATTTCAATTTTTTAGTATAAGGCATTGTACAAATGTGAATAAGATGCCTGCTAATCTATTGCATGGGGCAATGCCAATTCATGATTCATCTATCAAAGATGAATTAGAATTATACAGAGCAATTCCAATGCAAGATTCATCTCTCAAAGATCAATTGGTTTTGAGATGCTCTTCTTCAAAAATTCAAGATTCATCTCTCAAAGATGAATTATTGTTGAGACGCTCCCCTTCAAAATTTATTGATGGAAATTGTAACATATCTTGGATATGTTTGTGTTGTGCACTTATAAATGCGTCTTTTTTAATGACCATGTGTTTTTTTCAATTATATACCAAGTGTGCTCCTACCACACCATGTAAAGCACAACTTGGTGAACTTCACATTTGCAACAAGTGAACTTCACGTTTTTATAAAATTAAAATGTAGGGACTTCAAGAATTTTTTTTTTAATTGAAGTTTGTTTAAATGGAGTTTCACGCTTCTTTTTTAATGACCATGTGTTTTTTTCAATTTTATACCAAGTGTGCTCCCACCATGTAAAGCGCAATTTGGTGAACTTATCATTTTTATAATTTCTTTTTTGCTTAAATTGAGTTTCACACATCAATTATTGCTTTGAAAGTTGTGTTCTACATAATTTGTGTACAGTAAATTACAAATTGATTTTCTGAAATCTATTTTGTGTAAATGTCCACCAATATATATATATATATATATATATATATATATATATAATGGAGGATGAACGACGAAGATCAACCGAATCCCATATGGGGGTTCAGGGAGCGGAGGATGTTCACGGTATTTAAATATAATATTATATCTCCATACATGTGTGTACATATGGAATTGATTTTTTATTAACTTTGTGAGTTAAATTAGTTGTTAATAAGTTTCAATTTTTAATTTTTAGGAGGTAAGAGGAGAAGGGTTTCTACTCCATCCATGGAGCGTGCCCATGGTTCACCTAGTCATGGTATGGTTCACGCAATTTAATCAATGAATATGTATATGTATTTATATGTACACATGAATGTATTTTTAAATTGATTATAAATTTGTATTCGTCTCGAGAGGTTGGTGGTGGTTCAAATCCACTTAGAGGGCCATCAATGAGTGGTAGCAGGTTGCGTGAAGGGGGTGATATTTATTCCCCCGAAGGCCAATCAACGGCTGCTGGTTCTCAGCAGGGTCATTTTGGGTCTGGTTCTCAGTAAGGTCGTTCTGGGTTTGGTTCTCAGCAGGGTCATTTTGGAGAAGATGCTAACCAACAACGTCAAGGTTGCCATAAATTTCAATCTTTTTTTCATTAAATTTGTACAACTTTTTTTACATGTGTTTTTTCTAATATATGAAATTTTATATATATTGATGCAGAGGCCGAAAATGTTCCAACTAGTGGTCAAAATAGATGCAGGGCAGACCGCTACATTCAAGAAGAAGGTTGTCTACCCAGCACAACTTATCCAGCCGACATTACTAATATACCATGGGAAACAAAAATGGCGCAATGCACCTTACAAAGATGTGAAAAACTTCATGCAAAATTGCAGAGAGATCTCGTGGCTTTGTCTCTACCTGCTGAGAGTCGACAAAGCCTTGAAATAGTTACACATTCATTGGGCGAAATTGTAAATGTGTACAAAAATCTTGGGCCAACGACTGATACATTTGTAGAAGTGATGAGAAAGATAAAGGAAACAGTAATGGGTCCAGATAAATGGGAGGATGTAAAACAAAAAGTTACAAAATATGTGGCCAAGTCAATGTTTAATTTCAAGGAAGGGCCAAAAAGAAAAATGTTGAAGGTGAAATATTTCAAGCACCCAAATATAGCTCGCTATTTGTATGATAGGCACCTTGCAGCCTATGGAAGGCTCCCATGGAACGACGAGGTTCTTTTTTATTTTGCACAAATGTTTTACGCAAAAAAAAAATTGGGTATGAAACCCAACTACAATGATCTTCCGTCAGAATTTTTTGGCCCCGGTAAAGGTCGATTATATAACCGTAAGGGCGCTAAGAGAGATGTGGAGTTGCCTCGCCCTGAGCCGCCATTGGTGAGTCAACCTTTTTGGGTCAAAACTCTGCGGTCATAGATGGATGCGACTTCTTAAATAAGTCGACAAGCAAGGGATGTTATGATCGACAATGTTTACAGCAGATTGGGTGGAGTCGATGTTTGTTTAAATCGACAAAGAGCACGTGAAAATGCACGTGCCAATTTTGTGTATTGTACAGATGAAGAGATTGACAACATGAATGTTGAAGATCTCTGAATATATGCAAAAAATTATCGCAATGTTTTGCAAGACCTAATTCTTCATGAGGAAGAGGGCACTGGAACGGTATGTGTTAATGAACTTAGGGTTTGAAATTATTTTAACATACATATACATGTGTACAATTTGTAATAAATACATGTGTATGTACATGTATACATTTATTTTTATGTACATTAATCTAACAAAAATGTATGATTATATGTTAAAACACCATTTGCAGTTCTCACACATGATGCATGACGAAAATGTTAATATCACGTTCGGGACCTCTGGTTCAAACAATGCAGATGGGTCTGACCATCAAGATATGTTGGCAAATGTTAGTGTTTTTTAAGTGATTTTAAAATAAATAATTGTGCACATATGTACATGTATGTATATATAATTTGATAAAATGTTTTAACAGATACCGATTCCATCCGATGTTTTTGGGATGGCGGTACCTTCTTCTTCCTTGGGAGATGTACCTTCTACTTCCTTGGGAGATGAGCCACAAGTATGGACAATTTTTCACAAGTTTAAAATTTATGTTTAAAAGTTATATATATATATATATATATATATATTCTACCTCAAAAAGTTTCATTAAAATTTGAGATATATATATATATATATATATAGAGAGAGAGAGAGAGAGAGAGAGATCTATATTTTGAGTTATTTAAAAATTTTTGAATTTAGGTTCCTATAGAAGATTTCTTTAATCCGCGGACTCTAGCGACGGAGATAGGAACATCCACAACATTTGAACAAGTTGTCTTTAATTCCTTTTTTTAATATTATTGAAAATAAGTTTATATATGTACACGTGCATTTTCATTTGAAAGTTTTTAATTTATATATATATGTGTGTGTGTGTGTGTTTAACTGTACATGTATATTGTACAGTTTACCACTGCAGATGTTCCTATGGGGGCGGAACTTGTTCATCAAATGGAGAGGGAACCTCATGAGGTATTGCATGATTTTTTTGTTATATTTTTTTTTTTACATGAAGTTCTAGATATATATATTCTCACTCATTTTTAAAACATCAAATTTTAATGTTCAAGTACATGTGCATTGTGTATGTAGGTTTCCCATGATGCTTCACATGATAGTGCGCGGATTGAGACCCTCATAGGAAAGACGCTAGATCCGTCTCTATTTGATGGACATGATTTGTAGATTTGACTTCAAGATTTAGATGGTCTTAAAAATTGTTAAACTTGATACAGTTTTATACTTGTGAGATCTACAATTTTTGGACATATTTTATTACATTGTTAATATAATTTGTTTTGTTTCAAAAAGTTAATTTTTGGATGGTTTTAGTACTTTTGGCGTGTCAATGTGAAGTAATGTTGTCATCTATAAATTAATGTTTTCATCTGAACTACATTTGGCATGTTATGTAATGACATGTGTTATAATTTGTTTTGTTTTTAAAATTTAAATTTTGGATGCTTAGAGTACATTTGGCATGTGAAGTAATGTTGTGATCTATAATTTTTTGTTAAATTAAAAGTTAAAAGTTTTGTATGGTTTCAATCTACATTTGGCATGTGATATAATAATGTTAAATGTTTTTATTGGATAGTTGAATTATAATTGGCATGGCATGTGAAGTTTTTAAAACTCAAGTTTTGGATGGTTTCAATCTACATTTCGCATGTGATATTTAATGTTTTAAATGTTTAATGTTTTAATGTTGCACGATATATAATCAAAAGGTTTTTAAAACTTAAGTTTTGGATGGTTTCAATCTACATTTGGCACATGTGGTATATAATGTTAAATGTTTCTATTGGATCTAGTTGAACTATAATTGGCAAGGCATGTGAAGTAAAGTTGCACGATATATATAATCAAAAAGTTTTTAAAACTCAAGTATTGAATGGTTTCAATCTACATTTCGCATGTGATATCTAATGTTTTAAATGTTTAATGTTTTAATGTTGCACGATATATTATCAAAAAAAAATTAAAACTTAAAAGTTTTGGATGGTTTCAATCTACATTTGGCACATGTGGTATATAATGTTAAATGTTTCTATTGGATAGTTGTTCACTGTAATTGGCATGGCATGTGAAGTAATGTTGCACAAATCCCTTTTGGATGGTTGAAGTACATTTGGAATCTTAAGATTGCTTTTGATCTCTACATGTAGTCTTGTTTGAATGAAAAAATTTCCAATAGGAAGAACATAGCTTTTCAATGCAACTAACCATGTATCAATTGAGCTCTAATTGAAAAAGAGTTTAAAGAAGTAGATATATGTACAAATTATCCCTTTAATTTTGATTGGAAATATAAGTCTAGTACATATATGTTTGTTGAATTTGGGTCAATGTCGTTAATGCACTCAAATAGGTAGCCTTGTTGATTTATAATTTGGTAAATTGATGACATTCAGTTAATTGCATTCTAGAACATAGAACATATATCCGACCATTGGACAGACAAATTTTGTACTAGATTTTCAATCAGGAATAGAGATGTGGGTCAAATCCCACCAAAAGTCGGAGAAGTGCTCCAAGTCTCTTGTCTGAAAGGAATCTTCGTACAAAAATATACTGTGGATGATTTATTTACATTGCATGGATACTTTTTACCAGAAAATCTCACAAGAAAAATTGAGCACATTAAGTTCGTGTATATATCCAATACGATTTTTCATCAATGCACATAGAAAAACTACTTTAAATAGTTAAAATTTCATTCTAAAACATATATATTGAGTACATTTAAATCATTTTTCTTCAATTCACATAGTAAAACTACTTGAACAATTAATTTCATTCTAGAATGTATATATATCCAATATGTAAGTAACATTTTTCATCGATGCACATTGAACATATTCGAACATTGGACAAAACTATACTACGGATGATTTATTTACATTGTGGATACTTTTTACCAGAAAATCCAACTAGTTTTTCATCAATGCACATAGAAAAACTAGTTCCAGTTAATTGCATTCGAGAACATATATATTGAGTACGTAAATAATTTTTCATCAATGCACATAGTAAAACTACTTGAACAATTAATTTCATTCTAGAACATAGATATATATATATATATATATATAACATTTAACATATATACATGTAACATTTTTCATCAATGCACATGTATAGAAAAGCTACTTTCAGTTGATACTAGAGCATGTGCATGTACCAAAACAATTTGTACATGTGCAAACACTTGCACAAATAACATAAGCAGCTCAATTTTTAGTTGAGTACTAGAAGTTCTAAAACATATTTAATCCAAAGAGAATAAATTGTTGGACAATTCAATCAAAAAAATTCTAATGGAATTCCATCTTCAATAATCCGTTCATGATCGGATTTTGACATTTTCCATCTCTTAATTTTCGACTTTTTATTTGATTGAAATTCTATCAACTTTATGCGTGCTGCACACACCAAGTGACTATATTGAAAACTTATGACATCAAGTTCATAGTCTTCAAAGTAAACAAAGTCTTCACTTTGATTAGTTTGTCTGAAAAAATAACCTTTCAGTATAATAGACCCTCTGTCATATTGAAATACGTGATCATTATAGTTTTGTAATAATTTCATTTTTCGTTCAGTGCAACGCATCAAATAATACTTCACATTTTCATCATTGTTAATAGGTACAATTACAGCAAAAACATCTCCTACACAATAAAAAAACCTTAGCAAAATTATACATATTTAAATTTATTTCTAGATCTTTAAATCATTAGAAAATAATTCAAATGTTACCTTCTCTAACAATATCAGAAACTCGATCACCATCGGATGATATTGTAGTTTCCTCTGATTGCATTTCTTCACACATTGAAATAGACATTTTACCCTTTGTATTTAGCTCTGTATGTTTCCAATCATTCACATACATTTTGTTTTCACAAACGTCATTGGATTTTGTGTTGTTTATGCAAACATCACAAAAACAAGAATATTTTATTTTATCCAATGCAAACACATTTCTGGACAAATTTGTTTGAATTGAAAGAAATTTTCGAGTCCCTTTTATTGTTTCAACGTCACTTCCAATTGATCTATCTACGTCTTCGATCCCAATATGCCAAAAAAACCTTTATATGGAAAATTAAAAGAAGAATTTGTAAATATGATATCAAAATAAAATCAAAGATAATCATTACACGATACATGTACAATGTTTAAAATTAGATTTCCAATATAAATTAAATTGAATGTACCTTTGCACTTCCCTTGATGGGTTAGTCGCATGGCTTAGAGCAGCGATGCACCATTGAACAACTTCTTTAGCATTCACAAGTCGGCTTGCAAATTGGTTCATTTGATATCTTCGAAGTGCTCGTTTTATGCATGCTCTTGCACCGTCATGTTCTCCTTCTCCATGGCCAGTCTCAAAGAAATTCCAACAATGTTTAATGTAGGTTTTCTTATGAAGACAACACAACCAAAAGAATGATCGTGCAGATTTGAATTGACCTGTGCATCTGTCTGACCATATCCAATTCTCATTGAATGTTATTCCACGATTTTTCAAGGAATCATAATTTTTTCTAAAACAATGTTGTACAAAACATGTATCATGTGTACGATCGTCACTGATATAAAAGTGATATTCTTTAATGATACGTCGATTTTAACTCGTTATTTCTATATGATCGACATTTTTTTCAGCATGTCTATATAGAATATGGACGAGCATGGAGACTTGGTCAGAATGATAGTATTCACTCTGAATTTCTTTTTGTGGAACAAATGTGTATTTTTCTGCAAAATCAATCACTGAAAAAATGGTCCCTAGTGGAAAAACTTCATGAGATTTTTTGAATTGCAAGTCTTGCCATCGATATATATGGGAATGCTTGGTGTAATTGAAAATTTTTGCCTCAAACTTTCTCAAAAAGTCTATCAGAAAAATTTCGTCTTCTAGTAATTCAATTCTTTTAACACTATTTTCACCTTGAATCGATGTATCGATATATTCATATCTCTTCCATTTCAATTTCATGTTGTACAATGATTGATCATTTATATCAATACGATATTTGTTTTGAAATTTCGTCAAATTTCCACAATCATCGCATTTTTTACCACCAACACATTTCTTTTTGTAAAATAGTTCATCGCTTTCTCTTTCACATAGAATTTGAGACATGAAATCACGGATAGTGGAAGGAGGAGGTGAATCCTTCCATAATGTTCTATCGAAATCAAGGAATGTGTCATAATATAACTCAAATTCCACATGATAACGGCAAGAACAAGTGTCGCGTACGGTGATAGGTTTTACATACCATGGTTTTTGTTGAACAAAAGCACTGAGTGAAACATGAATTTGACGATTCTCTTCTTTGAACTTTTTGAATAACTCTATCTGAGTGGTTTCCAAGAAATATTTTTCATGTTCTTCGTACTGATTTCGTGCTATTATTCTTCGCATCACATGCCTTGCAGTTGGCGAAACACGCGAATTGTTCTTCCAATATTCATATATTATTTTTTTAACATTTTCTCCAAGTCTATCTTTGTATGGTTGCCTACAAATAGCTCTCCAACAAGCGAGTTCATCATTTACATCTACTTGCAGCCGAAATTTCCAATTTTGTGCAATGTTTTTCACGAGGTTCCTAATGCTCGTGCCATAGATGTTACCAAACGATTATCTTTAGTACTTGATGAAACCATTGCCATATGTATTCCTCTACGTACAATTGAAACATTTTTCTCTCTAGATCTCCTAATTGAATTTATAGCACTACTTATATTTTGTATCACATCTTCCTTCATTTTTTTTTATCTTCGGTTGATTTTTGAATACCCAGTAGTGTCGTAGCTTCTTTTAATTTCCTTAATGATAGGAGACCTTTCAACATTTGAGCTTGAACTGTCACCCGCTCATTTAAGAAATACTTTTCAAAAATGCAGTTAACACGATATCATATAACATGGTCAAGTTTTTTATCTCCATATGTGTGAGTGTCAACATTTTCTAACATCTCATCATCGACACTTATTTCATCTGTACATATTCGAAAAAATAGTACATATTCAATAAATTTAACTAAATTAATAAATATATGTATAATTTCAATAATACGTGCATGTGTTCAATATATATATATATATATATGTACATACCTAGTGATTCAATTTCTTCATTTGAATTTCTTTCAATATTTTCACCATCTTCAATCATTGGTTCAATATCTCTTTCACTGTCTCTTTCAAAAAAAATTGTCTCATCATCAATGTTTTGAGGAATATATTTGTCTGTTTACATTAAACAAAATATTTAAATTCAAATTAGTTCAAAAAAAATTAAGCTTCACATTTTACACTAGGAAAATTTTAAATATATCAATAGATCACAATATTTACATTTACATACCTGCTTCAATTTCTGCTTGAGGTTGATTTTCCCCTTCAATATTTGAGAGGGCTTCTATTTTTCTTTTGCGAGATTATCTCGTCTCTTCTCTACGTTCCTCAAGGTCTCTTTTTCGATCATATTTTCTCGCACAAGTCCTTCGATTTCCCATGATAATAGAGTATGAAGTTAAAAAAATTTCCTTCAAAAAATTAGACAATAACTCAATTAGAAAAAGCATCACAAAAGATTTAATTTAAAAAAAAAAGTCATTTTAATTTTTTTGCAAAAAATACATACTCCAATCCAAAACACTTACTTTAAAAAATTTGAGAAAAAAATGTCTTATAAAAATGAAACAAAGCTCAAAAGATTTAATTCAAACTCAAAACAACACTCAAAAAAATGTCACTTCAAAAAATGCCTCCAACTTAAAAAAAAAAACGTCACTTTAAAAAATACTTCCAAAAAATGTCTTTTTGAAATTAAGCCCAACTCCATACTTTAAAAAACAATGAAGCACAAAAAACATCCAAAAAAATGTATCGCATACCTCCAAGAAATGTCCTTTGAATGTACATCCAAGAAAATTCCTTAAGCCCAAAACATTTTTTTGCAAAATCAGGCCGCCTCCAAGAAATGTCCTCCAAGAAAATTCTTTAAACCCAAAACAATTCTTTGCAAAATCAGTCCGCTTCTAAGAAATGCCCTTAAATCCAAATCTCCAAGAAAAGTCTTTAAACCCAAACCAAGACCTTTGTAAAATCAGATGAAACATCCTCCCCACATAAACTTAGGCCAAGGTTAAAGTGTAACCGTTTCCCTTTTCCCATTATATAAAACCTCAAGTTTTATATAAAATTAACCCAAGATTAAACCCTATAGTCCCGCTCCATGTGCCCCCGCTCACATACTTTTAAACCATTTTTACTGTACATAATCCCTGCTTATATATAACCCCTTTGTATATAAAATTTTGATCACAACATATATTATACAAAGGTTTTATTATATTTTAAAACCCGCCATGGCGTAAGTCACCCTGGTCCCACCATCCGTTCGACCACAACTTCCCATCACATCTCAGCCATTCGCTCCCTTCCCGATGATCCAACGGTGCCAGATCTATATCGCGCTCACAACATGATCTTTCGCCCGCAGCACGAACGAACGCGAAATGGGTGGTTTTCTCATTTCCGCCTTCGGCGACGTGGCGCGATTTCATTCGATCGCGTTCATTTCACCAAATACCACTTACCACCAAGATCAAACGCGAAAACCACTGATGGTTTTGCAATTTGAAAAAACTAAGCTGCCTCCCGCCTTTGATAATAATGGCATTCAATGCATTAATGTTGATTAATTCCAAAGGTTAAAAACCTTTGAAACATTATTTTAATTCTTTATTCATGCATTCCAACTGTAAAAGAAAACCGCTCGACTGTATTGAAGCCCCTGCTGATAAATTTCCAATTCAAAGCCCAAATCGACCGCAAATTTCCCTGTTTCAAGACCAGAAAAGACATTTTCTCCTCCAGCAAGTTGAACCAAAGCTCATAATCGACCGCAAAACATCTTGGAACCCTTCCAACAGTCAAATACCTACCATATGAGGTATTTTTTGACATACAGACCTGCAAATTCAAAGTTAAACCATTGATAAGTAAGCCAAGCCATCAAATTGAGAGAATTTCATCAGGAGATTGCCCAAAAACATCCTAGAACAAGCCAAACCCTCACAAATATTCCCCAGAAATCGCTGTGTCCATAAAAACACCTGTAAAAACTAAAATTCTCAGCTTACGACCTCTGAAGATCAATTCTTACACCATAAAAGGGTTTCAGGCCTATAGATATCTTGAAAACGCCTTTTTACAATTAAAATCATTCAGAAAACCCTCGTTTTTTGTCTTAAACCAGTTCGCATATCCAAAAAGCCTAATTGATCAAAGAAATCACTTGAAGACTATCTTTTTCCTATAAATTGATAAATTTATCCTCTCTTTAAAGAAAAAAACTCTTGCAAACAGTTTAATCTTGCATTAGTTATTCAAAAATGACTAAGAAACAAATAACAACCAAAGCTGGGGGTTCTAAGCCTATTAAACCTGGTGGTTCCAAGCCTCCCAAATCTGAAGCATCAAAAGCCATCAAGTCTACTCCTGCACTTACTGCTAAAACCACTGTGTATGTAAATCCACTTCAGCCACCAGTACCTACTGAAGAAACCATTCCATTAACTGATATCGATTACAAGATTGCTGACCTTGTCATAGAATTTAACCTTTTGGAAATCCACAATTGGTGCTATGATAAATACCTTGATAAAGATGAAATGCCTATTTGGGAGACACATTTTCCCCAATATGTACTTCCTTTAACTCATCATGGCCAGGACCTTGTCAGACTGTGTCAAAAGCATTATGTACCAGAATAAAGAATTATTGTTAATACAGATAGGGAGGTCCTTTTTACAATCACTGCAGAATCCATAAATCAAATGCTACAATTACCATATGATCCAAATTTAATCCCCCTTTCTATTGAATATTTAACCCAGTTATATTTAAGCCTGGATTTCTCAAAGAATTTTATGATATTTCAGGACTTTATGCCTACTCATGTTGTCATCCCTAAATTGAACCCTCCTTATCAACTGCCAAATTTCTTGAAGGGTAAAGACACATTATATCAATGCTATCTTTTATACTAGGATATTTCATAGATAGATTCATTGATGAATCCATTATAGGCTTTCTATCCACTTTATCCCCAGGTCAACCCCCAGTAATGATTTTTTATTATGCCAGTTTTATAGCAGACATCATTCATTACCAATTGACCAAACTACCCACTGAAGGGGTGTTTAGGTACTCATCATACTTGTTTCATTTGTTTCTATTCTTCGAAGCTGACAATTTTCCAATTTCATTGCAAAAAATGGACTTAGAGGGCCAGCCTCTGTCCATCATCTTTTGGACTTCTTTACTTAAGAAAGAAGGAAATGAGTTCAGTTATATATATTTTTCAGACCTATTCCTCCAGCCAACAACCAATATATTGTACAAAGCAGAGCAGCCTAGAGTAAATGAAGAAATGAAAAGAATATTGCAGTTATCATAACAAAATAAGATGGGAGACTGGTTTCTTTATGAAAAACACACAGAGATAAGAATTTTTGGCTCAAACTTATTACCTTATAAGTTTCCAAAATAAATGTGCATGAGAGTTTTGCATTGGAATACTTAAGGAAAATTCTAAATTCTAACTCCATCAACTTCTTAGCTGCCAGGAAAAAGACCCAATTCAAGCTTAAAAATCAAGTTGGGCCTTTTATCATCAATAACAGAGAAGCAGAAAATCAAATCACCAAGATGTTAGCAGGATTTAAATTTCAGGAGAGATTTCCTTGGAACTATGATCTTCAAGGGATCTTGAGTAATTTAAGGGTTAAATGCAAACTTACACCATTTATACATTAACCTAAGCCAGAAATTGAAAAGTTTGCAAATCAGGCAGAATGGATAGAGAAAAATTTGATAGACACAACAGTCAATGCAGAGCCAGTAGAAAAAATGGATACTACACAAGCTATGGTAGTTTAAAAAAAACCTGAAACTTCAACAAAAAGAGGCAGAGATGAAGGAACTAATACAGTTGAAACTACCATAGAGACAAAATTCAAGTTGATTTACAACAAAAGGCTCAAATTCAGTTCCATAGGAAAAGAAAATATAATTGATGTTGAGGATACAAATGAGCCTGAGGTAAACAATGATGAAGCCACAGTGATAGTTAATGAGACTCTAGCAGAGATTGAAAAGGAACAAACAATAGCTAAAGAAAAATATACTCAGCTGATCGAAAAACCCCAAAATATGGATGCTTCTTCCTCACAGATAGCTGAGGAAAACGACTTAGATATCAAATAAAGTACAAGAAAATCAAGAAAAAGAATGAAGAAATCAAATCTGAGATTTACTCACAGTTTCTTCAGCAAAAACCAGGGAATCAGAACAGGCTACTAACAGCCTTTGACTATTCCACAAAAAAAAATGATTATGTCATTCCTGCAGTCAACTATTTCAACACCAAAGACAGTAGAAGATTAAAAAAAGATGGAGTTTGAGGTAGATACTGAAAGCATTCATGAGCTTGACCAAATAGAATTCCACAGACGCGGTTCTGAAATGCTATATTCAACTGTGGTGACAAAGGCTATGAGTGCTACTAAGTTGCAGAATACCATTATTAACATGCAGGATCAAATGAAACTGGATAAGGGATCCCTCTATGCCAAAGATCTAAGGATTAAGGCCTTAGAAGACTTAGTTTTGCAAGTGGGAATTGATCCCTCATATGTTAAGGCTGCTGAAGTTTTGATAAAAAAAATAAAAATGATGATATTGCAACTTTGAGGAAACAGCTGAAGCTTCCTCAAAGTGAACACCCACAGACTAAAGAAATACTTCAGGATCACAAAGAAAAAGAAGAAATGATGCAGTTGATCCTGAAGTTAACTGCTCAGATTAAATAAATGGAGACTCAAATGGATGAACTTGTTAAGGAGAAAGAGACTATAAAAGAAACCGATGATCCAATTATTCCTAAAGTTATACCAGTAATTACCTCAGATGTGGTTTCTACTTTGGGAGAAAATTTATCACCTAATGAGCCATTGGCAACTACAACGCCAATGCATTCAGCTACTTCATTAGGCATAGATTCTTCAATAACACAGGTACAACAAACAGATGGGGCAGGTCAAATAGTGAAAGCTATGGAAGAAATGTCCTTAAAAACCAATGAGATAAATAGCTTAAAAAAGACAATTCAAATTATTGAAGCCACCAACAAAATAGCACTGATAACTGCTGAAAATCATGAGAAGAAGGCCATAAGACTTGAAGAGCAAATAAAGAATTTACAAAAGGAGTTAACATTTACTGAAAATATTTCCTACATCAAGAATCATCTTTGGACAAATATTATTGAAGCGATACATTCTCAATGGCCTTCGATTCAGGTCATCTATGAGCAGAGATACTTACTGTTAGTAGCCCAAACTGAGATTCAGAAAACCAAGGAGGAGTTAGCTGATAAGACATCACAGGCTTTAAAACTCATTACTTTATTGAACAGTAAGAATAGAGCAGCTTTGGAATAGTTACAGGTACAGGAAAGAACTGAAACAATATTACAAATCAAGAAGTTTGTGACTAAGAAAAATTTGATGAACAACCTAGAAGAGAAATGTGGAGCAATGAATATGTCCATAACAAATTTTATGGTGAAGTATACAGACTTGAGAAAGAAGGGCTTGCCAGACATTCATTTCTTTAATGCGAAACTAATGCCCCAAAAATATTATGATAAGAAGATAAGGGAGTTTGCAAAATAACAAGTTAATAAACCACTGCCACTGGGCACTCCTACTGGAAAGATCATCCTTCAATATTTAGAAGACTTGTTTTTTCTACAGCATGAGATCAGGAATCTTTTTGTGTTCAAACCTACCTTTTCCAAGTACACAAATGTTGATGAGAACTTTAGAAAGCTAAAAAATGTGAAAATTCCAAATGCATAGCAATGGAAAACATTCACAGATTTAATGTAACAGTGAAAAGGTAAAACAGTGAAATAAAGAAACAATCAACTGATTTTTTACTACAGTAAGACATATTTTTCAGCAGTAAAGAGTGAAATATCAGTCAAAGTGTATTAGTGTTTAAATAGGCAGCGTTAAATAGTATCAGAGGAAAGTGTGTCATCCAAGGCAACTCAAACAAAGATATTTCCTAAACAGCCAACAAGAAGGACAACTCTTCAATGAAAAGCTCCCTGTTAGATAAAGTTGTCCTATAGATTTTGGATAAGAGGACAGCTTGTTGATTTGTTAAGAAGTTGTCCCTCTTATTTTGTAAATATATTTATATTTCCTAAAGATATTCCTACATTTCTCTAGGATATTTGTAAACAACATTTTGCATAAATACTTCTTTATTAGAAGTGTTAAGTGTGGAATAAAATTTCTAAGATTACTATAGATTTTTTGCTGATACATTGGAGGCTCTCATGTGTTGATTTCGAAGTAGCAGACTGGACAAAGCTAAACTAGCATCATAATTCAGGATCCCTATGATAAATTGATGAGTAAAGTACTCTCTTCTTTTCATTGTCTTCTTTATTGAGTTTCATGCATTCCATTATATATGTTTGTTCAAATTTAATGAGTAACTAGGAATATTACTACAGGCTAGTCCTTTACTCCCTATTTTTAACTAGTTACCATTTAAATGTTTTCTGCTGACTTCTGGTGTTAGGAATTCTTAATTGCTCCTACTCCCATTTGAGCCCTGCCTCCTTCTTCTACTATCTGGATCAAAGAATCTTTCATAGCCTTTATCCTGATCATACCATTTCACCAAAAACACTTTTTCCAAATCTCTGAGGGTTATCTATCTTGCGCTGAATACATTTGTACCTTTTTGGCCTTGACTTATAGTACTGCTATCTAGATTTAGACTCCATAGCCCAATGGACAAGTAGATTTATCTCTAGTTTACTTCTATGTGATCTTTTCCCACCAAAATCTTTAAAACAAAACCAATTTTTCTATCATAACTAGCCTAAAACATAAATAAATAAAAAAACAAAGATAAATCTTAAAGAGAGATCCCTCTCTGAACTATAGGAAGGCTATATCCTATTGTTCCAAGTAGGTTTGTGGTTACCCCTAGTGTTATTTAACTCAAAACACACAACCTAAGAAATTACTAGGGTGATAACAATGTACATGTTATTAGATTGTTTATGTGCTGAATATGGGAATGCCTACCCTCGGCAATTATGATTAAGATGATATATCATGATGTAATGTATTGTAATATTGATGCAGGTCACCACTCCTCTTCATCTCCAACTCATCACAGTATAAAGCATATCAATCAAAATATTGTTGTTATTATTCTAACTTCATGCTTTAGGGGGGAATTTTTATACGTCAATTTGGGCATCATTCCCAATTACCTAGTTAATTGGGCATCATCTCCAGGACCAATGTATAGGTTCTATCATCCCCTAACATTTCAATTGCTACATGCCTAAGACAAAGAACAAGACAAATCAATCAAATATTTTCATCTGCAAAGGTTCCAAAGTTTGATGTTTATAATATATCATATGAGAGCTCACCAACGCTGCCTCTAAAGTGACTAAGTGCATTGCATATGCAGATAGCCCTATGCAAGGCTGCTCTACAAAGCACTTCCCGACATCTATGGGTGCGTTGGTCACATTGGGAGTGAAATTCCCATTGTTTTGGAATCTCCACTTGGCCAGTGCCTTCTATAAGAGTTCACGTGTCAAACTTCGAATCCATGTGTCCCTTTGAAATCTACAATATTGGGAACATGTCTTGCTTATTATTGGAAAGTCATTGATTGTAAAACTACCTTAGGTTCTCTATAAATTTAGCACAGATCTTAGTGTTTTATAGGGAAGAATTTGTGTAGAGAAATGCTGGTGGATTTTTCATTAAGGAGATTTATTTGAGCGACAATTTGCTGGAGATATATGCATTGTGATGAGGTTGGGATTTTGTTAGAGATGGTGACACTAAATTAGTCATTTGGTTGTAACCTCCCCTTCTATCATTAATAAAGAATACAACTTACTTTTCCCTATATGCATCTGTATTGGCTTTGATTTTCCATATTGCAAGATCTCAGTTGATGTATATGGTTTATGCTTTACTGATTTAGCAAACTAACTTGAATAGACATCTGTATTATTGCTATCTTCTGTTGTTTAGTGTTCATTCTTGCAGGGAATATTTTGCACAACCAACTGGAATTTGAAGCTACAACGGAAGCGACAGAATGAATCATTTGGAAGTGCTTGAATTCCAAGTAAGCTTCTAATCCATTCTGTGTGTATGTTCTTAGTTAGGAAAAGTAGTCGTATAGTCTTTGAAATGTTTTCCTAGATTAGCACTTGTCTAGGGAAGAATGATTTATCCGTAATTTATAATTCCGCATAAAAAATTCCCCCATGGTTGTCCGTGAAGAATGAACATCTTATGTTGGCTCTCATAGCCCCTGGTAGAAGACAAGTGAAGAATATGGATGTCTACCTACAACCACTGGTAGATGAATTGAAGGAATTATGGGATGGGATAAATGTATATGATGTATCAAGACCCATTGCAATAGAGAGGATTTTTACGTTTTATGGCATATGTGCTTACACGACACATGATTATCCAGGCTTAGGAGTTTTCTCTGGAAAATTTCATGTTTAATTTATTGATTTGTTTATATATATAACAATGTTCTTTCACATATTACTTACTTAATTCGTTGTAACTGTTCTGATCTTCATGATATTCTTTAGCGTGCCATGCATATTAATTGTATAAAATAATCTCGCAAGTCTTGTAACAAAATGGTATTTTGGATGTAAATGTTGTAGACCTTATCTGAAAATTAGATGGTCCAAGGACCTACGAAAGCAAGTGTATGATTGCTCCAAGGTATTCCTCCCAGAAGAACACCCTTATAAAAGAGGAGCATCCGCTTTCAATGGTAAATGAGAGAGAGAGAAAGAGAAATGGGTCTTCACTATGGCATTGCTTCACCGTGGATGACCATTTTTCAGGGTTTAAATCGCATGACCATTTGAATATTCTAAGAGTACATATAATGTCAAAAGCATGGTTTTATTATTTGTTATATTAATAATTTTTATCCCATGCAGGGATCATAAAACATAACTAATTTTCTATATTATTGCACGTGTTTATAACTTTGCAGTGTCATTATCCTTTGTTTGCGCTTGGGTGTGTGAAACATGAATCCCCTCAACACCTAGGACATGCCATATCTAAATTATCTTCATTTGTACGTTGGATCACGTCAAAGGAGATTCATTTGGCTAGCATTCCACGGTGGCATCAAGAGATAGTTGAGATTGTTTGTATGTTTGAGAAGGAACTTCCGATGAGTTTCATGGACTTATAGGTTCATCTTCTAATCCACCTAGTAGATTAGGTTGAATTAGTTGGGTTCGTTTCTTGTCGTTGGATGTTCTTCTTAGAGAGGTACATGAAGAAATTGAAATCTTTTGTTCGATAAAGGGAAAAACTCAAGGGGTCTATGACAGAGGGGTACATATCATATGAGTCTTTCTATTATGCCAATGAGTACATCAACCATATTGATAGCAGACCAGGTGTGGTGATTTTGGATGATGAAAGGGATGAAGACAAAAGAGAAGAGGATTTTCTCCAAACGAGTGGAAAAAAAACAGTTGATAAAGAGTAAGCGACTTATAATTTTTCAAATTTACACAAAGTAAATATTCATGTTGAACTTATATATAATGTATATTTTGATCTCTAAGTACTATATAATGTCAGTTTGATTTCATCAGTGAATGCATAAATTGGAGCAATCAATAAATTTGTTATTTACAATTCTGAAGCGACACAACTGTGGGTTGCATTATATGAACAAAAGAGGATGAAATGGGATAGTGACAGGAAAGAATTTAGACGATTGAATGGTATAAGTGTGCCTTATCCCAATCATTTAAAAATAAAATATGCCAAAAATATTCCCCAACAGTTGGGTTGTTGACAAAGTCAGAGAGAAATACAGTGCAACTGGTCGTTACCTGTGTGTTGAAGAGGATGTGCTAAATGTAGGAATTGGGTGTAGCAACTCGGTAATAATATATTTAATTTATATGTAAATTTGAAACTTATAAGACATCTATATTTCATATTTTAACTGTTGGGTTATTATAAGACACATGACACTATGATTTTTTTAAATTTTTTATAATAGGTGCATTTGTTCCCATCTATGTGGGCATATGGACACCATTTTCGCACAGAAAATTTTGATGCTAGAAACATCACACAAGAATATGGAGTGGAAGTCGAGTTCGATCAATCTATTCAATCTAGCCACCATGATCAAAACCTAGTACGAGGGAAGTTAGATTACGTCGAAAAGATACAAGAGATCATTGAAGTGGATTTCTCTTCTTTCCAATGTGTTATTTTTAGGTGCAAGTGGTGGGACACCTTTGATCAGAATAATTTAAAGGAAGATCGCGATAGTAGGCTGATATGTATCAACTCTAGAAATATGTGGGATGAAGCTAAGGAGCCCTATGTTTTCCCCAAACACTACAACTAGGTATTTTTTTATCTAGATGTGTTGGATAGGTATTGGTGTTTTGTATTGAGACATGACCCTAGATCAAAACATATTTTTGAGAAAAATAGTGTTATCATGCCATGCGAGCTAGAAGATAATGAGGGTGATCATGAGAACTAAGAGTGATATGGGACATGTGTTATTTCAGCAATATTTATACGTTTTAGGATGGATTTTTCGAAACATTATAATATGTATTTTGAATTAATTGGTAATTTTCATTATGTTAATGTTAAAATCAATATTTCACTTGATAATTTTCAATTATGTTGATCTCAAAAACAATGGTGTACTATATAAATTTCTTTTTTTTGGTATGTAAGATCATAATAAAATAATGGTATCTAAAGGACATGAATTTATTTGCATTATTTTCTAAATTTTATTATGTTACAATAATTCATATTATTCTAGATTTATTATTTTACAATTATTTAAATTTTTACAAATTTACAAATTTACAAATTTTAATAAAATCATTTCACATTAATACAATTAAAATTTTACAAATATTTTACATACAATTACAATTTTACAATTTCACATACAATTATAATTACAATTTTACAATTTTACATACAATTACAATTACAATTACGGTTTTACAATTAAAATCAATTCGCAGTAATACAATTAAAATTTTACAAATATTTTACATAGAATTACAATTACAATTTTACAATTTCACCTACAATTACAATTACAATTACAATTTTACAATTTCACCTACAATTACAATTACAATTACAATTTTAGAATTTTACATATATACAATTACAATTTTACAAATTTAAAATTTACAACTACAATTACAATTTTACAAATTTACATATTTACCATTACAATTACAATTTTATAATTTTACATACAATTACAATTTTAGAATTTTACATACCATTAGAATTACAATTAAAATTTTACAATTTTACATATTTACAATTACAATCATTTCACGGTAAATTAAATATTACAATTACAATTAAAATTTTACAAATATTTTACATACAATTAAAATTAATACAATTACAATTACAATTTTAGAATTTTACATACAATTAGAATTAAAAGTATTAAAATTTTACAATATCATGATCATTTAATATTAAATTAATTAGTAAAAATAACGTTCATGATAACCATCGTACAAACATCATATTTGACTAAAAAACACATTCAAATTCGCTAACATCATCGTGATCATGATCATCTAACAAAAAAAAAAATTAACATTATATATCATCATCACAACACAAACATCAAATATACATCCCATGAGAAATAACTGCTATCACATACACATCTATCTGCAAGCTGCACATTAAATTAACATATCTAACATGACCTAATAATATACAGATCATGATGATAACCAACATGTAAATTAAGTACAATTGCAACATGAGCATAAAATACATGGACTATATATATATAACTGAATAATGTCAAAAATATACAACTGTAATATAAATGTCATGGATAAGCTGGTGGTACATCATCAATAGCAGTACTAGTCGAGGCCTGCTCAGTCAATGGTGCAGCCTCGACAAGATCAGATACATGTTGATCATCACATGCCTGCTGATCTGGATCAATTGCCAGCTGCTCATCGTGATGACTCGACATGGTTGATGGTCTAGCCTTCTCATGATCATGGGTACTGCTAGATGCTGCAGGCTGCTGACTGGACGTGACCGATGGTCCAGCCTACTCTCCATGATGACTATTGCTTGATGCTAATGGAGGCTGCTCATCTGGCATGGCGTGAGGTGAACGATCATCAGATGATGTGTTGCTACTCACGGACTGTCGATCACATGCTGCGTCTCGACCATGCCTATAATGTGCAACAATCATCCTCAGTCGCATAACTAAGGTCGTAGCTCCTACGACATGCCGCATCAGGTTGTACATGTCACGCGACATGCCTCTCCACATATGTAACAACCTACCATCAGCCTATATGTCTCTCATAGTAGCGGGCTTGAATCCCACCTCAACAATAAATGCAGTGAGTTGGTCACCCAAATCCATCTTGTATCTGCTATCAAGCGTACCGCGCCTAGAAAAAGGTGGTACCGGCGCACCAGCAGGAGCAGGTCTCTCTACATAAGCCTCCTGATGATCCTCGACATCTGGCATACCCTGATCGTCATCAGGATCCACACCTGGATCATGTGATCACCATCAAAAGACCCAATGTTTGCAAAATATATACAATTACACAACAATAATTAGACAAATTCATAACACAATTTAATAAAAACAAGTTAAAAAACATGTTAGAATAAATTTAAATAAAAAATTAATATTACCTCTATCATTTGGCGGCTCATCATCTGTGAAGAGGATGTTGTCACACCCTCACCAATCCAAACCAGCATAAGGACAGGGGACCATAATGAAGGCATGCTCATCAACACTAGCTAGCAACTCCAGTGCATCATGCGATATCCTCACTGGATACATAATCTCGCCCCTCTTGGGCATCATCTGCCCCCACATGTGCATCTGTGCCTTGAACATCGACCTACGAGGTTGTCAAACAAAATTAGGCATCGTCTCTGGAAACCTCTAAAAAAATAAACAAAAATTATCTGAAGCAAAAGGGAATTTGACCCTCCCTTGTGCGTGAGTATGACATCTATCTACGGTTGTACAGAACTGCCGCAAAAAAAATGGTAGACCACCTGACAAATCGTGGCTCCTGTACTAAAGAATCAACATAATATAGAAGCAAGAAACTAATGCATTTCTAGTCACCGGTGTTGTATGAAATGGTCAAAATCAGAAGTGAGAGGAACCTCACCTCTTGACTACCAAATGAACCAATATATAACTGACCTCCACAGACATGAAAATCTGAAGGAGACAGTATATTTGCACTAATGTATCTCTAGGAGTACACCAACTGACTCCCTACTTCATAGCCAACTGGAACCTCTAGGAATGAGGGAAAATCCACCCCTCTCCTTGATAGCCCTGTAATTAAATATATGTCCTCCTCAGTGGGTGCGTACCACTGGTTAGGACCAACCCGTAAAGCCTCTAGGTGGGCATTCCACCTACAGATAAGATGTCTCAAAAACAGACCATGGCCCTTTAGGGAAGTAGCCTCCTCATAGAACTTGAGGAGACCTACCTGCCTTAAGAGCCCCTGGGTATCTGCTGTAATAGGGTGAGGGTATGCATCTCTCTCCTTCTCTCGTGTCTCTCGTGCCTCTCACAGGCAAACCATGTGATACTGGTCTTCTTGTTTTTGTCGTTGTTCCCCCTCTTCTCTCCTTTCACATCTCTGAATGATTGACATATTAAATACAATTTTTTTATTAAATGAGACATGTATTTAGGAATATACATATATAATTTTTTTAGGAAAAAAAAAAAAAAATCGGTGCGCCACAAAAAGTAGGCATGAACCGGTACCTGTGCATCTTTTTTTGTCGCGCACCGGACGCAGTGCACCAAAAAATGTTCATCACACCAGTGGCGGTGCACCTGAAAATTTTCAGCGCACCGTTGACTATGGACGGTGTCAGGAGTGGGGTGCATTGACTAAACTCTACACCTTGGGGCGTATAGTCTGGTCAACGCACCGACCTCCTGAAATCATTACATAGTCAACGGTGCAGTCGTTTACCAGGCCGCACCATTGACCCTGTTGAAATGTGGAATGTGGTGCGCTGCCAAAAATACCCACCTTGGGGTGGATATTTAAGTCAACGCACCATATCGCCGCTATTCCATATGGTCAACGTTGCGGCTGGGTAACCGACTTCACCGTACACTTTTTTAAATTTTAAAATAACATGGTGCGCCTTCGATACTGCCCCAGAACCGGTGTGGATACCGTTCACACTGGTTGCGGTGCGGCCTGTTAATTTGCATGTAGCACCACAAACCGGTGCGATCTGAATGGCTCGAGTGCACCACGTGACAAATTTTTTGTTTTCTTTTAAATGGTTAGTTTTAACGTAATTTGAAATTATAATATGCTAAAAGGCTTCATTATGTAAAAACAAGAAAAATACATTTACATTTGGCCGTCGAGGAGGAATATTGGCTGTAGAATTTGCAAATGAAAATTTTCCCACCGTTTTGAAAAATTCAAGCTAGAGATTGGTGGTCAATGCACAACAACAGTGTGTACAATGGGTGCAATGGGAGAACCGATGTCAGGGTGGCTCAGACAAGGATAAATTGCACCGGTTCTTGAGAGCTCTAGAGCACTAAGAAAAGTGAAAAATGTGGTTTTTTGGTCGTAATTTTTTTTTTTATTTAACCCTGTTCTGGCCCGCGGGGTTTTATAGGCACACCAGTGCAGTTTCTTAAGACTACACTGGGCAGTTTCTGTTTTTCCGTGGGGTTTTATGACGCACCAGTGTGGAATATTTGTAAAGCACCAGTGCGCTACAGTAATAAGATGCACCAGGCGGGTGTGTATGGAGCGCACGGTGTCTGGTGTGCCAATTTTTTGTGCACACTAGTGCTTTCTCTCGTTGAACGCACCGGTGGGGTTTAGGATGATAAGCGTACCGAATGAAAAACATCCGCGAAAACCTCCACCCGCCAACCTCCTCTAGTAACCTCCGCTAGAAATGGATGTCTGGGGTATTTTTATAAGGGGTTCCTCAAAAACATCTACTAGAGGGTGTTTTCCTTGTAGTGTATGAATCCATGAATACAACCAAAATTTTGATGTTAAGGTTCTGAGCTGCCCATAGACCCAAGAGAAGAGCTTCATATTCATCCACATTATTGGTGGCTTTGAATATCAGCTTGATGAAAAAAGGGATGAAGATCCCTCAATGTGATACCAACAATACTCCAACCCCATTTTCTTCTTTGGAATATGCTCCATCGAAATGAAACTTCCATACTTCACTAGTTGTTAGTATTTGTTGATTTTCTTGAATCTGGGGTGGGATTTGTGTCTCTTCCAAGATGAAATTGTATTCTTCTTGTAACATGCAGGAGAACTCGCTTTCCTTGTCATACAGGGGATAATTAGTAGAACCATCAACTTTGGAAACCATCTTTACAAACCTTGATTCTCTATAAATCCTCCCTTCTTCTCCTTCGAAAACCGGGATAGTAGCATATGTTAAGTTAAATTTTATAGAACCTGTGATTTTGGACCCCCATGACTAGGATAAAATCATTCCAAACCTAGTTGGGATGTCTACCACCACAATATCCATTACTACACTCTTCACTGGAATTTGAGTCAAGCTCACCACCAGATCCTTAATCATCCCCAAAAACTTAGCCCTCTTGGAGTTAAAGGATTAAAGGTCCTTATAAGGATGAGTGATTTTTAGACCTAACTGTTCCACGAATGATAAGGGCATCAAGTTATGGGAAGCTCCTGAGTCAAGCATACAATTCTGGAGCAGGAGATCATGCACTACTAAGGTTACATAGAAAGACAAAGTGGAGGGATATTTTTATTATACATGAGGTCCAAAGACTACCATGATTCTTTCTTCTTGGAGATTTAGACTATCGGGCATAGGAACTGTGGTGTGAGCACACATAAACTAAAACAGTTGAGCTTTATAAGAGGGTTATTTCAACAATTCGTTCAATGGGACGGGGATATTGAATTTTTCAAGTTCTTTTTGGAGTTTGAAATCCACTAGACTCTTTTCAACATAGAAAGTTTCGGCAGGCTCCTTATCTTCATCACTGAGGGGTTGGGATGGCAGAGGATATTTTTTAACTTTAGAAGCTTCGAACCTGTGTAGAGGAGGATTCATGGGTATATTTTCCTTGGGGGAGGTTTGATATAATTTTTTCTTCCTTTTTCGACCTCATTTGGAGATCCTTGAGACACTGAGTCTTCGTTTTGTTCTTGCATTAGGGATATCTTCCTTGAATATCTGAGGTCATACTTCCTATGCAATGGTTCCTACATAAATTCAACAAACTGCCTACAATAACTATCAATCTCACCATCATCAGGAGGTATTTCATATCTTCACCCCTTTCATGATGCCATGAAGCTTCATCTTCCTCATCAGAATAAGAGGAGAATTGGTTCTCTTGTGCTACCGCAACTTCTTCAATGTATCCCTCTAAATATTCTTCAAGGTAAAATGGAGCCTAAATGTGATCTTGTTGCTCTTTCATTTCTCTTTGCAATAATTTGAGTGGAGGTCTTTGATATTGAGGATTAAAACCATGATTGGGAACCATTTGATTTTAGCGAGGGAGAGGATTCTTGCTTTCTAGCTCCATCTTTACTATTTTATTAGAAAAACTTCTGATCAACTTATTCATCTCCTCCATTTTATGTTCTTGAGTTTCCCGCTCCTAATTTGATGAGTTGGCTTCTTCCTTTCCCCTCCTCCTTTCCCCATGATCTTTCCTCCCCCTTAGTTTCCCAATGGAGGAAAATTTAGCTTTTACTTCCAGAGCATCTATTTGAATATGGTCGGAGGTCCTATACTTTCTTTCTCTCAGTGTGAATCTGAACATTAGTTCAAAAGCCCCGACGAAAACCACTGTAGCAGTTGCTTGAGGGAGTTTGATCTCTGCAGGTAGGATGTTGTATAGATTGTTGAATATTTTAATAAAATATGTGACTTCTTCATTGTGACTTGTCTTCGTAGCATTAAACACTCTGAGAATATAGCCATGATCCCTCTTTTCCCCCCATTTTTGTGTGAAATAATTCTCCATTTCTTCATTAAAGTGATGAAGAAATTGGGTAAATATTTGAACCACTTTCAGGATTCACCATCCAAATATTGAACAAAAAGCCTCTGCACCACATCAAGGTGTTCGAAATTCATATTCTCAGTGAAGGTGAAAAATTTTCGATGTGTCTTTGTACTGAAATATTATCTTCAACTGTGAACCTTGGTAAAAGCTTCAAATAATCCCTTGGTATATCATGCAAGATTTTTGGTAAGTCCAACAAGGCATATTCGTTCTGAAGAAAACTAGGAAAAACCATGTTATGCAAGAGGGGAGGAGGTAGGTTCACTATGTGGGATTTCAAAGGAGTTATCTAAGGAGTAACATGCAATATTTGAGTGGGGAAGTTATTCACATTGTTAGTGAAACAATTCACCAGAGTATCCTTAACTTCTTTAGTTTCAGGTGACAGATGGAATACAAGAAAGGATGTACCAATGAACTCTTCTTAATTTTTTACTCTGGAACTGAATGAATCAAGGACAGAGTCTCCCTGTGGAGGATATTCTAATATTCGAGTGGAAAGTTCTAGACAGTTTATGACTGGTCTATGAAAGATAGAGTAGGGCACTTCAAGATAAAAAGGAGGTGGATCTAACGGAATTGGGGTATTTTCTTCCATATCTGACCCTTTAAAAATTAGCTTCTTAGGGTCGGATACGGAAGGTGTTTGCTGAGAAGTATCTGACCGGGTATGTGTACAAGTGAAATCAAGGATTTATTAGATCAAAGTTGGAAAATGGAGTCGCCAATGTGATAAATGCACAACCCACAACCCTTTGTGATCACCTGACGGAAGGATGTATACTTGTCATATCCTAGGGAAAAGTCTTCTTATTCGTTCCCCGATAACAACTCCAGAAGATTTTGTCGCTCCTAGAGAGTCTCTGGGTTGATGAGGAGACCAGTGCCTAGGCCATATTATTAGGATCTTGAGTTGAACTTGACATGACCCAGCCTTTCTTTTAAATATTTATGTGAAAAAAATTCATTCAGAACCTTTCCTAATTGGGCATATACAACAATATTGATACCCACGAATCATGAAATAAGATACAATTCATATAACAGTCAGTCATAGTTGTTCACACTTGTGTATGTAGAATTTGAATTATAGAATAACATAAGAAGCAAAGGAGATGAGAATTTAGCTTTTTGGGATTAAAACACAATAAGAATCCAACATGTTAAAAACTAGATTGAAGAGGTGAAGAGGAGGGAAAAGCGAAATGAATATATTTATGGAGCGCTTTTAAAGCATTCATCTTCTCTTTGTTTACAGAGCGTCTATCATAAAATATGAATAAAACAAATTCATGAACACAAAGGGACAATCCTAACCACTACAGTAACATAAAATATGAGAAGTAGAAACATAAAATAATTCATGCATTGCACATAAGAATATTTACATACTACACATACATTTGAGTCGAAATCGTGCTGAATTTATATTTAGTCATTCTAGAAGTGATACATTCATAGGCCAAAAATGTTGTAATCGTCTTTTAAGAAATAGGCAACACTCTTTGCCCAAAATTTTGAACCCTTGTTCAGTTTCACATTGATCTTCTTATAGGCCCTGGGAGAGGGTCTATTACCCGAATATTCTTTCTTGATCTCCCAAGTATATACATCATTGTCAAAAATTAAGTGTGCTTAATAGCACAATTGGATAACTAAAATTTAAAACATATAATAGTAAACTGAAATTACAAATAGAAAATATAAAAAGTAAAAGTAAAGGGTGTCTCATGGGCACAATCCAGAAATTTTCATTTACGATGAGGTTGTTGTGAATACTGTGAAGCTTGACTGGAGGGTGTGATAACTCGAACCACGGGCGGGAAGACAAAGTCTTCACATTTATTTCATAGAACCGGAGAAGGCAGGGATGTGTGAGAATAAATCTTGTATGTAGCCCAAAGGTGAGTCAACTCCAAGTAATCCAAATTGGCACGGAAAAACTGTCTCACTAACCCCGGGAGGAGAAACTCTTTCCTTAGATAAGCCACTACGGTTTCTCACTTCAATATGAACGTCTTCTCGTGGGAAGAGTCCACTCTTCTTTTAGCTTTGACCAACCTCTTTTCATATGTTTCCCACTACACGAAAGCTCCTTCTTGATCCTAACAGACAGGAAAACCTACCCCGGTGACTCTCGCAAACTCAGCATTGAATGCCTCAATTCCTTTAACAACTAACTCCAGGCACTCCTCAACCTTGACCTGGGCATCTTATTTCTGAAGCATCCCCTTGACTTCCATTACAGTACTCAACTGATGCACTACATCGATAGGCCTCAATCTTTTAGATGACCGCTCATTCACGAACTAGATATATTACTTGGAAATCAGAGAGATCCTCGCTCCCACTTCCCAACCTGCTTCTAGTTGATCCCTACATTCTCGAACTGTGACTTTCTTCGCATATGCTATCATGTAGTATTCCCAATTTCTTATCATCTCAGCAATTATTTCATCCCAGACCATTTTCTTGGCCTCCACCAGGGAAATATTTCCCTTGAGTTTTGCCTTTAGCTCTATGATCTTCTGGTTAGCCGCATGCAAATTATTACAGGCAAGTTCGGCATATGTTTTGGCAGCTACTAGTTTCCTTTAATTCTCGGATAATGTTTCATGGATTGTATCTAAATCTCTCTGTATATTTTGACCTTGCCCTATGAGAGTTTGAGCTCGGTCAATGCCTGTATGAGCTTATCAACAAGATTCTGAGGGTCCTCTTGCATGACCACTATGTAGACATGAGTATCAACTTTTACCTATAACTCTGCTATCAGCCGCTTAATTTTTATGACTTCGTCATTTTTTTCGATTCAGTTCTTAACCAATACTTCTTTCTCCACTTCTAACTAGGCCATCTCGGGAGTTTGGATATGTTCAATGCATGACATCTTAAGCTTATGCCTTAACTCCTAGTTTTCTTGTTGTTCTCTTTTAAGGATAGCTTCAATGGTTGACTGTCCTTTAGGAGTTGGGCCCTTTTTGGTGATCATCTCCTTATTGTTCTAGAGTTGCAGTGTGAGGGCTCTGAAATTATCCCTCTCTTGCCTTAACCTGGTATTTTATTTTCCGACAACTTTCAGCCTTATCAATCGTCATAGTGTGCTTGTTGAGTTCATTGTCTAACATCTGCCCTATCTTCTTGTGTAGATTAAACTTTTCTTCCAATGGGGCTAATTCTAGATAAAAAGAGAGGTCCAAAGTCATGTACTGTGACCCTACAAGCAGTGATTGAGTTTATGGATTTTTCACTCATAGTACCATTTGATCCCTTTCTATATCCATTACTTCCATGAACCTGGTGTGGTAATTTTCTGCATGAAGAGATGTGTTTTTCCTCAACTATTCCATCATTTTCATGTTTCTCTCATTGATCTCTTTTCCTACAGGCCAACCTGTTTTTTCACCAGATGATTCCTCTTTGTCTCCCAAGACAACTTCCTATGAGGAAGTTGAAGTTGTGGGTGAGGGAGGCCCTTCTAGGGTTACCTTGACACCTAACCAATCTTACCCTCGTTCCACCTGCTTAGTGACAATCTCTTCTTCTCCTCCCTTAGCCTCCCCTTTAGGTTCTTGTGTCCTAGCCTTTTTTCTCACGTGCACTTCCTCCTCCTCCTCAATATCATCAATCAATTCAATGGTACTTTTAGTTTACTTTTCTCTGGAAGTAGGGGTTTCAATATCCATTTAAGTACCCAAAGGCCAGGAGTTAAAGTTATATTTCCATTAAATATTAGGTTTGGGTGCATTCATATGTGTTGAATCTTTAATATTTTCTCTCTTTCGAGCAATGAACCCCTTAGGATCATAATTCCACACATCCCCTTACTAGAATTCCATTTTCTTGAGGATTTATTCAACCACTTGGAAGGAATTTCTTAAGTTGATGATGAAGGGGCTTAAGAAATTCACATTTTTAAACATGTACCCTTTCTTCGTTGGGAAAAAGTGCATCTGGTCTGAGTTCAAGCACTGCCTCATGAATTCTAGAGCAAATATTCTCATGGGTAGGAACACTAGCAGATGGTAAGGGGGAATTTCACAACCATATATTATGAGTTTTGTATGGTCCTCGAATAAGTACCAATCCCCTATAAAATCATCCTCACTGAATTGGAGAAGCTCCTTTTGTTCTAGGAACATCCGAGGTGGAGGTATACCATGAATAATTTCATAGAAAATGGATATGAATGTTGATATAAAATCAGAGTGATCATCATCGTGAGGTTTTTGGTTAATTGATTTTGTCTAGTCAAATATGGAATTGGCTTCCTTCCCTCTATGAGTAAATTTAGTCAAGCCTGCACATTCAAACCTGGTGGCATGTGCAAAAATGAACAGATAAAATAGTAATGAATAATACCTAAAACTGGCTGAGGTGTTCAGAAGCTGGAGTTGGGCTTTCATGGCTGCGGCCAAAACTGATGGAATGTCGACAAGGAGACCATGAATCGTCATCGGATCCAAAAAACCCAAAAAAGAGTTATTTACCCAACTGGAATTATCTTCCCCTAACATTCCAGAGATTATAGACAGGATGGGTTAAACCAGTTCCACAAATAAGGAAAAGGGAAATTTATCAGTTGCGAGGAGGCCCGGCGAGTCTGGAACCATGATTATCTGAAGGAGGGACTTTTGTCGTTCGGTGGGAAGGCCAATGAAATGATACATGAGGGTTACCTCAGTGAACTCTAGTGGGTCAGTGGATGTGGGGAAAATCAAGGCCTCCTGAATGAGTCGAGGGGTAATATCAAGTATTTTATTCCCTTGAGAAGAAAAAAAATACCTTTTTTTCTCAATATAAGCTTTAGAGAGCCATGAGACAAACTCGGGGAAGTAGTGAACAGAGGGAGAAATTTGCTTATAAAGGCCATAATTTACCACCCTAAAGAGGTATTATCCTTGCCATTTGTAACCAATCAGGTCGAAACTCTTGTCAACTAGGTAAAACGGGTATATGGGTTCACGAATTTGGGCCTGAGTGTCCATAAGAGGCTCATTACCAGGAGCATATTTTACCTCACATGATTATGGGGTTTCTGGGGCGGTATTATTCATTTTCAAAATAGATATGGAACTATAAATTCAGGTGGATGGGAAATGATAAATACCTGGCGACCGAGTTGGAGGCTGAAAGCGATCTCGAGGGGAGTGTTGAAGCGGCAGGTGGTCCGACCATAGTTCTGTGGGAGCGCATGACTGGTAGAAGTTTTGGAGGAAATAGACAATATTCAGACATAAAATGTGGGAGGGATAGGGTCTTTAGGCAGAAGCTGATGATTGGTAGGATGATGTGGATGTGATGTCACTGGAGTGACACATGTCTAGGTCGGGTTGGATGGGTTTTTTGGGTACATGACGAACATGTGGTGGAAATATGAATAGCATGTTCTTAATAACCTTACCTCTCTTTTCAACCATGCTTTAACTCCTTTTTTTGGAGCATGTGGCATCGACACGTGTCATTGGTGGTCCCCACCACCTTCAAGCGGGTCAGGAAATGATCGAAAGGACAGGCAGTGCCCCCTCTCCCCCCCCCCCCCCCCTCCCCCCGTAAAATATCTCAGCCATTGAAAAAGTGTGCTGACTTTTCAAATCCAGAGGGGGGTTAGAAATAGTTAATATCATCACAACTTATCCCTTCGGTCCATCCCAAGATCACCCAAGTCGGAAATCAATGGTCGGTTCTACAAAAAGGTGTGTATAAGATAACCTTCACCTGCGTGCTAGAAAGGATCTCGGATTTGATCTTTTGTAGTGATTTTTGGAAACATTTTCACACATGGCATTTCTTCCAAAGCCTTTGTCTTCACTCTCGAGCATGATCACATTGGGGGAACTGGTTGTCCACAATTTGTCAGAAAATTTTACAGGTGGTACTATTACCTCTCTCTTAAAGGCTCACTTTACTCTTTCCCTCTGCAGTAGAATAACTTTGACACATTTGCAACCGAACACTCACCAGGCACACTTACTTGTTTTTTAAAGGCACATATACACTCCTCTCTCTTGCTGATAGTTAAAGCCAAGGAAAATATATAAGAATACATGTCAACTAGGCCAATACTCTGAATGGGGATCCTACTTCAAACAGTGTGAGGTATAATTGGGACTTCATATCAGGGAGACCCCTTGGTTGACAGATTTCTAGCACCATCAACAGGTTCATATAAAAAAATTTTGGGTTGGAGAGCATTGATATACATGGTAGGTTGGAGAGCATTTATATACATGTTATTTTGGAGAGCATAAAGAGTTTTTAGATTCATGGCAATGTTTGAGAGCATGGATATTCATGGCAGGTTGGAGAGTGTTCATATTCATGGAAAGTTGGAGAGTGTTCATATTCATGGCAGGTTGGAAAATGTTGATATTCTTTACCAGGGTTAATATATCATGGAGAGAATTTAGATTCATGGAAATGATAGGTTTTACCAACATTGAGCTTTTCCAACATTAATATGTCATGGTTTTTCCAGCGTTAATATAATGCATTGACAATGCCTCACCAATGTTGATTTCTATCGGGATTTAATATATCATGTTTTATTTCCATTGTTTATAATGCATTAATGCTTTATGATAATATCGGTAGCGTTAAGTACATTATAGCCTAAGTATATATACTTGATACATTGAATTTAGATTTTTATGCCCTAATCTACCAAATATGTGGCTTCCCTAATTTCTTCAGACTCCTATTTCTCTAAATGTTTTGAAAAAAAGAGGCTATGAATAATAATGCAATTATTAAATTTCACTACCCATTTAGAAGATTTGAGAAACATTGGGTTTGAGGAAATTAAATTAAATCTAAAATGTTTCTATCAAAATCATTGTGGAAAACATGAGATGACTTGCTGGAACAAATTAAATCATTTCATGTGAACAACTGAATTGATTGCATGTGCATAGGGTTGTGGAAGCCTCTTAGAAACCTACAAAAGAGAAGAAATTTTCAATTTGAACAGTAGAATGTTTGGTCAATAAACATTCCATCTAGAGAAAAGTGTGGGAATTCATAGAAATCTCAATTGTTAGAATATTTTAAGTCTTTAGTCTTCAAACCCCTTCCCATTGATGTCAAAGGAGGCAAGTAGAGGTGGGGAAGCAAATTTTATTTTTATTTATTTATTTTTCAAGACAAACACTAGGAGAAAGAACATTGTGTTTCCATCAATTCAAAAGGGGGAGAATGTTGGCATTGATCTCAATTTATCATGTGATTAAGGATGCTTTATGTCATTAATCTTGTTGTTTTAATTGTGTTAAGGCTAATTTATTTTGATTGCTAGACTGTCACTGTTGCAATATTGTTTGAAGTGCAAAGAATGATAAGTGATGTGAAGTGAAAAGTTTGATCATCGTTTAAGGTTGATCATTGTTAACTATGTTGATCGTTGATGAAGGTTGACCATTATGTTGTTGGTTATCTTGATATATGGCTTGCAATTAAAATGAAAAATGGCACGTGAGATCTTGAGACATAAACTGGAAAGTTGATGCTTTTATTAAACATAATCACTTAGACAACAACATAGTATGTTACAAGTCATAAAACTCATGAATATTCATGTCGTTGATTCTCAAAGGCATTAACATATGGTTGGTAAAAATTTAAAATAGAACTAAATATGTAACTAATACAAATCCGAAAAGTTTTCAAGTTTTTTCTTCTTGAAATCATTGTTGTCGCCCTACATTATTTCAGCTCTTCTTTATTTTACAAAATATTTTTTGAACTTAATTTATAATTGAAAATTAAGTAGAATATTATAAAGAACCTTAGAAGACCCAGAGACAACTCCTCATTTCATATTCTTGCATAGAATACAAAAATTAAATAATCTACACTTATAAAATATGCAGTGTTGAATGAGAAGAGAACTTTTGGTGTTAAGAAGCTTGTATGAGAGCATTCATGAGAAACATTCTTGTGAGAAGAAAAAGAGAAAAGCAGTAGAAGAGGGGCATAGTTAAACAAGAGAAGAAGAGTAAAATGAGTAGCATAATTAAGAACATAAATTAATATCAGGTAACTTAGAAACTTGATGTTGTATTGTGATTGGGAGATTGTGGCCTCCTTTCAAGTTGTAGCTTGATAAAGAGCAAGTTGTAGCATGTTGAGATAGGAGCCTCCTGTGGGTTATAGCCTACAGAAAATTTTGTGGGAGTTGGAGCTTCCTTGAGGTAGCATCCTCTTGTAGGTTTGGGCCTACAAAAAATTTGATGTAATAGGGGAGTAGGAATTTTCCCTCACATCACTTTCAGCCAAAAATTCATGGTTTTCTCCCTTTTTGGGTTCCACTTATATATGGTGTATTCATGTTTTTCTTGTTGATTTTTTCACTTTTGTGAATGCTTTTGAATATGTATATATGAAAATATCTCTCTCTAGTAACTGCAAAAGAAACAATTAATAATTGAACATATATATAAGCCATTAGCTGCATAAGCATATATTTTAAAAAAATAAATTAAGTTAAGAGAAAAAACTGGAAAAATACAATTATTGATTCATCCCCACCCCCCCCCACCCATCGTATTAATTGCCAAATATTCATCAAAAAAACCCCTTGTAGAGGTAGAACTCAGAGTTTTAGTATAATTTCAACCTGATTTAGAGCAAAAATTGACCAAAAAAATGGGGTGCTTTGGGTGTCAGATATCTTATGGGTGTTACACATCCCATGCATAATGATACATTATTATCATTATTATTTTTAGATATTATGTTTGGTTGACTTATGCTTGTTTCACATCAATGTTGACCATGAACATCACACATCTTCCTCATACTAAGTTGTAAAAATCATATTGATCTCTTGGTGAATTAATTCAATTTCTTGATCCAACAAGTCACTCTACTCTAGAATAATATTATCCAAGAAACCTCAAATCAAGATGAGTTATACAAAAAATTGAGCTTAAGCAATGATCCCCTTTTTGATCTCATTGATTTCAACATGCAAATTTTCCTCATAACATTTCAAATTAGTTCTAGCACTAGAAAAAAGATGGGGAGATTCAACATATCCAGCCAAATGATGGAAATTTTAACAAGAATAATCTATTTCTCTCTCAAGTTAATTATTTTAACAATGAGAATAGTCAATGACAAGCAATGATGCTATGTTTCTTGTCTTGAACCAATTTACAAACAAATATGATGACTGTTTTAGCGGTAATTCCAATGATGATGCCTTGGAAGCCAATGCTTAGAAGGAATTGCATGTTGAAGAAGCCTAGAGTTTATAATTCTTCAAATGATGAAGGGGTCAATAGTAACCTGCAATAAATAAATCTCATAGCCTTGAACCTTGTATATTGGTGTTGTGTTGGAATGATTGTGATGTGTTGTCTAGTTATAACATGTAGCAAATCTAATTTAGAACTAGAAAATATAGAAATGTTATTATTCTTCATGACAATGATGCTAATTACAATAACTATGCATATATTGCCATCTCTAATTAGTAATTAAATGTTATTATGCAAATCATCTTACAATGGTGGGGATATTAATAATGATTTTCTCTATTTCCTAGATAAATAATTAGTCGTGAACCCTTTGAGGCAAGTCATTTCCCTCTTCTCTCCATTTTTTTATCACTTATGATGAAGAAGGGGAAAATGGTGACCAAACATTATAGACGGATTTCAAACTATTTAATGGAAAACATGTTCACCAACTTTTTGATAAAACCCCTCATAGGCTTATGGTATGGTATTGGGTTAATAGTTCCTCGTGAGGTCGTTACCAAGGATGATTCTTGTCACTCACTAGTGACTACTCCTTGGTAAATAGTTATTAATTGTTGCGAGCAAGGATGATATCGTTAGAAATAACTACATTTTTAATTGCCTTTTTTTTCCTGCTTGGGAGCAGTCATTGTAGATATGTTAAAGATTACTCTAATTTTATAGCTGCAAGATTAGAGACCAATCCCTATTGATATGAAATTTCAGATTCAATGACATTCACCCATTAACATTTGTTCTTTTTAAGTTGATAAATCCATATGGATTATGGAATTTAAACACTCTCTATATTCTAATGGATTTTTTTACTGCGCATTTCAATAATCAGGATGACCACAAATTGGTCTTGGAAGAGGGGGCATGATTTATAGATCATTTTGGAATATTAATCACACCCCAGTATTCAAATTTTATCCATGTATGTTACTACCACCCTTGTGTGGATGTGGTAGTGTTCATGTTAAATCTAGTATATCCCAATTTTCCATATTAAATATTGTAAATATTTTATATTTCCAAAAATAAAAAATTACCAAGATCGATGAAGCAATAGTGAATAAATGGGTTATGATACCACCAGAGGGGTAAGGTGAGGGGGGATATGGGGGGATTTTTCTAATAACATTTTTTTTTCAAGAAAAAAAAAACAATAGACTTTTATATTATTTAAGATTATGTTTACATATGCAACCTCATCCATAATCACTTGTAACAACCCTGGTCAAAAATCCATGTAAAAAAATATAAGAAAAAGGTTATGGGACACGTATTCCAAGTTGAATGGTGGGAATAACATCCTAGTGGGTATCACTTTCGTTTTATTATGGATAAGGAAATAGGAAAACGAATTGGCAAATGAAAAGAGGTATTAATTGGAATTTTATTTATGAAAATAATGGAAAATGGGAGAAAAGGAAGTTGAAAGGTCACAGGCTGCAAGTGAGGAAGAAATTGAAGGAAAATAATGTAAATTGAAGAAAAATAGAGGCCTCATTAATAAAAAGGATTTTTAGGATCAGTTTGTAACCTTTTTTTCATTAATATCTTGGAGCTCTCTATTCTATTCTCTCTCTCTCTCATACTCTGGGACACGTAGATTTTTTCATGGAGCACTCTTGGAGGAGTGTGGCATACTTGGGATTTAGAGCAAGAAAGTGCAAGAGGACAATGAGATCAACGGCTAACTCTGGATTTATTTGTAGGTATCTAGTTGCATGAATGATTTCCTCACTAGTTTTGGGGTGCATGCCACATGCATGTGGTTCCTTGGATATTATTTGTCATTGGCATGGAAGTTTTCCTGGATTGACATTGTTTTTTCCTAGCCTTGCCATTTCTTGGATAGATATTTTGTTGTGGGTTTTATCTTTGTTTTCTGGTAGGTTCTCATGTTCCTTTGGCGATGGGCTGAGTTATTATTTCCTGGAATCCTTGGTTGGAAAAACACTCTAGAATCCCTTCAACATATTAGGTTGAGTTATTATTTTTGGAATCCTTGGTTGGAAAAATTCTCTAGAATACCTTGGTGGTTTGAGTTACTAGTTTTGGAATCCCTGGTTGGACAAGTGCTTTGGAATATTAGTAGCAGTTGTGGGTTGAATTACTAGTCCTGGAATCCCTGGTTGGAGAAAACACTTTGGATCCCTATACAACTTAGTATAGACCGATCTGGTGATGGTTAGTGATGTCTGACGATGAGGTGGAATCACTAGTTGAGGTTTGAGGTGGTTTGGCCTTTGGAAGCCCTGGTTTGGTTTTTCTTCGTTTATTCCATGAGATCCCACATTCATGCTCGGAATATGGCATGGAGGTGATTGGATGAAATAAATATTTGGTTCATCCCAATATATGGTTGGGTGGTACATGGAAGTCCCAGACCTAGTTGCATTTTGCATATGTTAATAATATCTCTTTACCTCTTCTATTTGATGGGTAAATATACTTGTTCATATGTGGTTTTCATGGTTGTTATATCCTTGTTATTTTTGTTGGTTATATGTTGGTTATGAGTATGTTTTATGATAGGCTTGATGTACGGTTCTCATCATGTTTTGATTAGCAATTGAATGAACAATTAATATATGACCTAATAGATGATAATGAAGTTATTGTGATAAGGCATCAATTCTTCCTCACAATTCTTAGATAAGTATGAGACCCCTATGCTTAGATATGTTGTTATGACCTACAGATTATATATTTGTGACATGTTTGACGAAATTCATGTCATGGCTAGTAGGGTTTAGATCAAGTAATTGTACCAATTTTTTCATTAGTAACCTTGTTTCAATGTTAGTTATCATTTATTAAAGTTTCATGAGGTTCTGGGCAGTGGCCTGAGACCTAGCTCTAAAAAAGTGGCTCAAAATCTGGGGTCGCTAGCTAAGAACTATCTGGAAAAGTCCACAGTCATTGGCATCCCTTGTTGTGGGAGCAACTATAAGGCCTTAGTTACATGCATGGCTTGTCATGGGAGTGGTTGAGGGTCCATATCATTAAAATTTTAAGTTGTTTCAAGGGTTAGTCCCCTGAAAAGTTCGGTTGACTCCTGAAGGTTTTGTAGCATGTACGGAAGGTTAGTTTGGTTTCTTTATGTCAGTTCCACCTCTTTAACTATACATGGGGAGTTGAATCACATCATAGTATCCTCTTGTTACATGTTTACCCCAGCAGACTAATTAACCCATGTAAATGTGGGAGGAGGAGGTTACAGTGTGGTATCATAGCATGGTTGTGTTCTCTTTGGGTAATATTTGATACCACAGGGTGGTATTAGAGCATGGTTCACCCGTTGGACTTGATAGGCAGTGTGATGTTCATGCATACATGTTAGTTACATATGTATTCTGTATGCTTGTGGTACATGTGATTTTTGTCTACGCATGGTGGTGTTCATTATTGTAGTTGTGTCGCCATGTGAACGTAGATGGTGTTTTTTTCTATGAATGGTGGTGGTCATTGTTGCAGTTGTGTCTCCATGTGAAGGTTGATGGCGTTGTTTTTGGATGTATTTTCCGTGAGTGCACGTTGGTTGTATATGAAATTTTTATGCATGTCAGTGTCTATATGTTGTTATGCATTCACTTTCATGGTTAAGGTTGTTTCCCATGAGGCCATTGTATGTAGTTTGTGTCATCATGATGTTTTTGGTATGTTATGATGCTAATGTGCTGGTTGAGATATAGCAGGAGATGCATATCATCAGAGCAAGGTTGCATCATTAGACCTCGGGGTAAGAGCATATCGTCATACAAGTTTTTATGTTGGGGCATGAAATTATGTAGGTTAATGGTTGTTATATGCATTATGGTTATGTATATGCCTTTCATTCTATTGATGTTATGGATACATACATGATAGATGCTAGTTCATTAGTGTGTTCATATGAAAATGCGTCTAATAATCATGAATGGTAGTAACTTTTTGTTGAATGCATTTCGGTCATATGCACGATGGTTATGGTCATTGCATTTAAGATATTGATATTATATGTTTCATGCTAACCTAGATCGAATTATGCAGATGGTTATGATTATGGTATTCAGGTATGAGTTGATATATTTATGATATTTTGTTGTACTAATCTAGACTGATTGTGAATATGTGATTGATATGCATGAATGAAAATTATTTATGAGTTTATGATGTGAACATGTTAGATAGTTACTGTTGTGGACATCATGACCTTATTTATGTTTGAGTTGATATGTTGTGAACTTGTATCATGCTAATATAGATTGATTGTGTAGATAAGATTGATTATGAAAACAAGATAGCCTCCCCTAAGATACATGGAGGTATGAGATTGATTTTTTTGTATAGTGGTGTTTGAGTGTTTGATTATGTTGTCTACTCGGTTTATCTAGCATGTATGTTTATAGTTTTTTTGAATGTTTGATTATTGACATGATATGAGTATGTATCCATAATATTTCATGAAGGAATGATATTGTTTTAAGATGGTTCTATTAACTCAATATATGTTGAGACAAATGATATGTACTTTAGTGTAAGTGGGTGCTAGTTGTAGTATTATGACTCATGACTGTGATTTTAGTGTTGATTATGACATGGTTGTTAGTCTTGGTAAAGGTTGATTTCAACTTAATATATACAATGTCTTGACATTTGGAACATGTGGCTGACATGTGTGAGAAGTTGTAGGGAAACATGCTTAGTATTAGCATGACAAGGTAACAGTTGATTTGTTTATATAACTAACAATTGGGTGATGTGATATTAGATAATAAGACTCAATTGCAGCAAGGTAAAATAAATGAATTGGACGAGAATTCCTTTGACTGTGTTTGGAAACCACAATTCCAAACGAACGAGTGCTTTGCATACAGGAAGTCTTCTTAACCTTGACTTCGTCTGACATTATGTGGATATGTGTTATATTTATAAACATGTATTTCATGGGTATACTAGCTAGTTTCTAGTTATAGTTGTATTCTTCAAGGATTTGGAGTCCCTTGAGAGATGGCATGGATGTGTTCGATTACAAGGAAATGTGCTTAACACAACAAGATAAGGTAATTGGTATATTGTTATTTTTATTTATACATTGACAATTATGTGTTTATGGCAGTATGATACAAGTAATTGCATGGCAAGAGACTTCCATGAAATATTGGAGAAGGATTAGGTTGATCTTTCCCTTGGAAGAATTGGGAACCCATGGGGATTTAGTCCTGGTGTTTGTTGCTAGTTATGTGCTTTCGATCTTTTTGATTTGTTTGCGCTTGATTGGAAGTTTTGTTTATGTCTAGTGTATGTCCATACCACTTTGTTTGTGGTGTCATGTTGTTATTGATTTTCATGTTTTTTCTTCTTGTTTTCTTTTGTTCTTGCCTTTTATGTTTCGAGACTCTTGGGAATTTGTTGTCGAAAGAGGAAATTTAATGGAGCTTGGGGAGAGATGTGTGGAACCTGATAGGTAAGGTAAGACTTAGATGAAGCCTGGTGCATGTGTAATGGCATTTGAAGTCAAGTGTATGACAACTAGTTGGAATGGTTAGGTCCATTGGTGTAAATGGAAGCTGGCAAAACATTCATGATAAAAGTAGAAGGAAAGGTAAAGTAAATGGATTTGAGGCATCAGATGCCTTGACTACATTGGGAACAATTTTTCTCAATGTTGTACATATCGTCTACATATAAAGGGAGTTATCTTAACATAGACCCTATGATATCTAGTAATTATGTTGTGATCATGATGCTAATGTATATATATGTTTATATGTATATACGTATGTATGTATGTCGTTGTCTGAAATGATCATGATTGCTTTATGCTAATGATTATATATATGTATGTATTTATGTCATTTTTTGACATGGTTGTTAGGAATCACTCTTGTGGAGGAATGATTTCTTATGCATTTGAATGGCATGAAGAGGTTCCTGGTTTATGAGGAACCATGTGGGAAGAGTAGCCCTAACAAAATTATGAGGTTAGTATCAAGTGGATATGAATTGATATTATGTGATTATGTTTATGTTTATGTTATGGATAGGTAATGTCGAGGGATACATCAACATAATGGAAACATTATGATAGGAAACATGCTAGAACATGTTCAAAGAGTGGAAAGACACTGGAGGCAAGGTTTCGTGGTAGAGACAATGTGGTCTCTGGATGTGTGGTACTATTGTTGTGTATATGTTGTACATGTTGTACCTCTAATGTTGTGTGCATGTGGTGCCATGTACATGTTTTACATGGGGTGTTGTGTACATATCATGCATGTGGTGTTGTGTGCATGTTGTGCATGTGGTGTTGTGTACACATTGTTCAGGTGGTGTTGTGTACATGTTGTGCAGATGGTGTTGTCTATAGGTGGCATTGTGTACATGATGTGCATGTGGTATCGTGAAATGTGTATTCATTATGTTTTACTCTATGTGTGTATATGTATTGTGTTTTATACTGGGTATAGGTGTATGTATTGTGTTGTGTTTTGGACTGGGTGTAAGTGTACGTGTTGTGTCATGCACCAGATGCAGGTGTATGTGTCGTGTTGTACGCGTGGGTGTAGGTGTATGTGTTGTACGTTAGGTGTATGTGCATGTATTGTATCATGTTGTGTGTCATGTGGGGTTGTATGTGTGTGATGCATACTATGTGTATGTGTACGTGGTTAAAGAGAAGGCACTGTGTGCTTGCCGATTATGGCAAGTGATTCGGTGTATGTACAGAAAGGATAAAGGTAGAAGCTAAGGATTGATTAAAGGATAAGTATCAGTATTTTATTTCATTTTTAATTATGCATGTGATTTATGATTCTAGTTTACAATGGTTACATGTGATTTATGATTATGATTTATGATGGTTGTGTTTTGAGCTAACTAGATGTGCAATGTTTATACATGATGATTGATCAAACAGCTATTTTGACTTGTTGTGACATAAAGTAAACAATATTGCAAGTGTACCTTATTGACGAGCCACTGATGAGGTATGATGTGATTTTATTTCAATGTATTTTAAATCTAATGGAATTTATGTGTTTGGTACATGAGAGCATGCAAATTCCTAGATGGGAGGTTGGAACTGATTGCAAGAATAATTAGCAGTGGCAAAAGGAATTGTAATAGGCAGGTGTATGTTGGTAAAGCACTTCAGGAGCAAGGCCATTATGGGACATTGGTGATCCAAATTTATGCATTAATGCAACAGAATATGAATATAAACATCTACACAGAGCTGAAATAGAAATATAACTTCATTTCATTAATATCAAAGACTGAAATATGCTTACATACAGAATAGAAATAAACTACCTCAAGTGATTATAGCTTATCTCTGAGAACAGATGTGGTGGATACATGCCTCTAAAATATGTTATAATGAGGCTTAAAGGCCTACTTATTATTGAGAAACAATGGAAAACGATAAACATCCAAAAACCTAACCCTAGGAGATGAAGCGCCAAACATATGGGCCCTGTTTGGGTAAATTGGTACATCAAATTCCTCGGGACATAACTTTGGCATGTGATCTCGATTTGACACACGCAATACCTATTTAGAAATATATATCTGAGGACTATAAATTTCAAATGGCCAAAATTGTTCAATGACCCATGTTGGCCCTGATTTTCCCAAAAAACGTCGTTTATGGCCTTAAAACGACTCTAGAAGTTCAGGACTTGAATAACTAGAAAAAATAGTAAACGATGCTACAATTAAGGAAACTGAAAAACTGAAAGAAACAATGGCAGTGTTAAAATTGGAATAGGCGGGTGGCCACCAATTTAAACCTGAACTAGTCCTCCCCCCTTAGGAAGAAATGGTCCCCACTACATTGAGTTCCTCCATGAGGTGTGGAAACTTTTGTTGAACTTTGTCCCTGGTGAGCCACTTGCCTTGGTGTTGGAGTAAGCCATCTTTGACAACCCGATACAGCTGGATCTTCTGTTGGCGAGTTTTATTGATCTACGTCTCAATGATCCGACCACCCGTGGCTTGTTCCATGTAGTCGTGGTTTAGCTCTTTTGATGTGAGTTGTTCTGCAATGTCTGATGTGTCCAGTAATGGTGGAAAGTATGGCCAAAGGCGGTCCACATTGAACACTAGGTGCAGGCCAAGGAATGGGGGAATGCTTACCTCAAAATCATTGTCTCCCATGTTATCACTCTCCCCAACTTCCCAAGGATGACAATAGGATTGGAGAAAGGTAACCACATACCAAAATGATCCGGATTTATGCAGGAACGCAACAGAATAAACATATAAACATAAATACAGATATGCAGCGGAAATAATACTTCATTTCATTAATATCAACGAACTGAATTTTGCTTACAGACAAAATGGAAATAAAACTAGTTAGGGCGCAGGTAGCTATCTCTGAGAAGAGATGTGGCGGCTACAGGCCTCTGAACTGTGTTACAATGAGGCTCGAGGGCCTATTTATCATTTAGAAACAATGGGAAATCCTAAGCAGCCAAAACCCTAACCCTAGGAGATGAAGCGCCAAAACTATGGGCCCCGTTTGGGTAAATTGGTGTTTCAACTTCCCAGGGGCGTAACTTTGGCATACGATCTCCGTTTGACGCGTACCATACCTCGTTAGAAAGATCTATCCAAGGACTACAAATTTGGAACGGGCAACATCGGTCCATGGACCCATGTTGCCCTCCGTTTTCCCAAAAAAACGTCGTTTAGGGCCTCAAAACGGCTCCGGAAGTTTAGGACCCGAAAAACTGCTAAAAATAGTAAACTGTGCCGAAACTGAAAAGCTGAAATAGACAATGGTGGAGCCCCAAGTGGAATAGGCGGGTGACCACCAATATCCACCTGGATCATTCCTCCCCCCTTAGGAAGCAATGGTCCCCATTGCGTTAAGTTCCTCCATGAGATGAGGAAATTTCTGCTGAACTTGGTCCATGGTGAACCACTTTCCTTGGTGCAGGAGTTGGCCAGCTTTGACAACCCGATATAGTTGGATCTTCTGCTGGCGAGTGTTCTTGATTTGCATGTCCATGATGCAATCTGTGGTGGCCTGTTCCATGCAGTCTGGATTTAACTCGGTTGGTGTGAGTTGTTCTGCAATGTCTGAGGTGTCCAGTAGAGGTGGGAAGTAAGGACGAAGGCGATCCACATTGAAGACTGGGTGCAGACCAAGGAATGGTGGAATACTGAGCTCAAATGCATTGTTCCCTACAGCCTTGGTGATGGTGTACGGCCCGTATCGGAGCGAGCGAAGCTTGCGGTGGGGTCCAGTGAGGCGCTCCTTCTGCAAATGTAGCCATACTTTGTCACCCACCTGGAAGTTGTGTGGCACCCGGTGTTGATCATGGCGTTGCTTGTACTTGGCATTGACTCTGTCCAATATATCATGAACCTGTTGGCGGATGTGTTGAATGCGCTCGATGAAGCTACTGGCTTTGTCAACTTCAGACTGGACATGAGCTGAATTGGCCTGAGCAGCTGCAAATGGCATGGCTATGTCAATGGGGCATGCGGGCTGGAATCTCAACTCCACTCCGAAAGGGGCTATGTCGATTGAACTCGTGGAGAGCCCGATTATAACTATGTTGTACATAGGGGAGGCTCATCCCATGTGCGTGGATGTTATGAATTGCACATGCGTTGTGGCGGTATACAATCATCTCCGTTGACGCACTGTCCGGCCATCTCGTTTGGGGATGGGAAAGTCGTGGACTCGTGAGCTTCGGTATCCAACACCTACCGTAGGCCGGACCAAAATGGGGCCGAGGAAACCTGCTATCCCGATTCGATATGATAGACTGTGGGATCCTGGGGTGCACCCACACTCGTTCAAAGAAGAGTTTAGGAATGGATTTTGTTGTGATATTCTTCTTGCAGGCTGTCATAATGGCCATTTTCGAGAATATGTTAACGACCATGAAAACACAGTCATTTCCATGCTTAGTATAAGGCAGGCCCAACATGTAATCCATGGAGATGGATTCCCAAGGTCGACTAGGGTAGGTAGCGAAGTATATAGGCCTTGCTTCTTGATGGTAGGTTTGGCAATGACACAAGCAGTGCAGGATCTGATGTGCTTCCTGACATCCTTTCGAAGGTTCGACTAATAGAAATACTTCTCAGATCACATCGTTTTCTTCGACCCCGAAAATGCCCAAATACCGATTGTGTGTGCTTCCCATATCATCTTTTGGCATCGCTCGCTTGAAGGAACACAAAGGTGTCCCATGTGACATAAAAGTGCACCGGAGAAAATTTGGAACTTGCGTACCCCCCTCAGAGTGCCTTGGTAAGTTTGGCCGAATTTCGGGTCACCTTTACAGAAGCTGCCAATCAAAAGTCCCTCGTGCCCACAAGCGTTGAGTACAATGGTGAGCGCTCACGATCGGTGGCCCGTCGAGGGTACCGTTACCATGATTGGTGCTGTCCTTCTTATACTTGATGTTCAAATGAAATTGTTGCGTATATGTGGACCACTTCGATGGCGATCATTCCGCAACTTCCTTGTGTCCGTATGAACCGCAGGGGCCCGTGGTCCGTATGCATGATTGTTTCCTTCCCCAAAATGCAATGCTTCCATTGTCGACAAGCTTGCACAATGGAGTACATTTCTTTGTCATATGTGGGGTACTTGCGAACTGTGTCAAACAATGTCTCACTGTGAAATGCCACTGGATGTCCCTGTTGAGTAAGAACTGCCCCAATAGCATAGTCAGAGGCATCTGTCTCGATCTCAAATGGTTGTTGCAATTCTGGTAAAGTGAGCACTGGGGCAGAACATAGGCGAATTTTCAATTCTGTGAACGCCTTCTGTTGAGGTTCCGACCAAAAGAATTTTTCTCTCGCTCCTCCCTTGGTGACTTGACTCAAGGGCCAAGTGATATGAGAGAATCCCAACACGAATCTACGGTAGAGATTAGCAAGACCCAGAAAGCTGCGAAGCTCTGTTATAGTGGTTGGGGATGGCCAATCCCGAATGACTTGGATCTTGTCTGGATCCACATGCACCCCCCTTTCATCAATAATGTATCCCGTATATTGAACTTGGGTCAGTGCCAAAAGTGCACTTCTCCAAATTGGCACACAAATCAAAGGTCAGCAGTTGTTTGGAGGACTTGTTTCGATGTGGTGAAGGTGTTTTTCCCAAGTCTCGTCGAAGATCGAATATCATCCAAGTACACTACCACAAATGAGTTGGTGAATGGCCGCAAGATGTCATCCATCATCCTCATGAAGGTGGCGAGCATTCGCCAACCCAAAAGGCATGACCATCATTCGAAAAGGCCTTCCTTGGCTTTAGCGCCCTCTCCACACGGAAAGGCCCACCTCGGTACCGCATACCTGCACTGTGCTCATCTTGCTGGAAATATTTTTCACCTTTTCGAGTTGGTCCGTGGCTGGCCATCAATCCGTGACTGGCAACGTCCCGGACAAAGGATCTTGTTCAGCGCCCGATAGTCAATACGGAGTCTCTAAGTCCCATCCTTCTTCTATACCAACACGATCGGGCTCCCATAGGGTAATGACCTTGGCCGGATGTGACCTTTCTGCAACAGATCTTAAATCTACTGCTTTATTTCATCATTCTCTAGAAATGTGCAGCGCCGATAGATCAGTCCATTGGGTAGCGGCGCACCTGGGGTCAGATCAATCGGGTGCTTGACCTGACAGTGCAGAGGAACCCCTGTGGGTGAGGTGAAGATGTCCCTGTACTCCTCCACAACCTTATCCATTTGTTTATGTCCTGCAGAGGAGCCTTGTCTGGAGGTCGTGGCCACAGTCCTCTTCTTGCCCTGGGGGCGGATCATCAGGAAAAAAATTTTCCTAGTTTGGGAAATGAGCTTACTGCATTGTTTTGCAGTAACCAAAGAGATAGCCGCAGGAGGTGGTACCTCTGGTATCCCGTACAACTTATTTCCCAAAGTAACAATAACAGCACAAGGCCGAGACTCATACACCGCATGACGCTTCCACAAGTATGGTTGTCTTAATAATACATCAGAAACATCAATAGGAACAACGTCACATAATACCTCATCCGTGAAGGGCTGGATGCTATAGGGAAGGCGAGACCGCGCCGACGCGGAGATCTCTGCCTGGTGAAGCCACCCGATGGTGCGGTTGTGGGTGAGGCCGTGTTTCCGCAAGCCCAACCGCCTACTTCGGTTGCCTCGCTGAAATGAGGTTCTTTTGGCTCCCATTGTTGACAATGAACTGTACCGGGGAGCCCTTTACCCACATCTGGGAGTGGAAGAGACGTTCCTCCTCCTCTGGATCTTCCGGTTCCTCCTTTTGGATCTTGGTAGTGGTAACAGTGGCGTTGTGCTCCGCAACAATAATTTGTTTCCCTTTTTCATTCACCTTTTCAGGTTCTGATTCGGAGTTAGAGCATGCATCCCACCCGGCCCCATCTCGGCCACTAGCGATCGCTTGCTTTGCCCGACACTCACTCGTGTTGTGAGTGGAGTTTGCGGAACTCACACCACTTCCCGTGTCCTTTCTTGGCTTTGCGTCGTTTTTTCGTGGCTTCGATGGGTTGTCTTTAGCCACCATGCCTTGGCTCTGTCCTTTTTTCTGTGGTTTGGAAGCACGTTTCCCTTGCTTTTGATTCGCAGATCCAAAGTCTCTCTTCTTCTGTTTGAATTTCTGCTCAATCTTGGTAGCATACTGGTATACCGTACCAAGTGAGGAGATGTCGAGGAACTCCATTTCCTCCTGAATGTATATGTGCAGACAGCTGCGATACTTTAGCACCAAATTTTTCTCTGAATCTTTGATACCCAACTTTGTGCGCAGGTATGGAGCAGATTCGTCAGCTCATGCACATCTTGATCCCTTTTTTGTCGGAGTGTGGTCCATTGTATGTACTTGTCCTCATAGCTCCCCACGGGATAGTACTGTTCCTTGACAGTGTCTCGGAAAGAATTCCAAGTTGGTATGGCCGAGAATAGAGAGGGTTTTGTCTCATCCTTTTTCTCACAGTGGGTTTCCCACCAGTCCTTGACATGGGGGGCAGCTTTGAGGAGTGTAAAAATAATCTTTTCCCTGTCGGAAAAGTCATGAACCGAGAAATATCCTTCTAATAGATTCAACCATCTATCTGGCTACAAACATTCGCGTCTATTTGACCCTCAAATATGGGAATGTCAAAATTTACTTGTACCTTAAAAGGAGTCGCGCTCTGCAGTGGCCGGATGCATGCGCCGCCGGCAGTAACCGTTGAAGGATCTCGACAAAGTTATCCATCATCGCGTTCCTTTGTTTTTCGAGGGCCTCCTCGAGAAATATTTTGATAGGATCTCCTGCTCCCTCATCTTTCTTTTCGTCCCCCTTGGGAATCTGTCGGGGTTTTTCAGGCTAATCTTACAAAAGTTTCACTAGATCGAGCCCTAACTGCTTATACCCCGACCTCGTTGGGGATATGCAATGAAGGATCAAGAAAAAGCAGACCGCTATGATACCACTGATCCAGATTTATGCAGGAATACAATAGAATAAACATATAACCATAAATACAAATATGCAGTGGAAATAATACTTCATTTCATTAATATCAAAGAACTGAAATTTTTCTTACGCATGTAATGAAAGAAACTAGTAGCTTTTGGTAGCTATCTCTCGAGAAGAGATGTGGCGGTTGCTGTGCCTTCGAATCGTGTTAAAATAAGGTTCGAGGGCCTATTTATTATTTAGAAACAATGGGACATCCTAAACAGCCAAAACCCTAACCCTAGGAGATCAAGCGCTAAAACTATGGGCCCCGTGTGGGTAAATTAGTGTTTCAACTTCCCGAGGACGTAACTTTGGCATACGATCTCCGTTTGACGCGCACCATGCCTCGTTAGAAAGATCTATCTGATGACTACAACTTTTTATGTGAGAAAATTCAATGCATGGACCCGTATTGCTCCCAGTTTTCCCCAAAAACATCGTTTAGCTCCTCAAAATGGTTCTGGAAGTTCAGGACCCGAAAAACTGCTAAAAATAGTAAACTGTGCCGAAACTGAAAAACTGAAATAGACAATGGTGGAGCCCCAAGTGGAATAGGCGGGTGACCACCAATATCCACCTGGATCACAAAATTTAGGTCAGACAGCTTATAGCCCTACCAAGACCAAAGAGGGCTCTCTCGTTGTCACTTTTAGCAGTCAAATGAATGGTTGAGTATATAATGATCTTCGACTAGGTATGTAAGATCAATAAATAGAATTTGTTTAATGTTTTTAATTCTGGATATAAAAGTCAGTGAGTAGAGTGTGTATAATATTTTTAGGTCTGAACTCCAAGGTGAACCTGCAGAGATTACGTGAGGCAAGATAGGTAGTTTGAAAGTATTTTAATAATTCATTAAGTATAGGATGAAATGGAGGAGAGTTTTAATGAGCCCTGAGGTGAATTCATTCAATTTAGAATAAAATTAAAACCTGCTTGCAACCCTTCAAAATCACTTGGCGATGAATGAAATGAAGGAGCAACATTCTTGACTTAGACCTCTTCAGTGACCAAAATTATTTCCTCAGAACTTGTGCGAAAAAGTAAAAAAAATTGACCTATGACTTTATGGAAAACAACTGAAAGAGAAATTTTTTATCACTCACATGCCTGAGCTAACATCCCACATCCTTGATAATGGTGTAATGCCCATATCGGAGTGGTTTGAGCTTCCGATGAGCTCTGATTAGGTATTCTTTCTTAAAATGCAACCAAACTTTGTCGCCCACCTGAAACTTGTGTGGCACTTGATGTTGATCATCTTGCTTCTTATACTTGGCATTGGACTTCTCCAGTATTTCGTGAACATGCTAGTAGATTTTCTCCATACGTTCAATAAAAAAAAATTCTTTATCAGCCTCAAATTGTACATGTGAGGATTTTTTTTGTGTAGTCGCATGAGGTATGGCAACATCAATCGGACACAACGGTTGAAATTCTAGACCCACTTGAAAGGGAGAAACCAGTCGAGCTATGGAGAGCTCTATTGTAACTATGTTGCACATAGGGGAGGCTCTCATCCCAAGTTCATGGATGCTTGGATTTGTAGATGCGAAATATTGCACTATCATCCTATTGACGACCTCTATATGGCCATCAGTTTGGGGATGTAATACAGATGACTTGGTGATATTTGTTTCCAACAATGTCTAAAGGCTTGACCAAAATGTGCTCAGGAACCTGCTATCTTGATTTGACATAATAGTTTGTGGGGTCACAAAATGTACCCATACTCATTCCAAGAAGAGTTTGGTAGTGTCCTCGGCCATGATGTTCTTCTTACATGCCGCCAATATAGCCATCTTCTAAAATCTTTCCATGACCACAAACACACAGTAATTACCATGCTTGGTAGAAGGGACACCAGGAATATAGTCTATGGAGATGGATTCCCAAGGTTGGCTAGGAGTAAGAAGAGGAGTGTACAGGCGTTGCTTCTTGATGGTTGGCTTGGTGATGGCATAGGTTGTGTAGGATATGATTTATTTCCCGACATCCAATCAAGGTTTTGGCCAATAAAATTAATTTTGTAGTACAATGAAAAAATTTTCCACACCAAAGTGTCATGTGACTAGGTTGTAGTGTGCCTCCAAAATCATCTTGGCACGCTCACTTGAAGGAACACAAAGGTGGGCCTGGTAGAATAATAATGTGTCCTAGAGATGGAAACCAAGAACTTGATTTCCATGTACTAGCATTTAGTATGTGGAGGATAACTCTGGATCATTTTTGTATAGTTGTGACCATCCAGAGGTCTCGTGGCCACAAGAGTTGAGAACAGTAGCCAGTGTTGCAACTGGGGGTCGGCTGAGGCAGTCTACAACATGATTGGAATTCCCTATTTGTATTTAATGTTCAAGTGGAATTGTTGTAGATATGTAGACCAGATTTTGATGGTGATCGTTATGTAACTTCCCTTTTGTGTGTATAAACTAAAGAGTTTGGTGATCGGTGTGGATGACCATCTCCTTCCCCAGGATGTAATTCTTCCATTCTCGGAAAGACTACACGATTGAATACATCTCTTTATTATACGTTGGGAACTTCCAATTTTATTGGAAAGTGTCTCACTATGGTAGGTCACTGGATGCCCGTGTTAGGTGAGGACTACACCAATAGCATAGTAAGACACCTCTATTTCAATTTCAAATGGATTTTGTAGGTCTATAAGTTTGAGTACCAGTGCATAGTAAAGGCAGTGCTTCAACTCAACAAACGCCTTATGTTGGGATTCAGACTAGGAAAACTTTTCTTTCACCCCACCCTTAGTAATTAGACTCAAAGGCCAAGTGATATGATAAAAATTTGCAAGGCCCAAAAATCTGTGAAGATATGTTAGAGTGGTCGAGGTTGGCCAATCCCAAATTACGTGGATCTTAGTTGGATCCACATGCACACCACACTCATTTATGATGTAACCCAGATATTAGATCATTCCAAAGGTGCATTTCTCTAAGTTGGCACATAGTTTTTATTTTCAAAGGGTTTGAAGGACATTCGAATGTGTTGCAAGTTTTCTTCCCAACTCTTGTTGAATATGAGGATGTCGTCCAAATAAACAACCACGAAAGAGTTGGTGAAGGGCCACAAGATGTCATCCATTAGCCTCATAAAATTAGTAGGGGAATTTGTCAACCTGAAGGTCATAACCAACCATTCAAAAAGGCCTTCCTTGGATTTGAAGGTGGTCTTCCATACATCTATGGGCTCTATTGAAACCTAGTGATAGCCAAACTTCATATCGATCTTGAAAAAATACTTGGCCCCATTTATTTTCCCCAGAAGGTCATCAATATGTGGGATTGGATACTTATTTTTTATTTTATTTAGTGCCTGATAATCAATTTCGAGCCTCCAGGTCCCATCCTTCTTTTGCACAAGTATAATCGAGCTCCCACAAGGTGAGGAACTTGGTCAGGTTTTCCGTTTTTGTAGCAACTCCTGTATTTTCCACTTGATCTCTTCATTTTCCAAAATGGAGTGGCAATATATCGGCCCATTAGGTAGAGGTGCTATGGGGGTAAAATTGATTGGATGCGTGACCTGACAGTGCAAGGGTGCCCCTATGGGTGAGCAGAAGATTTCCCTATATTCTTCCAAGACTGTATCCACCTGCTTCTACTGCGTGGAGGAGCCCTTCCCAGGGAACATGGATGTGGCTACCATATTCCCCTTACTTTGAGAGTGAATCAAAAATAATAATAAAATGTCTTGGTCTAGGACATGATCTTACTACATTGTTTAGCAGAGATCAAAGAGATGTCAGTAGGCATGGCTACCTCCGGTATCCTATATAACTTATTACCCAAATAAATAATAACAATACGAGGCCTAGTCTCATACATGGCATGACACTTCCAAAAGTATGGTTGGCCTAATAACACATCAGAAACTTCAAGAGGTGATATATCACAAAATACTTCATCCGTGAAGGGCTTGATGCTATAGGAAGGAGGCATTGTTGTCTAACATGGAGATCTCATCCTTGGTGAAGCCACCCAATCGTGTACGGATGTAGGTGTCGAGTGTTCGGTAGGCCCAACCTCTCCATGTCCTCTTCTGAAATGAGGTTCTTTTGGCTCACACTGTCGAAAATTAATTGTAGTAGCGAGCCCTTCACCCACATCTCTGAGTGAAATAGGTTCTCCCCCTCCTCTGTATCTTTGGGTTCCACCTTTTGGATCTTGGTGGTGGCTACCGTCGCAGTGGGTTCTATGTCAATGACCTGCTTATCCTTTTCGATTCCCTTATTCAGTTCTAGCTTAGAATCAGAACATGCATATGCCTTTGAATTTCTCAGCTTAGCCACCAGTGCCCACTTTACGCAACATTCATCCGTGTTGTAAGTGAGGATTTTATGGAACTCACACCACTTGTCGGTGTCCTTATTTTCCTTCCTGTCACCCTTGGCTTACGGCTTCGAGGAGTTGCACTTGGGGGTCTCGATCGAGTTCTAATATTTTCTCTGTGGCATGGGGGCGCATTTGTTCTGCTTTGGGTTCACAGATCCAAAGTCTTGCTTCTTCTACTTAAATTTCTTCTCAATTTTGGCAGCATATTGGTATGTTGCACCAAGCAAGGAGATGTCCAAAAACTCCATTTCCTCCTGAATTTATTTGTGAAAACAACTACAGTACTTGAGAACCAGATGTTTCGCTGAATATTTAATACCCATCTTTTTGCATAGGGTATGGAAAATATTTTTCATCTCATGCACACCTTGACCCCTCTATTGCCGCAACATAGTCAATTGAATGTACTTGTCTTCATAGCTCCTGAAAATGTAGTACTATTGATTAATGGCATCTCAGAAAGAATTTCAAGTGTGTGTGGCCGAGAATAGTGAGGGTTCCCCCTCATAATTTTGTTGAGAGTAGGTTTCCCACCAGTCCTTGACATGGGGGATGGCTTTCAAGATTGAAAAATAAATATTTTCCCTATTGGAAAAATAATGAATAGGAAAATATCCTTCCAACAGATTTAACCATTTATCTTTAACATCTTCATCTATCTGGCCTTCAAATGTGGGAATGTCAAATTTTACTTGTACCTTAAATGGATTGGCACCTCTAGAGTGTTTTTCCGATGAAGATGTGTCACCTGTGGGCATCCGACGAAGGATCTGGGAAAATTTATCCATCATCATGTTCCTTTGTTTCTCGAGGGCCTCCTCGAGCAATATTTTGATAGGATCTCATGCTCCCTTATATTTATTTTTGTCTACCATGGGACGTCGTCGAGGTTTGTGAGGTTGATCTTGCAATGGTTCAACTATATCGATCCCTAATTCCTTATACTTTAACCTCGTTGGGTACATGCAAATAAAAATGAGAGAAAGAGCAGACTGTTCTGATACCACTAATCCAAATTTATGTAGGAACGCAACAGAATACAAATATAAAAATGGAAACAAATATGAAAAAAAAATATAACTCCATTTCATTAATATCAAAGACTAAAATATGCTTACATACACAATATAAATAAACTAGCTCGGGTGATGGTATCTTATCTCTCAGAAGAGATGTGGCAGCTACATGCCTCTAAACTGTGTTACAATGAGGCTCAAAGGCCTATTTATTATTGAGAAACAATGGAAAACCCTAAACATCTAAAAACCTAACCCTATGATATGAAGCGCCAAAACTATGGGCCCTGTTTGGGTAAATTGGTACATCAACTTCCAGGGGACGTAATTTTGGCATAAGATATTTGTTTGACACACACAATGCCTCGTTAGAAAGATATATCTAATGACTACAACTTTTAAGTGGCCAACATTAATTAAGGACCCATTTTGGCCCCAATTTTCCCCAAAAAAAACATCGTTTAGGGCCTCAAAATGGCTCCAGAAGTTTAGGACCCGGAAAACTACCAAAAATAGTAAATTGTGCTACAATTAAGGAAAATGAAAAACTAAAAAAAACGATGGTGGGGGTCAAAGTGAAATAGGCTGGTGGCCACCAATATCCGCCTGGATCAACTGGTACCCAATAGTTTCCATTGATTTCCATGAGCATGTTATAACCTGTATGATGGTTTTGAGGTAGGGATATACCTTGGCTTTGGACCTTCCGATGTGAGGAAACTTTTCCAAGGGAGGGGTCACCCTAGGGACTGTTTACCAAAGAAGGGTAGCCCACGGAACTTGGAAGGTGTGTGACTGCATGGAAGGGGGTGACCAGATTTCCTAAGGTCCTGTGTAGCATAGAATGGAAGGTCAGTGATGGATTATTTTTTATCATTAGCATTACTAAATGGAATCATATGCACATTAGGAATGTGCCCTGTAACAATGAGCTAGTAATTGTTCAGTGAGATGACAAGTGGCACAGGATTGTAGTGTTGGACATTGGATGCAGAATTTGGCGCTGGTAGTGGATTATGGAATTCCTAGGAAGGAAGTGAATCCTAGCACTACTTTTGAAGGTGGAGGTGTGAGCCTTTTGATTCCCTTGTTGCAGATGTATACATTGTATCCTTTTATTTATTGGTTGAGAAAATGTGCATATCTGTATAATTATATAATATTGTAAATATTGTATCAAGTTGGATTTATAAAGCCCCATAGAGAGTATCATTATTTGTTGGTTGAAGCAAATGTGCATAGGTATATGTGGTTGTTATTGTAAATATCGTAATGAGTTATGTTATAAAGCTCCAGTAAGAAGTATGTTGTCATGTTTTCAGCAGTGGTCATAATAAATATTGCAGTGAGTTGTGTTATAAATCTCCATGGGAAGTATGTTTTTCTTTTCGGCGGTCTTATTGGTTGTAGGTGTCAATGAACACCGAGGATGGTGTCCCCCCAAGGGGGAGGGTTCTGTAACAGCCCTGGTCAAAAATCCATGTAAAAAATATAATACAAAGGTCATGGAACATGTATTCCAAGTGTAATTGTGGGAAGAACATCCTAGTGGGTGTCACTTTAGGTTTATTATGGCTAAGGAAATAATAAAAGTCATTAGCAAAGGAAAATAGGAATTATTTGGAATTTTATTTATGAAAATTATCAAAAATATGAGAAAAGGAAGGTGAAAGGTCACAGGTTTCATGTGAGGAGTAAATTGAAGAAAAATAGAGGCCTCATTAATAAAAATTCTTATGAGGATAAGTTTGTAATATTTTGTCATTAATAGCTTGGAGCTCTCTCGTGTATTATCTCTCTCTCATACTCTTGGACACTTAGAGCTTTCTTGGAGCACTCTTGGAGGAGTGTAGCATACTTGGGACTTGGAGCAAGAAGGCAAAGGCAAGGCAAGAAAGCATAAGAGGACTTCTAGATTAGCGGCTACAACTGGATTTGTTTGCAGGCATCGAGTTGCACATATGATTTCCTCACTAGTTTTGGCATGCATCGCACATGCATGTTGGTCCTTGGTTATGATTTTTCATTGGCATGGAGGTTTTCCTAGATTAACAATGGTTTTTCCTATCATTTCCATTTCCTAGATAGCCATGGTCTTATGGGTTTTATATTTATTTTCTGGTTGGTTCAGATGTTCCTTTGGTTGTGGTTTGATTTATTAGCTCCTAGAAGCCTTGGTTGGACAAACGCTCTAGAATCCATGTAACAGCTTGGGTTGAGTTACTAGTCCTGGAACCCTTGGCTGGAAAAACACTTTGGAAGCTAATTGTGAGTTGAGTTACTAGTCTTGTAAGCCCTGGTTTGACAAACACTCTGGAAGAGCGACAACAATTGTGGGTTGAGTTACTAGTCCAGGAACCCTGGTTGGAACAAACACTCTGGAGCCCTAGAAACTTGGGTAGAGATCGATATGGTGATGGTTAGTGATGTCCGACCGTGAGGTGTAATCACTAGTTGAGGGTTGAGGTTGTTTTCCCTCTGGAAGACATAGTTTGTTTTTTCTTGGTTTATTCCATGAGATCCCACATTCATGCTTGGAATATGGCACAGGGATGATTGGTTGAAAGAAATATTTGTTTCAACCCAATTATCTATGGTCACGCAGTATGTGGAAGTCCTAGACCTAGTTTCATTTTTCATGTGTTAATAAGAGATATTTCCCTCTTGAATTCAATGGGTAAATATACTTGTTCATATGTGGTTTTCATGGCTGTTATATCCTTTTTATTTCTATCATTTATATGTTGGTTATGAGTATGTTTAATGACAAACTTGTTGTATGGTTCTCATCATGTTTTGATTATAAAATGAATGAACAATGAATATATGACCTAATATATTATAATGCATATATTGTGATAAGGCATCAGCACTTCCTTACGATTCTCAGATAAGTATGAGACCCCTATGCTTAGATTTGTTGTTATGACCTGTAGATTACATATTTGTGACATGTTTGACGAAATGCCTGTCATAGCTAGTAGGGTTCAGATGAAGTACTTGTACTAATGTTTGCATTAGTAACCTTGTTTCAATATTATTTATCATTTCTTAACTTTCATGAAGTTCTATGCAGTGGACTGATACCAAGCCTTGAAAAAGTGGCTCAAAATCTGGTGTCGCTAACTTAGAATTGCCTCAAAAATTCCATAGTTGTTGGCATGTCTTGCTATGGGAGTGAATAGAAGGCATTAGATTCAGGCATGTCTTGTCTTGGGAGCAGATTAGTATCCATATTAGTAACATTTCAAGTTGTTTCAGGGGTTGGTCACATGGAAAGGTTGGTTGGCTCCTGAAGGTTTTGTAGCATGTGTGGAAAGCCAGTTTGGTTTCATTATTTTGGTTCCATTTCCTTAACTATACATGGGTATTTGAATCACATCATTGTTGCCTCTCATCACATGTTTACCCCAGCAGACCAGTTAACTCAAGTAAATGTGGGAGGAGGTGGTTACATCACCAAAAATGACTACCGACAAGTATATGTAGTCTATATCAATTCAAAAATAAAAATTAAAAGCTTTTCCTAATAACATATACCTATGTTATGTTAAATCTCCATTTATTTTCAAAAACCAAGTTTTCCAAGTTGAAAAAGGTTATGGTGATTCGAGGAAATAAATCCCTCAATCTAGGCCATCACTTTCTAAAATTTAGCAAGTTTTCTTCCCTACATTCTTGGAACAAGAAATAAGTTGAATGGGAATTCTCTTACTATCATTATGCATGGGAAGTTCAAATGAGGAGGATTTGGTTTTTAAAAAACAAGAAAAATAGGCTTTGAGGAAGATGTTAGCATAAAAATAGAGCTAGCAGAAACTAACCATGAAAATGAGCCATTAGATTTGGTAAAAGAGCCAAGAAACCAAGAAAATTTTGTAGAAGTTTTGTGATATCAACATAAACCTTTCTATGCCCACATTGAAGAGCACTAGAGGGATGAATATATTCAAGAGAACATAAAAAATAAGGAATTACTCCTTATGTTATGTGGGACAAGTAATGTGGGTGTTTAAGAGCTACTCTATGCCTAAGAAACTTGGAAATGAAAATTACTCGGTTTAGACTTGTTTGGTCTAAATTTAGAAACTTTTTTCACCCTAATGGTACCATAGCTTAGGTAAGAGGTGGTGTCCACACTGAAGTACCTATGGCTAGGTGTAAAATAATTATACCTTAATCAATTTCTTGTCATAATTTTCAATATATATGAGTTTATCTTTACGCTTATCAATTTGGATTATGATTATGTACTTTGTTGGTGTTTCATTGTTTGAAATGTGAAGTGTGATTTGTATAGTATCTCATGATCAATTTCATCTATGTCAGTTTACTTATTATAGGTTGCATTTATAATTTACTAGAGTGCTTTTGAAGTGCATGCAAATCTTTATTTTACTCTTGGAAAGTGGTCGACAAGTTGGATCTATGCATGCCATGATCTATATATATTCTATGTCTTATTAAGAAATGTAACTTGTGCCAATCCTAGAACATTTTTTCTCACTTTTCTTGCATTCTACATACGCATGTTCTAGAGCATTCTAGTTCAGTATTGGAGTGCAACAAATCCCATACAAATTTATATGTAGTATGTAAATAAGATTTATATTCTACATGAAGCAAATATTAGATAAATTATCGAGTAATTTGGAAAGGATAAAGCAATGCATGTATTCATGTATCTAATAAGCTTGACTAAATTAGAGTTGTGTGATTCCCATGGTTGTCACTCAGGCCACTCATATTACATGGTATTTTCTTGTTGAGTATTCACCTTTGCTTGTTGTAATTGTCTCTTCATCTCAAATAAGTGGAGTAGAATCATCATTGGCACCCTTCCTTGGCTATTTTCAATGTTATTCATGTATGCTAGTGTGTATTTTGGGTACTAAATTGTTGGGTAAATATACGCACTAGGGATTTTAAGGTTATTTTTGGGTTCTCTTTGATTTTGGTTTGTGAACATTGTGCTCTTGATATAGGTGCTCTAAATTCAAGCTTTAAAGTGTCGATACAAGTGTTCTTGATATGCTTAAATCAAAAAAAAATTATAGAAATTATATACAAGATGCATGTATATATCTAGATTCTCCTGATCTAACAATATGTATCTTCTTTCTAAATACAGAATCCTTCCACTGTTAATCTTTTGCAAAAATTAAAATCAATTGCAAACACATGAAGCATTAAAAACAACTGCACATTACATAGTTGTTTAATGAGAAAGCTTGAAGCTGAAAACCCATACTATCATATATTATGTATCATGGAGATCATGTAACAATCTCATACAAATATTAGTACATCAAGCTTTCAGTACAATCAATCGTCACACACTAACAAGAAGAAATCTGCAAATCCATGCACCGATTTCTTGCCACCTCATAGCCTGCCTCCACTGCGCAATCCCTGCTGAAGAATGGCTCTGAATGAATTCGAATAACCCTTGTTTGCACTGTGCAATCCTCATTGGAAACTCCAATGTGTGTATGGTGTAATCAATGCATCACTATAGTCACAACAGATATTCCATCTTTCCCTTTCACCTATCTCTCCACTGGGTCTCCACTGGATCTGACATGCATTGTGGTTAACTGATGTATTGTTTAGTTGATTAATAAGTTATTATTTGTGAATTAATGAACTAATTAATTCACTCCACTCTCAGTAGTGTATCATTAAGTTAGACTAGATACAACTAGCTCAACTGATTTTAACTCCATTAACTGAGTTAAATTGAATAACAACTCCATGAACTACTCTTCCAACTCTGTCATAACTTTTCCACTTCAATTATAACTGATTCCTCCATGCATGAACCACCAGTAAACCCTAGGAATTGTGTAATTCCTTCAGCCCACTTATTTTCCATATCTGTACACTGAAATTAAGTGCTCCAAGAGAATAAGTTGATGTTTATTTTCGGATTATTATTAAGAGCTAATAATAATCGACACTTCTATTTTTAGATCGATGATCTATAAATAGACTTCGCCCAATATTCTAAAAATATAATTTCATCTATTTTTCCAACTTTACCAACCATCCACAAATAGCATCCTAAAACTTCTAAAATATGATCGCCATGTCTAAAAATAGACATAGTCTAAAAATAGACTTGCACCTAAAAATAGCCTGCGGGCCCACTTAGTGAAAGTGACTAAATTTCACTAAGCTCATCATCTTGTTGAATCTCAACACTCCCTCACAACAAGATAGGGAGTATCCTTCACCCTGATCCTGCCTCTATGGTATTCGAATTTGCTCCTGGTGAGCGCCTTCGTCAGAATATCTGCATCCTGATCTTCTGTAGGAATGTATTGAAGCAACATGATCTTCCACTGCACATAATATCTGATACGATGATACCAGATATAAAAATGTTTAGATCTATCATGAAACACAGGATTAATCGAGAGTTTAATGCAACTCTAATTATCACAATGTATCATTGTAGGATCTAAATGTGAACCAAACAAACCAACCAGGATCGTCCTCATCCAGATAGCCTCACATGCAGCTTGACTTGCTTCCATGTATTATGCTTCCACTGAACTGAGTGCCACGGATATGTGTTTCCTGTTGTACCAAGAAATTGTTGTAGATATGATACTGAAAATCCCCCCTGATGTGTGTTTCGGGGAAAATCACCCTAGAGGTTTGTTGGGTGAAAACCTCCATAGAGCAGGGCATGCCATTCAGAAGAACTCACACACAACCGTACTTGAATGCAAAAAACTAGAAATCACCAATAGTAAGACTCACCCATAGTCCTACGTTCGATGTAGATCCCGCGGGGTTCAAACCCCCAGCAACCTTCCTTCCTCTTTCAACCTGCAAAACAAGAAAGAACGTGCACGGAAACCTAGTTGTACAGCATATAATTCTCCTAAACGTTAGTGTAATCAATGTGAAACATGATATAAACGATAATAACTTCTTAATAACTAATCTTTCCACATATAAAAATAGATACTAACACAGGAGTTTAGGAACAAGACGGTTCTTCATTATTATGAATAGCATGTACAGTAGTAAAAGTGGAGAGATCACCTGAATCCTTCCATGATCTTCGAGCAGACCGTCGTCCGGATTCGTCCCGCCCTTGCCTCGCTAAGATTCTTCCAAGACTAGTGCACTCGAGATGGCATATAAACGGATGAACATCTCCAGGAAACAAGGGTTTCCTGATATAAATCTGGGAAAGTGCAGGAGGCACGGGGAATCAGACTTGAACTGGGAATCCAACAGAGTATAATGACTATAAAATTTCTCTCTCCCTTAGGCCATACACATGAGGGGCTTTTATACTCCCTCAAAGTAGTTTCATCAGTTGGAAACAGTTGGCCACGTGCTGGGGTGGTTGAACTACCAGAGTAACCATCAACCCAGCCCGAAAATAGGGAATTTTAATATATTTTTTAATGATTTTAATGGCATACGCGAAAAAGTACATGTGGACTCATGTATACACGCGGAAAAGTCTGGGCATAACTGCGTATGGGGATTTTTACACTGTTTTTTAGTGAATTTGCTCAAGTCTGTAGGAATGGGTGCCCAAAGCCATAAAAGCAATCATGAATCATATGAAGGTGAGAAATGATGCTATAACAGATTCCCCCTAATATATGAGGTCAAAAGGGGTACATGATGGCCGAAATGTATTATGCACATAGAAAGAACTTCACAAGGACAAGAGAGGACTTCACCAAATTTCAGCCTGCCAAAAAACCAATGAAAGAAAACAGAGAGTCAACTCATGCTAAGGCGAGCATACCCATGCTCAGTAAAAAATACATCATATGGAAAGTACATAATAGATCCAAAATGTATACAAGTATAGCTGAACTGAAAGTACACAATGAAACATCTGAGCATGGCCCGGAAGTATAAGTCTGAATCAATGTCCAAGTATCACATATATAGAAATCTGAGCAATGATGCTGAAACTGGATGTCTGATCATATAAGTAACTGAATCTCCAAGTACCAAATCATAAGAGGTGGAACAAACGGTACAATCACGCAACTCGAGAGCCAACATATAGGATGCTGCTGTACTGACACTGCAACATATAAGGGTGAACGGCATCACTGGCAGAAACTGAATGGACTGTCAAAAGTGAACCGAGAAATGTTGATGCAACCCGAGGTCTTCACCGATCACGATGGCACAATTCTACACAATGGGAATAAATGAGCTGAAGTCGACCATGTGAGAAATCGTTGGATTACCGGTCAATGATGTATACCGTTAACCAACACGAGACAACCCACCAATAATGAAAATGAGTGTCAAGGTGCCCCAGTACAATCTAACAAGTGCGAATAAATGAGTTGAAGTCAAACACTTGAAAGAATCTACCAATCAGGAGGAAATGATGAATCCCCACTGTCGATAGCGAAGAGTCTGCCACTGATGACTGCAAACCCTAAGGTACTGACAAAAAGACTCTAGATCTTATTCCCGGAGCAATGAGTCAGAGTAGATGGGAAAAGATCTGCTGGAAGGAAGGCATTAAGGCATCCCACATCAGTCCAGCGCGAGTGTAACCCGCAGGCCAAGATTTGGAAGGAATCGGACGAAGTAGAGTGATGGAACCAAACCGAAGTACGTTTCCGACATGCACAAGATGAAGCTAGCGCACGGAAGAAACCCTCTGAACCAACCAATAATGAAAGCTGACACAGAGGCGAGATATCCACCGATAGGGTCAAATGGAAATAAAGGTACTACATGAATCCCAAGTGTGATAATGTGTGCTGACGTCGAACACAGGGGAAGCCACTCAGTCAAAGACCCATAATGATGATCAAATGATGAGCACAAGGTTACCTATCAATGATGGAAATAGGGCCAGGGTGCGGCTCTAGGTTTTCTCTCAGAGCAATGTGTCGTAGTCGATAAGAGACAAAACCCACCGGCAAGAAGTCAATGGGGACCTTCTCAAACCAGCACGAGCAGAAGACCAAATCATCTGATGTGATAGAACAAGATACTGACAAGACCGGGAAGGCCGACTGAATAATGAGTCAAGAGACACCGCAGAATGGCCGACTCTGGTTAGACTTCCCTTGAACAAAAGCACTACTCGTGATGACCATGGCAGTAAAAAGTGACACTGTATAAGTCTGTTATGCAGGAGGCAGAACAAACTCTCCATATGATTGGAAGAGGTAACCAATTGGGGGAGAACTGACAAGTGAAACATGGTAAAGGCTGAACCTAGGTCAAAACTAAAACCATCCCAAATGAAGGAAATATATATAAGTATATGTGCTTTGTTCAAGGGCGACAAACTGACTCTGTACTGCCATCAAAACAACGAAGATACATCCCGTTCTCGCTCTTTTTGTTATATTTGATTTTTTTGTCTTTTTCATATAATAAGCCTGAAAAGGAATAAAAGAATGCTATGGTACAATGGATAGAACGAGTATCAAAAAATCAGATGCACTAGTTCCTGGGATTGGAACAATCCTATGCTCAATGCAAGGTGGCGGAAACTGGTAAGCGATACTCAAAGGAATGTTCCATCCATGGGTAAAAAGGGTGTCAAGTCGCGATAGCTAAGTGCATGCAATGGTTAACTTGTACAGATAGACAAGGTCAAAAGTTGGCTTAAACATCGAGTCCAAATGAAGCCGGCTAAAGGCCAGGATAAACAAGTAGCCAATATGTAATGCAGTAATACAACTTAACGACACTAGGGAGCCTCTAAGTAATAGCCAGAAAAATGATAGTGAGGAAGAAGAAGAATGAAGCTTCAACACATAAGTCATTGCGGGACTAAGGAGGACTCCCGAGCCTACATAAAACGCAACATGGGCAACAAGTGGTAGCGAGGAACTAACTAGGAAGCCCATGTAAAGGAAGGCTCTACCACCAAGTCATGATTAAATAATCGGCGAGTGAAATGGGTGTAATAGTCATGACCTGGTGGTATCGAACCTATGGCAAGTGACCAGTATGGAGGTTAGTATGCAAGATGCAGCGGAAAGTGATTTCCCTAACCTATATGCCAGTAAAGATCATATACTTGTCGTGACGAGTCAGTAATCATGGATCAAAAAACCAGGAAAAATCTCAAATTCGTCAAAATGTACCTGAAAACATACCAAACTGGGCACTTCCAAGCATCCGGGTTACGCAGCTTAAGATAGATCGAAAAACTAAGCATAACAAATTTTTGCGAAAATTTTCAATTTTTTTGGACATAAATAGACAAATTACCTCATATTTGGTTCATTGTTACATCGCTGATTTGGAAAAAAGTGCTCTGGAGCAAAAAAATTCTTTCGTCAAATCAAGAGCAACCGACCGTCAAATCGCACTGAATTTGTCAGGTAAGCTCATCAATCATCCTTGCAAATCATTTTGTCCGTTCATAAATTAAAATTTAGTAATTTTCACCATAGAAACCCTTGCTAAAAATCACGGGTTTGCGCATACGTGGGTTGGTAACGATGAAGTCACGTATATACGCGACTGTGCACAGATAAAGTCACGTATGCGCAGGCCCAAATGAAAAATGCGTAGCTAATGAAGGATTTATTGAATTTTAATAGGATGACCATATCATGGAGAGAGCGTGAACACAGTGCAATTGATCAAGAAGTCCTGCGAGATCGAGCATCGCTAAATATTCTTCGGAATTGCGGTTTGCTCAAGTTTTTCAAAATGCCAAATATGAAGAGTAATGTCCGGTTGCTCGAAATGCTTGTGAACTATTGGGAACCGGAAGAGGATTGCTTTATGACAGATTAGATGCATGTACGCATTGAAGTGGAAGACATATATTTTATCACTGGACTCTCCCGGAGGGGGGAACCAGTAGACTTGCACGGGAAGCCCTTGGGAGGGCTAACCGTGGAAGATTACGTCCACGTGTACTGTGTAGAGGGTTCCAAGAAAGTTGGAACTCAAATTGCAATTAAAGATTTAAGGGATTTGCACATGAAAATCCTCCTTTTCACCATTGGCAGAGTGGCAAGGTCTGCCTCCCTACACCAGGCGTCCAGGACGCAAATGAGCATAGCAGTGGAATTCTTAACTCATGTATATGATTGGTGCACTGCCCTATTACTGAACATGAAGCAACAATTGACCTCAATCCGCCAAGTAAAGACAAAACATTTTGGATACAGTACAATTTTGATGACATTCTTCTTCAAGAAGATACCAGCATTGAGACCCAGAGTGATCTCTACCATCAGCAGCCCAAGAGACCCAATAATTTCCCGCTGGGCAGACATGATGAAGAGATTAGGGGGAAGTGAAGTTCCCCGGACCACTTGGGATGATGAGTTCTTCCTTTGGTGGGGAGAACAAATCATCACTGTGGACGACTATCCCTATGCCGGGATGGACTTTCGTGGAGATCCAGATCTTGTCCTTCCACCAGGCACGACATGGAGCACAATCGGTAAGTTTGCAATTTTTTTGACTTATATAATTTTTTGGATTTTTTCAAATATATATGAAAAATGAAAAAAAACATGTTTTTGATTGGATTCATAATGACTTACAATTTAAACATGACCATGATACAGATATTGGACCAGTTCGACCTGAGGGTTTCCCGCGCCACAAGCATCGCCGAGGCGAAGCGGATACAGTGGATTCAGACAGGACCCTCCAAGCTGTACAGAGGAACTTGGAGGGATTAACCTGCCAAGTACCTATGGCTGTCGTGGAAGATCTGCTGGAAGCCATCCAGAGACGGGTGGTAGGAGTGCCCCGAGACTGGGTACGGTTATTCCGCCGAGTTGCCACCGCGATCATGTTCTATAGGAACATGACTTCTGGGCAGGGACCTCAGGAGTAGATAGATATGATGTATCAGATGACTATATATTTTTGAGACTGAACATGATCAGGCATAAGCCCAAATTTTGTATGACCTTATGGATCCAAATTTTGTAAAGTTTCTGAACACTCTGATGATATATATACAGCGATGTTTGATGTGATGTGATAAATGCATCAAAATATATGATGTTTTTGATGATTAAATTTTATTGTATGGAATGATTAATATGCCAATCCAGTGCTTGATTAGCTAATGAGTCTGCCAACCAATTGTCAACTCGAGGAATATGAATGAAAGTTAAAAATTGAAATGATCTTTGTAACAAGCGTACCCTCAAGAATAACCGGAGTAAAAATGGATCTCGAACCCGATAAGTGTTGTTCAACTGCGACACCACCAGCTGAGAGTCCAAGAAAACCACCAACGAATCAACACCCAAAGATATTGCCTCCGAGAGTAGATAAACAACTGCAGTGTATTCTTCTATATTATTAGAAGCAGGACCAATGCAGACCCCTCTTGATACCAACAGCTGACCGGATGGATAATGAAGCACCCAAGCCACGGAAGCTAAGTTCCGGGTGTGTCTACTAGCACCATCGGTGAAACCAAAATGACTCATGACATCCAACACAACCTGCCAAAGCAGATCACAAACATCACCATCTCATCAAAAATCGAAAATCAACCAGATATGTACAAAGAAAAAACTACTATATACAAAAGCAACATGCCAGGCCGAATCCTAGGCATAATACTTCTTCAAATAGAGCCCATTTCGGGGCTTCGACAACTCGTTCCCTTCGAAATCAACCAGAGTATACGCTCCTTTCTTAAGGAATTTTTTAACAATGAAGGGGCCATACCACATAGATTTAAACTTTCCTGCCCCTAGGGCATCTTTTTCTTGGGCATAGACCAAAACAAGGTCACCTTCCGAAAAAACCCTAGGTTTGACCGCCTTATCGTACTGAACTTTAACTCGGTTTTTATGTGCTTCATTCATCATGGCAGCATCCTGACGCTGCTCATCGAGATGTTCCAGATGAAGGAGCCGTTCTTCAAGACTAGAAGTGTCAGGAAGAAGTTCAACAGCTAATTTAAGAGAAGGAATCTCGCATTCAATGGGAAATACGGATTCCAACCCATGCACTAGCTGAAACGGAGTAAAGCCAGTCGCAGTTTTCATCGACATCCCGTATGCTCAAAGTGGGATATACATGGTCATGCCATTGGATCTAGTCATCACCACCTTTAGTTATCTTTTTCATGATTTATTCACGCTTCCACCTTCCATTGGCTCGAGGATAATACTAAGAGATGAATGCTCTGCCAAACCCAATTTGAGAGCCAACTCACCATCGCTATTCTAAAAATGACCGCCATGACTGCGGACAATCTCTCAGACGATGGAATGCCAAAACGAGCAATAACCTCGTTGAAAAGAAAAAGAGCCGTAGTCTCACCATCGTTCCCAAAAGTAGGCATAGCCTTGACCCACTTCGTAAAGTAGTCTACTGCTACAATAATGTACTTGTGACCTTTTGCCGAAGGCGGGTTACAAGTAGTAAAATCAATACCCCACTTTGTAAAAGGACCGACAGTAACGACTGGAAAAAGCGGAGCTGGATGAGCGCGCATTTTTCGAGTATACACCTGACAAGGATGACACCTTTTGACCGATTCAATACAATCTTTGAAAATCGAGGGCCAAAAGTATCCAGCACGCAAAATCTTTTGGGTTGTAGCAAGCCCAGATAAATGACCCCCACAAGCTCCACTGTGAGAATCATTGAGCACAGCCTCAGCTTCTTCGAGAGTTAAGCAGCGTCTTAGGATTGAATCAACCCCTCGACGATATAAAGCATCACCAATAATCAAATAATTCTTGGCCAAGTGACGCAGCTTACGACGCTCATCTTTCGAAAAAGTAGAGGGAAACTTCGCAGTCTGGAGATACACAATGATATCCCCATACCAAGGATCCTGTGAAGAGATAAGGAACAAGTGTTCATCCGGAAAGGATTCATCATAAATCATCTCTTCCCCACAGGGCAACTCGGAGATCAATTCCGCGAAAACTAATGATTTCTTGGATTTGGCAGACATAAACTCAAGATCAAATTTCTGTAAAATCACAATCCATCTATTGTATTTTCCCCCAATCACTCGCCTACTGAGGACAAACTAAAATGGATTGGCAGCTGCCAAAACATAAGTTTTGCGAAGAATAATGTAATGCCGGAGTCGCTGCACAACATGAACTGCTGCTAAAGCTAATTTTTCTATCGGAGTGTACCGGAGTTCAGGTCCTACCAAGCCTCGACTAAGGTAGTAAATCACATGCTCTACAAGAGCATCATCCTCCTGAACCAGAACCATACCAATGGTAGATTCTGCTGCTGCCAGATACAAAAGGAAATCCCTGCTATAATCAGGTGGACTCAATAAAGGAGCAGAGGTCAATGCTTTTTTCAAAGCATCGAATGAGTGTTGAGCGAAGTCATCCCAAAGAAATGGAACTCCCTTCTTCAACAATCTCATAAATCCCTTGGTAACTTCAGCATAATTTACGATAAATCTTCGAAGAAAATTAGACTTTCCTTGTAGACTTTGAAGCTGACGGATAGAGGACGGGGGAGGCAACCGAAGTATTGCCTCAACCTTGAAGGGATCTACCCTAATCCCTTCCCTAGACACAATGAATCTCAATAAACGACTGGATGTAACTGCGAAAACGCACTTGTTCGGATTCAACCTAATCTTATAGAACCGACATCCTTCAAATATTTGCCGAAGGTGAGCAAGATGATCCATCCTCTTTCGAGAATGAGCAGCTAAATCATCCAAATACGCCTCGATAATATTTTTGATGTCGTGGAAGGCATATGACATGGCCCGCTGAAAGGTAGCCCCAGCATTTTTAAGACCAAAAGGCATCTTCTTGTATGCAAAGGTACCCCAGGGACAAATAAAAGCAGTCTTATGCTGATCTTCAGGACAGATAGTAATATGATTATATCCGGAGAAACCGTCCATGAAGGAGAAAATCTCATTACCGGCATACTCGTCAATAATCTGATCGATAAATGGTGTGGAGTAATTATCTTTAGGACATGCTTTATTTAGGTCTCTGAAATCAATGCAAACTCGAATCGTTCCTTGTTTTTTATCTACAGGAACAAGGTTTGAAACCCATTCAGTCAAAGGAACAGGGAAAATGAATCCCGCCTTAAGCAGCTTCTCCACCTCAGCTTTGATAGCTGCTGCCTTCCTAGGATTGACCAAACGAAGTTTTTGCCTCACAGGCTTAGCGTTTTCGTAAGTCTTGATCTCATGCTGGACAATAGATGGATCTATACCAGGCATTTCCTCATAAGACCAAGCGAATACATCCCTATACTCTTTAAAGAGCTCGGTGTAAATTTGAATTTCTTCACGGGAACATTCAGCTCCAATGAAGACATTCTCAATAATATTGGGATCCCTGGAAATGTTCACCGGGATAGTAGGAGAAATCACAGCCATGTTCCCTTCAGCATAAACCTGTGTTGGTGCTAAAGGGTTCAAGACTGGGTGAACAGGACCAGGAGACTGAGGACTTGGAAAACTTGTTTCAACTTCACTCAAGTCAGGTAAGAAGTAAGACCGATGATGCAAATCATCCCACGGTCTATCTATACCAGTCATGGCTTCCAGGATGGCCTCTTCAGATGGAAGAGTGGTATCAAGGCAATCTTGGGCAGAAGAAGAACTAAGTGTCCAAGCCGAAGCCACATCTCCATCCAACTCTTCTGGTGAAAGAGGAGCTGGACTGGATTCTGCAGAGTCAACAATAGACTGATAAGCAATCTCAGCTGCAGACATCGGAAATGCCATTCCACCCACTTGACCTTCCGCTAATGTGGTTGTAGGGGAAGGTAAGGTCCAAGGGTCCGAAAAATAATGAGTTCTGAAGAAATCTCTTCGAAGAGGAGCCTTGGAGGATGAAATAGCATTTATATGCACCGTAGGAGGAGGAATATCGAAAGTACCCATCAAGGAAGAATACATTCCAACTCCTAAATTCTCAACAGGCGCCTTAGTATTATCCAACTTAGGAACAGATGAGTCAGTAGACGCATTCGGGTCTACAGGAGGACAGTCCAGTTGATCCACTGTAACAATCCTCCCTTCGTGAGGGAAACATATAATCCGAAATAATGAGGATTCAATGGCATCCATCTCATAAATCCAGTTTCTCCCCAACAGAAGGTTGTAGTCCAAGCTTGCATCCACTACCTCAACCTCTATATTGACAGTTTTTCCCCCAACATAGATGGGCAAAGTTGGGACGATACCATGGGGTCTGTGAGAATTACCATCGAACGCAGTCAGAAGAGTGGTAGATGGAACAGCTTTGGGAGATCCAATTGTCTTCCAACATGTGAGAGACATCACGCATGTGGAAGCACCCTCATCAACAACCGTCTGAAAGATGTTGCATTTCCGATACGACGATTTAATATGAAAAGCCATGTGATGGGGGAGTCTCTTCTTAAAATTAGTCATATCAAAAGTAATCAGAAGAGAATTTTTTGGATCAATAGCCCTAATGGCAGTGAGCAAAGCACTGCGCTGAGCCGGACAAGACTGGAGTACCTCTAAAGCCGACATAGCACAAGGACTCTGTGCCAAATCTTCCACAATAGAGTAGTTCTGGGCAGCCCTAGCATTTGGATTAATCGTTGATCGCTTAGAAGATTCTTTGGGCATCCGAGGCATAGACTCAATAGTAGGCTTCGTAATGTGAAGCGGCTCAGTAGCATCAAGAGTGTCCTTAGCTTTCGAAGACTCTTCTCCGCTATAATCACGGGATCTCGTAGCGATATCTGCGTGAGCACTCATCATGAATATGTTTGATGGAATTTCCCCTTCCTGGGTGCCCCCAGAGGAAGCCCCAGGATTTTGATTCGCGCCAACAACTAATTGTTGCCCTTGGGGAAAAGGGTTTGTTAACACAGCATGGGAACTAGAATAACCCTGCTGAGCTAACAAGCGCTGCGCATCCTGAATTTTAGGGCAAAGGTGTGTGAGATGGTCTCCAGTACATAACTTGCATGGAAAATTCACTTTATTTTTCTCCTTTGGACCCTCACCAACATGCTCGTTGGTTTTATTCGCATTACCCTTCCCGTTCTTGCCCTTTTTCTTATTATTTCGTCCCTTCTTCTTCCCGTCGGATTGTTTATTTCCTTTGGAATCAGAAGCTTGGACAACATTTATGGACAAAGACTGGGAAGGCGATGACTCAGTAGGCACAGCCTAACCAGAAGGAGTAGATTGCAAAGACAACTGCTGCAGTTGAGTAAGCAGGCTGGCTGCACCACTATTGATCGATCCGATAAGCCCATCACCATGCGGACCAGGCTTAGTTTTGGATAAATCTAATTTGGAGCGAGGAGCGTTAGGCAAATATTTATGGAGGACCCCAGACTGAGAATAGATCAGCTCTAGCTACTGGGCCCTAAAAATGGCCTGCTCCTCAGAAAATACCCCTGACAGGGATACATCTTTAGAAAATTCTGACTGCAGAGATTTCAGAAACCATTCCAAAAGGAATTCTCCTGGAATATGAGCTTTAATAAGCCTCTTCCTTCTCCTCCATTCCTGAATGTGATCAGAAATGTGGGTTGCGTCGTCCTGCTTAAAATTAGCTAGGATGTCAATCCCAGCATCATATCGGACAGGCAACTGGAAATGGTTTAGAAATGTAACAGCCAGTTCTCCAAATGTAGCAAAACTGCCCCCAGTTAGCTCAATATACCATTTGGCAGCGTTTCCAGTTAGGGTGCGTTGAAACAATCTCAACCTAATCAAATCATCGATCAGGGAGTTAGAAGAACACCATAAATGGAAAGTGGTGATGTGGTCAGCCAGATCCTCTCCTTTCTTCCCTTCAAACTTTGGAATGTCTGAAGGTAGTTTGGTCGAGACCGGAGGCCACCCCGGACTGTACCGAATCAGATCATTCGTCAATTTCGACAGATCTAGCAAGTTTAACATTGCCAGAAAAGGTAAACGAGGCAGAGCCTGAGGATTCCACCCTTGATAGGATGAATTCCCAACATTCTGAAAAGAATACCCTGGATTTGATGAGGCACCAGGTTGCCAAAAATAACTCGTAGCAAAAGGAGAAGAACCTCCTCCCCACGCCGAGTTACCAAAGATCGGACCAGTTCCCCCCCCTGAAGTATTAAATGAAGAGGAAAGCCCCTGATAGGGGTTCCAGGCATTAGATAAAGGGGAAAAAGTCTGATAAGCACTCGATGAAGGGAAAGAAGCATTCCCTTGGTGACCAGCATAAAACTAATTCCCTGCCCCCGTTGTAGTGAATACAGGATTCCAACCTGTAAAAGTAGTTGAACTTTGACCTCCAGACCAAGGGTTGAAACTCTGGGTCTGAGAAGTAAACAGAAAGGACCCTAAACAAGGATTCAAACTAGGAATGTGTCTAGTTCTGAAGGGGAACCCTTGAAAAGAAGCTAATCCACTAGCTATGGAAGACATGGGTGTAGATCCAGCTGCAGCAGCAGAAAAGGAAAAAGAAGGAATCCCACTAGTGGGCATTCCAAAACAGAAGGGACCAGATTGAGAAGCATGTGCTTGGGTGAAACCAGAGCCAAACACAACAGCACTAGAGGCAATCGAAGATATAGCAATAGTGCCCCCTCCTTCAACAGAAGCAGGAGTCTGAATGCCTGCAGCACTCACAGCAGAAGCCGCATTCCCAGTCGTGGCCATCGAAAGGTATGTATAATAAGGAGTATCTTCCAGTCTCTCTGACTCGGGTCCGATGTATTGAACAATGAATGGATAATCAGGAGGAAGAGGAGATGGAAGTGAATCTGAGGGTTCAGACACTTCCTCTACCTATACTTCTTCTTCTTGCGGAAATAATACTCGCGAGGTGAGCGGAACGCTCCTCTCGGAACCAACACCAGAATCAGCTATGAAACCTTCAGACCCTTGTGGAGGATCTCTCTCCACTGCGTCAGACGCCACAGGGTGGTAACCACCTGCTAAATCACTCCTACACCTTCTTGAAGAAGGCTCTGGACTCTCGGGAGATAACCCCCGGATTCTCCTCGATCGACGAGGTGCTTGATCAGCCACTTTTATAGATTTTAATTAGACTCAAAAAAGTGTAAAGCTAGGCAAGCTAGGAGCAAAGAGCACTCACTAAAAAAATAATCCCTGAGATACAATCAAGCAAACAACCTTCAAGTATTTCCGCTCCGGGTGATGAGGACCGGACACCAAAATACAGGAAAGCGAAATATATAGGACCTCCCGAAAGCAGTCTGGGATAATTACGGCCCAGGCCTACTAGCGAAGGTATCAGAAACAGTTACGCCGACCTCCTAACGACAGCCTTTGCCGGCTCAAGCACCCAAGCTTCGCAAGGGCACCCCCCAGAAGTACTGCTGAAAGTGACGCGACGTCTGCCTCAGGTACCACGGGTATTCCCCCCCGCAGTCACCTGTGTGGAACCTAGGAGTGGAAACTATGGGCACCAATCCGTATCAGAAGCCGGGCAGAACGGTCTTGAGGTCAGATTCAGCTAATCGGAGGGGGGGTATCCCTCTTCTCAACCTTCACTTCCCCTCGTGCTTGACTCTCTGGAGGAGAGCTTTCTCGGTCCACCTAACGGAGTTGGATTTCGCTCAATTAATCAACTTCTATGTTTTGTTTGAGCGGCCTTGGAGAGTTAACTCTCCACTCACCTAATCCAAGGCCCTACAACCTAGCTAGTTGGTGTATGACACTTAGAAAACTTTCTAGTTGATTTTAAATTATATCGCTTATTTTAATCAGCTGTTATGTTAAGTCAAAGGGATACGGAGATGAAACTTATGGTGTTTTGACGCAGAAAAGAAATTAATAAAAACCAAACTACATGCAAATGCAGTTATTGTCTTTCGATGAAAAGCAACTTCTACATAGGTTCTACGAGATTAAAAATTGTATTTTTCTTTTCAGATAACAAACTCACACTCAAAAAAACTATGAAAATGACTAAATGCTTAAGTGCACCTGATGCAAATCACTACAAGCATGCAAATTCTAAGATGCAAAATCTCCTAAAGCATAGTGAAATTTCCCAAAGATCCTTCAGTTTTATCTCTTTTTGGTTGTCTAGAAAACTAGTTCCCAAAATCAAGAACTCTTAATATGAAGACACCAAAAACACTTAAAAACAAGAGGAAGAAATCAATGACAACTCCTTTCCAAAATCAAGCCAAAATCCAAAGGCAAGAAACCTCAACAAAGCTTCAAAAGATACAAAGAAACGAAAACAAAAATGCAAAAACAAAAGCAAACAACAAAGCAAAATGTTTTTTGAGATTTTGAGTTTTATAAAAGAAGAGTTCGAAAAGACCAAGAAAAACTATAAAATCCCAAGCCAAACAACACTGAATTTCAAGCAAAAACTTCAAAAATGCTCCAAATATTATAGGGCTAACTAGTAGCAAGATCAATATGAGCAAAACAAGACAAGAAAACTCAGCCACTCAGCCTAGAAGAATAGTACAACCTTGCCGCAAACAAAAACTTCAAAGAACCAAGAAAGACTCTGTTGTTCAATCCTTAGCACTAGCCACGGGAGTACCAAAAGGAGGAACGGGCCTTATATTAAAGTTTTATAATCAAGTGGCAAGTATTAAGTTAAATCGGGCTGAAAAGCGAAAGGGTGGTGAACACATACATATTCAAACCAATGAACAAACAACACTAAGCGGTGATAGGCGGAATAATATACGAACATCAAATACAAAGTAAAGGGGACGCGGCATTGTATGTTAACCCATATTATTGAAAGGCGCCTCGGGTTATGTACGACAGCGTATGGAGTAAGTCCGAGGGGGTCGAGCTGCGGGGGAAGGACGAGACCCTTACCCCCGCGGACTTGCAACACGTGGCATGGTAAGATCTCACGGTAGGGAAAGATTGGTAAGGGTGGGCCGCGGGATGTGATCTCTTGGCAAAATAAAGAGGGGCCCGCGCAGGGAAGAAAGGCAAGTGTTAGTTCGGCGAAGGGAAATTATGTGTTGTAAAGATTGGACTGCGTACGTGGATAAAAGGTAAGGTAAGTCCAGTAGGTCAGCTGGTACTAAAACCCGTACCAGTTTTAAAACCCGACACGAGGCGCTCACCTACACCTTGATATACCCAATCCCCACGCGCCACGTGTCTCAGTGTCAGTGTCCTTACGACACTTGCCTTCTGTCGTCTTACTTATCCGCCTTTTCACCCAAGCAGTTCACCCCAATGGTAACAGTCTCCTGTTTTTCTCTCTGGTAAATCGTCATAGGTCGTTTTCTACGGCAAATACCGAGTGGGGAAGAACGCCGGGTATATCCAAGTCACTGTCACGATTCCCCTCGTCGCTTTCCCGAGCATTGTCACCCTCTGTTCAGGTATTCCATTTTCCGTTTTCCCTCTTTTCCTTTCTCTCTTTTCGAAATTGTTGATTGTCTGCCATGGGAAGAGGAACGCCCAAGAAAAACGAACCAAACGCCCCAGCCGTGCTCATGCTCCCCGATCAATACACAACACTTCTAGAAACGGAAAGGGATCGGTCTGATATCCAAACGGGAAAAGCAACTCAGCTCAAGGCCACTACTATCGTCACAATCCTCCAGAAAGAGTTTAGTCTTCTCCACATGATCAGGTACCGGCTCCCAACTAATGCAGACATTCACACTCTCGGGGAAGCGTTCACCAGAGTGGAAAAGCTCTCAGCTATGCCAGAACCGAACGCTGAGAGCCAGCAGAGGCTGACTCAGTTCCTGAGTCAGCGTGCTAGTTCCTCTGCCAGCGTGCCTCCTCCAGCATCCGCAACGGCCTCAACTCAGCAGCACTCATGACATTTCAGCTTACTCACAACATGGCCTAAACGGCCTTCTTACTTTCATTTTGTTATGTTTTTTAAATTTCCGAGTGGGTTGTTTTTCCCCCACTCTCGCATTTTTACTTTTACATCAAACATTGGTCTATGTTCTGTTTTGAAATCGGCCCAGGGCCTGTTTACGCATGATGGAAGGACTGTTGCCCCATCATGGAATTTTGTTGTTTTGATAATGACCGGTAACAAATTTTGTCATGCGAAGAAGATATTCCCCTGAAATATCTTCTCGCTGAAGGGTAAAAGGAATGCTATATAATACAGAGAAAAGAAGTAACAAAGGTTCCAATTCTCCAGAAAAATTGGTGTGTAAGGATTTTTCTGTGTGTATGTTTTGTGAAGACTCAGATACAAATGTGAAGAGCCCGTCGGGTCTCAATGATAAGGAGCTTCATTTTAATAAGGATTCTGGACTTGGTGTTATGGTAGTGTGTGTTTCTCTCTTGCTCGTTGCAATGTTGTGTTCCATTCATCTATATTCATTTTTCTAGTATTACGCCCTGGAATGCGAGTATCCCTTGTCTTTGATATAAATTTATCGCACTGATACTTATGTCATTAGCTGTCTGATACTTTAAAATGGCTCAGGAGTAATGCATTGTTTCATTTTCAACTCACCCGTATCTCTGCTATATTAGCTGTTATGAAATGTTATTGACTAGAGTTCTCGGCATGTATGGATTCTTAACTATTTAAGCCCGTCATATGCTGCGAAGTTCTTCTTAGTAACATCTTTTTGACAGTGGATATCTTCTTCTTGCTATACATCTCTGCAGTCGTCTTTACATATATACCTTTTCTACCATATATCATGAATCTGGCCCGGTTTATTATGAGCTGTCTTAAAATTGTTTGATGCATCAGTTTCTGAGTGTAGCACTACGTCAGTTCAGTATTACTCTTAATGCATAAAATTATCAAGAGTTTTGGTCCCACTCTAGTGTTATTTTTGTTTCCAAAGGAATTGTGCGAGAGCTCTTGTTAAATAAAGGCCAGAAATAGATGAATCGCTCTCTGCTACGCAACAACATGTCTCAGCATCGGTCTATAACAACCTAGGCTGTTCCCAGGAGTTACAACGTCGTACTCTTCAAAAGTTGCAACAAGACCTAGCCGACTGAACTCAAGAAAACTAACCAAGAAATGGGCAAAAATTGAAGTGCAAAGCAAGACACAAAGGTAGGAATGAGTAAATGAGTAGGAGCTCTCTATTCTGATGAAGCAGAACAGCCAAGAATCCCCAGAAAGAGATCTTGGTACTCGAACCAGAAATGCCAGCACAAGAAACAATACTTTGCCAAAAAGACTAGTTTTCAATCAAACAATAGAGAGAAAAGACCAAAGACCACTTTCTTCACAATCGAGAGGGTACAAAGACATTGTAGGAACAGGTCTTCTTAGACAGAAAGGACTAAAAAGCCAAGAAATCCAAAATTTCAAAATCTGCCTAGGTATACGCAACTTTACAGTTTAGCAACAAGCGTGCATACGCGACTGTGCTAAAGGAAACACGCATATACGCGACTCCCTTTAACAAAAAATGTGTGTATACGTGACTGTGTGCAGACAAACCTGCGTATATAAAGGTAAAAAATGAAAAACAAAAAGGATCAAGCCTGGATAAGAAACCAAGACTTCAGTCTGACTGAGAAAGAGTAAACTAGTCTGGAAATAAAAGTTAAAACTATTGGAAACCTATCAAACAGCTGAAAACCACCCAATAGGGGAATCACAAGAATGCAATCCCCAGCGGAGTCGCCAGTTCTGTTTCGGGGAAAATCACCCTAGAGGTTTGTTGGGTCAAAACCTCCACAGAGCAGGGCATTCCATTCAGAAGGACTCACACACAACTGTACTTGAATGCAAAAAACTAGAAATCAACGATAGCAAGACTCACCCGTAGTCCTACGTTCGATGTAGATCCCGTGGGGTTCAAACCCCCAGCAACCTTCCTTCCTCCTTCAACCTACAAAACAAGAAATAACATGCACGAAACCTAGTTGTACAGCATATAATTCTCCTAAACGTTAGTGTAATCAATGTGAAACATGATATAAACGATAATAACTGCCTAATAATTAATCTTTCCACATATAAAAATAGATACTAACACAGAAGTTCAGGAATAAGACGGTTCTTCATTATTATGAATAGCATGTATAGTAGTAAAAGTGGAGAGATCACCTGAATCCTTCCACGATCTTTGAGTAGACCGTCGTCCGGATTCGTCCCGTCCTTGCCTCGCTAGGATTCTTCCAAGACTTGTGCACTCGAGATGGCATATAAATGGATGAACATCTCCAAGAAACAAGGGTTTCCTGATATAAATCTGGGAAAGTGCAGGAGGCACGGGGAATCAAACTTAAACTGGGATTCCAACAGAGTATAATGTCTATAAAATTTCTCTCTCCCTTAGGCCATGCACATGAGGGGCTTTTATACTCCCTCAAAGTAGTTTCAGTCAGTTGGAAACAGTTGGCCACGTACTGGGGTGGTTGAACTACTGGAGTTATCATCAACCCAGCCCAAAAATAGGGAATTTATATATATATTTTTAATGTTTTTAATGTCATACACGGAAAATTACATGTGGACTCGCGTATACACGTGGAAAAGTCTGGGCATACCCGCGTATGGGGATTAATCGTTTTTTAGCAGAATTTGCTCAAGTTCGTAGGAATGTGGGTGCCTGTGCTTACAAAAGCAATCATGAATCATATGAAGGTGAGAAATGATGCTATAACAATGTGGTCTTTTCCGTTTGTTGTGTCGCCCGCCCAATTTGCACCGTGAAGCCATGCAACTTCACCTCATCCTTCCGTTCGTACCATAACCATACCTGCATTTTCTTCCCCAGATATCTCAGGACATGCTTGCCTGCCTTCCAAAAGAGCTTGGTAGGCTTAACCATCGCTTGTGAAAGCTGGTTCACCACATAGCATATGTCCGGTCTTGTATTAACTAAATACATGAGTGAACCCACCAACTATCGATAAAAAGTGGCATCCACTACCTCTACCGATGTAGCATCCTCTTTCCTCCAATTTCCTGGAAGAGGAGTGTCGATAGGCTTGCAGCCTTGCACGTGAAACTTCTCTAGTATCTCCTGAGCATACTTTCCTTGAGACACAAATAGTTCACCTTCCCGCTGCCATATTTCCAATCCAAGGAAATAATGAAGGAGGCCCAAATCCTTCATCTCAAACTCCTTTGCAAGATCTGTCTTGCATGAGTGTATCAATTGCTCATCACCTGTTAGTATTAACTCATCAACATAAAGAACAATGATTAAACACTTACACTCCACCACAATTTGGTATAGGTTTGCATCCGCCTCACTCTTGGTGAAGCCAAGTCCATTGAAATAGTTGTCGATCTGTGTGTACCAAGCACGTAGTGCTTGCTTCAGCCCATATAGCGCTCTTTTGATCCTGCACACATGTGACTCCCTGTTGAAGATCTAAAATCCTTCAGTCTGCTCAATGTACACCTCTTCCTCAATGATCCCATTAAGGAATGCAGTCTTCACATCCATCTGATGAATGTGCCAACCCATCTGCGCTGACAGAGAAAGGATGGTCCTTATGGAAGAATGTTGTGCGACAGGTGAAAATGTTTCTTCATAATCAATCCCCTCGATCTGTGAGAAGCCCCAGGCAACAAATATTGCCTTATACTTCTCGACGCTCCCATCAGCAGCTTGCTTTACCTTGTAGATCCATCTTGATCCTAAAACTGATTTACCCACCAGCCTTGGAACAATCTCCCACGCACTATTTCTAACAATGGGGCCATACTCCTCCACCATGGCATCTACCCATGTGGGCTTCTGCACTGATTCTTCAAAAGAAGATGGCTCTTTCACAATACACTTTCTCATGAGAGCCATGTATCTAGTAAATCAGTTAGGTGACTGTCTCTGTCTATGTTGTAATGTAGGGACTCCTACATTCTATGTCGCATCAAGCTTCAGTCTCTCAGCTTCTGTGGTATGCTTTCTACCTTGTCTGATGTTTGGTTTTGCATGAGTGGACTCCTCCATTCCATGAATATCCTCCTGTGGTTGATCCACATCTAGAGGCTCATCTTTGGGAACAAGAGGTTCCTCCTCTGCATGCAAGTGTAGCTCCCTCTCAAGCGACAACTTCATGGCTTTCACCTCATTGAATTTTATATCCCATCGCACCACAGTCATCCGACTATCTGGAAAATACACACAATAATTATGGGGTGTTTCTGTGTACCCCACAAATATTCCAACTTCTGCAGTTGGCTCCACCTTCTTCCTGGCATCCTTTATCACATGAATGTAAACAGATGATCCAAAAATCTTCAAATGAGAAATATCATGCTTCTTACCAGTAAAAGCTTCTTCAGGTGTACTCATGCAAAGTACTCTATGAGGACAATGGTTTTGCAAATAAACCGCAGTGTTTCATGCTTCCGCCCACAAGTGCATCGGTAGGCCTTGGTCATGCAACATCACTCGTTCAGCACCCACAATCATTTTTTTCTTCCTCTCCGCGACCCCATTCTGCTGTGGGTTATGAGGCGCTATGAGTTCTCTTTGAATTCCTTCTTTGATACAGAATTCTTTGAATTCACCCAAGATGTATTCACCACCATTATCGCTCCATAGAGCTTTCACTTGCTTCCCCGACTCCTTCTCCACCAATGCTTTAAACTCACGGAACTTTGAGAATGTTTCACTCTTCTTCTACATGAAGAAGATCTAGCATCTACGAGAATAGTCATCAATAAATATAACATAATACATGTGTTTTGTTGTTGAATCAACTAAGAAAGGTCCACACACGTCTTTGTGAATTCTCTCCAGGATCACCAAAGCAGGGTTCTCCTTCTCATGAAAGGTGGTCTTCACAAACTTACCCATAGTACATCCCTTGCATTGATCTGACTGTGCAAGAGTACCCTTGGGAAGTCCAGTAGAAATCTGCTGCAAAATCTTTAAAGCGCCATGGTGAATATGGCCCAATCTCCTGTGCCATAATTCGCCCTCATCCTGGCTCACTACTTCTTCTGTTTTTCCCATCATTGTAGCATATCCATATACCTCCAGCTTGTAGATATTCTTAACTCTAATCCCTATCCTCTTGGTTTGACTCATTTTTTTATGTCGCAAGAAATCTTTTCCATTGCTAAAAACAACGTCATAACCTTTGTCTTCCAACATTGCGACCAAGACCAAGTTCTTCTTAAGACCTGGAACATGCATAACATCTTTCAATAGAAATAGATTACTTGACTCCCTCCCAAATTTAATGGTCCTAATTCTAGTCACACTATATCGACCATCGTTGCCCATATCTATATGCATTTGAAGGTCCTTCTCCTCCAAGTCGCTAAACAACTCCTTGTCTCCCGTCATATGGAAAGACGCACCACTATCAAGATACCACACCAATCCCATATAGCTTGAAACCAAGCATGCGATCAAAGAGAAATCAAGTTCAAATTGTGAGGCTAAGGCCTTTCCAACTATAGCTCCACAGCCTTCTTGTTCTTCTTCTTCTGTGGGCATTTAGTGGCGAAATTCCCATGTTCATGACAGTGAAAACACTTCACCTTGGAGAAATTTTGCTTCTCGCCTTTAGCTTCGGATTTTGAAGGAAATTTATTCCCCTTCCCTTTCCTTGCTTTGGCAGCCAAATCGTAATTCTCTTCATCTTCATTCTTCGATGAAGAGCCATCCGTGGCACTTCACCTTATCTCCTCCTGCACAAGATCCGACCAAAGTCACTCCCACCCCGGCAGTTTCTCCCATCCATTGACAGAGTTTTCGTAGCTATGCCAACTCTTCGAAAGCCAAAGGAGAGCTAAGCTCACCAAGTCTTCATCATCAACAGTAATCCCCATACTTCCCAGCTCATCCCTACAGTGGACAAACTTCGTGAGATATTTTGGAATATTGTCGCCCTTCTCCATTTTTATTTTTCAAAGCTTATCTTTCAGTGCCAACTTCCTCTGGTCACTACTGCTTTGGAAAAAATCTGCCAAAGCCTTCCACATTGCAAATGGAGTGGCTTTCCCATGAAGGCTGGACACAATATGGTCCTTCACACCATCCAACGGAATTCTTCTTGTCTTTGCTATCTTATTTTTCCATGCGTCAAGTAATGCAGCATAGCTAGATCCCAGCTTAGGAACATTGCTATCGATGAACTCCTTAAGTCCATTATTGATCCAGGTGGATTAAACAGGTACAGGTACAAATGGCTTGAGTACAAGGCTCAAAAATCAAAGTGTTCGAAAATCCTTCAAACCAAGTTCAAGTTGTAGATCTCGAAATTCTGAATCCAACGGCGCAGACGGCACTCAATTCCGAGTCTGTATGAAGGAGTTAGGAGCAGTCAAAGTTCAGAGGTTGACTTGGTGATGTGGCAGAATAAAGAGGCAACAATTTTGCTAAAACCCGGCCACCGGATTCCAACCAACCTGGCCAGATTCCGGGCGAATTTGTGGGACTGTTAAAAGCACTCCTTCAGTCAAAAATTCGAAGGTTCAAAAAAGAACATATTGTTTTAATAACAATTAAAAACAAAATATATATATATATGGGTGGCGGGCCACCAACCCCGCCACCCCATCCGCACGTAACCATATAATATTAAAAAACGAAAATGTGTTGGGGGGCGGGTGGTCAACCCCGCCACCCCCGCGGGTCTCCACATTATACAACGGTTGTGTTAAATGGGGCGAGGGTTGTTAACCCCACCGCCGCCATATCTACACATGGCGCGATGTTATATGGGCGGGCCGCCCAACATGGGTCCGGCCCCCCATCAACATCAACGAAATTTTAAAAATACAACACGGTTCAAACGCCCAAGTAAATATGGTTCAACGCGGGTTAAAATATGTAATGCAGTTAAGACAGTCGACCTTTTTATGGCGGGGTCGGGATTTGACCACCCGACCTCCGCCCAAACAATACGGATCTGTAACCAACTCGTCCAACGGTGACTTTGGAAAGTCCGCCAACCTTTTATTATATAAACCTTCATTCATTTGTGCGCCCAAGGACGGACAGGAGTGGGCACGGAAAACGAGCGATGGAACGCTTGGCGGTGTGCGCCGGAAGGGCGAACACGATCAAACCCATTTTTCCAGAGGGGCCAGATTTTCACTTTGTCCGATTGGGGCAAGTTTTATATGGATTCAGCACTACTCGACGCCACAAATCCAACGGTGCTGCCCATTTTGCCATCAGAGGTCTGCAATTTTCGGCCATTTCCATATTGGGCAGGTATAAGGGTGTAATTCCTCATTTTGTACTTGTACTTTCATTTTTCCATTTAATGAAAGCAGGGCCTCCCCACTATTAGAGCAGGGCCCGGAGACGTAGTCCCTCCTAGACGAACTCCGATATCAACTCTTGTGTCTTCGTGCATGATGTTAATTGCTTCTCTCTTTTTCCGCGTATGCCTTTAAAGTTTCTTGTTTAAAAGCTACAATTTTCACATGTTAATTCTTTTATACATCTCAAACAAAAGATTTTGGATCAAGTGGTATCAGAGCGGGTGTTTGTAGATGTGAATTACATGTTTGTATGCTAACAAGAAGCAGGCTAAGAAGAGGCGAAGGGACGCTACAGGCTTTTGATCCCGAAGCAGGATGTGCACGTCAGAGAAGGAACATGGGGGACGAAGATCGGAATGAAGAGGAGCTCAATTTCCGCAAAACTTTCTATACCATGGCAGATCGAGTAGAGAGACTATTCTGTAGACTTGAAAGGTTAGAGAAAACAGGAGATCATTCTTTAGAAGGGAAAGGTTCAGCACATGGAGATGGTGGAGGAAATCCACCCCCTTCAGGAAATGAAAGTCCTTCCTCCTCTTCTAACCATCATAATAAAAATTCTGGAAATGCATCTAACAAGCCTTTCTTTAAGTTAGATGTTAAGTTTGATCTACCAGTATATAATGGTGAAAGTAATGCTGAGAATCTTAACAATTGGATTAGGCAGCTTGAACTCTATTGCAGGATCCAGCAGATTATGGAGGACGAGGCAAAAATCCAATTGGCTTCTCTTCGATTGAGTGGCACAACTCTCATCTGGTGGGAGAGCAAACTTCGAAGCAGCAGTAACTTGGGTAACCTTCTTTCTTCCTGGTCAGATTTTATTACTGTAATTAAAAATCAATTCTATCCCTTAGGTTACAAGCAGAAAGCCTTAATGGAGTGGCAGTACCTAAGGCAAGGTAAAGGACAAAATGTGCAAACCTTTACTGAAGAATTTCGAAAACAAGCATTAAGTTTGGGCATCTCATTAGATTCTCCTGAAGTTGTAACTAAGTACATTGGTTCATTGCATAGTTACATTAGACATTCGTTGTTAATGTTTGAACCTACTACCATTGACTCGGCCAGTGTGAAGGCCATTCACCTTGAAAACAGGGGCAGAAATGATAAGGACGATCATTCAAAGAAACCGCTTTCCAAACCTTCAAATGGAAAATTCAAAGGGAAAGGAAAGGGAAAGGAAAAGAAGACGGCGTCAACAAAGAAGGATGAAGGAGAAAAGCCTTATTGCACTCACTGCAAAAAGGAAGGCCATGACGACGATCATTGTTGGAAACTTTATCCAAAAAAGAAGCCGAAGAGATATGGAGGAAAGGGTAAGCAGAAGACGGTAGCAACCGCACAACAGGACCTTGGATCCGACTCAGGCGATGAGGCATTGATCACAGCAGCAGGGACAAAAGGTACTCATTCTCTTCATGATTCTGAATCACATGAAAGCACTAGTTCATCAAATGAGCCTCTTTCTAATGAACGTAAGAGAATTGAGTTGTTTCATATTAGAGTTGTTATAAACCATGCAAAAGTAGAAACTCTATTTGATTCAGGCTCTCAAGCAAACCTTATTTTAGAATCCTTGGTTAAAAATTTAGGCTTAGAAGTTAAGCCTCATCCAAAACCTTATCCGCTTGGATGGATACATGATAAAGTAAAACTAAATGTAACCAAGCAGTGTAAGGTAAAATTTGTTATTGCTTCTAAGCTGGTAGATGAAGTAGAATTGGATGTAATACCATTGGATATCTGTGGCATTGTGTTGGGGAGTCCCTATCTTTATGATAGGAAAGCAGTTTTCTTTCGCCATGAAAATAAATACCAAATCACTAAAGATGGGGTAGAATACATTGTAAGATCTCATCAAACCAAATTCAGTGCTAGCCTTGTAAGTGCAGGACAGATGAAGAGACTGGTAAATTCCAGCAAGGGGTGTTTGCTCATGGTTGTGAGAGCAAAGGATGAAGAAAAATCTGATGCTTTCCGGGGACGTGATCCAGCTCATAAACAGGAATTATGTGATGTTATTTCTAACTATGGTGAGTTGTTTCAGGAACCCAAAGGTTTGCCTCCAAAATGAGGGATCCAACATGAGATCCATTTGCAACATGATGCTCCATTACCAAACATTGGTATGTACAGGATGTCATCCATCGAAATGGAGGAAATCAAAAAGCAGGTACAGGAACTGTTGAACCAAGGGGTCATTCGGCCAAGTAATTCTCCTTGTGGCTCACCGATCGTGTTAGTGCCCAAGAAAGATGGCACATGGAGGATGTGCGTGGATTATCGGGCACTAAACAAAATCACGGTGAAAAATCGATACCCTCTCCCTCGCATTGATGATTTATTAGATCAATTAAAAAATGTTGTTTATTTCACCAAATTGGATTTGCGTAGTGGTTATCACCAGGTCAGAATTGTAGAGCAGGATGTGTGGAAAACCGCCTTCAAGACCAAACAGGGGTTGTTCAAATGGATGGTGATGCCATTCATACTTTGCAACGCTCCAGCCACATTCATGAGGGTCATGAATGATCTTTTTAGGCCTTTCATTGATGATTTTGTCCTTGTGTATTTAGATGATATTCTTGTATTTAGTAGGACTTGGGAGGAACATGTATGCCATGTAATCAAAGTGCTTGATGTTTTAAAGAAAGAACAATTGTATGTAAAGTTTTCAAAGTGTGAGTTTGGGAAAACCTCTTTGGTTTACCTTGGTCATATTGTCGGTAATGGTCAATTAAAAATAGACCCCTCAAAAGTCGAGGTGATTGTAAATTGGCCTAAGCCTACCAATGTAACAGAGGTCCGTAGTTTTTTAAGGGTAGAACAGTACTGGAGGAGGTTCATTGCCAACTTCTCCGTTATTGCATCACCCTTACACACTCTGACAAGTATCAAACAAGCCTTTCAGTGGGGAGGAAAACAGCAGAAGGCCTTCGAAGCACTGAAAGAGAAAATCAGCACCGCACCAGTCCTGGCTTTACCCGATCTCCAGCAGCCTTTTGAGATCGAAACTGATGCTAGTGGGTACGCCATGGGAGCTGTACTTTTGCAGCAGAAGAAGCCGATTTGTTATCATTCGGAGAAGTTCTCCCAGGCTGTAATAAATTACCCCACTTATGACAAGGAATTGTATGCCTTGGTCCAAAGTGTGAAAAAGTGGAAACACTACCTGATCGGCAAGGAGACCATCATCCATACAGATCATCAGCCCTTGCAATACCTTCAGTCACAAACCAAGCTACAACAATCTCGTCATTTCAGGTGGATGGGGTTCCTACATCAATTTCATCTGGTAATAAAGTATAAGAAGGGAACTAGTAACAAAGTAGCAGACATGCTCTCTCGCCCTCCTATCGCTGCTTCTATTATTTTGCATAATGCGTCATTGTATTTTGAAAGTTATGTTGAACAGTACACTAACGATGATGACTTTAAAGAAGTTTATGCAAAACTAACTCATGGTTCACAGGTGGACAACTATCATTTGTAGTGGAAGCTGTTGTATCACCTTGGTAAATTGTGCATACCCACAGCAGAAAGAGTACATGTAATTCGAGAGGCGCATACCTCTCTTGTGTCTGGTCACTTTGGTGTTGAAAAAACCTTATGTCATTTGCAAAGGTTTTGTTTTTGGCCCCATATGAGAAACATTGTAGCCCGTTTTGTAAAGGGATGTGTGATGTGTTCTGTTTCAAAGCCCTCTAATAGAAAACTCGGGCTCTACACACCACTCCCTATTCCGGGTCGTCCATGGGAAAGTGTGTCGATGTATTTTGTAGGAGGTTTGCCTACGTCAAGAAAGGGTCACGACTATTTGTATGTTGTCATCGACCGCTTTAGCAAAATGTGCATATTGATGCCTTATAAAAAGCAGGTCACTGCTGAGCAGACTGCTTGTCTTTTCTTTCAGTATGTTTGGGTCCACTTTGGGTTGCCCACGTCAATTGTGTCAGATCGAGACTCTCGTTTCCTTGGAGAGTTTTGGACCAGCTTGTGGCGCATGATGGATACCAAGTTGAAGAGAAGCACGGCATTCCATCCACAAACCGACGGACAGAAAGAGGTCGTTAATCGTACCGTGGTACACTTGTTGCGGGGCTATTGCAGCAAACATCCCAAGTTGTGGGATGAACACCTTCCATATGTGCAGCACGCTTACAACCGAGCAGTGCATTCCTCTACGCAACGTTCACCTTTTGAGACATGCTTTGGTTACTTACCAAAGGACCCTTTCGACATGATCTATGGAAGGGATGAGGATGCCAGTGGGCGTGATGACAGGGATAAAGCACAGCGGTTCATTCAGCGGATTCAGACGATTCACCAAGTAGTGCAAGAGCAGTTGGAGAAGAGTCAGGCCCGATATAAGGCTCGACATGATAAGCACCGAGTCGACCATCAATTTCAAGTTGGCGACAAAGTGTGGTTCCACATCAGCAAGGATCGAATGAAGGGAGAAGGTAAGAAATTGCGACCAATCCAGTATGGTCCCTTTACCATATTGGAGAAGATTTGGAATAATGCTTTCCGACTCGACTTGCCGGTATACATGCAGATGTACTCAGTTGTGAATGTTGAAAATCTAAAACTTTATGAACCCCCATTGATTATGGACACTGAGGAGGTAGGATCAGTTCCTACAGTGGATGACTTTGCACCAGAATATCTCGATGAACTTCCAAAGGACATCATTCTCGATCGAAGGACCAGGACTTCACGACGAGGAGATGTGGAGTATCTCCGTGTTGTTTTCAAAGGGATGCACCCAAGTAAAGCCAAATGGCTTGAAAAGGAGAAGGTGAGGGAGCAATTCCCTCACTTGCCTATTGATTGATGAGGCTTTTGGGGTCCAAAAGCTCTTTAGTGGGGAGGAATGATCCAGGTGGATTAAACAAGTACAAGTACAAATGGCTTGAGTACAAGGCTCAAAAATCAAAGTGTTCGAAAATCCTTCGAACCAAGTTCAATTTGTAGATCTCGAAATTCTGAATCCAACGGCGCAGACGGCACTCAATTCCTAGTCCGTATGAAGGAGTTAGGAGCAGTCAAAGTTCAGAGGTTGACTTGGTGATGTGGCAGACTAAAGAGGCAACAATTTTGCTGAAACCCGGCCACCGGATTCCGACCAACCTGGCCAGATTCCAGGCGAATTTGTGGGACCGTTAAAAGCACTCCTTCGGTCAAAAATTCGAAGGTTCAAAAAACAACATATTGTTTTAATAACAATTAAAAACAAAAAATATATATATATATATATGGGTGGTGAGCCACCAACCCCGCCACCCCATCCGCACGTAACCATATAATATTAAAAAACGAAAATGTGTTGGGGGGCGGGTGGTCAACCCCGCCACCCCCGCAGGTCTCCACATTATACAACGGTTGTGTTAAATGGGGCGGGGGTTGTTAACCCCACCGCCACCTTATCTACACATGGCGCGATGTTATATGGGCAGGCCGCCCAACATGGGTCCGGCCCCCCATCAACATCAACGGAATTTTAAATATACAACATCGTTCAAACGCCCAAGTAAATATGGTTCAACGCGGGTTAAAATATGTAATGCAGTTAAGACAGTCGGCCTTTTTATGGCAGGGTCGGGATTTGACCACCCGACCTCCGCCCAAACAATACGGATCCGTAACCAACTCGTCCAATGGTGACTTTGGAAAGTCTGCCAACCTTTTATTATATAAACCTTCATTCATTTGTGCGCCCAAGGACGGACAGGAGCGGGCACGGAAAACGAGGCAGTGGAACCTTGAGCAGTGTGCAGGAGGGGGCGGAACCATGATCTAAGCCATTTTTCCAGAGGGGCCTGATTTTCACTTTGTCCGATTGGGGCAAGTTTTATATGGATTCAGCACTACTCGACGCCACAAATCCAACGGTGCTACCCATTTTGTCATCAGAGGTCTGCAATTTTCGGCCATTTCCAGATTGGGCAGGTATAAGGGTGTAATTCCTCATTTTGTACTTGTACTTTCATTTTGCCATTTAATGAAAGCAGGGCCTCCCCACTATTAGAGCAGGGCCCAGAGACGTAGTCCCTCCTGGACGAACTCCGATATCAACTCTTGTGTCTTCGTGCATGATTTTAATTGCTTCTCTCTTTTTTTGCTTATGCCTTTAAAGTTTCTTGTTTTAAAAGCTACAATTTTCATATGTTAATTCTTTTATATATCTCAAACAAAAGATTTTGGATCAATTATCTTCTAGCATCCTATCCTTCCAGGCTATGTAATTCAAGCTCCCATAAAGGGCATACTCCAATCGCAACCCATTGAAATAAATTTCAATGTATACTCAATTGTCGCACCAAGAATTTTCTGCAGCAAATTTGAATTGTCCACTAGCAAAAACTCAGCAATTCTTCACAATTGCAATATTCAAGAATTAACACTTCTCTGATACCATGTAGAAATTATATACAATATGCATGTATATATCCAGATTCTCCTGATCTAACAATATTTATCTTCTTGCTAAATACAGAATCCTTCCACTGTTAATATTTTTCGGAAATTAAAATCAACTGCAAACACATGAAGCAATAAAAACAATTGCACATAACACAGTTGTTTAACGGGAAATCCTGAAGCTGAAAACTCCAACTATCATATATTATGTATCATGGATATCATGTAAAAATCTCATACAAATCTTAGTACATCAAGCTCTCAGTACAATCAATCATCACACACTAACAAGAAGAAATCTACAAATCCATGCACCGATTTCTTGCCACCTCACAACCTGCCTCCACTGTGCAATCCCTACTAAATAATATCTCTAAATGAATTCGAATTACCCTTGCTTGCACTGCGCAATCCTCATTGGAAACTCCAATGTGTGTGTGGTGCAATCAATGCATCACTATAGTCACAACAGATAGTCCATCTTTCCCTTTCACCTATCTCTCCACTGGAACCGACATGCATTGTAGTTTACTATTGTATTGCTCAGTTGATTAATGAGTTATTATTTGTGAATTAATTCACTCCTTTCTCACTAGTGTATCATTCAGTTAGAATAGATACAACTAGCTCAACTAAGTTTAACTCCATTAACTGAGTTAAACTAAATAACAACTCCATGAACTACTCTTCCAACTCTGTCATAACTTTTCCACTTCAGTTCTAACTGAGTCCTCCATGCATGAACCACCAGTAAACCCTAGGAATTGTGTAATTCCTTCAGCCCACTTATTTTCCAAATATGTACACTAAAATTAAGTGCTCCAAGAGAATAAGTTGATGTTTATTGTCGGATTATTATTAAGAGCTAATAATAATCGACACTTCTATTTTTAGATCAAAGATCTATAAATAGACTTCGCCCAATATTCTAAAAATATAATTTCATCTATTTTTCCAACTTGACCAACCATCCAAAAATATCATCCTACAACTTCCGAAATATGATCACCATGTCTAAAAATAGACATATTCTAAAAATAGACTTGCACCTAAAAATAGCTTGCGGGCCCACTTAGTGAAGGTGACTGATTTTCACTAAGCTCGTCATCTTGTTGAATCTCAACAAAAATCCCTTTTGGATTATTTCTATTTTCATTGTCTATTATTGAATGAGATTTGCATTGCATTTTTCAAGTTTACAAAAATACTTATTAGGAAATAAATATGCTAGGAGAAATGAATATATTAAATGAACATTTTTATTATCACTACTACTATCATTCTTCTTCTTATTTGGAAAAAAATAGATACTTACATTATTGGAAGTAAATTACTCTTCTCACATTCACAGAGAAAAAAAATTTGATTTTGTTAATGCAAAAATAAATATTTCAATAATTGGCTATGTGAATCACATTAATTAGTCTTAATCCATGAAACAATGTCTTTCACTCTCTATGTATTGAAAATATTAAGCATATAATTCTTGACTTCTCTTTATAATTGGATTTTATTACCCTTGATTATGATTGTTGAGATTGTCAACATGAGGGATTTTTCTTTATAGTAAGTAAAATAAGATCTTTTGTTAACAAAACTTATAGAGAGTACAAAAATTCTCGTGACAAAAATAAGGGATTAGAAGGAACCATTACTGACAGGTAAAACCAATTTGACTAATCTTGAAGAAGCCTATAGTTAAAATAGACTTCAATGTGGGTAAATGGTCTTGTAGTACCATTGTTTTTTATCATTGGCCCATGCCTTACTGGCCAGATACTTAGAATTAGGTATACACATTAACTTATTCTCTTAACTCTATAAGAGAAGGTCATCTTCAACTTTCAGTGCTATCATGGTAAGTCTACTAATGGGTCACATTTTAATTGTAACTTGGTTAAGTATATCGACAATAAATGTTTTTATATGAATATGGAAGCTTAGAAATCCACATGCAGTTTTGTAATTTATGATCTGTATGTTCTATAATTAAGATAATAAATGTATTTTGAAATAAGTGCATAAATGATTATATGGTAAACCTTTTGAGAGAACAACAGGGGCACTAGTGTTTTTAATGAAATAATGTTCCCAGCGATATCTTGTTTTGTTTTCATTATAACAATCTTAACATAATTTTGTTTCTTCAAAGATATTGTGTCTTGTTGCTTTTGCCAATTTTTGGCCTCATGCAAAGTTAAGGATACTTATGTGGAATTCCAATTTTAACATTAGTAGCATGATTATTCATTTTTGCATAGGATTCTCATAACTTCATATGTTGGTCCTTAAAAAACATCATAAATGTCAAGGTTTTACAAAATTTTACTTAAATATTTATGACAGGGAATAAATGCACATGAATATGATTAGACCTATAATGTTATGTGGTTAAGAAGAATTTGTGTGCAGGAAAAAGAGGAAACCCAATACAAATGTGTATATTGATGAATGTCTGTTGTTATTTCAAAACACTTTTTGGAAATCTACCCACCTTTCGTATATAAATCAAATGCCATTGTGACTACTTACTTTTGTTTAGGGCTCATTTTTTACACTTTTTCTTATCTAACATAGCTAGAAAATATTGATATGAAATATGTAATATACAATTTTAAATGGAAAATAGAGATCAAAATATGTTTTTCACCAAACATTAATGTATCTAAATATTGATATGTGCACAAGAATAATGCCATAGGAAATGCTTCTATGGTGACTAGTCTCTAAAATTGTTTTTCCTTGTCTTATCTATGATAAGTGAGGAACTTGACTCTCTTAATGTATTACTACTAATAATAAATTAGATAAAAAATATTATCAATTGATTCATTTCACTTTCTCTAATGCATTTTATCAATTAATAACAAAGTAACATTGAGAGTCATCACCAAAACAATATTATCAATTTATTCATTGCACTTTATCTAATGCATTGTTTCAATTAATAACAAAGTAACATCGACTTTCGTCACCTATTTATAATAAAGAGTTGTTAGACTAAGTGAATTATTTAATGAGATACATTAACAATTCTTTGAAAAATGTTAGATGGTAAATATCATAAACGAAATCAAAATAGTAACATGATATAGAAAATCATTTCATGTTAAGACTCTAGAATGAACCATTGGTGAAATATTTTTTCTTCTTTGACGATATATCAATTGAAAAAATTACAACTTGTATTAAAGTTTGGTTATAGCACTAGGGGCTATATCGGCTCAAGGAAAATTGAGAGAGAGCTTCCCATGGATGTGCTGAACTATTCTCTGAAAGGAAATTCAAAACTTTATTTAGGTCATTTTATTAACTTTATTTATAATAAAAAAAATTCCATGAGTACATTAGTAATGTGCATTGTCACTTTATATGATAGATAAATTTTAAGTTTTACTGGAATCTAAATTGTTTTATGATTATTTCTCTTAAATCATCTGTTCATTTATCTCATATCTTGTTTTAAGGCGGGATGGGTAGTTTAAATGAGTTGGAGTGGCCTTCTTTATAGATTGGCTTACATTTCTTATTTGTTGTGTATACTTACGAAAATATTTCTATTCCAATTGTTTTAAAAGAACTTTAGATGTTCATGTCTCTATGTTTGTGTCTGAGTTTTCAATTATCAGCTTATGGGCTTGTTCCCATACTCACAAGTATCATATTTCATTTTAATGGTTCAGTATTCCTTTCCCAATGTATATGGGAAAATCATTCAATGAACAAGTATCCAATACTGCATTAATTCCATGCATGTTTAAATAAAGGTAGAGGCTTAAAGTATCAATTGTTAAGCATTCAAAGATGAAAATAAACAATACATTAGAGCAATGGAGATTTGGAAATGAAATATGTTGTTGGTAAGATCACTAAATTCTAATCCCTCTCCACTAAAAAAGAACAAGGACCCACTTCTATAACTTTTCTCTTTATTTTCAAATGATTCAAAGAATATCAATCCCATTAATATCTTAAATCTCTATAACATTTACTTGTGTAAGTTTGTAAACAAGAAAAAGAAAACCTCAAACAAATTCCAATAGATAATGTCTATTTTATAAGGAAAAGAGGGCAGACCAAATGAATTAATAGAAAACATGAAGGAAAATGACTAGAAAATGTTATGTGGGTTGTTCATACTTTATTACAAAATATGTCAAGAAAAATGCAAGAGGCTCTAGAGGTATGTCATCATCCTGCATTTCATCCATAATTTCTACATTTTAGATAGCCATCATAGGTGTTTGTAGAATAAGTGACTGGAAGTAGACATTGTTTCTTCACGAGAAAATTTAATGGCCATGATTTATACCCATAATCTCTAGAATTTCTCTTCATTCATATGAAGCTCCTTGATTTTGGCAATCTAGATATTGCATTTAAAGCTTTTTATAGCATGAGAAACTTCATATTTAACCTAATATGATTACCTATACTACTTTGATAATTGGGTGGTACATAGTAGGTTTGATGGATGATACCATGAAGTTATTTGGAGAAATAAATGTGATGATGTTGTGGTAATGATGCCTATGTTTTTAATATAGTGAAATTTATAAATTCTCACAAATTTATGGAGGTTTTTAAGGTTTTTAGAGTAACGAGTGATGTTGGTTGGGTTGTATATGGAGGCATGTGTACACTTTTTATCAATGCTTTAAGAAAGTTAAGTGAAATTTGTGAAGCTACGAGTCTTTATGTTGAAACCAAAAGAACCAATCTAGATGGACATACAAGTTCTTAGTGGAAGAACTTGGCAAAGTTACATGTGTGGAGGATGCTTATACATTATATTTGATATGGGGTCATAAAGGTAGCCTATGAAACCTTGTAAATATTGTTATCACATTTATTAATATAGGGCATGTTGAGAAGGCTTAGGAGGTTTATAACGACATGCAAATGAAAGGAGAAATTCCAACCTAGGCACTAGAAAATTAAATAGATTGTTGAAAGTGATATGCATGGCTTGTCAAAAAAAAAAACATGGAAGATTTTTCAAAAACAAAAGAATACTAGTTCAGACTATGTGATATCATATGGTATTCTAATTTAGGGATTGTGGGTCATGGAGCATTTCTAAATCCTTGGGAATTTTACAAATGAATAAGAGAAGAGGAATGAATCTTTCGCTGATAATTTATAATACTATCATCACAAGCTTAATTTTGACTAAATAATGTGAGAAAGATTATGATAGTTTAGAAGATATTAGTGATCGGGTTCTTGGTCTTGATGCTTTCACTTACTTTGGGCTTATTTATGGTCTTTGTAAAGATGAAAATTTCGATGTAGAAATTTGGATTTCGAAGAGAGGCAATGCAAAAATAGTGACTAAGTAGTGGTAAGAAATTATAAGGAATACATAAAGGTTAACACTTACATGGAATTTGTAGGTATTTTTCACCATTATGCATCCAAATAAAACATTGGGTTGCCAACACTTCTATTTCAAAAAAAGATGGGAAATATTTGAGTCAAATGTTGCAAGAGGACATAATTATTGTCTTAAGTTCATTCCATGCTATTAGATAAATATCTAAGTGGATATATAAAAGTGATGTGACAATAATTATTTAATATTTATTTCAAAGCATAAATATAAGAACAAGAATGATTGAAGATATTGATAATGTAGTTGCCTAATATAGAAAATATAATGAACGGATAAGGACAAAATGATGATTAAAAATAGGTTTGTGAAGGGATCATGTGAGTTCCCATGAAGCATCAATTAATAATATAACATCATGAATTTTGATGTCAATCACACAGGCATGAAAAAATAGTCATGGTAGTAAAGCATGTGACCTTATAAGAATTGAGTAAGAATTTCTTTAGTCATATTTAATATTTTCATTCATATGTTTATGATGATGTTTAATGTAGGTGGTATCGAGGACTTGGAGATATGGTAACCCATGATTTCAATTATTATCATAATTTATACTTGAACTAGATAATGTAGCACTAACATTCTTATTTCTCTTGTTTTTATTAGAGATGTGTTGATGAATCTACAAAGTAAACATAGAATGGTCTCCATACATGGGGAATTACAATGATAAACACATGAGTTGGAATTATGATGTTCTTGAACCAATGCAATGGTGTTTTGAATCAATATGACCTATGAAATCCTATAATTATGAATTAGTTTCGAACATATTCTTGATTCATTGAGTGAAGCCATTTTTGTGATGCAAATACAATGAAAGATAGTTTCATTTTCTTCAATATGATACACATTAATGTATTAATGTGTTATAATTTTGAGATAATTTCAGGGGTTGTTGAAAATGTTACAGTCAAAGAATGATATGCATGAATACTCATATTTGTTTGGTTGATAGAAGGTTCATATTGTAGGTAGAATGGTTTTGGGTATGGAAATGAGTGTAAGTCCATAATGAAGACTAGGTGCTACATCATGCAAGAGCCAAGCATTATGAGAATGCTATGAAACCAACTCCCAAAATAGAAGAAAAGGGAGATGAATGCCTTAAAAATCAGCCACTTCGAGGTGGAAACCTCATTTACATTACATAAATGAACAATTATTGGATGATTCAAATGACAAAACCTCATTTCTATATATAGGAGTCCATGGGATCACAATATAATCCTAGCTGACCTAACAATAATAATGTAAGGACACAACAATAACAATAGTGGGGTTTTATGGGGCACAATAATAACAATATGGGGACTATATGGGTACAATAATAACACTAAGGGGGATACACTAACAACACTAGTAATATAGGGACCCAACAGAGAAGAACATTATACTTGTGAAATATAATTTATGTATGAAACCTATTTGAAACAAAATACTTTTATTGAAATATTATGATGAGGTATCATGGTAATTGTATGCATGTGATATAGGCGAGATAATGGATCTATCCAAGAAGAATAGATGATGGCTACTAAAGTTGAACTGTGAGGAGAGAGTGACATAGTAGTGACATTGAAACCCTATGTTATGCTTTGATCACTATTGAGATATGTTATAAGAATAGAAATTCAGAGGAATATCTTGGCTATAAGACTATATATATTTGCACCTTTTCTATTTGAGGAAACCTTGGATTTGATAGATCACTCGAGGGATTGTGCAACAGTGAAGGGAATGCTTAAGCATAGAGGGTGAGTGATTGTGAGGAAGAGAAGAATTTAATGAATATGTTGTAGGAGATACATGTTACATGCTAGTTAGGATCATGAGTGAATTGGGTGTGTATAAGAAAACAATGAGTTAAGTTTGATCATTGGCAACCATATGGGATAGATAAATTTTCATACAAGTAAGTATTGTACTAAATTGCATAGTTTATCTTATGACTATATATATGTTTTAATTGTAGACATAAATTCGTAGATTGGAATTAATATTGATGAAATATTTTATGCATGGAATTGGCTATGATATGTGTGTTTATTTTTATTATTGTTTTAGTTAAATGATGGAATGTTGTGTACTAAGGTAATCAAGAGGATGAAATTGCAGGTACAACTAAAGGATGAAGACATGGACATTATTATAATAGCAAAGCACAAAGGATGGTGTTATTACAAGGAGGATGGAATGTAATATCCTAGATGTCCCTCTTTAACATTGTAAGTATTTTGTTTCTGTAGCAAATAAAAAAATACCATGGCCAATGGAGCAAGAGCACCTAAAGGGTTATGAAACCACGAGGTGAATATATGAGGAGTTCTATGGGGGTTAATGCCTCTATATATATATATATATATATATATATATATATATATATATATATATATATATATATATATATCTTATGCTACAAGGAATCTTCATTTATTTTCAAAAACTTAGTTTTCCAAGTTAAAAGAGGTTATGAGGAGAGGAAACAAATACCTTAATCTAGGCCATCACTTCCAAAAAATTAGCAAGTTATCTTCCATTCATTCTTGGAACTATAAATAAGTTGAGTGTGAATTCTCTTACTATAATTATGCATAGTAAATCCGAATGAGGGGGAGCTGGTTGTTAAAAAAAAAAGAGAAAAAAAGGCTTTTGAGGAAGAGGATAGCAAAAAATAGATACTATACCATAGAATAAACTGACCATTAAAATGAGCCAGTAGACTTCATAAAGAGCCAAGAAAGAAAGATAATTCTACAAAAGTATTGAGATATCACCCTGTACCACCCTATGCCCACACTAAAGAACACTAGAGGGAGAAATTTCTAAGGATCTGTATAGCAAAGAAGTAAGTATTCCTTGAGTTGTGTGGGACAAGTAATTTGGGTGTCTAGGAGTTGCTCCATCCTCAAGAAATCAAAAAAAAAAAAATTAATTTCTTTAGACCTATTTAGTATGAATTTAAAATATTCTTTTCCTACTGCATCTCTGTGGTATCAATTACTTGGAATTCAATATTCAATAAAAATAAGTTCATCTCTATGCTTATTAATTTGGATTATGATTATGTAGTTTGTTGTTGTTTTATTGTTTGAAAGTTTAAGATTTATTCATATAGGCTTACTATTCATTTGTATCCTGTGATCAATTTTATCTATGTCAATTTGTTTCTTGTAGGTTGCATTTATAATTTTCTACAATGTTTTTTTTATGCATGCCAATTTTTATTTTAGTCTTGTAGAGACAAGTGGGATCTATGCATGATCTATTCTATTCTATATATTTTCTATATATTATCAGGCATCATAACATGTGCCAATTCCAAAACACTCATTCTATATTTTCTTATATTCTACATAAGTGTAACTTGGCGTATTCTAGTTTGATAGTAAAGCATAGGAAATCCCATATAAACTTAAAATTATTATATAAGTGGAGGTTATATTTCAAACGAAGCAAATATCATACAAATTTTGCAGAGACTAGAAAGGAAAAAAGTAATACATATATTTGTCTTTCCAACAAGCCCAAACCTGACACTTGTATAACATTAGAGATGTGTTAGTCCTATGCTTGGCCCTCATTCCACTCATAGTACATGGAATTTTCTTGTTTTGTAGCTCCCCCTAATTACTTGTAAAGGTCCCATCATCATAAAGAATCAAAGTATAATCATCATCAGTACCTTTCTATTCTAGAGTGTATTTTGAATTACACATTATGAGGAAATTGTATGCAGTAGGGGTTATAAGATTATTTTTGGGTTCTCCTTTTTTTTTTGGTCTATGAAATATGTGTTCATTCATACATATACAATTCTTGAAAGCACCCCAATATTTGAACACTTCTCCATCAAGGACATTTTACATATTCTTGAAGTGTTGTGTTCTAAGTACTAAAATTCTAGAGCAACTTAAAAGGTGATGATGAATGCAAAATATGGAAAACAAGAAAATAAAAAAATGAGTAAGGCTCCAAAGAGTTGATGCAGGCGCTCTTGATATTCTTAAATCAACATTTTTTTCCCTTTCTAATTATTTTTATTGTTATTTTCTATTATTGAATAGGTGTTGCATCACATTTCTCAAGTCAACAAAAGGATTTTTAAGAAATAACTGTAGTAAGAGTAATGACTATATTGTGATAATTCTTATTATTGCTACTAGTAATGTTCTTCTTATTATTTAGAAGAATACAAACACTTCAATTTGTAGAAGGACATCAATTGTCTCCCATTCATAGAGAATCGCCTCCAATTTTGTTATTTCCAAAATAAATATTTTGAGAATTGGCTATGTGAATCAAATTAATTATTTTTAATCCTAGAACAATGTTTTTCACTATATATATAATAGAAATACTAAACATATAATTCCTATCTTCTCTTTACAATTGGATTCCATTACCCTTGATTCTTATTCCTCACATCATCAACATGAGGAGATTTTTCTTTATAGTATGTAAAATAGGATCTTCTATTAAGAAAACTTATAGCGAGTACAAAAATTCCCTAGATAGAAGTAAGGCATGTGAATTAGCCATTACTAACAAGGAAATAAATTTGACCAAGTTTAATTAAACCTACAGTTAAAATAGAACTTCAATGTAGGGAGAGTCGTGTTTCTTAGCACCATTTTTTTGTTGCCATTGGACCATGATTTTTCATTAGAATAAGTTATATATATATTAACTTATCATATTAACTCTATAATAGAAGCCCACCTTCAGCTTCAATATTGTTCTGGTAAGTCAAATAATGTGTCATGTTTGAACTACAACTTGGTAAAGTATACCATCAATAAAAAAAAATTATGTGAATACAACAATTTATTACCCCATGTGCGATTATATAATCATTGAGCTATATGTTGTATAATTAAGATATTTGATTTCATTTTTAATAAGTACAAAATGAGTATGTGGTAAATGTTTTGAGAGGGAAATAAAGAAAATACTATTTTTCATGAAATAGCATGCCCAAAATATCTTGTTTTTTTTTTCATTTTAATGAGATCGATAGGATTTTGTCTATTTGAACATATTGTCTCTTTATGCTTTCACCAATATTTGGCCTCGTGCCAAACTAAATATACTTATGTGAAATTTCAATTTTAACACTTGTAGCATGTTTATACATATCTACATTTGATGCTCATAACTTCACATGTTGGTCCTTGGAAAATATCATAAAATATCAAGTTTTTACCAAACTTTACTTGAAGGTTTATGCTAGGGAACAAATTCACATGAATATGATCAGAGTTGAAATTTCGTTGTGATTAAGCAGGAGCTACATGCAAGAAAAAAGAGGAAATCCAATCAAATATGTGGATGTTGATGAATGTGTGTTTATATTTCAAAACACTTTTTGGCATTCTGCTCAGATTTCCTATATGAATAAAAGAACATAGTGGAAACCCACCTATTTCTAAGGCCCAATTTTTATACTCTTCTTTATATAACATGGTTGTAAATCTTGAAATATCATATGGCATGTGCATTATTAAATGGAAATAGAGATCAAACCATGTTTTTACCAACATCAATGTATCTAAAATATTAATATGTGCACAATCATAATGCTATGGGAAATTATTTTTATGTTGAAGAGTCTCTAAAATTGTGTAGCCTTATCTACTTAATGAGAAATGAGTAACTTGTTGAAAATTATAACTAGATTCGGTCTTCATAATGACCTCATTGTAATCATGACAATGTATATTCTTTATAAAGAAAGAAAAAAAACTATATTTTATTTTTGGAGTTGGGTTTCATACTCAAGTTTGAGTCAAAAGCATGTTCTTCATGCTTTTATGTCTTCTAGGTATTTCTAGGATAAAGAATAATTTTTTCCGTGTGCCACAGACCCATTTGGACTCATTTTAATAAAGAAAAATATTTATTCTATCAAGAAAAATCCACTTATATGCCCAAGATCAAGTCGGCCTAAAGGGAGGGAATTCAACCCTAAAGAAATGTTATATAAAGGAGAGTAGATTGACTCCTTTGGACACACAACAAGCACAAGTTCGATATGAAATAGCGAAGGATAAGAAGAGTAGCTGGGAGGACGAAGAAGAGGAGAAGAATTCAAAGTTTGAAGCTTGTATTTTCTTGTCTCGCTATTAGGGTTTGTGAAGCTGCCAATTGCAGGAGGCCAAAATTGCAGTGCTCAAATTCTATGAAGCAGTTACAGGGGCTTAAGTTTTAGTAGTGAATTTGCAGTATTTAAGTTTTGGAATTTTCCTTGAAGGAGATCTCATTGGGGGCTGACTTGGGGCTTGGAGGGTTTGTTGCCTTTGGTCTTTAGGTCTTGTAAGATTCTTTGTAAGAATATTCTATAAGAATAAAAGCATTTATTTTTTGGTTTTACCCTTGGAGGGATTTTACCTTGGCTTGGAGCCTATATCTTGTGTACTTCGTCTCTTTGTGATCTTCATTGTTTTTTTTAATTGCTTGGTGAAAATAACTAAAGAAGTAATTAAAGGCCAAATAACATCACAAGTAATTATCAAGATAAGGAAAATCATTTATAATCTACAAGTCTCCAGATTTTCCAACATGGTATCAGAGCTAGTGTAAGAAGGGGACTGGAGATCACATCTTAGTTGATATTATGGAAAGGTTTATAAGGAAGGGTTTCAAATTTCTTGGAAATATCGCTACATAAATGAATAATTGCCTATTGAAGATCATCTCCAAGCCTTGCAAAGCAACTAGTAGATGGAATTTCTTTTCTTTTCTTTATCTGGCACTTTCAAAGACGAGAATGTATGGGTTATCGAAAGTTGTTCCATAGTCCCCATGCCTTTGCATGTGATGAAATTTTGATTTCCATACTCCATCATGTTATCAGTAAAACAAGGATGTTCCATATAGTTTATATTACTAGCATCAATCCAAGCTATTGTATCAAGATCAATGATACAATATAGCCTTTGTAAGGATTGAAATCTACCTCTAGTACTATATGTAAGTCAAGCCATATTTACAAATCTCCAAAGTCTCTCTAGGACACCCTTGTGGTTACCAAAAATAATATAGGTTGGCTTCAAGAGGGGAAAAATTATCCCAAAATCTCATTTGTTAACAAAATGAACTCAACCTCTATGCATGATCATCATAGCATAGAGAAAAACATAAAAATATAAATTTTCTTATGTCGAACTTGTTCTTCACTACTGCAGAATGTAAATTTTTGAATATCCTTTACTTATCCATATATTCAAGTATAAATCAACATATTGAACTTTGATTTATGACAGAGGTACAGTTGAGTTGTTTCTTGTACTTTTTATTGACAGAATTAAAATAGATGGTCAGTCACAAAAAAATAAACATGATTCTAATCTTAGCTCCCTGATGTTTTGAATTCTTCAAACCATATCTCATTACAAAATAATTATCAGCAACTTATTTCCACTTTTAATAGCCTTTTTCAAGTTCTAAGATATATGGAGCCTGTCTCCCAGGCCTCTCGGCCCTCCTCGGTTCTCACTGGGGCCTTTCAACCTAATTTTAATAACCTTATATGGCTTCGACCCTTAAACAACACTTTAACTCTTTCATATGGGTAACTTGTTTTTGTTCTAGGGTTGAGTCCCTCTCCCAATAGAGAACTCAGACTATATAGGTTGTGGATTATCTTTTGTACTTTTTTTCACATAATTCATTCATAGGGAGAGGTTTTGACCCTCTTCTAGGGCACAAAAAAAATCTTCTCACTTAAACCATTATTCCTTTCATCTTCAGCCCAATCTTAATCAACTCAACTTCTACTCTTTCTCACACTTATCCTCTTTTGTTGTTATGAGGTTTCAAACCCTGAAATAAGGTCACCGAACTTAGACTCGCTACAATGAAAATACCTTCTAGTGGAGCTTATAATGAATGTTTTTAGTGTTACAAAATTTGTAAAATTTGTAAAAAAAAACCTTCGCTACAACACTTGCTTGTGGTAGCAAATGTTTTAGCGGGGCTGATAATGGAACTTCATGGCAACTAAAAAAAATGGGCGGTCGAAGGATTTAGTGGATGTTTTTTTAGCGATGCGCTTAAAGGAAGAATAGCACCAGTACGCTTGAAAAATAGAAGTACAAGTGCCATAAATAAATAAATAATTAAATAAAAATAAAAATAAAAAACACTAGCACTGAACCAAAGGTTTGGAGCATCGACGTGTTATCATTATCAAATCATCGACGCTTTAAAAATAAAAAATGCACCACCTCAGACAATATATGATACCATGCTCTAAGGCGTTGAAAGCAAAAAAAATTGGTTCCTGAAAAATATATCACCCCGGTGCATACATCTTTAAGAAATGCCTTGGACCGTACTTTTTAGGAACAACATTTGAGTAGGCTAAAAAAACTTGTAGACCGATGTTGTTAATTTGAATAACGCATCGGGACGGATACAATACTTTGGAGCACATGGATGTCTTTTGAAGAGATACGCACTGAGGTGGTATACGTTTCAAGCACTAGTGTTTTTTACATTCATCGGGAAATACAATCTATAATACCATGCATCAGGGTGTTAAATTAAAATAAAAGTGGTGCTTGAAAATTATAACGCACCGGGAAATGTAAAAATCTTACTGTACTGGTTCTTTTACGTAATATAACACACCGGTGTCGATTTATTTTACAGACGCGTCGATATTATGTATGGGATATCGTTTTATTATTATTATAAATATCGTTGTTGAAAAAATTGTATTCAAAGTTTTGCACATTAATATACGATGTCCCAATATCCATTTTATTTTTTTTAGAAACATCGACATGTGATGGTGCAATTATTGTGATCTTTTAAACTTTTTATTTATTGAAAACTCAAGCTATATCTTATAACAATATTCATCTAAATTAAATTTTGATTAGTGCATTTGTATATGATGTTTGGATTAATTTGTTACATTATTAAATTTTGCATCTCTTCATTATAATATTTAATCATCTATATATTTCATCAGTGGTGTAACATTTCACAAAGGAATTGAACAACACAATAGAATAAATTAAAATGTATTTTATTATATATGAATAAGAGGCTCTTTGTCATACAAAATGGGATAGTTATTAGTAACCCATTATCTTTCAATTGGGACATTATGTCAATTACATTAAACAAAATGTTTGATTTTCATAGAAAATTATCTCAAAAAATACAATATCTTGCATTGATATCCAAATAGATCATCATTCTCTGTTGGAATTGTTTTCAATGCTCGAGCTACTTCCGTGACTTGGGTTATTTGGACAGTTTTTTTGTTACTTACATCAATTGTTTTCGTCTTCTTCAACTTACATCTGCAAACATAAAAATAAAGTGTAATGAGTGTATTTACATTGGTGAGAATAATGAAATTCAAATAAATAATATACATCAATGTAAATCGAATAACAATGTACCATAGCAAGAAGTGAGTGATGAATTGTACACATGGTTTCAAAACTAAGTCTCGTGTCTTTTTGCGACAACTCTTATGTTGACATAGTTCCATACTTTGTTTCCTACAAGTTTTATACCCCATGATAAATCATAGATTTAATATAAATAAAAAATGTTTTATTAATTATAAACTCTGAGAAGTAAAACAACATAGATACTTACAAATTCTACAATTAATTTTTGATATGCCAACATATCTTCACAACCCATATTTAACCCAATGTCAATAAATTCTTCTGATGGCTCTTATTTTTATGTTAGCATCTATTTGAAGACATTCAAGGATGGTTGTTGTAAAACAACTTAAAATTGACAAAAGTGAAATGTTAAGTTGTTATAAGGAAATATTAACCATTACTCACAAATTTTGATATCAACCCTTTTCTTCCTTGTCTTGTTTTATGTGTTGAATGGGTTCCATTTTATTTTATTTTTTGCAAGAAAATACTAGAAAATCAATAATTCTACTTTTTTTTTTGTATGTACTTAATAGAAAAATTCAATGATTACGTACATTTGAAACATGTTGTTATTGAGATGGCTCCTCCTGTGATGCAATTATTTCCATTTCTTTGACCATCTCCCTGTGAAATTTTTGGACATTCCTACTGGCATGTTTTTCATATCAGCTCATTGATTCTTTGGGATTTTCATAATCTTTCTAAAAATAATAATAAAATATTTTTATATTAATATATGAAAACCAAATAAAACAAAATTAATATTCAATAAATGAATGGTTTATAGTAATATATACATATCATTTTAGAAAATCATTTTAATTAGGAATATTGCCTTTTGAATGATTCATTTTTTTGTTGTGTGTTTTTTCTATTGCAATTCTGACATGTCTCACTGACCATTGCTCTGTAAATGCTTCTTGTAGTTTAGATATAACTTGGCTCTTTGAATCATTGGATTGATTTTTGTATTGTAAGTGGAAAGTACATCTATATGTTCTTTCCACTATATCCCTCATAGTTTTGTAAGATATTTCCCCCTTTTCATTAACCTTCAGCACTACTCCAGATAAGTTAAGGACCAATTCGTTGTCATTTACATGTTCTATAATCTTTTTTTTGCTTAAAAGAACATTATTTTCCTTCGTTGTTGCTCTCTATAGAACATTAAATATATGTGAATTAATAGATTGTTTAAAACATGTTATCTAATATTCTTAATTATATTATTAATGAAAATTCAATTAAAAAACTCATATTGAATATTATTCTTTTCATTCACTTGATTCATCCTTCGGCAATTTTTCTATTAGGCTTTTATGCTCTTCTGCACTTAGATTAGAAATAATCTAATAGAGCTTCCTCATTTTTTGGATCTGCATGACACACACTAACCAATACATATTAGTTAAACTTACATATAGTTCAAACATATTAATTTTGTAAAGAATTTACAAAGAACTTGTCTTTTCTACTTTTTTTGATGTGTTATCATTATGTCGATCAATGTTTTTGTTACTTGACAACTTCTTGGACATGTTTTTATGAATATACAACTTGTACCATTCAATACAGAAGCCATTAAATATATTTTATAAATAAATCACATAATTTTCAGCCAAAAATAAGTATGGTAAACGGTGTGGTTATGTGCATAAATGCCCAGGTGCCTTTAATATCGTTAATGCACGAGGGCGTTTAATTGTTTAGCACTGGCATTGATTTTTTTTTAAATAACTTTAACTTATGATAGTGCGATATGTAACTATAAAATCACCACCATCACAGTAAAAAGAAAACATAAAAACTTAAATACAAGGTTTTTGGACTTTGTTATCACAAAATTGTACTTGATTGGCTGCTGATCAGACAACTCTACGTAACTGTTTCAAACCAGCTTTTCACTGAAGCTTAGCCTATTCATTCTGAGAGGGCTCTCCCAAAGGGGTTTATGATATTTGATAATGATAGTAATAGATGGCTAACTTTATTTGAAAAGCAATTTGTTTTTATGATTGCAAGTTGAAAGAATGCAAGCTTGCTACCATTGGGCTTATGGAGTCAAAAAATCAGTGGATTCAGTGGCAATGTTTCTTGACATAGAAGTTGAGGCAGATAGGGGTCTTTAACAAAGAAAATCACACATAAAACATAGGGCAACACTGTCATTTCATCAATAAATGAAGTCAAAGCATAAACATATGAATTTTGAGTAATATAGATGAAATATACTGCAAGTGGTAAACATAAAGATATAGATAAAAAAGACATTAAAAACCGCATGAGAATCTCAGGTCTGTCAAGAAGAAAAGTCCTTTGTATTACTGATATTAGTCAAATTACATAAAGCAGCAGTATGGTGAAAAAAATCTCCAACCCTTTACTACTTCGATTATTTTCCTTTAAATAGACCTTCTTACAGCAGGGATGATCTGCCTCTTGGATAGATTCATTGAATTCTTCCTATGACACCTCATATAACAGAAAAATATGTCTTTTAACAAGAAAATAACAACTACACCCTAAAGATGACATCTCCTAATAGGACTCAAACTCCTATTTATTACATATTCTACCTTATCTTTGTGAAACAATTACATATCAGTTATAGATAAGAATCACATGCTCAAAAAGGATATGGCATAGTTCATCACTGCTTTACACATTAAAAACCCTCCTAGACATGTGGAACAAAACCCTATTTTTCAGGAATACAAGACATTATCTTCAACGAAAGCTATAGTTGATGAGATATCTCCACTGCACTTTCTTCAAGTCATAAATGTTCGATGGTAAGGTCCCTTGACCTGTTGGAGGAGTCCAGTTGTCCAAAACTACCTTTAAACGGCTCCAAAACCTTCAAAAACAGCTCGCTACGAAAATAGGACAGTTTTGTAGTGGGCTTTCGTAGCGTCCAAACAATAGCTTTTGCACTCAAAAATTTTGTTCCTTTGTTGTTCAATGGTGTCCACCAAGACATGATGCCTCACCACCATTAAAATCCCTCCTTGAAAACTGAAAAAAGTTATTTTGGAAGCAAATAGGCTGCTACAGAAATTTTCGTTGTGTTTTCCTAGCTTCAAGCCTAGGAAACGCTACGAAACTGTGAAAAACTGCAGCATTGCCAGATTTCAAAATTTTATCCAAAAAGTGACCTCCATCTGTACAGACTTGGTCTTCAACATGCCACGAACTTTCTAAAACACATTCAAACTCAAATTAATACCCTTGAGGTGTTCTTCTTCATTAATGATTAGTTGAGCTATGGGATCCTCAACTACAGTCATCTTTAAACCCTTCTTCTCCAGCGCTTCATGAATCAATTCTAACTGCTCTTGAAGATCTTTGACTTGTTCCTTCAGTGTCCTATTCTTAGATTTCAAGTGCAGGTTCATTTTTCTGATATGCTTCACCTCTCCTCTCAATGGCTGAGTCCATTTGATCAATTGATGTGTGTTATCTAAGGTCTTTGACACACTATTAACTTGCTCTTCCCAAATTTCTTTCATTTTCTCAAACTGTACCTTCTGAACCTTGTGCTTCCTTGCCTCTTTCTTCAAGACTGACATTTCATCATTTACTAGCTCCAATTGCACCTTAAGGACCTCAATCTCTATTTTTTCAATAATTTTCTCTTTTCCTTTCCTTTCTTTAATGACTAATTCTTCTTTTGTAGGTGAGGAAAGGTTAATGATGCTTGGTGGTGGCTAGACAGTTTCAGTGACCTTCTGAGCTTCTTTACTGATTTCCAAGATCTTTCTATCATGTCTTGTCATTGGTTTCCTAGCTTGAAACATGAATCCTGCATCCTCACCTTCAAACTCTAACTTCTTAGCTGTTTTGGCTTTCTTGAGCTTTTTTCCTCCCTCATCTATATCTTCGGCTTGGACTATGGGAGTTTCTTCAATATCAATAGCATGCAGAATAACTTCTAAGTTACCCTTAACCACTATTTGGCTTCTTGTAACCCTCTTGCTGCCATGTTTTCTCACTGTTGGATTTTGTTTTATTGGTGTAACAACAGGTGTATCAATTTTCCGTAATGGATTTGTCTCCATGATCACTGGCTCACTTTGATTTTCCACTGAAGGTGATGGTATGCCTCTAGGTTTAGGAGTTCTTTTAGGAGTGATGGCATCTACTTCAAAACCACTGAAAAACTAAAAATATGACCAGTATCTTCCTAATCTCTTTAACTGTTCTAATACCAGCAACTTGATCAAACATGATGAAAGAGTGAGGTTTCATTTCCTTCAGATTTAGCTTGAACTTTTTCTAAAATTTTAGCTAAGCTTTTGTATAAGTAAAAAGGTAAATCAAGAGACCTCTTACCAAAAAAATGTAGCAGAAGCCTGAGGTAGTATAAATAAACCATATGATACCTCCCTTCACAGGTGAAGTATTTTTGAATGATTAGCAGCAACTTTGAGAAGTTGTCTTTCATGTAGCTCCTTGGGATGGCATTTGTGAGATCAATCTCACTATGCTTTAGCTTGATAAATTCCTTAAATTACTGCATGGTGAACTTTAAGCCTTTGAACCATTATTCTCCTCCTCTAGGTATTCATGTTGCTGTTGCAATAGTCTCTGGTGTTACAGTGAGGTTCAACATTCCCACCTTTGAAGTTGTCCCATTGAAACTAATGGAAAACTCTTTAGAAACCTGCACATGTCATCCTTGCAATATTTGGTGAAACTACAAACACCCTATTCTTCTGAAAAATTCCAAGGCAGATGGATCTTCATTCAACAAATTCATGTCTAATGGTTCATATCTGAGGCAGTGACCTCCTTTGTTGGTCTTCCTCTTTGCAGCCATGATGCTTTTATACCTTCTCTGCCTCACTTGATCAGTGACACCTACAACTTTTGAAAATGCCAGCAACCAGCTAGGCTTGGTGAAACAACTCTCCAGAACTGAGTAACATACAAAGATGGAGCGTAGAATGAAAAATGACTCAATTGGGTAATATTTTAAAGTTTCAATGACTTCCCGTGGCTTAATCATGACTCATACATGATAAAAATAGTAATAATGACCTTAGCCATGACCATTGTACCTTGCTTTAGCCCTAACTGACTCGAATGACATCCACCCTAACACTTTTAATCATTGACCGACACCTGGCACCAAATTTGAAAAGACAGACAGAAATACCTCTTTTCGTAGTGTAGTTAGTGTATTTTCTGGCAATTTCACTACGAAAGTATTAGCAGTTTCATAGAGAAAACTAGCATTTTATTGTGTAATTCACTACAAAAATAGGAAATCTTTGCTAAAGTGACCTTTTTGAATTTAAAAGCTTGGGAAATGGAATATGTCAGCAAATGATGACTGGTGAGGCATGGTGTGACTTGAATGGGGGTGGTTTTGGACCTTAGGATAGGCTAATATGAAAAAAAAAAAAAATCCTAATGAACTCTATGACCATACCTTTGACAAATGAACCTCTAAGACTATGTCAAATGATGTTTCACTTTTTCTGAGTGATAACAGACTTAACGATGTTATTTGGCAGTGGTGCACCAGTATGTTATATTATACAAGGTGCATCGATAAACAGACTTTATTTTTTTCAAATAAACGAATAAGTCTGATAGGGTTTGGATTCGATTCAATAAGTGGTACCTTAATTTACATGTCAAATTTCGTATATATACTAAGTACACAAACCCATTAAATCTAAAATTCCTAAAATGAAAAGTCCTAATTGTGAAGTGGTACAAGGAGTTAAACCCAAGGTGAACTTTTGCAATCACATAAGTAGGAAGAAGCAAGGGTTTAAGGTAAGTATTGAATCTTCTTGTGTTTTTTTCTGAATTTTAATTAAATCTAACTAGGAACAGAGATCGTAAAAAAAATTACTAGTAAAATGAATAGGAAAATTTTTATTATGCAAGGTTTTTAATTTTTTTCTTAATTTTGAATAAATCTAACAGAAATTGTAAAAAAATTAATAGAAAAATTTATTTTTTGTTACTATGCAAGTGCTTGAGTGAATCGCCATACCTTTTAAATTTTGATATTTTTTGCGGTTCCAAATTATTTTTCTACTCCACAGTGCTCCCAGTGTGTCTCTCTTGCAAATATCTCTTTTAATTAAATCTAATAGAGATTGTAAAAAAATTTATTACTAAAATCAATAGTAAATTTTAAAATTTTTACTATGCAAGGTTTTGAGTGAATCACCATAGCTTTCAACTTCTAATGTTCTTAATACTTTTGTTGTTCCAAAGTATTATGTCGCTCCACAGTGCTCTCAATATGTCTCTCTCGCAAATCTCTCCCTTGAAATTTTCGGGAAAATGATGAAATAGTGAATAAATTATTACTATTTAAAAGACTTTATGAAATTAGATTTCAAAAAATAAATTGCTACTCATTTTTTAATTTGAAAAAAACAAACTCATGTTTTTTTTTCCTTTTTTTTTCTTTTTTTTCACTTTTTCCGAACATTGGTATGTTACATAGAAAATAACACAGGTGTTTTTACATGTAACATGCACCGATTATGATAATTTACCGATGCTCTCAATTTTTTAAACACATCGATGTGATAGATTTTTTTTTTTTTTAAATCCCTGAAACAGGTGTGATTATTATTATAATGCATTGGTGTGGTTGTTGTTTAAATGCATCGGTGTGGTTGTTGTTTAAATGCATTGGTGTGGTTTTTTTTTACAAGAACACCAACATGATAGAATTCCTTTTTTATTTTTGAAATACGGGAAAGAGGTGCGATTATTATTTTAACGTATCAGTGCATTTTTATTTAAATGCATCGGTGCAGTTGGTTTTACAAGAGAGCCAATATGATAGAATTCATTTTTATTTTCAAAATCTTAGAAAATGATGTGATTACTATTTAAATGCATCAGTGTGGCACCAATATGATAGAATTCATTTTTTTAATTGTCGAAATCTTGGAAACAAGTGTGTTTATTATTTAATGGATCGGTGCAGTTTTTAGTTAAATGCATCGGTGCGGTTGGTTTTACAACAACACCGATATGATTGAATTCATTTTTTATTTTCGAAATCCTGGAAATTGGTGTGGTTATTATTTTTATGCATTGTGGTGGTTATTTTCATAATAGCACCGATATTCTTTAAAATTTATCTGAATTTTTATTTTCACATAAAATGGCATATTCATCTCAAATTATCCTTTAGGGCACATCCACATTAGTTATAGTAGTTCATATTATACATTTATACGTTTAAAGTTGCCTTATTCTTGAAAAATGGTTTGAAAAATATATTGAAATTTAGATTGTGGTTATATGGTTCTCGAAATTAATTTTCGGTATCTACATAAAAAATTATTGTTGATTTTACTCAAAAGTAGGGAAAAAATCTCATAATATAAAATGGTAAATTCTTCAAATTCTAGCTCCTTCCTTATTTCTTAAAGTCATTCGTGGAGTTCCCCCTTTCCATCTCCAATAAGTTCATTTTTATTTTTATTTCGATTATCTAACTGAATTATTTATCTTGTATCCATGTCATTTTGAATAACAATATGTCCAAATTTGCAAGATCCTGATTCGGAATCGAGTTCAGATGAAAAAAATATTCCACCATTTCAAAAACATCAGAATATCTTATCAAGAGCATCATATCTCAAGCAGTTGGTAGATGAAAATGGACAGTTGCTTCACCCTTCCAATTGGAACATGACATCTTCGAGTTGTAATCTTGGGTTAGTGATGGTAATAATTATTTGGTATAATGTAATTTCAACAAACCAACTGCATTGTGCTTAATAATATCATTGATGTACTAATGCTAAATATTTTTTTAAATTAAGATTCTAAGGATGATGAGTGACCCACCTACCATCTTCCTGTACACCCCACTACAATGTCAAATTGAGAGAAGGTTGCCTTAAGAGCAAGAATTAGAGAGGAAGCATACAAATAATGGTTGAATCAACCACCTATTCGATTCCAACTACGTCTAGTTTCACCAATTAGTAATGACTACAACAATAGTGGTTCTTCATCACAAGTTGGAAATGAAGGCAATAAAATAGAAATTGGTATGTATGATTACTTATGGTATATTACTACCATGGAGGTAACGTTGTTAGATTCACTCCAGAATGATGAGCTAGAGGATGATGCTCAAATCATTGATACCTTATTCAAAAGCATGAAATTTTCTTCCATCGCCCCTCTCTTTGGACCTAGCGACTAGTCAAAGTCTACCCAATTGGGGACAACGATGTTACTATACAACTTGAAAGAAAATTTTTGCATGTCAAATGCATGTTTCTTGTCAATATTGAGGTAATTGACCATGATCAATCAAGTCCCTTATATTTTGAGAAATATTGTCACATAATCAACATTAAAAAAGGTTAATTTTATGAACGATAAATATTTACATTGTACATTTATATTTCCCAGCAACTGTAGGTTATTCAAAGATAAGGTTCTTCTAGTGGTAATGTCTTGTCGATTAGCTACGAAGAGGCAAAATATTTGTTGAAAATTTTTGGTGTCGATTACATATCATATCATTCATGTTCGAATAATTGTATTTTGTATAGAGGAGAATATGCAGACAAAGAGATATGTTTGAAATGTGGGCATGATAGGCACCATAAATAAATAAAAAATTGGGTAAATCACATGGTCCACCTCATAAGATATTAATTCACATGCCTATAATACCAAGAATTCAAAGGCTCTTTCGTTTCAAATAAATAGTTATGTTGGAGAGATGGCGTGACTCGCACAAAAGTGAGTCAAAATTTATGCAAATCCTAATAGATTAAATAGCCATGAAGCATATAGAGGATACATGGCCCAAAAAAATCAAGGATGAAGTACAAATTATATGAATCAACACAACCATGGATGGAGTTAACCCATATTCCCTCCAAAACACTAAGTATTCTATTTGGATTGTAATAGTGATCAATAAAAATATCCCCCCATGGTTTTCTGTGAAGAATGAACATCTTATGTTGGCTCTCATAGTCGTTGGTAGAAGACAAGTGAATAATATGGATGTCTACTTACAACAATTTATAGATGAATTGAAGTAACTATGGGAAGGGTTACTGTATAAAATGTACCAAGACCCATCGCAATAGAGAGGAGTTATGTGCTTACACCATACATGATTATCCAGACTTTGGATTTTTCTCTAGTAAATTACATTTTTATTGATTTTTTTTATATATGTAAAATATTATTTTTTATATTAATTTAATTCGATGCATTTTTTTTAATATTCATGATCGCTAATGCGCCCTATATACAATAATTTCATAGGGCTTGTAACAAAAGGGTATCATGGATGTAACTTTTGTGGACATTCTCTCAATTTTAGGTGGTAGGGCCACCTATGAAAGCTAGTGTATGATTGTTCCATGGTATTCCTCCCATAAGAACACCCTTACAGAAGAGAAACATTTTCTTTCACTCGTAAACTATAGAGAACCAAAATGCCTACAATAATGGCACTCGTATGAATAACTTAGAGCATATAAGAGAGAAAAGGAGGAGTTTGCATAAATGTTTGATTCAAATGGGGGGGCCTATGTTCAACGATCCAGAATTCTTCGACACCTATGTTGAGAAATTTCCCATTGGGATGAAAAGGAAATTTGTCTTTTATGAGCTCCCATATTGGTAGCATCATAAGATTTCTCACTTACTATATCTCATGCATATATTTAAAAAAAATTAATTTTCTTAATGGAGCAACATATAATCGAAATAAAATGACACATTGGTTGTTACGAGAGATCTTATCTATTCAAAAACTAAAAATAAATATTGGCCAAGACAAGAAAATAGAGGAGAGATTGGTCCTCTTGGTCTTTCAAATAAGGTGATGTCCCATGGATTTTATTGAAAGATTATCTTTCTTTGGAAAAGGAAGTTATAATGGGTTCGAGGGTGCCTTCTTTATATGGGTCTTCACTACGGCGGTGTTTCATTGTGGAAGGCAGTTTGTCGAGGTTGAAATCGCATGACCATTTGAACCTTCTAAGAGTATGTTTTTCAAAAACATGATTTTATTATTTTTTATTATTTTTATGCAATGGGATAAAATATAATTAATATTTTTATGTGTTTACTTTGTAGTGTCATTATCCTTTGCTCATGCATGGGTGTGTGAACCATGACTTCCCCCAAGACCTACGACTTGCCATATCTAAATTATCTACATTTGTACATTGGATCACATCAATGGAGATTCATATAAATATCATTCCACAGTGGTGTCAAGAGATAGTTGATATTGTTTGTATGTTTGAGAAGGAACTGTCAACGAGTTTCATGGACTCGAAAGCTCATCTTCTAATTCACCTAGTAGACGAAGTGGAATTATTTGGGGTGGTTTCTTGTCATTGGATGTTCTTCTTAGAGAGGTACATGAAGAAATTGAAAGGTTTTTTTAAACAAAGGGAAAAACCTAAGGGGTATATGGAAGAGGGATACATATTTCATGATTATTTCTATTATACTAGTGAGTACATCAAAAAAATTGACAACACACCAGGTGTAATGAATTGGGTGTTATTTTTTCATATGGTCATATTGTTCTTAGCTTTGATAATTTCATTTCTTCATTAACACATTAAGTTCACCCCATAACATAATTACATTAACCATATTTACATCATTATTCAACATTATATGAAAATATATAGAAATAACAATATCATCATCATCAATGCAGTGGAACATGAAGGAACAATAGAAGTAAAGCATGTACACATAGAGATACTGTGATTGTTCGGAGACCAGGGAAAAACCCATTATGGGGAAAACCCTTCCAAATTATTCTTCATAGATTGTCATCAAATGATTCAACAAAAGAAATTACAATGATCCATATATTCATCTATGCAACTAACCAAAAAAACAACTACAACATCCATGAAAAGAACCAAACAATGTCTACAGTCTGAAATCTGATTTTGAAGTTTGTACTGAATTGTCACTGACTGAAGTCAACTATCAAACCTTGCGGTCACTGAGCTTAAAATTTGGAATATTGAAACTTCATCTTTTAATTCTTGGTCACACGGAGGAGGATTCATTTGTGTGACTATAGGGTCTCAAACGCTTCCTTAACCTAGGCAAGCGTGCGACTAAGGGTCAAATCAGGACTACATAAACCCTATTTTGTCGGTTACATGCACAGAAGGTTATCCGTGCAACTAGAAGGTGCTAGTTGCACTCATGATTCAGTCAGGGAGTGACCAGGGTTGAAATATTCTAGCTCTGTTCTTGTGACTAGGGCCCAAAACCCTAAATCAAAGATGAAAACCTCATACCCTGAAATTTCACCTTAGAGAAAACCTATTGCTCCGTGAACAAGCCTCAGACCCTGAAATTTCACCTTAGAGCGAACCTATTCCTCTGTGAATGAGCCTAAGACCTATGAGAGCCAAAAAAAGAGAGAAGAGTGTCTCTTCATTATGTCCAAATGAGGTAGAGGAAACTTTTATTTATATCCTTCCGATGGTTCCACTTTTCTTTAGGGTTGACCTTGATCCAGGTGGATATCGGTGGCCACCCACCTATTCCATTTGCACCCGCACCATCAATTCTTCCAGTCTTCACTATCAGCACAACTTACTATTTTTAGCAGTTTTTCGAGTCCTACACTCCCAGAGCCGTTTTGGGGACTTAATGATCCAGGTGGATATTGGTGGCCACCCACCGATTCCATTTGAACCCCCACATCAGTTTTTTCAGTTTGTAAGTTTCATCACAACTTATTATTTTTAGCAGTTTTTCGGGTCTTGAACTTCTAGAGCCGTTTTGAGGCCCTAAAAGACACTTTTTGGGAAAATCAGGAGCAACATGGGTCCATAGACCCTGTTGCTCACTCAAAATTTGTATTCCTTGAACATATCTTTCTAACTAGGTATGGAGCGCGTCAAACAAAGATCGTATGCCAAAGTTACGTCCCCGGGTAGTTGAAACACCAATTTACCCAAACGAGACCCACAGTTTTGGTGCTTCATCTCCTAGGGTTAGGTTTTTGGATTCTTACGGTTTTACATTGTTTCTCAACAATAAATAGGCCTTCGAGCCTCAATGTAACATAGTTCAAGGGCTATTAGTCGACACATCTCTTCTTATGGATACACTACCAGTGCCCTAGCTCATTTATTTCCATTATTTCTATAAGCATGTTTCAGTCATTTGTTTTGTAACACAGTTCAGAGGCATGTAGCCGCCACATCTCTTCTCAGATATAAGCCTACCAACGCCCTAGCTATTTATTTACATTTTGTCTGTAAAAAACTTCCAGTTCTGTAACACAGTTCACAGGCCTGTAGCCGCCACATCTCTTCTGAGAGATATGCTACCAGAGTCCTAGCTAGTTTATTTCAGTTATTCGATTTTAATAAAATGAAGCATAATTTCCATTGCATCTTTGTATATATGGCTATATGTGTATTTTTTTGTGTTCCTGCATAAATCCTGATCAGACCTGATCTAATATCCACATGTGTATAGGCCCAACCTAATCCAATGTACATGACTGGGTTCATAAATTAAAAAACCAACTTATGCTTTTCAAAATGAGGTGATATTTAAGTCGAATTTGGTCCCCTCGAAAAGAGGAATTCAATGCAATCATTATCTCCATCATGTGAGTTGTCCAAAGTGGACTTTGACCACAGTTGCATATTTTCAACATTGGACGAAGGAAGGGATGACAACAAAAGAGAAGTGCAATTTATCCAAACAAATGGAAAAAGGTGAATGAGAAAGAGTAAGTGACTTATCATTTTTCAAATTTATACACATTAACTATTCACACTTGTTTTGTGGAAAAAATCCTTCTGTGAATAGAAGCAATATCCCTAGACCTAGTGGCCTAGCCTAGAAATAACCAAGAAAAATCTACAATGTTTTTCCTTGGAGATGTTTGGAATGTGAAAGGAAAACCCACTCAGAATCCAATTCCAGCTTCCTTCTTCTCCTTACTTGTTAGCTCCAATTCCAACTCCAATTTCTAAAAGTGGAACCTGGAAATCATCCAAAACAAGCAAGAGACAAAAATATACAATATAACATATACAAACAACTGTAAACAATAAGTCAAGGATTCATGCTCTACATATGCATAATCAAGACATAATGTATAGGAGAAAAAATTCACTTTTATATTAATAATGGCAGGAAAATTTAAAATCATTTTAGGCCTTGACTTTGTGAATCTCTCTCAGTTATCTTATCTTTCCTTTGCCACAATGGTAAGCCTTCAATCACACCTAAAGCACATGGATGGATTATGGACCTGTAGACATAAATGGACAACATAAAGGCATAATCAGAGTCTCCAAAATCCAACCCAGCCTCTATAACAAGTAGTGATTTTATAGGGTAAATGGGGTAGTTTGGATTTGCCATACTAGGGCTTAGATCCACTTTAGAAGGAGGTAAGTTCTATGAGATAAGAGATAAGACTCATTAGTAATATTTCAAGATCAGATCCAACATTAAATGGTTAAATCCACTCTCGAAGCTTCTAGAGAGAGAAACTTCAAATTTTATTTTATTTTTTACTCATTTCCAAGTGTCATCACACTCTTGGTAAGAGAAACCTATGCTGACTAATGAAAGTTCCATGTGTGCAGATTGTGCCATCGTGGTTTTTCAAGATAGTAATTCAAATGAGGTTTTAAATTAGGGTTTTCATCCAATGTAATCCAATATTCTTATAACTTTTAGAGAGATAATTACTTTCGCTTTGTAGGGCTAATTGTAAGGTGTAAATGGATGATGATAGATCAATATTCTAGGCCATTTATTTGAATACAACAAAATTACTTGTAACATATTTCCACCTAATGTACAAAGTCATAATTTGTGGTTGAGGACTTAATTTCTATACCATGTGAAAAGTCCAGATAAATAATCAACTCGTTGAGATAACTGATTGACCATTACAATACATTATCACTACTAAGGTAGGCATACCCATACTGAGCATATAAGTCATTTTACATGTACAATGATCAAAATCACGTCTATTGATTACACATTTTGGACCCATGCTTGGATGACTTTATGTAAAATCATAGCCATCATACTTTGTAGATCTCGTATGAATCCTGAAATCACAACCCGAATGGATGAAACTAGATACGGGGTCTTCTACCCTATCACTCAATACTACGAGTCTAACCATGTGAATAAATGTGTTGGATTCGAACATGGTAGACACCATATTATTACCAAACAATGATGAAAGATATTAACATATGTGAGAAGAACCACTGATAATGATAATGGAACTGAAGGTATTAAAGCGCAATATATGAGGTGTGAATAAATGAACTGAAGTCAAACACCACACAGAATATTTCGGTTAAATTCCAATGATGAAAACCTGACACTGAAACCAAGGAAACTTTCCATTGAGGCATGCAAGTTCCAAGGAACTTAAAGGAGTTTATAATTGAACTTCCTAGATAATGTGTTGATGTTGATTTTAAGCGACTCATCGCAAGAGGACCTTAATGTATCCCCATCAACAACACGAAATGGTTATTAATATTTGAGACAAAATGTGATGACTCAACGTTTTTTCAGGGGCAAAGACATGAAGGAAGGCTAAAGGTATTTTAGTAGATGTCAACTGATGGTGGAATTCTCTTGAACATATCACTGAAACTTTTATCGAATTGGAAAAAATAACTCAATGAATACTTACAATAAGTTGTGATCAACAGAGAGGCAAGAAGATTCTCTAACCCAAAATATTCGTGGATGTGAAAGAGTGCCATGTTCAAGAGAGAGTCACTACCATAAACAGGTTTTATGTATTGTTTACCCAATTTCCCCACCTTTTCTATCAAGTTCCTCTTTATTTTTTTACAATATTGAGGAGGATAACATATGCTTGACATCTAAGTTCATCCTTCAGATGAATCCTTTGAGTAATTTCTATAAAATGTGACAAGGAGTGGTTTGGTATCGTCATGCTTGACAATTCCTACATTGTGTATGTTTTTACGAGTCCAGCGAAGGGATAACTCGACTTATTTTTCATAGTTAGAGAGTTTGAAAAAAGGCCAAAATAAAACTCCGAGAAGTTCATTTTCATAAATTTAGTCCCTTGGTCCCTAAAAGTCATAAAACAATACCTAGGAGAACCTTTTAGTCATGTTTTAATAAAGTATTCATTTTTCGTAAATAGTTATCCTCGTCTGGAAAATGGGAAAACTTAGTACATTATTTCCTTTTACCTTGTTTATTAAATCAATTTCACTTCCACATGTTTGTTTTTTTCTCCCATGTGCCATCAAATAATTAAATCAATCGATCCCCTTTTATCGATTATAGCCTAAGGGAATCAAATAGGCTACAAATTCAAACCCCTAGAATGATAACTCGGAAATGGACCTTACATTGAGAGGATTTTTTCAAGGGGTATTGTCACAGTAGCAAAGGCCTCTTGAGAGATGATTACCAATACCACAGAATGTTTATGATAAATATTTCTTGAAATTTTTGTGAAAGAAAAGGAAGACATGATGAAGGTAGTGAAAGAATGGAAGGCTGATCGCAACAAATTTAAGTGAGATAAATTTGGTATGTATCCAATTCAACAATGACCAAATCCCTACTGTTTTATAGAACCAATGATGTGTAGGTTATTTTCCAAGCATAACACCACCAAATTTTCTATTGTGGGAAGATGTCCCTTAATTTAATTTAACGAGTGCGAATGAGACAAGTCCTCGACAATATTTTCATATTTTGGGAGTCTAAAAAAAGCTTAAAGAGGAGTCTACGGAATTTATTTTTCATAAGTTTTAACGAGCCTGACATTTGTGATAAAAGTATGCTCAGTAACTTATTCTCATGCATTTATAAACATGAGAAAGAACAAATAATAAGCTCATAATAGGTTTCATTTTTTACACAAGCTTAAAATGGAGAAAAACTATGCTTGAGAGTGGTTTCATTTTTACAAAAGCTTGAAACAAAGAAAAACTATGCTTGAGATAAGTACATTTCCCCCAGCATAAGGGTAGAGGCATTCCCCCCCTAGCTTTGTTTCATCCTCCAACTCCTCTTATGGACTAATATAGAATGATGGTTACTATAGACGGATGAAATGAAGGTTCTTTTATGAGATTAGGTGAAATAATTGACTAAACATTTATGAGATGTAGCCAAAGACTCGAATCAATTAGAGGGATATTTGTTTCATTTTTTAACGAGCTTGAGACATGAAAATAAATATGCTCATAACTCCTTGTTTCATTTTCTAATGAGTTTGACACAAGAAAAGAACCATGATCAAAGTTTCATTTCACTTTTATGTGAGCTTGAAGAATATAAGAAATTATGCTCATGGTGACATATTTCATTTTTTAATGAGCTTGGCACAGTAAAAAAACTATGTTCATGTCACTATTTACCTTGATCATGGATCCCAAGAGGCCAATAATCTAGAAGGAATAAATATCAAGGGCTTGATCATGGCTTCCAAGAGGTTTTCATAAAATGGAATAACAATGCTTTGGAAGGAATTCATATCAAGGGATTAAATAGGGGTAGGAAGATTAGGCTCCAATGCTCCCAATAAATAATTGACCATATCACCTATTGGATCTAGGTTAAAAGAAGTTGACAAAATAGTGAGAGGATCTTCTTCATTGGTCAGTTCAGGCATGGAACAGTTTGCCACATAATTAACTTGTGGTGAGAGGGATACCACTTGCATATTAGGAACATTTAAGGAAGTTGGATGGTTGGGAGTCAAATTAGGATCAACGACAAAAAGCTAGTTAGTAGTCACAAATTTTCCATCATGTGGGAAATACATAACTCGAAAGAGCTGTGTGGACACGATAACATTCATGGCGTAAACATAGTCTCTCCCATTGAGAAAATTGAAACACAGGGGGACTTGTACTACCATAACATCAACACAGATAATTTTCCATTCTAAGGTAATAGGAAGCTGAGGAAGGATCCATAAATTTTCAGTGTCTCTTCTACTAAAATCAAACATATTATGAGTAACAAACACAAGCTGAGGGGAACCTAAATCTTTCCAAGTAGTCAAGGATAGAATACTAACATAAGCTCCTTCCTCCATAACAATGTCATATATGTTCTTATCACAATCCTTCATCCTGATTTGAAAGGGCATGTAAGAAGGGAGATGAGACTTTATCAATTGATTCCAATCAAAGGAAATGACCTCATTACTTGGAGGGGGTTTTGTGAGAACAGGAGAAATTCCCCCTTGTTTGGTGGATCTGAAGTAACAAGAAGAACCTAAATGGTATTAACTTCATTATCCAAGGGGAGAGTACAATCAACTAAAAATTGAATTGAATCGACCACTTTATCAACCAATAGGTGGTTCGAAAAGGAATCAGGGGATTCATTCCCAGGGAGAGTAGGCTTGAAAAAATATGGAAACAGATCAACCACTTCATTAAATGATGGAATATTGGGGGAAAACTTACGGTAACAATTTTGGAAGATGTTGCTGAGAAATAGTAAGGTTTTCCAACAATTTGGAGGCTTCAGACATATGAGGGAAAATGTGAGTTTGACGACTCCCTTGACATAACCTACACGGAAACCTAACTTTACCATTTTTCATGGGAACCTTATTATCACTATTTTATGGTTTTTCACCAGCATAATCTTCAAAGGCTGGCAACAAGGGTTGATGTGAGCCTATGGACAACACTTCTAGTAGTTGGGGAATACCAAGACAATCTTTAAGAAGGTGGTCACCCTTTAAAAACTTGCAAGGGAATTTAATTTTACAATGCATGTTCGAATATTTTCTAACATTATCCATATTCATGGAAATGGTTGATTGGTTGGTTGTCCCCTTGCTTATTTTTCTTATTCTTCTTGTTATTAGCTTCTTGGTTACTAGCATCAATATTTTCACCAAACGAAGAATAAGAAAGGGAATAAGAGACGATGGGATAAGAATGAAAAGGGTCAACTTGAGGTTGGTGTTATTAAATATAGCTTACTTGTGAAGCAGCTGAAACATTCATAACCAATGAGGTTGAAAACAACCATACTAGTAAACCTGTTGTGAATCTAGGAAGGGAAAATGTAGCCATGGAAGGAGCACCAATATTTCCAAAAGAATAAAAAGGATCAGGATTCCCATTAAAAGGGTTTCCTTGAATAGAAGACTACAGAGTTTTTTCCATCAGACTCAACCTAAGGTCTACTAAGGAGTAAAAAGTGAGAAGTCAATCAATGAAACAGTAACAATGAAAAGGGTCACTAGGTATGATGGGATTATCAGGTTGTTTTGAACTGCAATATATTTTTAAGTACATGTAGGAAATATCCCCTATTGTTGTGTTCAATGTGTAAAAAACAACAAGGCAACCGATTCAGTTACCTATGGCAAGTTTGCAACCTAATGGGGACTTCCAAGATATACCCAAAGGTACCTGGAAGCGCAGTCTATGGTAGTGTTTTCTAATGTGTAACCATACGATGGGTTCATTCTGATATGCATGTTGCACGTGGAGCACCATCCCATATACCAAAAGTTATGTCGAAGAACATTATGATATACTCTTAAGTATGTGGAAAACCAACCATCCCTGGGATGTAATGCTTACAAGTAACGACAATTCCTAGTTTAAAGATACCGGAACATGTCTTCTAGCCTAAACCACTAAATGTGTTTTTAATGTTTAAAATTCTCCTTAGATTCATTGATAAACTTTAATTTTTATCTTGATTAAGGTTTTAGTTTCAAGGATCAAAACAACTTCACCTGAACTCCTAAAATGAAACTTGCATGAGAAAGAACTACTTTCATTCAATGAAGACATAACTAAAGAAGGGAAGGAGTTTCAAACAATGATGTAGAAAAAGCAACTGCCAAACAAGATCTTCAAATTTACTATTCCAATGTCGCAATTTCAAAGCCCTAATGCACAAGAAAATTAAATTTTCCTTTTTTTTAATCTTCAATGTAAATGAAACTAAAACTATGACTAGATTACTGAAACAAAAGAAATTTGAACAGATAACTATTGTAACATGATATGTCCTTCAATGAATCAATAATCAAGCCAATTTGTAAAAATCTCCAATTGACATGAAAAAAGAAATTCCCTACCAAAGATAAATCAAACTTAAATTTCACACAAATTTTGGCTTTACAGAGAACTTGGACAGAACATAGACTCATGGAGACACTGCAAACAAGACAGAAATCAGATCAAGATAGGGAAAATGCACATTTTTTACACTTACATGATCATCGCAAGTTATATATATAAACTAGTATGTGTCATCGCACTTACCAAATAAAGAGACTATGCTTATATGCATTGTCACAAAAGGATAAGTGGATGGGGAAAATTCGCTTAAAAAATGGAATAAAAACCTAACTAAACTCAAAATTAAGACTTCCTAAGTACAATAAAAATCTGAATAAGACAGATAGAGTCGACTATAGATATCCTAAAGGCTATGGAAAAGAAAACCACTAAAGAACACCACGTCCCGAGAGGAGTTGCCAAGTTGTTTTGTGGAAAAATTCCTTCTGCAGACAGAAGTAAAATCCCTAGACCCAATGGCTTAGCCTATAAACAACCAATAAAAATCTACAATGTTTTTCCTTAGATATGTTTGGAACATGAAAGGAAAACCTACTTGGAATCCAATGTCAATTTCCTTCTTCTCCTTACTTGTTAGCTCCAACTCCAACTCCAAATTCTAAAAGTGGAACCTGCAAATCATAAAAAACAAGGAAGTGACCAAAATAAAAAAGATAACATGTACAAACAACTCTAAACAAGAATTCAAGGATTCATGTTCTACATAACCAAGACATAATGTATAGGATAAACAATGCACTTTTATATTAATAATGGCAAGAAAATATTACAACCCTTTTCCCAACTATCGTATCCTTCCTTTGCCATAATGGTAAGCATTCAATCACACCTAAAACACATGGATGGATTATGGACCTTCATACACAAATGGACAACATAAAAGAAAATTCATAGTCTACAACAAGAAACCCAACCTCTATAGCAGGTAATGATTTTATAGGGTAACTGAGGTAGTTTTAGATTTACCATATGAGGGCTTAGATCCACTTTAGAAGGATGTAAGTTCTATGATATAAGATATAAGACCTAATTATTAGGAGTTTGAGATTAGATTCAATAAAAAATGGTCAAATCAACTCTCAAATTTTCTAGAGAGAGAAACTTCGAATTTTTATTTTAGTTTTGTTCACTTCTAGGTGTCATTGCACTTTTTGTAAGAGCAACTTGTGCTAACCAGCACAACTTCCATGTGTGCAGCTTGTAACATTGAAATTTTTCAAAATATTAAGTGCGATGAGGTCTTAAATTAGGATTTTCAGCCAATGTAATCTAGGATTCTCATAACTCCTAAAGAGAGAATGGTTTTGGATCTGTAGGGATGATTGCAAGGTGTAAATGGATGAATGATAGATCTGGATTCAGGGTCAATTGTTTGAATGCGAGAAAATGACCTGTGACCACATTGAACTTCATATTAGTGCATATTTTGATCTCATACGTACTATATATGTTGGCTTGATTTCATTAGTGAATTCATAAATTGAATCCATCAACAAATTCATTATTTACAATTCGGAAGTGACACAGTCATGGGTCACAATGTACGAATAGAAGAGGAGGAAATGAGACAGTTACAAGAAAGAATTCAGACGGTTGAATGGTAGAAGCATGCTTCATCCTAATCATTTAAAAGAAAATATGCCAATGGCATTCCCTAATAGTTGAGTTTTTGATCAAGTTAGAGAGAAATAAGGTGCATCTAGTTGTTACCCGCATGCTGAAGAGGATACGCGAAACATAGGTATCAGGTGCAACAACTGAATAATAATATCTTTATGTACATTTTTAACTTCATAATGCAACTTTGAATTCTAACATATATATTTATATTTTAGTTATGTTTAGGTTATTAGACACATGACACTGTTATTTATTCACTTTTCTATAGGTGCATTTGTTCCCATCTATGTGGGAATATGGACATCATTTTCACACAAAGGATGTCGATGATCAATGCATGACACAAGACTGTGGAGTGGTAGTCGATTTTGACCATTCTAGTCGTGCTAGCCACTATGATCAAAACCTACTACAAGGGACATTAGGTTACTTCATAAATATATAAGAGATCATTGAATTGGACTTCTCTTTGTTCCAATGTGTTATTTGTAGTTGCAAGTGGTGGAACACATTTGATCATAATAATTTAAAGAAATATCATGATAGTGGGCTAATATATATAAACTCTAGAAAGATGTGGCATGACACTAAGGAGCTTTATGTTCTCCCCAAACACTACAACCAGGTTTTTTTTAACCATATGTGTTGGATAGGGACTGGTGGTTCATATTAAGACAGGACCTCAGATCAAAACATATTTTTGAGAATAATATTGTCATCGTGCCAAGCGAGGAAGATAATTAGGGTGATGACAATAGAGAACGATATGTACTTGTGTTATTTCATCATTTATACTATTGTTGTATGTTTTTTTTTCGCTAATTATAATGTTGTTTATTTTTCTTGTTTCCATTTTATATAATTGGTAATATTCAAAAGAATTTTTACACATTTTTTTCTAGTGGAAATGTCCTTACACTTAAAACTAAGTATTTCTAGTTGTGTAATTTATAAGTTAAAAATTAAAATTTAACATATATTTTTAATTTCTTTAAATCTAATTTACAATATATTTCTTTTATAGCCTTTGGATAGACATCAGGATGGATCAAAATATTGTAATTCTAAGCATGAGTTATCAATTTTGTACTATTTTGTTGTACTTTTGTGACCCAAAACATACATTTCTAATATAAAAAAATTTCTACTCTGGATAATATAAAAGCCCATTTTGAATCCTAAAGGTGAGAACTCCATTAAGAATGCTTATTTATAACTATATTTTTTTAAGATTTCAATCTAAATATACTCATTATCTCTTTTCACAAATGACATTGTGAGTATCAATCTAAAATAACTCACAAAGTGATAGAAAATGGAGAAGGAAAATAATATATGTGTACTAAAAGACCTACTACAACGTTTGTCAAAGTTTTTCAACATTGAAAAATGCAGCAAGAAATTCTCAATTTGTTTTTGCCTTAATTAAATTGAGAAAATCCGAATTTCCACATCAACAAACTACTGGGATGGTGCTAACTTGTGTGACATGGCTTTTGTCACCCAGTTTACTTAGTAAATTCAATTTGGAGGAGTTAGAGTTCAGTTAAGCATATGTGATTGCTAATTTGTAGCAATCAAGGTCAGTTATCTAAGGTTGTTTTCAGTTAAACTAGTTCCAACTATTAGAGGAACTAGTGGATGTTCCAGTTGTGCAATGGGACTTCAATCAAACTCAATGATCATCCAGTTAACTAATTAGTTAGCCAAAAATAGCTAGTGCATGTAGAGAATTTGAGTTCCCTGAGCCTAGTGGAGATTCCAAGGCATTGTAACATGATTTTTAGAATAATATTGAGTGTACAGGTGTTGAATGCAGTCAGATGATCAGCTCAAGGAATTACACAATTTAATTTGAGGAATTTCCTAAATAATAGGGGCCTAATTCCTCAAGGAACATCGCAAGGAAATTAGAGCTCAAGCCAAGGCAGAAATTGATTAATTCTAGGTCAGGAGGCCTTCAATGTGTAGAGAGATAGATTGTGCACTTGTAGGGTGAGCTTAGTGAAGAAAAGGCATTGGGGTTTTTTAGCAGATTTCTTTCCCCAGATAGAAATACTTGTTGCATGTGTGTTATTTATTATTGAATGTCTTAAAATTTTATTCTAGATTGTGAGTTAATGTCCGCGGAGTAGTAGAGTAGGTTTGTATCTTGTGATTTTTATTAAAACTTCATGAGTAGTTGCAAATATACATCATAATTTCTACATGGTATCAAAGTAGGATTCACATGAGTATAAATTCAAAGTTTTTTCCCATAAGTTAGAATTTGGAGATCAATTTTGCTAGTTTTATTCAGAGCTGGGAATATGGCCTTCAATCAACTAAGGCTAGAGTAAGCCTTGGAAAGCACATCTAATTTTGTCACATGGAATGATCACTTGGAGGTGGTATTAGATGATAAAGGACTGCTAGAATACATCAAGACATATGTTGCATAACCACTAAAATTTGATGTCGATAATCGTGCTTAGTGGAAGAAATGTGTAGTCAAAGTGAGGAGAATCATATTGGAGGGAGTACGGCATCACATTGTCTCAAATCTACACGGAAAGGAAACTTCATTTGCGATGTGGAAAGCACTAACAGAATTTTTGGAGAATAATAGCGACCACAGGAAGTCAGCACTCAAGGATAAACTTCAAAGTATCAAGATGCAGAAGATTGACACAATTATGTAGTATCTGATCAAGTTTACACAGTGCCGTGATGAACTTGGTGGGGTCAATGTTAATGTCCCTGAAGAAGACTTGGTAAGCCTAGCCCTTATGGGCCTTCCCAACAGGTGGCACAACTATGAAGATTTAGCGATTCGGAGGGAGAAACTATCGAATTGGGAGAGCCTATGGTCTATTTTGGTACAGAAGAAAATAAGGCAAATATCAGATATGGGACTTCATAAAAGGGCAAGGATGAAAAAAAAAATTGCTTTGGCTAGAAAGGAAAAGAAGGGAAAAGGGAAAAAATCCCAATCCAAACCCGAATCCATTCAAGGGGGAAAGAAGAAAGATTTGTCAAAAATGAAATGCTTCCATTGTCATGAATTCAGGAACTATGCAATGAAGTGTCCACATAATAAGGCAAGCAAGTCAGGAAGAGTATCAATTGAATCCTTGGCTTGACAGTTCGAGTTTTACTTTACCCTCATTGCATGCACGACCAACATAGTGATGGGGAGTGTGTGGTACTTGGACTCAGGTGCATTGTTCCACATGACGGGGAACATATATTTTTTCAGTGACCTGGAGCAAAAAGACTTGTTAATGCACATTGATATGGGGGATGACGGAAGGTAAAAAGCAACTGGGATTGGTACAGCCACCTTTCATAGGGAGTAAGGCTCTCCCCTTAGGCTCAAGGATGTCATGTTCATTCCATGCATAAGGAAAAATCTCATATTTGTTTTAGTTTTGGAATATCGTGGGTATGATGTGATTTTCGGAAAAGGAGAGGCATTCCTGAGACATATAGCCACGAGATAGGTGAAGCAGATCAGGGTTCATCTGAAGAACCTATACAGGCTAGATGTGGAGGATTATGCTACATTGAGCATAAACGAAGAGAAGGTGCAAAGGCACGATGTCGGTGAACTTTGGCATAGAATTAGCCATTTGCATCATGGTGCTTTGAATATCATGTAGCAGATAACCAGAGGCCTCCCCAAAGGGGCACTTGAGAATCATTATGTATGCAAAGGATGTACATTGGGGAAGTAAACAAAATCCACTTTCCATAATCAGGAAAGCAAAGCACATGCAGTCTTGGAAAGGATCCACTCTGATGTTTGTGGACCTTTCTCGAAAGCCTCCACTTCTAGGAAAAAAGATTGTCATTTTTATTGATGAATTCTCATAGAAGTGTTGGATCTTCTTCACGTGAAATAAATATGAAACATTCTCCAAGTTCGTAAAATTCAAGGCACTGGTTGAGAAAGAGACCGACAAGAAGGTGAATGATCTCATGAGCGATAATGGAGGTGAGTGCATGTCGAATGAATTTAATTTTTTTGTGAAAAATAAGGCATTCGACAAGAGTTAAAAACACCCCACAACCCAAAGAAAAATGTGGTGGTTGAGAGAAATAATCGTAGCATTGTGGGAATAGCGAGGGTGATGTTGCATGACCAAGGCCTACCTCTCCACTTGTGGGTCGAAGCATGCAACATAACAGTCTATTTTCATAATTGAAGTCCTCATCGAATTTTGGGCATGATTACACTAGAGGAGGCTTTCTCGGGGAGGAAGTTGGATGTGTCACACTTCAGGATTTTTGGATCCTCTCTCTACTGCCATGTATCCAACAATGCAAGGAAGAAGTTAGGTCCAAAAGCAGAATTATGGGGTATTTTTGGGTTACGCAAAAAATCCCCATAACTACCGTGTGTACTTTTCATCCCTCGGAATGACAATTGTGTGAAGGGATGTAAAACTTGATGAAGATAAAGCGATGTGGTGCTCTCTTGAGAGGGAAATTCAAATCCCACCAGAATAGTATCTCTTAGCTCCAAAGAAGGAGCCTCAAGAAGTTATGGAGCAGCCAGAAATTCAGGAGTAGAAAGTGGAGACAACCACTCAATCAGAACCATCCAGAGAACGCAGGAAAAAAACTATGGAAGCTAAGAGACTTATGCAGGATGCGAGGGAGAATGTGGGTGCTCCTTCAAATCAACACGGGCAAAGAAGGTCACCAGATTGGTACATTGGCTACATGGTTGTAATGACTGAGCTTGTAGAGACTGAGCCATCCCCTTTCGAGGAAGCAGTAGAGAAACCTATATGGGTTGATGTAATTATGGAGGAATACAAATCCATTCTAAAGAATAGTGTTTGGGAAGTGGTCCCAAGACCAACAAAAAAATCAGTTGTGGGTTCAAGATGGATCTTCAAGGTAAAGCATGCAATAGGCGGAAGCATATAAAAACAAAAGGCTAGATTTGTGTCCAAGGGGTACTCTCAAGTTGAAGGGATTGACTATAAGGATACCTTTTCTCCTATAGCAAGGTACTCATCCATCATATCAATTCTTACTCTAGCTACACATATGGAGTGGAAGATCCACGAGATGGATGTGAAAACAACATTCCTCTATGTAGTTATTGAGGAGGAGGTGTACATCGAGCAACAAGAAGGCTTCGAGAATTTTGATCAAGAGTTTCATGGGTGTAAACTCAAGCAAGCACCCCATGCTTGGCAGACTAGGATCAATATCTATGTCACCGGTTTAGGCTTCATCAAAAGTGAAGCGGATGCAAACCTTTATCGTATTTTGGTAGAAGGTAAATTTTTTATTAATGTCTTATATTTTGATGACTTAATTTTAACTAGTGATGAACAGCTGATCAGATATTGCAAGGAGGACCTTGCAAGATATTTTGAAATGAAAGACATGGGTCTCATGCACTACTTCCTTGGATTGGAAGTGTGCCAAGGAGATGGAGAAGGGTTTGTTTCTTAGGGAAAGTATGCCAATGAGATACTTTAGGGGTTCTGCATGGGGAGTGGAAAACCCATGGAGAATCCTCTAGCGACCAACTAAAGGAAAGAGGATGCCACTTCAGGTGAGAAAGTGGATTTTACTGTTTACCATCAGCTAGTGGTTTCACTAATGTATCTTGTGAACACGTGACCAGATATGTGCAATGTAGACAATCAGATGAGTCAATCCATGGTTTGTGTTGGTGTCCAAGTGTGAATGAATATTCAAACCCTTTCCCACATTAATTATCAATCTGGGTGTGTTTGTTATTGCAAGGCTAACGCGCACAATATATGCAAATGACAATAGCACAATTCTATATTAATCGTGGATTAAACAAAGAAAAAATCACTATAACAGTAATAAAATAATGGCAGTAATAAATTGTAAAGCTTGCAATGCATTCACATCAATAAAGATACCATTAATTACATTTACTGTTACAACAATTACGAAATATGCAAAACAAAAAATAGAATTAACAATGTACAAAAAAAATGTAGCACCTGATCAGGAGAGTGGGCCCAACTCTCTGATTAGGGAAATGTTGGTGTCCAAGTGTGAATGAATATTCAAACCCTTTCCCACATTAATTATCAATCCGGGTGCGTTCGGTTATTACAAGGCTAATGCGCACAGTATGTGCGGATACAATAGCACAATTCTAATATCAATCGTGGATTCAATAATTTAAACAAAGCAAAAATACCTATAACAGCAATAAAATAATGGCAATAATAAATTGTAAAGCTTTCAATGCATTCATAGCAATAAAGATACAAACAATTATATCTACTGTTACAGAAATTATGAAATATGCAAAACAGAAAATAGAATTAACAATGTACAGAAAGAATGCAACACTTGATTAGGAGAATGGGCCCAACTCTCTGATCAGGGTTGTGAATACTCACAAGCTTAAAAGAGTAACACGAAGATAACTTGCATTAAATCAATGAAATTTTCTATTACAGATCTCCATTTCCTGCATAGCAAACCCTATCTGCGTTATCCCCTATGTGTTTTCTCCTATGCGGTCCATCCTCCTCTTTCTCTCTGATTTGTGCCCTTTTAAATATATAAAAAACAAAGGGGAAATAAACTAATTACAAGATATCAATAACCAAGATGAGATCTGAAAGACATTTCCATCATGATTCAGCTGGCACAAGATGAATCTAGCAATTACAATTGCGGCAATTTTGGAAAATGACCACAACAGAAAATCTGCAAATATGTCCTTCGAAGAACCCTGTGTTTCTCTCAATAAATACCTAATTTTGGAAAACTTCACATAAGAAAACTAATTTGGTTTGTTCTACACAAAACCCATGTTTTATATTTTCAATATTGTTCTTCGTTTGCCCAAAACGTTCAACACAAAAATCTCTCTTGTTATTCCAGTGAATTTCTGAGTTGGAATATTTAATTATCAGCTGAAGATCAAATCTACAATCTGGAAGAGATCTTAGATTCTAAAATAGTGAGTGATGTTATAACGAATTCATTAATAAACCATCATTGGCAAAATCATTCATAATAATCATTAATTTATTAAAATAAAGGAGAACAAGTATTATTTATCCAAAAGAGCATAAATAATTAAGAAATGAAATTATATAATAAATTACGATAAATAATGTGATAAAAGAACATTAGAAATGGATGAAATGGATGTTAAGAAGTGATAATAATAATACAATTAGTGGCCCAACATCTCCCCCAAACTTAACATGTTGCATGTCCTCACGCAGCCCAATGCCTCAGTATTAACCAAGTTGTAATACAATAATCAAAATGCTCACCCCAGCACATGATATTGATGGAAGAAGAGGCTTCTTCCTCAAATGCGTCCTTAAAATAATTTTCATGTATACTTTCAAATTTATGTATATGAAGTTGCAACAAAGTATGATACAAGTAAATACGAACTTTATTACAAACCAGATTTTGCTGAAATTTTGTAAGCAAATTTATACTATATTAATGCTTCTCCAATCTGAAAATCAAATCAATGCAACGAACAGATTTTAATATATCAGCAAAATGGTTTTAGGTAATAATGCATGATTTTTTTTTGAATTAACAAATTAGTTTATCTTGAAAAATTCTGGGTTTAATGATACGTCTTTGTTGTCCAAAAATCAGAAGAATCCAGTTGATAGTTTTAACGATATACACAAATCAATTTTAAGATTGTATGCCTTAAATGAGAAAGAAATGAGATATCATTCATGATGCATAGCAACCCTTCCCCCAAACTGGAGCATTAGCATGCCCTCATGCTACACTAGAAACAAATTGGGGTGGTTTCTACAATCATGGCTGAAATCTTTATTCGGTGTATAACAACATGGAATAAGGGAGATTTTGAGAATGAATAATGAGATCGATGGATGATAAAGAATATTAATGGCATGTTCATGATAATGAAATTAACACTCCCCCAAACTAAAATATTTTGAATCTAAAAAGTGGGAAGTGGTAAAGAAATGGAAATAATGGTTGAAAAATATGAGTGAATAATGCTCAATGGTTTTTCATGATATTCTCCTAAAATTTTAATAAATCAAAAGCTTATTCTATTTTACCTCAATTTTTACCTCTATAAAAATGTGGAATGGCATGTATGGATTGACATTTTTTTGAAGTTGATGTAGGTTGAGCTGATGTTGAAAGTGATGCGGAAGGTGGAAGCCATGCACGCTGAAAAAAGTAATCATAAAGTGAAGCAGGGTTTCCTTCTACCAAATTGATTAGTTTCCTTATCATCTCTAAAACATCTCGTGAGTATCCTTAATCAATAATTCATCACATCAATTACCCCATTACATATAAAAGTGACATAAACATATTGTGAATGAAATGGGATAATAATGGATAAGAAGGGAAAATATGCATTCCATATACCCATAAGCTTTGGTTGTCATGAGCACAGAAATTATGAGAATTAGTTATCTCAGTCTTTGCTTCTCACGGTCTGTCCAATTACATGGGATTCAAAATCAGAATCAGGCCTCTTAGTGGTGTTGTTAAGCTATGAATAAATGGTGACTAATTGGGAAAGCAACTATCTTTGGTTAAAGATATGATACTTGTAGAATAAAGGAATGATAGATTAGATTATACAAAATGTCAAATATCAAATATCCTAAAAGTTTCATCCCTAAAATGTAAATTAAATATTTATAACTCAATAATAGATATAAACCATAACCACCATCATCTAAGAACTGATTAAATATTACCCCATGAACCATGAGTTCTGGAAAAACCTTGTATATGCAACAGTCAGCTTTATCAGAAATTAGCTTTGAGAAAAAAGGTAACCAAGTAGATTATAGTATTAAATTAACTTTTATACCATAGGCATAGCCACTACTGCCAGTAGGCATCCATAGCCTTGACAGGGATTCCTTTTTAACCCATTGAGATGCCAGTGTCCCATCTATTAGAAATAAGTACATAGCTACAAAAGCCTTAAATTTACTTAGATGTCAATTGAAGATCATTGTTTTGGCGTGGTAACCAGTTAATAACAATGCCATTCACGGGAGTTAACAAAAGTGAAAAAGTCAACTCGTGATGAGACCTCGTGTCCTTCAGTTTTATGACTGAAGGCTATTATCATGGCTTGGTGACCAGCAGTGGTAATGTCACTTTATTAGGACCTATGATCATGGTAGTTCGGCTCGTGATGAGACCTCCTATCCTATAGTTGACCATTTATGTTTAATATTCAACTATTTTTATTTTTAATCAATAAATATTACTTAATAGATGGGGTGGCAGGTCAGCTCCTTAAGAGCTAGGGATGGCATAAAAATTTGTGTAGTAACTATTTTGAACTTTGATATTTTTGCTTCTTAAAAACCAATAACCTTCAAATAACTGTTGATAAATCTATTTTTCATTGTTGAGATTGAGGTTGAGGAATATTTCATTAGAAAATGGCAGAAATATTTAAATACAATTTTGTGGTCATCATCATAAATTTTACAAGATCAAGGACTTGACCAATTAGGAAAGTTGAAAGATGTTATGATGAAATCATCTTTGCATAATTATTCCTTAGAAATAAGATTATGTTTATAGATAAACAAATACAAATTGACTACAAAAGCATTATGTCAAAGAGGGCTTAGACCATTAAAAGTATTTCTCGTTCACCAAAAAAACAAATCAGAAAGATCTACATATGTTGAATTCAACATGAAAATTGGCCAACAACAGTAGTTGTGACTGAGGTAACAACAACCATGACTTAGGTAATAACAAGGAAAGGGGAAAAAGAACGATGGTAGGAAGGTGACATGAAGGAGGATTAGTCACTTTACAAAATAATGAGGAATTAAGAGTGAATCATTCCTAACAAGACTTACCATAATAATCATCCTTATTACTAAATACGAGACCTCCCCCCAAGTAAAGTATGTTTGTCGTCAGTCATAATTGGTCATGTCATAATTAAAATACCAATTAAATCTATGGAGTCGGTCGAGGACGTACCTGGCGACTTACCATGGTGGAGTAACAACACTAGAGGAGTAACAACACCGAGTACTTAAAAAAATATCACCATGGAGTAACATCACCGAAGGAGTAACAGCACCGAAGGAGTAATAACATTGGATACTTAGAAAAAAATTCGGAGTAATAGCACCGAAGGAGTAACAGCACCCAAGGAGTAACAACAATGGCGGATTCACAACATCGACGGAGTAACATCAGTGGCATATTCACAACACTGATGGAGTAACAACGCCCAACACTTAGAAAAAAAATTGGAGTAACAACATCGGAGGAGTAACAACACCGAAGGAGTAACAGCATTGGATACTTAGAAAAAATTTCGGAGTAACAACAATGGCGGATTCACAGCACCGATGGAGTAACAACAGTGGCGAATTCACAACACCGATAGAGTAACAACACCCAACACAGAAAAAATTTCGGAGTAACAGCATCGGAGGAGTAACAGCGTCGAAGGAGTAATAGCATTGAATACTTAGAAAAAATTTCGGAGTAACAGCACCAGGGGAGTAACAACACCTAAGGAGTAACAGCAGTGGCGGATTCACCGCACCGACAGAGTAACAGCAGTGGCAGATTCATAGCACTGACGAAGTAACAACACCCAACACTTCGAAAAAATTTCAGATTAACAACATCAGAGGAGTAACAACATTGGATACTTAGTTTATTTTCCGGAGAAACAACAATGACAGATTCACAGCACCGACAGAGTAACAGTAGTGACGGATTCACAGAACTGACAGAATAACAGAAGTAACGGATTCATAGCACCAATGAAGTAACAGCAGTGACGGATTCACAACACTGACGGAGTAACAGCAGTGATGGATTCACAGCGCCGAAAAAGTAATGGTAGGGACGGATTCAGAGCATTGACAGAGTAACAACATCAAGGAGTAGTAGCATCACAAAGTAACAGCATCACGGAGTAGCAGCATTCGAGGAGTAATAGCATCCTGAGTAGCAGCATCTGGAGTAATAACATCTAAGGAGTAACAGGAACCAAGAAGTAACAGCATCCAAGGAGTAACAGCATCACGAGTAGCAGCATCTGGAGTGACAGCATCACGAAGTAGCAGCATCCAAGGAGTAACAGCATCAAGGAGTAACAGCATCTCGGAGTAGCACCATCCGAGGAGCAGCAGCACCCTGAGTAGCAGCATCCAGAGTAACATCTGAGGAGTAACAGCAACCAAGGAGTAATAGCATTACAAAGTGGCAGCATCCAAGGAGTAATAGCATCACGAGTAACAGCATCACAGAGTAGCAGCATCGAAGGAGTAACAACATCAAGAGTAGCAGCATTTGGAGTAACAATATCACAGAGTAGCAACATCCAAGGAGTAACAGCATCAAGGAGTAACAACATCACGGAGTAACAGCATCGCGGAGTAGCAGCATCTTGAGTAGTAGCATCTGGAGTAACAACATCCGAGAGTAACAACAACCAAGGAGTAACAGCATTACAGAGTGGTAGCATCCAAGGAGTAACAGCATCACGAGTAGCAGCATCTGGAGTAATAGCATCACGGAGTAACAGCATCCAAGGAGTAATAGCATCACGAGTAGCAGCATCTGGAGTAACAGCATCATGAAACTTAAGAACTCGCTCCTTTTATTTTGAGAACAAAACAAAAAAAAAAGATATGACTTTGAAGTAAACAATACCTGAAGCATAAAAACATAAGAGAAATCAGAAAATAAACTACTCTTTATTGAAAACTAATAAATAAATAAATAACTTAAGTTACAATGGTTATGATTTTCGTTGCAGCAATGTTTTTTGTGAATGGTGAATGAATGGAAAAAAAAAAAAATTTGGAAATGACTTGGATCTTCAAATAGAAATAAATTCTCCATTTCTCATGTTATAAATCTGTTAATTGATGAAAAGTATTCATGTTGTTTTTTCTATGTGAGGAAACGTCTTTGAAAAAAAAATTATTTCATTATCATTGCCTTCAAGAATCACTTGTTCATAAATCGACCTCATTTATTCTCCTCGGACCTGCAAAAAACGAGTGTCTACCTGCAATAAAACATGAAATCATGGAAGAAGAGAGGTGATCGGGCTCTCCTAATCCAAGAAATATGCAAAAAAAAAAACAAGCAATTACTCTATAAAACAAATCCATGAAAAAAAATAACAAAGTAAAATTAATTTATTACCTACGGGAAAGTGGTGGCCAACCATAATAATTAGCAGTGTTTCAATGATAACTTCTTTGTTTTTTGTCTAATTTGAGTGACTCCAAAGCCAAATGAAATTGAATTCAAAGATATTTCTCCAATAGAAACAGGTTTTAAAAATTCTGTGTAATGGTATGTTAAATTTTCTTAGAACAACCTACATAAAATAGTCATTTTCGATTTTTCAGCTCATACCAATAATCGATATTTCAAGCATAAATTTTTCATTTTATGATGGATTGAACCGGTTAAAATTTGATATTAAATTAGATTCATTTATATATCTCCAATAGAAATATTTTTTTAAGGAAATAATTATTGATGGGTCAAATACGCTAGTGAACATCCGGGAAAACAGAGTTTCAAGAGTGCTGATTTACGATAAGCAATCAGTATTTTGGTCATAACTTCCTCATACGATATCGAAATAAATTGATTCAAATTGTGTTGTAAACTATGTTCATATGAGAATATACCATAGAAACATGTTTCCAAAATATAGTCATTTAGGCCTCCAAAAATGGACTATCCCAACTATGTTCCTTAGCTGCCTACTAGACATCATGTCATTGTTTTGGTCATAAAAAAAAAAATTCAACTCGAAATCAAGTGATTAAAATTGGGTTAGAAATTATACATGAAGGGATACATAGGATAGAAACAAGTCTTGAAAATATTCCTATTTGGTCCCTCAAAACATGACTGTCCTGATTGTTTTTCCAGAATTTTCATCAAGTTCGCAAGCCATAAGATATGATAATTAATGAATTTTTCCAAGAAGGTGATAAAAATGAATATGAGTGTTTGTAGAAATTTTATTTTCAATATAATTCATCTACATACATAAATGAATTTGAATATTGATCACCAATGTTAATTTTCACAGCATATTGCAACAAAAACAATTATTTTTACATACAAAGAAACTTATTTATTTATGTCTTTATTCATTCTATATTCTACACTACACTACACTACTTTGAAAAATAAAATATACTTACACATCAAAGTACCTCCAATGAATCCATTTTCGAAATAAGGTTTCAAGTATGCACATATCCATAATTGAAAGATGTATGTTAATAAATACACGGGTATGAGAGACCAACTTCCCTGTTAAGGATGGTGCCAAGAGTTAACGTTGAAGTGTAGAGTGATGTTGCGAGCAAACAAAAAAGTGAAACCAATCTTCAATATAGTCTTGATTTCCCATATTTGTCGCATCCTGAAGTTCCGTGACTGAACTCCAAATTGTGTTGATGCTTTCTTCCTTGACCTCATCCTCTGCCTTTTTTTTTAGATCTATGTTCATAGAACCAGATGAAGGAAAAAAAGTTCAAACAATTCTTAAAGCTTAGGACCTAGAGCAGGGTGAAACTTCCCTCCCCGGGATGAGAGATTGGGTGTTTAAATAGAAAGAAAGAAATAAAGAAAGAAAATAAAGAAATCTTAAGCTCGGGACCTGGAGTAGGGTAGCATTTCCCTCCCCAGGGTGAGAGATTAGGCCCTAAGAAATCAGTAGAAATAAAAGCAAAGAAAAACGACTAACGCTCAGGACCTAGAGCAGGGTAGCTCTTCCCTCCCCAGTATGAGAGATCGATTCCTAAGAAATCAATCAAAAAATAAGAAAAATAGAACAACTACGCTCAGGACGTAGAGCAGGGCAGCATTTCCCTCCCTAGGACGAGAGATTGGTTCCAAATAAATCAATCAAAAATAAAAACAAAACAACTACGCTCATGACCTAGAGCAGGGTAGAATTTCCCTCCCTAGGATGAGAGATTGATCCTTAGATCAATATTAATCGTGTTCTTGCACCTTTGTTAGTGTCCCCGACAATGGCGTCAAAATGTTGGTGTCCAAGTGTGAATAAATATTCAAACTCTTTCCCACACTAATTATCAATCTGGGTGTGTTTGGTTATTGCAAGGCTAACGTGCACAGTATGTGCAGATACAATAACACAATTATGATATCAATTGTGGATTTGATAATTTAAACAAAGAAAAAATCACTATAATAGCAATAAAAGAGTGGCAGTAATAAATTGTAAAGCTTGCAATGCATTCAAATCAATAAATATATCGGCAATTAGATCTACTATTATGGCAATTACGAAATATGCAAAACAGAAAACGGAATTAACAATGTACAGAAAGAATTCAGCACCTGATCAGGAGATTGGGCCCAACTCTCTGATCAGGGTTGTGATGTACTCACAAACTTACAAGGGTAACACGAATATAACTTGCATTAACTCAATGAAATGTCCATTACAAATCTCCATTTCCTGCATAGCGAACCCTACCTACGTTATCCCCTATGCATTCTCTCCTATGCGTTCCATCCTCCTCTTTCTCTTTGATTTGTGCCCTTTTAAATATACAAACAACAAAGGGGAAATAAACTGATTACAAAATATCAATAATCAAGATGAGATCTGAAAGATCTTTCCATCATGATTCAGCTGGCACAAGTCGAATCCGGCAATTACAATTGGGGAAATTTTGGAAAACGGCCACAACAAAAAATCTGCAAATCTGTCCTTTGAAGAACCCTGCATTTCTCTCAATCAAGACCGAATTCTAGAAAAATACTCATTGAAAAACTAATTTGGTCCGTTCTGCACAAAACCCATGTTTCGGATTTCAAGATTCTTCTTCGTTTGCTCGAAACGTTCAACGCAAAACTGTCTCTTGTTATTCTAGCAAATTTTTGAGTTTGAATATTTAATTATCAGCTAAAGATCAAATCTGCAATCTGGAGGAGATCTTGGAGACTGAAATAGTGATTGATGTTATAATGAATTCATTAATAAACCATCATTGGCAAAATCATGCATAATAATCATTAATTTATTAAAATAAAGGAGAACAAGTATTATTTATCCAAAAGAGCATAAATAATTATGAAATGGAATTATATAATAAATTATGATAAATAATGTGATAAAAGAAAATTATAAATGGATGTTAAGAAGTGATAATAATAATACAAATTAGTGGCCCAACAGTTTGACCAACCAAATTATTTTGGAGGGAAGCTAATCATGTTCTACGATACCTCAAAGGCATTACCCAGTTTGGACTATGGTACATATAGAGAGGGGGAGTGAATTTGTGTGGATTCACATATGTAGGTTGTGTGGGGAGTGTATCAGACTGAAAGAGTACCTCATGTGGAATTTTTAGTGTTGGGTCCATAATGGTTTCTTAGTATAGCAGGAAGGAAAGATCGGTGGTACTCATATCATAAAAACTAGAATACATGGCTTCCAGACAAGTAGCATGTGAGGTGATCTGGATGAGAAATATACTTGTTGGATTGATTGGTCAGATTATGGATCCAACTGTGATCAAATATAGCAATCAGATTTGCATCAAGCTCTATGAGAATCATGTTTTTTACGATCGATCCAAGCATATAGATATCTGGTACCACCATCTACAGGACTGTGTGCAGAGGCGGATAATCTTGTTGCAATGCATTCCGACAAAGGAACACGATGCCGACATTTTGACAAAGGAATTTTTAAGAGGGAAGTTTGATTTTCATAGGTGCAAGATATGGTGGTTGATAATCCCTTTTTTTAGAGTGAGTGTTGAAAATTGTAGCAATAAATTCTCAATTCCATTTTGCCTTGATTAAATCAAGAAAAATTGAATTTCCACGTCAAAATACAACTTGGATGATGTTAACTTGTGTGACATGCCTTGTGTCACCTATTTTACTTAGCAAATTCGAGTTGGAGGAGTTAGAGTTCAATCAAGAATTGTGATTGCTAATTTTTAGCAATCAAGGTCAGTTATCTAAGGCTATTTTTAGTTAAACTAGTTCCAATTGTTGGAGGAACATGTGGAGGGTCAAGTTGTGTGGTGGGACTTCAATCGAACTCAGTGATCATCCAGTTAATTGATCAATCAATCCAAAATTCTAGTGCATGCAGAGAATTCAAGTTCCCCGGGCCAGGTGGAGATTCCAAGGCAGTGTAACGTTAGTTGTAGACTAGTCTTGAGTGTACAGATGTTGCATGCAATCAAATGATCATCTCAAGGAATTGCACAATTAAATTTGAGGAAATTCCTAAATAATAGGGGCCTAATTCCTCAAGGAATAACACAAGGAAATAGTAGCTCAATCCAAGGCATAAATTGACTAATTCTGGGTTAGAGGCCTTCAGTGAGCAGAGAGATAGATTGTGCACTTGCAGGGTGAGCTCAGTTGAGCAAATCAATTGCAATACATCCCTTTTCATTTGATTAATGCAAGAGGTATTGGGGTTTTTTAGCAGATTTCTTTCCCAAAATAAAAATACTTGTTGCATGTGTGATATTTCGTATTGCATGTCTAGAATTTTTGTTCTATTTTTTGAATTAATGTCTACAGAGCAGTAGGGTAGGTTTGTGTCTTGTGATTTTGATTAAAACTTCATGAGCAGTTGTAACTCTACAACATAATTTCTAAATTCAATATAGTAAAATAACCTCCCTTATTTTCAATATGATACATATCTCCATAAATATACATGCAACTTAAAAGATGGTGTACAATATCTATGATAATAAGGATTCAAGGTGACAATCCTTCTCAAATAGGAAAATAAGAAGAATATAACCAAAATGAGAAAATAGGGAATTTGTAAACAACATTGAAGGTTTATTCTAGATTTAGATACTTATTGGTTTATTAATCATTTCACATGTTTTTTCTTCAGGTTTATATCAAAATCAATATAAATCATGCAGTGATAAATCTATGAGGAATTTAACAATGAAAAATTTGTGTATTAATATGTAAGATTAAATTTTCGACATGAGAGGTAAACCCAAGTTTACTATATTTAAATTAGAGTTCTTGCAACATTATGTAAACTAAAAGGGGGTATTATGCATGTGTAAAATATTGATTACATCTTTTTATGGACCATAAGAGAAACAAATGGGTTTACATGGATGCATGAAAGGTTTTAATTTATTCTTCATGGATAATGGAAGATTTTTTACTCTCTTTTTTAAATGGTAATATAAATAAAAATTGAATTACTAAATATTTTATTGCAAAGAATTAAATGATAAATAATGTGATGGTAATTAAGAGGCATTTGTTTGAATTTCTAATAGACTTGGTGATGCATTTTTATTTCATTTTTAGATTATGTAAAATAAATATGTATTTATAAGTAAATTGTTTAAAGTAGATGTTGTAACTTTTTCTTACCCATAATTTTTTCTTATGGAGGAAATTTTCAAAAAAAGGGTTTTATATTATGTCCTTTGTAATAATTTGGCATATTTTATAAATGCCACTTCAAAGTTTAGTTTATTTTACAAATAAATATGAATTATTTTTAATGCTCCACCAATAAAGGTGCGTTGTAACTTAGGATTGTATCGGTCGTGATCAAGAGCTCATAAAATATTGCAGGCCCCCCTCACACTCTCGGCATTTAAGGAAGGGCGGGGGTCCTCAATCCATGGTTTTTTTAAACCATGTAAAATTATGTGGAGGGCGCGTGTGCATTGCACACCCCCCATCCCCCAAAACCATATACCACATAACCCCCCTACAAACCACCTTCTCGTTAGTCGTTACTCCCGCCAGATTTATCCCTCCACCATTCATTCCGCCAAATAAACTCCCACTATCTCCACCACTATCCATCAATTTATAACTGCCAAATATCACAATAAATTCCCACCAACGTTCAAAATCCTGTTAAAATGCTATGATCATTGATAATCATCAACAAGAATTTTAATTTTCTTTAAAGGCCTAATATTCCTAAATAGTTCGGCCATTTTCTCATATTTGCAGTGCTAACAGCAAAATTAAGCAACAAAGGAACTTACAAGTATGCATAGGTTTTTCGCCCACCATCTTCAATCTTGCCTAGTATTCAAATTTTCCTCTTTTTTGTTCAAATTCAAAATGAGTACTTCTAAAGGGAAAATTAAATCACAAAGTGAAAACCCTGTGCTTCATATAGTTCTGAATTTGGATGAACTATCTTTAGTGGACTTAGATTTAAAAATTGTAGAGATCAAGTGTGAGTTTGATTTATATGAATTGCATAATTGGGCTTTTTAGAAGTTTGAATATGCCAGTGATGAGTTTAGTTTTTTGGAATCCATGTTACCTCAATTCATTTTTCCTCAAACTCATCATTTTCCTGAGTTTGTCTCCATGTGCAAAAGCAGATATTTACCCAGTCAAATAGAATTAGTAGCTAGAAATCGTGAAATTTTGTTCTACATAACACCAGATTCCATTCTTCAAGATTTACAAATCAGCCCTCCAAGTTCCCTACATTCCTTTTCAATTGACTCATTAATGTAAATTTACCAGAAGCTTACATTTCAAGATAGAGACCATATCTTTTAGTCATTTTTACCAGAAGGATTGAATTTCCAGGTCATAATCTACCTTATTCCTCAGCTATGTTTCCTAGAATTTTTAGACAAATAATATTGATGGCTTGTCATTTATTAGGTTATCAAAGTGATGAATGGGTTGATGAAGTCATTTTAGGATTCCTGTATGTATTTTCATCTCGGAAAAACCCTTCTATCCTATTCAAATTTAGCTAGTTTATCTTAGATAATATTCATGAGCATTTTTTGAAATTCAGTGCAGAAAGATCCTTCAAACATTTATATGTGTTAATTTACTTGTTATTTTACCACCAATTTGATAGGTTTAAGATGCCACTACAGAAGTTGGATTCACATGGGAGGCCACAATATTTTACTCACTAGATCTCATTAGTAGGAAAGAATTTGGAAGAGTATTCATTCAGTGATTTTTCTAACCAATTCCTCCCCCCTCTAACCCCCCTCGAGCTCATAAAATATTGTGTACCCCCCTCGGACACCTGACATTTAAGGAAGAGGGGGGGTCCTCAATCCATGGTTTCCATAAACCATGGAAAATGATGTGGATGGCGCTTATGCATTGTGCACCCCCCCCCCCCTCCCCTAAAACCATATATCGCCTATCCCCCCTGTAAACCACCTTCTCGTTGGTCATTATTCCTGCCAGATTTATCCCTCCACCATTCATTCCACCAAATAAACTCTCGCTATCTCCACCACTATCCATCAATTTATAACCTCCAAGTATCACAGTAAATTCCCACCAACGTTCAAAATCTCATTAAAACACTATGATCATTAATAATCATTAGCAAGAATTTGAATTTACTTTAAAGGCCTAATCTGCCTAAATAGTTTGGCCATTTTCTCATATTTCAATGCTAATAGAAAAATTAAACAACAAATGAACTTCCAAGTATGTATAGGCTTTCCGCCCACCATCTTCAATCTTGTCTGGCATTCCAATTTTCCTCCTTTCTGTTTAATTTCAAAATGAGTACTTCTAAAGGGAAAATTAAATCACTAAGTGAAAACCCTATGCTTCCTATAGTTCTGAATTTGGATGAACTGTCTCTAGTAGACTTAGATTTTAAAAATGTAGAGATTAAGTGTGAGTTTGATTTGTATGAATTGCATAATTGGGCTTTTCAAAAGTTTTAATATGCCAGTGATGAGTTTATTTTTTGGGAATCCATGTTACCTCGGTTATTTTTTCCTCAAACTAATCATTTTCCTAATTTTGTATCCACGTGCAAAAGCAGATATTTACCCATTAAAAGAGAAGTAGTAGCTAGAAATGGTGAAATTTTGTTCTACATAACACCATTTTCCATTCTTCAAGCTTTACAAATCAACCCTCCAATTTCCCTACATTCCTTTTCAATTAACTCATTAATGGAAATTTTCCAGAAGCTTACATTTCAATACAGAGCCCATATATTTTAGTCATTTTTACCATAAGGATTTGAATTTCCACTTCATAATCTGCCTTATTCCTCAACTCTATTTCCTGAAATTTTCCAAAAAAAAAAATCTTGATGGTTTGTTGTCTGTTAAGTTATCAAAGTGATGAATGGATTGATGAAGTTATTTTAGGATTCCTATATGTATTTTCATCCGGGAAAAACCCTTCTATCCTATTGAATTTTAGCCAGCTTATCTTAGATAATATTCATGAGCCGTTTTTGAAATTCAGTGCAGAAAGATTCTTTAAACATCAATATGTGTTAATTTACTTGTTCATATACCACCAAGTTGATAGATTTAAGATGCCACTACAGAAGTTGAATTCACAAGGGAGGCCATAATATGTTATTCACTAGATCTCTTTAGTCAAAACGAATTTGGATTAGTATTCATTAAATGATTTTTCTAACCAGTTCCTCCCCCCTCGGACCCCCCTCGAGCACATAAAATATTGTGGACCCCCCTCGCACTCCCGACATTTAAGGAAGATGGGGGGGTCCTCAATCCATGGTTCCTGTAAACCATGGAAAATGATGTGTATGGCTCTTGTGCATTGCGTACCCTGCCCCACCCCCGCCCCCCCTCCCCCAAAACCATATATCGCCTAACCCCCCTGCAAACCATCTTCTCGTTGGTCGTTACGCCCACCAGATTTATCCCTCAATCATTCATTCTTCCAATTAAACTCCTTCTATCTCCACCACTATCCATCAATTTATAACCGCCAAATATCACAATAAATTCCCACGAACATTCAAAATCGTGTTAAAACGCTATGATCATTAATAATCATCAACATGCATTTGAATTTTCTTTAAAGGCCTAATCTGCCTAAATAGTTTGGCCATTTTCTCATATTTTCAGTGCTAACAACAAAATTAAGCAACAAAGGAACTTCCAAGTATGCATTGGCTTTCCACCCACCATCTTCAATCTTGCTTGGTATTCCAATTTTCCTCTTTTCTGTTCAATTTCAAAATGAGTACTTCTAAAGGGAAAATTAAATCACAAAATGAAAACCCTATGCTTCCTACAGTTCTAAATTTGGATGAACTGTCTCTAGTAGACTTAGATTAAAAATTGTAGAGATCAAGTGTGAGTTTCATTTGTATGAATTGCATAATTGGGCTTTCGGAAGTTTGAATGTGCCAGTGATGAGTTTATTTTTTGGGAATCCATGTTACCTCAATTCTCTTTTCCTAAAACTCATCATTTTCCTGAGTTTGTCTCCACCTGCGAAATCAGATATTTACCCAGTAAAAGAAAAGTAGTAGCTAGAAATGGTGAAATTTTGTTCTACATAACACCAGATTACATTCTTCAAGCTTTACAAATCAGCTCTCCAAGTTCCCTACATTCCTTTTCAATTGAATCATTAATGGAAATTTACCATAAGCTTACATTTCAAGACAGAGACCATATCTTTTAGTCATTTTTACCAGAAGGATTTTAATTTCCACGTCATAATCCACCTTATTCCTCAATAACGTTTCCTGAAATTTTCAAAAAAATAATCTTGATGGTTTTTTGTTTGTTAGGTTATCAAAGTGATGAATGGATTGATGAAGTTATTTTAGGATTCCTGTATGTATTTTCATCCGGGAAAAATCCTTCTATATTATTCAATTTTAGCCAATTCATCTTAGAAAATATTCACGACCAGTTTTTGAAATTCAGTGTAGAAAGAGCCTTCAAACATCAATATGTGTTAACTTACTTGTTCTTATACCACCAAGTTGATAGTTTTAAGATGCCACTACAGAAGTTGGATTCACAAAGGAGGCCACAATCTATTATTCACTGGATCTCATTAGTGAGAAAGAATTTAGAAGAGTATTCATTTAGTGATTTTGCTAACTATTTCATGTACTTATCACATTGCCTAGGCTTAGTAGTGATGTATTCCCAATAATTTCAGCTAAAATTAAGATAATTTTACATTTAAGTGAGAAAACAAAGGTAGGATATTGGTATATGTATTAGAATTTCAAAGAGATCAGAATATATGGTTGTGAACTATCACCTTATAAACTACCACTACTGCTTCCAATGAGGCTTTTTGCTTTTGAATTCATAAGGGAGAGCCTAAGTGTAGATGAAGTTCATTTTGCTTCCAGAAAACAGAAATCTCAGTTTAAACTAAAATCTCATACTGTCCCCTTTATAGAAAATACCAGAGCAGTTGATAAAGAAGCGGAAATTTTATTAAATCAAATGAGGTTTAAATTGAGTTTTAGTTGGCCCTATGATCCTTTGGGAATAATTTCATCTATCATACTTGAGCAGAACTCAACTCCTTATACACACTTTTCAAAACCAAAGATTGAGCAGTATCCTAACAGGGAGATTTGGGAGGAAAATACTTTATAGGAAGTTGAAGAACAAGTGTCAAATCAGACAACATTAGAAACTCCTCATCCAAAAGAAAAGGAGCTGAAAAGGATAAGTGAGATTATTTCTCTTGATATCTCTGGGTCCAAGACAACAAAGTTTAGATTTTTAGAAAGAAGAAAGGCCAAGGAAATAGAAGAATAATCATCTAAATTCGAGAATACATAAGTCTCAACTATAGTTATGGTGTCAAGTGAGCTTGTTTTCACACTACAGCATATTAAAGAAACAACAAAAGATGTATATGCTTCTCCTTCTTCTAGCATTCAAAGCATTTTTTTTTTAAATTCAGAGAAATGAAGAAAAAGAATGAGCTTGTAAAGTCTGCTACATATACTCAAATTTTGGAAACAGACTTCTTCTACACAGAACATATTATTATCTGCAGTGGATCTTGACAGTAAATAGTTTTAATTGGAAATTATTGAGCCAAAGGTTCCAGTCCCAAAGACTGCATAGGATTACTAAACTTATTTATTTTCTTTTGATACTAAACAAATTCACCTTATATAACATATAGATATACATAAGCAAGCAGGTGAAATGATCTACTCTTCTCTAATAATTTCTGCTATGGTTGTTTCAAAATCACAAACTTCTTTGAATAAAATTCATTCTCAACCGAAGTTAGAAAAGATGTCATTATTGGGAAAAGATACAAGGATAAAAGCTTTATAAGATATTTGTATCAAATTAGGATTGTATCCTAACGATGTTTATTCATCTCAGGAGATCATAAAAAATAGAAATGTAGCTATTCAAGCATTACATAGGAAATTAAAATTAACAACAAAAGATCATCCTCAAGCTCGGGAAGTGGGAGAAATTGAGAAAGAAAGAAAAAAAAAAGATTTTGCATATGATTGTATATCAGAATCTACAATATAGAATATGCAAGAAGACGTGGAAAAGCTAGTAAAGGAGAGAGAACAAAATGTTGGTACAGGAGTTTCAATAGTGGAGACAATATCAACAAGCCTCAACATAACAATTATCTAAAGCAATGGTTGATTAGTCTTTGAGAAATTTGGAAATTGAAAAGTTAAATGCATCATTCCAAAAGGAACCGAGAAAACAAAATAAAGGCAGGCAATACATATATTTCAAAGGTGCGGAAGAATTTCAAGCTTCTTAAACAACTTGCAAAATATTTAGATGAATCAATTAGTGCACAGAGTTTATCATAAGCTAAAGAGAAAATTTGGATGGACATAAACTCTACAATTTCATATTTATGGTCTTCCATAGAGATCATTTTTTAACAAAAGAAACTATTAGAGAAAGCTAAGGCATCCATTGAAGATTCAAAGAAGATCTAGACAATAGACTTGGAGAAGCAACCAAAATCATCAAAGTCGTAAATTCAAAAACCAGAGAGGAGCTAGAAGAAATGGGAATTCAAGATATAACATATGTAGTTCTCGAGATGAGAAAAGTATTGACAAAGAGAAATTTAATGTTGTAGCTGAAGAACAAATCCGAAAATTTAGAAGTTCAGATAAAATAAAAATTTCTTTGTTATTCAACAAAAAGGACTCCCATCTTTGAGGGATTCTCATGGTCAACTTATTCAACGGGAATATTATCAACAAAAAACTATATAGTAACAGATAAATCAAAATTTTCCAAAGTCAAAGGAATTATTAGTGGTAAAAATTTTCTTGAGGGTATAGCATATTTATTTATTTCACATGAAATTCATCATATTTTTGTAAGTAAATTGACCTTTGAGAATTATACTGAGGTAGATGAGGCCTGCAGAAAGGTGATAAAATTTTCAAGCCCAAATGATGATCAGTGGGATAAGTTCGTTGAACTTATCAGTTGAACAAGAAGCTGGTTTCCAAGCAATATTTTGGCAAGGAAAAGAAAATCAGGAGCATAATTAGAAATGTAGATTTAAAACCATCAGTTGGAAAAAAGATCCTCTAATAGTGTTCTAAGTCAGAAAAATAGTTTGAAGACTTCTATTTTGAATTTATTTTTGTTAAGAGTAATAACTTATCCAAATTATATTGGCTAAATATTTATTTTTCATAAAAATTTGTAATAGGTTAGAGATTTTTGGAAAAACTCTATATGTACTTTGTAATTTGAAGTAAGAAGAGTTTAAAACTAAAGGATTTTTTGGAGTGATATTGTTGTAATATTTTCATCTTAAATATAATCAAAGGAATTTGGTTTCCACTTATGTAGCATTTGTGTACATGTGATTCTTTTCTAGTGATTTTCTTAATCTATTTATGCATATTTTTGAGATAGTGTAGGACATTAGGAAGGGTATGATTGAATATTAGTCTCCCCGACATCCCTAAGTGAGAGTTATTCTCCATATTGTGTTATAATTAAACAATTTTTTTAATTAGATACTCATAAATTAATAAATTATTGCGTCGATGCTATGCTTAAACATATTTTTTCTACTATAGAGCTAAATTTGTATGTTTCTTCCCAGCTCAAATGATTAGATGTTCAAGAAGAATATTTAGTCTGCTAAATTATGGTTCTCAAACTTCAGTGGCTGTCGTTAATTGCAAAAACTAGATTATCCACAGTCTTCTAAGTTCTTATTCTTTCTTCCTTCAAAGAACTTATAAGGATTGTATGTTGCCATAATGGAACACCGACATTTTTATTAATCTAAAGGATTAAGGATTATAGACATAACAAAATATGCATATTTGTATCATCCATTGAAATCAATTCCCCTCACAATTGATGCTTTGGCATAGTTCTTTGGCTGAGGACTGTCTACAAACATACAACAGTAGACATGTCTTTATCATTGTAAAGATGACATATTAGCTAGGAAAAATGTGAAAACATGAATATTAGTGACTATATCATGATAAGTATGTGGAAAAAATAATATTTATTGAGGTTTTCATTAAGAAATAATCAAATATATTATTTGTAAAAAAAACCAAAATATCACCAAATTTTATATCTTTATTACTAGAAAAAAGTTCACTTGTCTCTTTATGGGAGAACTTCCAATAGAGCAAACCCCCAACTACAAATAACTTCACGAGCTATAGAGAGAGAAAATTCTAGTTTAAATTGGTAAGGGTTGCTATAAATATTAAATTTAAATTGCTTGAAACTCTCATAATTTTGGTGATAAATTAAATTTTATTGAATAAATTTTTAAGCTATATTAAATCTAAATTAATTATAAAAAATTATGACTTAAGTTTTTTAAATTTAACAATAGATTGAATTTTATAAACTAGTATAGATCCATCTTAACAGCGTATCTTCCAAGAGACGAGTGGGATCGAATCTCATTATATGAAAATCTCTTTTCAAAATGCAGAACTTGAAAAAATATGTACATGTCAAAAGATTTAATCTCTTTTAGTGCTTCAGAATTTGTTATTAATATGGATCTATAGTGTCTTTCTATCTCTATATATAGATCGACCATGTGTAATTTTTCATTGTTTAAATTGTATCTTTGAATAATTTAATATTATTAATATTTTATTTTAATAATTGAAAGAGTTACACATTTTTTTCTTATTAAGAACTAACTAAATTATTTTTTCCTTGTGAGTATTGAAATATTTTACTAATTTGGTTAAAATGAATATGAATGAACTTTCTAAGAAATAGAAAAATATTTATGGTAATTTTGCAATTATTGTTTCAACCATACTAAACTTTGTAATCTATAAAAATATCTTTGCGTTTTTATTTTTTTTAAAGTAAGTCATTTTGCATGTAATTTCATATATATGATTTTGATATAACTTCACCAATAAATAATCTATAATAAATATTATTTCATAAAAATAAGCATCATAATGATAACCATCTAACAAACTTAAACATCATCTAAAATACACATTCAAATTCGCTAACATCATCTAATTATATACACCTCTAGCACATATAAACATCATTAGCTAGCACACAAATCTAGTAATCTAACAGGGCATCATCATCGTGATCACATCTAACAAAACACGAGAATTGTAATATATATATATATATATATATATATATATATATATACAAACAAGTCAAATAACTGCATCAAGTCAAATAATTGATATAAAATATCTGATATAATAGACGTATTAGTGGTAGTCTGGTCTATAGCAGAAGATGATGGATGTTCAACTACCTCAACAGTCAAACTATGAGGTGGAGGAGAAGGTGGTTGGTTTTCTCTCTCAGGAGAAACATGAGGCAGCGCCAATTGGTGGTCATGGGGGAATGATGAGGAGGTAGATTACTACCAAAAGGATCACCGACACCATGATCATGATCTGATGGGGTATTACTACGAAAAGGATCACCACCCTAATCATCATGATCCGATACGGTAGCAGTTGGTTAAGAATCATGTGTATCTGTTGCATGTCCATCCCTCCTCGTTTCTAGTAGCATAGTAGCTCCAATGATATGATGCATAAGACTCTTCATATCATGCAGACAATCCCTAAAGAGCTTTAGGAGCCTAGGATCTACCCTAATGTCTCGATTTGTCACAAGGCAGACTTCCTCTTCTACCAAAATTATAGAGAGTCAGTTGTAGTACTCCATCTTGAATCTGACATCAGCCCTATGCAGTCACCTGCCTATTCCCATCTGCATATATGGATGTTCCTGACCATGTGTGACCTCAACCTTCTCTGCATATCCCTCTATTGGGGGGGCAGGCATGTCCCCAACAAATCTACCAGGCATGTCCCCAACTAAATTTTTGATGTCTACAAAATATATAGTACACAAATAATAATTAGACAATTTCATTAAAAAATTTAATAAAACAAGTTAAAGAACATGCTAGAATAAATTTTACTCTAATTAATTAAGACAATAAAATGACACTAGATTAATTTAAAGAAAAAACTGATATTACCTCTATCATCTGCACGCTCATCCGGTGTGAAGAGGATGTTGGAACATTGTCTCCAATCCATCCCCGTGTATGTACACGGTACAAAGACAAACATGTGGTCAACATCACTAGCGAGTGGCCCCAATTCCTCAACATAAATCCTGTCTGGATACTCTGGCAGGCCCCTCTTGGGCATCATCTCACCCCACATGTGTATCTTCACCTCAGTCACCGACCTAGGAGGGTGACGGTCAAAAGTAGACTTTGTCTCCAGAAACTTCTTAAAAAATAAACAAAAAATATCTGAAGCAAAAGGGAATTTCTCCCTACCATGTATCGTAGCATGACATCTATCTAAATCCATACAAAAATGCCACAAAAAAATGGTAGACCATATGATACATCGTGGCTTCTGCACCAAAGAATCGGCATAAAGCAAAAGAGGGCAACTAATGTGTGTTCCATCACTATTATAGTATGCAATGTTACTCATTAATAGTGAGAGGCACATAACCTCCTTTGACCCAAAAGAAGTGATCTCCAATTGCCCACCGGACACCTGAAAAATCTATTGGATGCACTACATGATCCCCAACATATATTTGAGAGTAGAAAAGCTAAATCTCTGTTGCAACACCATGGGGGACATCAAGGAACTGGGGAAAATCATCCCCTCTCCTGGATAGGCCAGTGGTAAAATATATTTCCTTCTTAGTGGGCCCATACCACCTATCAGAATGACATAGAAATACTGTACGTGAACATCCTACCGACGAATCAGTTGTGCCAACAACCCAGAGTGTGCCTTTGTGGATGTAGCCTCTTCATAGTATTTAAGGAGGCCTAAAGTCCTCAATATAACTTGGGTCGTTGTGGTAATTGGGCAAGGGTATAAATCTCTCCCCCTCTCTTGTGCCTCCCACGGTCAGGAAATATTGTATTGGTCTGCCATTTGCTCTTGTTGTTGTTTCTCCTCCATCTGTTGACATCTATGCTACATGATTGACATGTAAAATACATTTGCCTCATATATAAAACACATTTTTTTTAGTAAATAATTTTTTTTTAATAATTATGGACATATAACTTTCAATTAAAAAAAAAATTCATCCTCGGTGCACCAAATAATAGGAATGCACCAAACATTGTGCACCACAAAATATGAAAGCACCGACCACAGTATGTACATTTACATGACGCACCACTGTTGGTTCACATACATACATACATATTGGTTATTTTTACTTTCAACATGGTGCATCAAGACAAAATTCCGCACTGGTGCATATGTATAACCTTTTTTCACTGAAACAGAACGTTTAGGTTATCGAATGTACACAGCTATATTTTTTAATATTTTGTGTGTGGTGCGTTTAGTAAATATAAAAGCATCAGGAAGTAACTTTTATCATATGCACCAACATAAAAATTATAATTTTTCTCGGCTCATTTTAATTTACTAAATGCACCAATAACACCATGGTGCGTTAAAGTAACACATCGATTTGTGGTGCACCCTATAAATTTACAGGGTGTACCATTATCAGTGTGAGCCAAACCTGTCGAACGCACCGCGCAGGAAAAAAATCAAAATCAATGAATTTTTTTACCTAATTTTCAATTATACTCCACTAAAAAACTAAATTAGAGAGAAACATAGACATTACCTATAAATTTTCTTGTTAGGGAGGCATGGGTGCCACATAAATGAAAAAAAAAAATCACCATCCTTTGAGAAAATTTTAAAGCCACGCACTGAGTACGGGACAGAAGAATGGTGAGAAATGGAAGCATCGATAGTAGGACGCTTGAGTGAGGCAAGAGTAGGATTGGTGCTTGAGAGCTCTACAACACTGTAAATGGTAAAACTGAATTTTTTGGCCGGTAGGTTTCTTTTATATTTAACCTTGTTCTATTGTGTTCTTGTAACAACACTAGTGCACATTATTTCCTAAGCGCACTACTTTTTTTTAAATTAAAAACCCTATTGTGGCACCACTTGGTAATTACGCACCAAGGCATTTAAATTCATCAATAACATCGGGCATTTAAATATAGGAACAACATCGGTGTGTCCTAGGAATATAGCACCGAAATGGTGAAAAGAAATTTTACGACCAACATTTTTTAACTTAACCTTTTTCTAGTGATATTGAGTTGTATACGCACCAGTGCACATTATATAGGTAGTGCACCATTTTTTTATTTGTATAAAAAATAACCCTCTAACGGTGCACCACTCTCTATTAAACATAGAGGCTTTAGTTCAATTAATGGCACTAGTGTGTATAATATAATAAGTGCACCGCTGTTTTTTAAATTAAAAACCCCACTACGGTGTGTTATATTGTTTATGCATTGGGGCATTCATGTACTGGTTTAGCACCAGGGCGCTGTCAAAGTATACTGCCAGATTGGGAAAAATGAATTTTATGACCGACATTTTTTTTAATTTAACCCTTTTCTAGTGTTATCAAGTAGTATACGCACATATGTGCATTTTGTACTTAGTGCATCATTATTATTTTTATTTTTATAAAAAATAACTTTGTCACAGTGCACCATATTCTATGAGGAACCTGTGCATATAAATATAGTAACGCATCAGTTCTTTAGTGTATTAGAGACACATCGCTAAAAAAACATTTTCTAAAACATCTTTCCACCCAACTAAGCTAGTGGCCTCCACTACAAATGGGTTTTTGGGCTATTTTTATAAGGACTTCCACAAAAACCTCTTCTAGAGGGTCTTTTCCTTGTAGTGACTAGAACTTCATCAAGGTTTTCCTTTCACCTATGCTCTACAACCATGTTGAATTTTCATGATATTATAATCTAATAATTACTTCTAATTATTTCTTAATCAATTTTCTTATGTCACATATATCATTAAGCAATTTTATATAGAAAGTCTCAACAAAAATGCAATAATGACAGTGGGATCATAAAGAGACATCAAAGCACAAAAGAGAGACACAATTTTTTCACCTAGGAAACCCAAATTCGGGAGAATACCCAAAAATATTTTCTTGGATAAGTTCTTCAAATACACAAAAGCAAAATCTAATATTTATAATATAACCTAGAAATTAGGGCTAAATTAGACCTTTATAATGATCCTTTTTGGGGATTCTCAAGATTCTATTTTAGAGATGGACTACAGAGGCATTTACTAGATATGTCACCCTTCAAAGAAAGGGAAAGATCCAGAGGCTACTTGGCCAACTGTAGACTCTATCTATAGAACTTGGAATAATCCCTTTCAGGAATCTCAACAAGGTCTTCAAGAAAAACGCTATTTAAGGAAATCTGAGCAAGAATAACGCAGATCAGGGCTGGGATCCCCTCATTTATGTTGTATGTGACTCATATATGGAATTTAATCAGAAAAAAATAAGGTTAAGCACATTAAACAGATCTCCCAAAGTCAAGACTAGCTATAAATCAGCCAAAGAGAAAGGTTGTTGCAACATGAAAACCCCAGCAACCAGAATTGCGCAGTTTTGGCTGAAGCTCAGAGGAGGATGGCCAAGTATCTGATACTTCAGAGATATAATAGTAAATCAGACTTATATTTCATCGTATTACCTCTGCAGCAGATTACAAAGAGAAATAGGGAAAAATCCCTTCAGAAATTAGAGCTGCAACTATAAATAAACTGCAGAAATACATAGACAGCGTTATTTTTCAAATGGTTCAGTTGTTTTACATTAAATTTAAGATCTCTGACATATGTATGGATGAAACATCATATCTAATACAGATCTGGAAACTATATTACTTTAAGAACAAGATCCAATTGGAACTACATCAAAATATTGCATAATAAGTTGTAGATCTGAATTACAAATTGCAGTGCTGCAGAAAACCCAGAAATTTCTGAAGATAACTTTATTGCTGAAAGAGATAAGATATATAGAGACATGGATCAGCAACCCAATCCACGGATCACCAAGGGAAGGCAAGCCTAACACCAAGAGATCTTCCTCCAATCTGATGGCAAACTGAAATAAGGAAACCCTCTCACAAAATAACGCAGTATTGAGAAAAAACTGCGCAGAGGGTGAAGGAGACTGAATAAACTAACTGAAATTGCAGATCAGATACAAAATATAGATAGACTCTCTCCTTGAAGGCTGAAGAACACACTCCAACAAAAAAATCCTCTCAAAACAAGCTAGATCTAAGTAGATCTAGAACACCACTTGCTACAAATAATAGCAGCTGCAAAACCCTCAATGGGACAGCGCTGCTTATGAAAATAGAGCTTGGTCTCAAACCAGATAGTGGCTCAATTCATCAAATAACTCCTCCAATGATCCTCAAGGGAAGAGATGAGACCCCTAAACATGAATTCCAATCACAATCCTCCACTAAACAGCAGAGAATGGTATTTGTCTAAGAAGACAAATACTTCAGAAATATGATCTATCAACAACCTCTTCATGTGTCTTATCCTCATTTTTATAACATGAGAAAGCTCTTGCAAACACTAAACCACTTTGATGAGTTGGCCCCTTTTCACATTAGAGGCTCCCTTCTAGTACTGCGCGGTCCCTTTTGGAGATGCAATGAACCTAGACATCGCAGTTGATTTGGTCAAGGTGGACCCAGTCTTTGGCTCAAACCTCTTTAACACCTGCAAGTGATTATTTACATAGCCTTTATTTGTCTTTTTTCACATGGGCATTGATTTATTCAGAATTTTAGGAGTTTTACATGTCCTCCTTTATTCATTTATTCATAAAACACAAATTAAATCAAAATTGAATGTTTCCTCTTAGCTAAGGCTAAGTAGGAACATTATAGTCATCCCCTCCAAAATGTTGCTTGTCCTCAAGAAACTGACAGAGTAAGAGCTGTAGTTCTTCACCTTCTCCATTGATGGCACCATCAAGAATCAAGCTTTCATCATAGATTAAGTGCTCACCAAGCCAATACATCAGAAACTGCTCCTCCAATGCTAACATGATAGGGGCATAGTCTACCCCTTTAGGAGTGTAAAAGTCAACATAAATATACATGGGTGAAGCAATGTCACAACTAAAACATGTATCATGAAGTACAGGATAAAGTTACATCCCATGTGGTACATACACACTGCCTACTTTTTTCCCATACAAACCCATAAACAATACCAATATGGCATCCATGTATGGAAGCAAAATCACATATAGGAAAACTGAAATCTGCACTTGAGGAGGTGGGTCACAATCCCACATAAGGTACCAACGCAGTGTACTCCTTGTTTTGAGTATATCTGACTGTGATAGGTGGTATCCCCACCACATCTTTTCTACATGGGTCACTTTGAAATGGCTGAAACTGAAGCCCTCATTAGGTGCCTTTGGGAAGCACCCATCATGATAGATGATCTCCCTTTGCACCTCAAGGGAGTGGCCAGCTTTGGAATTTTTATTGGCCTCATCAATGCCATGATATTTTCATGTAATATCACTCCTTGTAGGAGCCATGGCCTGCATACATATGGTAATAGAATGTGCTAAATTAGAAAAATAAACTTGCTCCATAAGATCAGATTCCTTACCATACAAGTCTCCCATACACATAGAGTTAGGCATGGGCTTTTCTCCTCTTTTAAGAGAAGAAAGAGATGGCTGAAATGTCTCCTGCATAGGATCCCTTGGCTGCCCCATCTCAACATAACTATTGCACTCTTGTAAGTGTTGATATAGTTCCTCCCAATCATAATGATGATGTAGTTCTTCCTCCATACCCTCCCAATCAAAACTCTGCAAGATTAGGGAGTAGATTTTTGCTGACTGCATGTAGCTGGAAAGGAACTCTTTGTCTGCTCTTTGTAGTATCTCTTACTTAAGATTGGAGGCTTGAGACAAGAATACTTTACCAAGATGATAGATGACCCCTTCATGGACCAAATAGCCTCCTCCTTGCTTCATGCCATCTAATATCATCCTGGTGTGCAGATCTTTGGAGTACTCCACAAGGAGTTGAGACCTCCAATATGGATCTACATTTCTCAACAAAGACAACATTGTTGATGCATCTATGGTGGTGCTTGCCTTGTTGCTGCTTGTTTCTTTGGCACTATACATGCCAAAAAAAATTGTGGGAAGGATGATCCTCCCCTTTGCTTCCTCCCACAGCGTTGTGACTCTTTCTTCCATTGTTTCATCACTTGGTGAGGCTTTCCCCACAGAATCTAATGGCACCCCAAGTGACTTGCCATGATGTAATAATGTTCCTTGCAGCATTCTCATAAACATGACAGAAGGAATTGTGAGGTCCCTGCCCCCACTGCGCAATTCCATCTTTGTTGTGTGGCTGGAAACATCAAGTGAAGGGTAGGTGTGCATGCCTTGAATGATTTGTTATTTCCCATTCTTCAAATCCACCCATTCCATCTACAAGGCCTTCCAATAAGTGGTGAATTTTCCCAAAGTAATCAACCACTGGACACCCAGGATGATGTTGGTGTCTGGTATATCCACTACAAAGAAATGGTCCTCCAAAGTGTAGGTTCCCATAGTCACAGTAAGTGATGGAACATACTGCATGCACTGCATAGTTCTATCTCCCGGAACCAAAACAGAGAACCCATAAAAAGTATCAGTAGGGATCCCTCTCATCTACACAAAGTGAGCATCAATAAAGTTGTGGGTTTCCCCACTCTCAATCAGAATAGATACTCTTTGGTTCATATCTGAACCTTGCACTCTAAGAGTCAAATACTTGGGCACTCCTCTCAAAGAAACAAGAGTCCCACTGGTTGGAGAAAATGCTCCTTCTTCTTCTCTGGATGATGATGGATCCTCCTCCTCATCATCACCAGTGCTGTGACCTCTCCTAGGTCCATCATTTCCCTCTTCCTCCTCACAATCAGAGAAGACTTCAATATAGTTTGCTCTTCCAACGGCACATCTATGTCCCGGTACCCATGGCTCTTGACAAGTGAAACATAATTTCTTCTTCCTCAACTCCATCCGGAGATCATTGTCAAGAAGCTTCTTCAGTGAGCTCTCCTTAGGTGGAGCAGCTTTCCCTTCCTTTCCCTTGGAAGAGTGAGTGGCCTTGCTTGGGAAGGTTGCCTTTGCCCTTGGCAAGGCATCTTGGAGATATCTAGTTCTTTCAATGTCATCATGCAGAGTGATGGGCTTGGTAGACTTAACCAACCCATGCAAAGGTTCTTCCATGCCATCAATGAACAAATAGACTCTCCTTGCTACTGAAAGATCAGGAACCATTACAGACAACCTCAGGAATTCAGAGATATAGGCCTCAGCATCTCCTGTCTGTTTAAGCTTTGCCAAGCTTATGAAAGGGGCCTCTGGATCTTTCCGATCAAATCTCTCCACTAGTCTCCTAGTGAACTCAGCATAAGTGGACACATTGTTGTGCCCCAATGTAGAAATTCCATGAAACCACCAGTTGTGGGCTTCTCCCTCAAAATGCAGCGCAGTAATCTTGATGGCTTCTGCTTCAGGCACTTTATTCAACTGGAAATAGATGTCTAAATTCTCCACCCATGCTTTAGCAGAACAAGAGGGTGATCCATATAACCTAGGCAAGAAGAACCTACCCATGGTGTGGTGCCTCCCATGAAGGAAACCTCCATCTCTATATTGTTGCCATGGCCTCCTTCGATCCTTGAGATGGCAGAAGTCTTGAAAGCTCAATTTATCCTTGAACCTTTGACTTTGTGAATTATATTCTACAAATTATCCTTCCAAAGAGGTTGGATCTTGCAGCCCTTCATTCTCTATAGCCAAGAAGGTAGGCATTGTAGAGCGTTGTGAGATCTATGGGACTTTTGGCAAGCTCACAGGTTGACCAATCCCAAACTGAGACATTTCATAACTTTCTCCTTGATGGAATCTCCCAAGGGACTCCCTCATTCGATATATCCTCATCTCCTTTATCTCCTTGGAAAGATCTTACATAGCTTTCAAGAGAGTTTTTGAAAACCCTTCCGCCTCCTTATCTTTATCATTCACCAATTCAGGGGCTTTCCCCTTGTCTTGACCCTTGTCAAGGTCAACAGTAGTATAGTCATACTTTCTATGAATTATATTCTGGTATCTCCCCTCCCTTTTAGAAAGAGGATTTTCATCTTCGGAATGCAGCATGACTGAGGCTCCAATGCTAGCACAGGTTGTGCCAAGAGTGGAGCTCCAATACCACTGTAATGATCCTTTTTGGGGATTCTCAAGATTCTATTTTAGAGATAGACTACAAAGGCATTTACTGGATATTTCACCCTTCAAATAAAGGGTGAGATCCAAAGGCTACCTGGCCAATTGTAGACTCTGTCTATAGAACTTGGAATAATCCCTTTTAGGAATCTCAATAAGGTCTTCAAGAAAAACGTTGTTTAAGGAAATCTAAGAAATAATAATGCAGATCAGTGTTGGGATCCCCTCATTTATGTTGTATGTGACTCATATATGGAAATTCATCAGAAACAAATAATTTTAAGCACATTAAACAGATCTCCCAAAGTCAAGACTAGCTAGAAATCAGCCAAAGAGAAAGGTTGTTGCAACATGAAAACCCTAGCAACCAGAATTGTGCAGTTTTGGCTGAAGCTCGAGGGAGGATAGCCAAGGATCTGATACTTTAGAGATATAACATTAAATCATACTTATATTTGAGCTTATTGCCTCTACAGCAGATTACAAAGAGAACAAGGGAAAAATCCCTTCAGAAATTAGAGCTGCAACTAGAAATAAACTGTAGAAATACATAGACAGCGTTATTTTTCAAATGGTTCAGCTGCTATAAATTAAATTTCAGATCTATAAAATATGTATGGATGAAACATCAGATATAATACAGATCTGGAAACTATATGACTTTAAGAACAAGATCCAATTGGAATTACATCAAAATATTGCATAATAAGTTGTAGATCTGAATTACAAATTGCAGTGCTGCAGAAATCCCAGAAATTTATGAAGATAAATTTATTGCTGAAAGAGATCAGATCTATAGAGACATGGATCAGCAACCCAATACATGGATCACCAAGGGAAGGCAAGCCTAACACCAAGAGATCTTCCCCCAATCTGATGGCAAACTGAAATAAGGAAACCCTCTCACAAAATAACGCAGTATTGAGAAGAAACTACACAAAGGGTGAAGGAGACTGAATAAACTAACTGAAATTGTAGATCAGATACAAAATATATATAGACTCACTCCTTGGAGGCTGAAGAACACACTCCAATAGAAAAAGCCTCTCAAAACAAACTAGATCTAAGTAGATCTAGAACACCACTTGCTACAAATGATAGCAGCTGCAAAACCCTTAATGGGACAGCGTTGCTCATGAAAATAGAGCTTGGTCTCAAAACAGATAGTGGCTCACTTCAGCAAATAACTCCTCCAATGATCCTCAAGGGAAGAGATGAAACCCCTAAATAGTAATTCCAATCACAATCCTCCACTAAACAGCAGAGAATGGTATTTGTCTAAGCAGACAAATACTTCAGAAATATGATCTATCAACATCCTCTTCATGTGTCTTCTCCTCCTTTTTATAACATGAGAAAGCTCTTGCAAACCCTAAAACACTTTGATGAGTTGGCCCCTTTTCACATTAGAGGTTCCCTTCTAGAACTGTGCAGTCCCTTTTGGAGATGCAATGAACCTAGACAGCGCAGTTGATTTGGTCAAGGTGGACCCAGTCTTTGGCCCAAACCTCTTTCACGCCTGCAAGTGATTAATTACATAGCCTTGATTTGTCTTTTTTCACATGGGCATTGATTTATTCAGACTTTTTAGGAGTTTTACATGTCCTCCTTTATTCATTTATTCATAAAACACAAATTAAATCAAAATTGAATGTTTCCTCTTAGCTAAGGCTAAGTAGGAACATTACACCATTTTTTATGAACAAGCTCCTAGAATTTAACCTCGTTGGCCTCCTATTATCTTGAGGTTCCTTAGCCTACCTACTCCCATCCTACGACCCTCCTGTACCTTAGCCTGAGACCCTCTTACAACTTGGATTGAGGCCTTTCGAACTTTATGTAGTTCGTATTGAAACATTTTGGCCTACTTTGTGACAGAAAGATGTTATGCCCTCTTCTAGGTTTGTGGCCTCCTAAACTCATAACAAAAATCTTCATATCTTGTCTCTTTTAGATGTCACTGGGCATAACCTAAGGGTTCTTTTCAACCTCCTCCAAGGTAGAATTCTTCTTCTAACTCGTACTCTTTTATGATGTGTGGCTCTTTCTTGAGAAGATATGTTATGATCAAATTATTTCCAAATGGAAGAGGTAAAGTGCCTTTATATAGTGATATAAGGTTCCCCAAGTGGTGTGTCTTTATGGCTGGACCGACCTGTTCTTTTGGGACTGAATTGGAAATTTTGGAGGAAAATTAAATTCAAAATTTAAATATTAAATTTATTCATTTATACTTATTTTATGGGTCAAGTTGGAGTAGTTGGGAATATTAGTTGCAACTACCCAAAAAATAAACAGGTTTCGAGAGTGGTTGGGAGGAATGATGTTATCCTCCCTACTAGGGTTCATTTGCCTCAAAGCAGCATGTTGAGCCCAATTCAGTTATGTTATTGCAATTTCTTTGATCCTTGTTGTTAAATGACATATATCCCTAATAATATCTTATCCTTGCCTTTGGGCCAGAGCATGGGATATTTGATTACAAAGGGAAAAAGGTATTCAATTTTTTAACAAAATAATAAAGTTTATTTTTCTTTGGTTCACTTATAATGTTCAAGGCAATATTTTGAGTGATTTACAAGTTTATAACAACCAAAACATATCCTTACCCCAACAAGCAATAAAAATCGTTACTTTCACACCACTAGTCCCAACAATGGATGTTATAAGGTCTATAAAAGGATGTGTAACAATATTTCAAAAACATATTTACATAAATGTCTCCACATATGTTTTAATTTTCTAAAGAAGTAATGCCTCTTCAAAGATGTTATTGAGACCAATGTAGATACCAAATAAACATCCAAAACAGTAAATACAATATTAATAACTTATTATAGGAAAATAGACCTAAAGTATGCCCTAAAATTGTTTCTTCTTGGCTAATAGCTCGTCTTCCTCGGATAGAAGGAAATGGGTTAATGGTCCAGGACCTAGAGGCATCTCGAAAGAACGAAATCTTGGCCCCTTATGGACCACAAACGGGTAATTACAATTGGTTTGGTTTCCCTTTAATAAAAATGATGAGTCAATTTGCATTAGTACATAGCAACCAACGATGGTTTTCCCCACTATTGGTTTAACAACCTATTTATGATAGTTTTTCCCTTTATTTAATATATATATATATATATATATATATATATATATATATATATATATATATATATATATATATATATATATATATATATTATAGGAATAATGGAAGCAATGTAATGTTAATGAGGGCCTTGTTGGTTGTTGAAGCAAAAATATTGTCATCTCCACAAGAAATTTTTAACTCCTCAGTGACAAGTTTTCCATGTGCCATGGTGATTAATAATATTTATCATATTGTAAACATTATGAACATAAACATACAAACTCTTCTCTTTGTTATCATATCAATATAATCACCCTTTTAGAAATTTGACCCTAAACCCACTATACCCCATAATCTTGTAACCCTTAATGCAATGATAATTGGACACATTATGATCCCAAACACACTCTACCTACTAACCCTTATGGTCTCCAATACAACCACCTCTTAAACATTATGACACTATACATCTTGATATTTATGAACCCTTACACATTTCCCTTAACACACAATGACCTCAAACACAACAAACCCTAATATTATAACCCTTATCAACTATTACTTAATTTTCCATAATGACCATGTTAACCACATTAATCAACTAACTCTAATTCGCCTAATATACTAACCTCTTGAACCACTAAACCATAGTGACACATGTTGATTTATTCTAACCCTTGATCATGGTTAACTATCATTTCCCATATTAACCATGGTTAGCCATATTGGCTATATTGATGACCATATTTGTCCATATTTACTGTATTGGTCGCATTGAAACACTAACCTGAAATCCCTTAAACTATTAACCTCTTTTCCCTTTATTCTATTAACTCGCTAGATATTTTTGTTTATTATTGATCAAATAGACCATGGTTGGCCCACAAATCCCTTATCCTCAGGATTGAACAACCCCGGTAATATCTAAGCCTTATCCCTATAACCCCCTAACACCTTAACACATTGTGACTCATGTAGTATATAATATAGGTCTACAACATTATTATTTTGTGCCACCACATCTCATTTTTTCATTTTCATATTTTTACTAGCATGTTTGAGATTTGGTGATGTGATTATAACACCAACTTTGCATCAAATCAATGATGTTACAAAATTCGATTTTTTTTTTAATTTTCTATCACCCTCGTGTCAATTATTATCCTATTCTTTCTATTTTTATGTCGTTTCCACATTGCTAAAATATTTCATGCATCAAAAGTTGTGTTTACATTATGTTTTGTCAAATCACTGTCTTATATATAAATGTGTAGCATCTTATTCACATCATACTAGTGCCATAAAAATATATTTTATTTCAAAAAAATATATATGTTTCATCACATTTGCACACAATTATAATATCATTCCTTTATGAAGTTTCAACTAATCATAGTGAAGAGTGTGGCCATAGGATCTCATGTGAGGAATAATTATAGCAACTAGGAAAGAATAAATCCTCCCTATAACCCATCTAATCTCTTCAAAATCAAGTTAATACACTACTCCAATGAAGAAAGAAAATTTCCATTTAAGTTTTTATTATGTACCCAATGTTATAGCCCACGAGGGGCAGCTGACTTGGTGATCATCTTGTTATGAATTATTATGTAAATTGTAATATTCAAGGTTCAATCCCCTTTGGGTGTTTACCCCACAAAAAAAATTACCTAATATTATGATAAACACCAAGCATAGATTCATGTTAAAGAATTATTTCTTATTAACATATTTTATTTTGGTGGGATTGTGTTGTCGGTGTTGGCTACTTCCAATAGCAAGGGGGTCTCCCCAGTGTAAAGTCCCAATTATAACTCACACCATTTCGGATAGGAACCCCATATATAATATAGGCCCGACCATCATTATAATGATCTTAAAGATTAGCCTTGGCTAAAAAAACAACATAAGAGAGCATGCACACAATTTTGGGATAAGAAAGTGAGTTCGTTTTGTGAAACACCAATTGCTATGTATATAAAGTACTTTCACAGATAGGAAAGAGAGAGTGATCCTTTAGAATAAAATCAATAGTACTATCCTAATAAAGAAACACGCAAGCATAGAAAGAATTGTTAGTTAACCTGAAAATACTTCACAAAGCAACAACTATCATGACAGAAAATAAGAAGGCACATTCAACTAGATGTATACCAAATCCAATGAAATAGTTCATTTTTTTAGTACATATGAATACATACATACATCATAAACATTAAAATAATAGTCCTACAACATTCACAATACATGCATGAAAGTGTGTCAGCTTTGAGAGCTTCTGAATATTAAGTGAAAGTGCCAAGATACACAATTACAATGATGCAACACTAGCCCCAATAGTGGAACATGAAGCTACCACTTTCTCCTCCAAATAATGATATTCTCTCCTATGCTAAACTATAGAAGCCAAGACTCCTCTAAAATTCCATTTACTTGAGGCATGAGTTCCTATTTATAACAAGTGAGGTGAATGTTCATATCCCATGTGACTTTGGGCTTCCCCATGGCTCTTGAGCTACCAAGTGACTCTTGGACTACCAAATGACTCTTCTCATTCCACATGTGACTCTTGGACTTCCACTCACACAATTTAAATTTTCTGATTATTTTTCAAATACAAAATTATGTTAAACAAAAATGTGGTCATATCCATAAGACAAAGTAACATGTTATGTTCAAACTTGAGGAAACTACAACTTGACGATTGTAACACATAGCTTCATTGTAAGATGTTGGTGCCAAGATTTATATTCTAATGCTATATATATAACCTTTTGTAGAAGCTCTGGATTATATCTTATCTTACCCTCCAATACATCTAGATATATAGTCTTAGATAATGTTTGTATGGTTTTCCACAACATAACAAACTTCATATGTAACTTGGAAGGCTCAGCTACATATTGTAGAACAAAGTTCTTTGTCACTTCTAAATCATCCTGCATGGTTTCTTGTCTAATGTTGTTCAAGAACTCTTGTATCTTTGTTATAATAGCATTTTCGCTTTTCACTTCCCTAAGTGTGCCTATAGAAGGTACTTTGTGCATTCTCACCAAGGCATCTAATACATGGTACAAACGCGCATATGATGACATAATGTTGGTTACATCATAGTTGAGATGCTCATACACCTATATAAACATTATTATCTCTGCTCTGCCCAACTCAACATCTAACCTTCCTTTCTTAACCAACCCTACAGGTACATTCAAATATTTGGAATCCCATTCTTGGATCATACCTATAGCTACATAAGTTGTCTTCAAAAATTTCACATTCTCTTGTGATCATTTCTATACCTCATGTAAGGGAACCACTACCTCATGCAGACTGATTATCTCCTCATACACCTACTTCATTAACTCTTCCATTGTCTTAAGTTCTTCAACTATGGTTGCCAAAAATTCTGCGTTGCTAGTAATAGTGGAAGACATCCTCTGGTTTTCAGTAGGGAGATGGCCAATATGTTGCTTTGCAGTAGCCAGTTCTTTCTCTAACTGTTTATTCCTTTTCATCATAAAATTTGTATTCTTTTCTACTACCACTATAAAATGTCCTAAAACATCTCTTTTCAATCAATTTCCTCCCATGTTTGGAGCTTAACTACATTAAATTTACAAATCTTCCCACTCTTTTTTAGCATTGTAATTAGAACCATTGCAATTATTTTTTGGAATGTGCCAAACTAACAACACTAAGACTAAAGACCTCAAAAGAAACCCATATCTATTATGAATCATGAGCACCTTCGAATAGGAAAAAATAGCATAAACCCACCTTTGACCTTTCTCCTCTATGTGGGACTTTATTGAAAACATTTACAAAAATTGATCCCACTTCTAAGATATAAATGAAACTAAAATGGATAGATATGATGTCTAGAGGCCTGATCATGTTATTCACCCATCCCAAATGTGGCCTAATCGTGTTATTCACCCATGTTGATACATCCTAATCATGTTATTCACCAATGAAACATGTGTTATCTCATTATATGTGAATTATTTGTTCCATCTCCCACTTAATATAATTTATTTTGAAAACAAAGGATGAAATGGCAATTATTAACTTATAATGTTTTCAATTATTCTCAAGCATTTAAAAAATATAATTTTTTGGAAATGAGACTACATCAATACTCATTTTTAAATAAGTGGTTGTTTGAAATCAAATAATCAAGTACTCATGGTGGTAATAATTACGCCAAATGCATTCAACTCATATATTCTTATTATACAAAATAAAACATTTACCTCTCAAGTTGGGATGAAATATTGTTTACTTTACTAACTACTTTGGAAGTGTAGTCTCATGATTGTGTTGAGTCATATATGAGATATTTCAATGTTGTTTGTTAATCTGTAAATTGATGTGGATATTCATCTAGATAGTTTGTCACAACAAATTTGTGAAAATAAACTAAAATCTATATTATGAAGGGTTAATTCATTTTAGATTTGATATTTGTTATTATTGTTTTGTTGTTTATTCATGCATTAAATAATATGTGTAAAATAGATAAAAGTAAATACAAGCATTCAAAAATCACAACGAAGACCAATATATGCTCTCGAAAACTCTATCAGGAGCAAACCCAATTGGAAGGTGAAGTTTATTTCCTTTCTTTTGACTAGAATGGAAATGATGTGAGTACAAAGAAGAAGACACTTCCCATGGAGTTTCCTAGTACCTATGGTCCATGAGTTGCTACAGATCACAAATATCTTTTGTTATGCTCTCTATATCCACACTCAATTTCTCTATAGTATTATGGAAAAAAATGCAAAAATATAGAATAGAACCCATTTTCCTCCCAATGACATGAATATGACATAGCCCAATATCCAACTAGTGGTTAAGTTTTGCTCCTTCAACTCTTAACTGGAGATACAACTCGACCCTTATAGAGCCTTGCTCATAATGTTAAAGTGGCAATCCATTTTTCCATGAGTAATGGAGGATAATTTGGCATCCTCTTTGATTATGGTGGTCAACCATGACAAGTTAACTTCTGGGAAGCATAACTTTTGCATTCAAATGTCGATTGATGTGATTCTTGCACTATTGGAAAGGTATTCCAATTTAGATTATCATCATGAGGTTTTTTGTTGTAGTATCAAATTTTTAGCTCTACAAAACACCATTTAATGCCTCAAACTAACCCCTTAAGGTTTTTGGCCCCAATTCTCCAAACTAGATCCCACTGCTAAAACTTCTCTTGTAAGCATATTTTTGTAGTTATCCCAACTTGAAAGCATTGATATCGATGAAAAGCAATATAATGATCTACTGAAATCATACCTCCCCATTCTAGGAGGATTTTAGTCCCTAAAATATTTCACTAAGTCATACGAGGATTTTTTCCTCTACCTTCTCCTTAAAGTACCATTTAGCCTTTCCTCGAAGTTGTCTTTTCAACCCAATTTGCCAAAGGTCATGCTAGCTTATATTATAGTTATGAGATTATTTTACAGAATTGTATCCTATGTCAACTATGCCTAAGTATTTGGTGTTAAATAATCTATAGAAATTAGGACCTTATTCTCTTACCGATCCAACATGAATGGCTCATATAATTTTATATTTTCAACATTTACCATTGAGTAAATGTGCATGTATGGGGGTAGATTGAGTTTGTAGGAATTATCTCCCAGCTTTTCTAGTATCTCTAAAGGACCACATTACAGAGCCTTGATTTTCTTACCAAGACCCTGTAGCCTCTCCTTGTTCAAATGTAACCGTACTTTATTCCCACACTGAATAACTTATTTTTTTTGGGATGATCGTGCATGGCCTTGTACTTTTCCTGTGAATTCTTTGTGATCTCATGTAAATGCAAATGGGTCTACTTGAACTTCTCAAAAATTTCTCTACCCTTAAATCATATCCTATAATCATATCCTTCCTCGCTCCTCCTTGTTGTTCATATCCAATATCCTAAAGGTGAAGGTGACAAGCATCCAAAACAAGTTTCAAATGGGGACTTACTAGTATAATTGTGGAATAATTTCTTATAAGAGTGCTATGTATACACCAAATTTCCATCCCAAGTATTTGGATGATTTTGGTTATAACCCATCAAAAGCTACACCAAAGTCAAGTTAACTACTTGTGTTTTCCCCTATATCTATGGATGGAATGTTGTAGACCTCTTCAACTTCATGTCCATATTCTCCCACAATATAGTTCAAAATAAACTAATAAATATGGTGTCCCTATCCAAAATGATGCTTCTTGGTATCCCAAAGTGTACCAAGGCCTATCCAAAGGACAAGTTTGTTGCTTCTTTCCCACTCATGGTATTTTATAGGGAAAAAGAACACACATAGTGTTGAACATGTAAACTACCATGAATAGGTAGCCATGTCTCTTCCTAGTTGTTTATAAACCTCCTACAAAGTCCATGGAAACTCTTTCCCAAGGAGGAGTGGGTACAAGTAAGGAATGGTATAAAACTTTTTCATAATGCTAGTTTTATAGTACAAAAAAGCATACATCCCCTTATGAATGGTATTGACCTTTTTCCTATTACTAGGCTTCATAGTACAACAAATCATACATCCTCTTATGAATCTAGCTACATCTTCTTGCATTCTAGGCTAGTACACATGCCTTTGCAAATTTGAAGCTAACTTCCCTATGCCAAAATGCCTCGCAACATTGGAGGCATGAGCCTCTTTGATTACCTATATGCACTCACCTTTATGAATGCATAGCCTGTAGAGTATTATCTACATGACTTTTTCTCTACAATTGTTAAAACACCTACTTTAAGTCCTCATCCTATATATATGTCTCTCTATATGAATCATGGGTGAAAGGCTCCATGTGCATCATAATTCCCAAATCTATAATTTTTTTATGTGGGTGCTCTTGAAATATTGTCATCCAAATTGTTTATGCTTCCACTCTTGTACTCAATCGCTAAATGAAAGTTCTATAAAAATTCCATCCACTTGTAATGTATAATTTATTGTAACTTACTTTGGGCCTATGGGTATTGTAGTAGATGGTGATATCTATGGATGACTATCGCCTTTCCCATCAGATAGTGTTTCCACTTCTTGATATATTTCACCAAGGCATAGAGAACCACACCATGAAACACTTCATAATAGTAGTATACATGCATTTATCCATACATCAATACCACTCCCATAGCATACCCACTAGCATATATTTCCACTTCGAAGGGTTGTTGCATGTTTGGTAATGCAAGAAACAATTCTTAACTAATTTTCTTCTTCAAATCATCAAGAGCCTTTTGCTGACCCTCCCCCCATTGGAAACTCTTGCCACTTTATACTATGGTTTCATTGGTGCATCTACTACTAAAATGAGGCAGTGAATTTCCTCAGGTACTGTGTATCCCCAACAAAACTCATGACCTCATAAAAATTGGTAGGAAACATGCACTTCATGATGGCCTCCATATTGGAATTCTCTATCTTGAGCTCCCCCACACCAATCACATGGCCTACATACACCAAATATTGTTGTGAAAACTCACATTTCTTGAGATTTACCAATAGGTGGCACCTCTTTAAAGTATCTTTCACTTGCATCAACTATGAGATGGGATTATCTCAAGTATCATTGTATATTTGTACATAATCCAAATAAACAATAACAAAAGAATATAAATAAGGGTGCAATATGTAATTCATTAATCTCATGAATATGCTTGGTGCATTCCATAGGCCAAATTCCATGAATAGCGACTCATACAAACCTTGTCTAGCTTAAGTCGATATTTCAAGTATATTCTTCTTTGACTTGAACCTAGTGATACCTTGATTTTAAATTTAGCTTGGTGAAATTTTTTTCCTAATGAAATTGATCCAATAGGTCATCAATAATAGGCATGGGGTACCTATTCTTGAGCATAATTTTGTATAATTTTGTGTAATAAATTCACATTTGCTAAGTCCCCTCCTTCGTAGGCACAATTATGATGGGTGACTTACTAATGAGGTACTTGGCTGAATAACACCCTGCTCTAGCAATTGTTGCAGTTGTTTCCTCACTTAACTTGCTTCTAAAACTGACAATTTGTACAACCCAATATTTGGCAATGGGGACTCTGAGAACAAGTGGATCTCATGTTCCACTTCTCTCTTGGTTTTATCCCTTTAGGCTCCTAGAACACTCCCATGTGTGCCCATAAAAATTCTTCCAATTGTTGTATATGTTCCTTAATTCACCCCTCAATGGATGCATTTGATATCATTGAGTCTTTTATAGACTGATTTTCTCTTAAAAATAGTAAATCATACTTCTTGCTAAAACTTATTAGTTTCTTGCCTTTGTTGGCACACATTAATGGAGCTTTTCCCTTGTGCATGTTTATGATGAGGGATTTTCCATCCTTGATGAGGTGGTATTGGTTGGATCTCAGCATGAATATTGCACCCGCATCTACATATAGGGACTCCCAAACACAACTCTTCATACTTCAAGTGTAACTACATCCAATTCTAATTCATCAATAAAATCAACACTATAGAAAATTTCATTTACACTATTTTGTTACCTTGATTTCTACATACTTATTTACCCATCCCAATGATTACGGGATAGGATGACCTTGGACCTAAAATCCTATTTTTTTTACTAGCTCCACTACAATAAGATTCACCTATGATCCTAACTTGGATAGAGCATCAAGTTCTGTCTTCTTGACTTCTATCATTATATGAAGGATTTTGATAATCTCCTTCTCTTATTGTTGTTGAAGGCTACTCAAATTCACCCCCTTTTGCATTGATGTGCAAAAAATATTATCATCCATGTCTGAGCTACTTTCCACCTAATTAATCAAAGTTGTGGTTATTCTATTTTCTTTTTCTCATCCTTATTCTGATTCTTCGAGTTTAGTTCTAGATGTAATTTCCAACACATGTCCTCTATCTAACCATCAATAGGATGGTGGTTGTAGAGGTTTCTAGGATATTTTCACTAGTGTGTTGTCGTTGTTTTCTTCTTGTTCTTCTCCCCTTTCCACTTCTTCTTCTCTTCTTTGGAAGATTCATGGTGTTCCTTCTGCTTTGGACCACTTGACTATCCTTTCTTCTGGCCTATGTTTTCTAGGTATTGTGCCTGCACACAAGTCTCATCCACTATTGTGGGTTTGAACAACATCACTTTCATTTAAAAGTGGTTGTGTAGACTCCCCATATACTTGAGTGTGCCTAAGTTTTTGGGAGAGATACCCAACATTATTTCCATCTTCCTAATTTTTTTGGTGTACTTATGTACACTCTACCCCTATCTATACATGAATTAATTCCATTGGTCCTTACATGCCAAGTAGGGTGGAAGAAAGACTTTATGAGAGTTTTAAAATACTCCCACTTAGTTAATGGAGCATCCCCTTCCAACCTCAATGTTTTCATGTGGATTTCCCACCACATTAGGGCATGACATTCTAATTTCAAATGAACAACTGAATTTTATATTTCTCATCTATATGGTGAGCATTAAAGTAAACCTATAACAATTGTAAACACTGAATAATTTCAAAGCATATATCTCACCTTGATATAGCTTAATTTCAACCTTTTCGTCCATCTTGAAGAGATACTATGAATGGTTCATGGTACTGAAACTCATATGCTCTTTTCTAGATTTCCTAGTTTATCTAGTTCTTTTTTATCCCTTTATTTCCCATCCAATCTGACCTCTATGTTGGAACCTACATATTCACAACTCAACTTTATTGGTTAGGGCCACCATGAAAAGGCTCATATTATATTTTATATCTACAACTTTTGCTTCTATCCATGCAAACTTCTCCTTGATTAGAGCTCAAGGGTTATCATAAATTGATTCATTGGCCATGGCTAGGGTTTTATTACTTTATGCTTATAATTATTTGATCCCCTGAAATTTCCCACATAATACCCAAAGAAACTTCATCTAATACTAATATTATATATAAACTATCATGGATACTCCATTGGAAGTTCGTCACAACATATATGTGAATATAAATCAAAATTTGTATTATGAAGGGTTGATTCCTTTTAGATTTTAGGTTTTTTATTATTGTTTTGATGTTTACACATACAATGGAGAATATCTAGAAATATAGAATATGTAAATACAAACACTTACAAAGCCACAATGAACACCAATATATCATGTAGGGGAAACCCTTTTGGGTTAAAACCTAGTTGGAAGGTGAGGTCGCTCTACTCTCTGTTTTCTAGAGTGAAAATTATGCAAGTACAAAGTAGAAGGCACTCTATTTGGAGTTTTCTGAGGCCTATGGACCATGGGTTTCTAGAGCACACAAGTCCCTTATATTATGCTCTCTCTTTATCCACACTCAAACACTTTTCTCTACTATGGAACAAAATGCAAGAAAATAGAATGTAACCCCTTTTTCGCCTAATGGCCTAGATATAACTCAACCTAATAGAAAAATAGTGGTTAAGTTTGACTCCTCCAATAATTAACAAGAGTTACAACACCCTTTTAGATTATTTTTTATAATTTTCATGTGGTTGGCCCCGTTTCTAATGGGATCTAACATGGCATCATCTTGAATTATGGTGGTCAATCATGGCATGTCAACTTCCGGGAAACATAACTTTTGGATCGGGACTTCGATTGACATGATTCTTTCACTAATGGGAAGGCCTTCGAGTGTAAAATAGTGTCACAGAGCGCTAACTTAAGAATAATATTAACCCCCAAAAAAACATTATTTAGCTCCTCAAACTAGCCATTAAATATTTTTGACACCAATTCTCCAAATTGGGGCTTGTTGCCAAAATTGTTCATGCAAGTTTATTTCTCTAAATTTTCCACCTTGAAAACATATAGATGGATGAAAAAAATATAACGATCCAATATAGAACATTTGATTGAGTTAAAATATTAAACTTTAAGCCATGTTATTATCTTTGCAAATAAAGGTATTTCCAAGTTTCAAGACTTAACATGGGTAAAAATAAGCCAAATTGTATTGTGATCATATAGAGATAGTGAAGGATTCTTTACATGACTTTGAATATTAAATATTGTAACAGTATTAAAAAACACTTATTATACTACTTTGAGTCGATTATATGACGAATTGCTAAATACACACACAAATACACTATTTTGAAAGAGTCTAAAGCTAACATTGAAGGTATTAAATATAAATCAATGAAAATGGTATTAGTTTAGCTTGTTCTACCTTGTTATGCCTAATGGGAATTATTAAATGTCGTGAAAGATATTTGTTTGACACAATAATCAAAGTGCTTTGAGACGGTATAAATCTTATTAGTAAAAGAATGCTAGTACAATAAATAATTATTTTTCTAAACATGAGATACTTAATATTTTAATTAATTAGTTTTTAAAGGCCATGGGAGATGGGGAGGTAACTAATTCAACTTCATTTTGAGTTTTTTTCTTACTAAGTGAGTTGATAGTATATCATCAACCTCGTGACTATTTTTCATCCATATAATGTTGAGAAATCCAAAGAATTTTGGAAGGCAGTGGAGAAATGAATGACTTAACTCATGAATAACTATTTTTTTTATCTTAACTAGATATCAAACTTAGAACATATTTTACTAGAGATTAATTACATTCTTGCAAAAAAAGACAAGGTATGCTACACATTTGGTGTAAAATTTCCCAATGAAATTGAGAGGATCTTGAAGAGCTTCATGACTTCCACATTCATGATCAATAATTGAGATATATTTCCTTGTTTGGCTTGTTTCAAATTGGGCCCAATGCTTTGGACGTTTTGGGAGGAGGGGGGCATGTCATTCACAACTAATTCTTGAGTTATAAAACCTTCCTGTCTTATAAAATTAAATTTATAATTAATCAAGTTAGATTTTGTTAAATGTGAGCAAAGTCTGAAAAAAATCCATTGTTGGCCCCTTTCACTAGTCACTAGGGAGGATCGACATGAGCAATTCCATTCATAATTCATATAAAAAAATATGTTATGTTTTTAAGAAATCTAATAGCTATAACCTTTATTATTTATAACTAGATTTAGTTAGTGCTCATTTTCCTAATTCTAAGTTCATACACCTAGTTTATGAAGTGCGTAATTTGTGTGTCTCGAAGGGGTGGGGTGGGGAATTTCATGGTCATGACTTCATTAATTAGATTCTATTTTGATTTAAACCTAGAGAGAAAATTAAGCCAAGTGATAATGTAGTATTTCTTGAGACGTTCCCAACGATATATCATATGCTTGGTTTTGACTCAAATTTTTTAGAATGAAACTTTGTAATATAATATTAATTTCAAGGTTGCAATTTGGTAATAGAGGTTCACATTCTAAAAAGTGTTTTCATTGTACATTGTGACATAAATTTATATTTCCTAGTTCATATATCATCTTTATGTATTTGCAAAAACATACAATTTTCTCCATTTTGAAATTGGATTACTCACTTAGATTTTTCACAAGCATTCAAACTAGTATTGAGGGTGTGCCCTAGGCATCATACCTAGTAGGGTTTATGGGTATATGAATCAATGGATGGTAGAATAAAAAATATTTCCAACTTGACATAATTTAAGTACTTGTCAATAATTTTCAATGATACTTCATTTGTTAAGTGGTCCTATAAAGGATTTTGCTTATAACATTGAGAACACTACTTAATCCTTTTTTGAACTTGCCTAACTTAAATATGATGTAACAACTAGTTTTGCAATGGCATTGCACCATTTGTACTCCCAATAGAGCCACCAAAAACCTAAACCAAAGAAAAAAAATGTGAATTTGTAAAGTGAGGGAGAGGAATACCTCTTTTAAGTGGTTGAGAATTATGTGCATGGTTGAATCATTTATAATCAAAATAAGGAACCACCACAAGACCTAAAGCCAAAATAAAATGTTTATGTCACTCACTATTAACCCACATTTCTCATCAAACTACTATGTCATGCACCTAATTAATTTTTTCACAAATGAGAAAAGAAGTATAATAATGAAAAGTTACCACTTCATAACCATTGGTGTTTTCATCCTTGTATTGCCTACCAAGTAGCTAGGTATCAAATAGTTTGGCTTCTTAAAGGTAAATTTTTTTATAATTTATCTTAGAGTGATCATAGAATCTCTCATCATTGTTGCCACATGAATCATGTGGGAGCCAAAGGCCTTTGTATTGGGTAGATGCGTCAACTTCATTATTTGTGGTGGTTCTAACCCACTAAGCATATTTTACTTTTTGAATTCAATCAGAGTTGCTGATACCTTCTTCCATGTTCCCTCCACACCTACCAACCTTGAATTATAATCCTAATAATTATAAGAGTAGTTTTTTTTTGTTTGTTAGGTAATATGAGTCCTGATATGATTGAAATGCTTAACCTATGGCTCGAGTAATTGTGACCTGAGGGCATATAATCCATCAAAATCACTTGGGGATTGCACCTAGCGTAGGCCACACTAGGCCTTAGCATGGTTGGATTTTTGCCCATGAAGTTTTGAACAGTTGACCTTTACACCACATAATGCCTTAATAGAACACCCTATCATTGTTTACTCTATTCCCTGTTGGAAATTATTGGAGTAGTTATAACATAAGAGTAATAATAATAGCTCTGAGGGTTAGCTCAATTGGTTGAGTCCACATTGTTAAAGCACCTTTTCTATTGAGAGGTCATAGTTCAATTCTCACGACACCCTTGAGTTTAGGCTCTATGGTTGAGTCTGCAAGAAGTGATCCCTTCGGATCTGTGAAGCACATAGGAAACAAGAGAGTAATAATCATTATAATTTTTAATTATAATAATTAATTAATAATTTTATTGTTATATTTAATTGTTTTAAATTATAAAATTAATTAATAATATTTATAATAATTAACTAATTACTAATGTTTATAATAATTATTACAAGTAATATTTTCTTAATTAAAATAAATATAATTATAAGGGCTATAGTAACTATAATGATTATAAAAATATTATTTTTCTTGGAAAATACATACTTGGGAAATCCCTAGGCATTTTCCTAATTATTGGGATCATACCTATGGTAAAGTGTGTCATGTAGATTATTGTATACTAACCTCCCAAGGACGTTGAGTGAAGTCCATGTATGAAAAGGTGGTCATCCTTCGATTTAACACAAGACCTTTGACTTGTTATCTACAACTCTCAGTCATCAAGCTAGCCCACTTGGATAATAATAATAATAACAACAATAATAATAATGTGGTAATTATAAGCCCATGGGCATAGAATAGACAGTGAGGTGGTGTACTATTAAGTCACTCTGTGATGTGAAGGTCACCAATTTGAAACTCCGTGGGAAAAAATCTAGTCATGTTAAGGGTTGGTATGGCCCATGCCAAGTATGATTTCTAAATAATTTTGACAGCTTAGATGCCCCTGAGTCATAGTTTCTGAAGCAACAAGTCAAGCCCGATATAATATCTAATGAACTCAAACCACTTGACAAACAAACAAAAAATGTTAATTATACTTATAATAACAATGGTTAATTTCATTATAATTATTAATGATTACAATAATTATATTTTTAAATAATAATAATTTTTTTATTTTTTTATTATTAAAATAATATTTTTTTAAATTACATAGAAGCAACACTTTTGTGAAATATAATGACACTATAATGATGCATATTGATACTAATATGACTTTTGTTTGGTTGTCGTTTTGCCATATTTTTATTACTCAAGCTGTTCATTTTTATATTGTTATGTTCACCCATTCTCTCTGTCTTTAACCGTTTTTCTTTAGAAAGCACAACAAAACTCCCTTGTACATGTTTATGTATTCTATCATCATTATTTGTTTTGTTTTTAATGAATTAAGAAAAAATGAATTAATTAATTAATGTATTCTATCATTTTTATTTGTTTTGTTTTGTTTTATTAATGGAAGTTTGCCAATTGCTCCATGATTGAGATATTAACATAATTGTGAACAAAATTGGGCACATGGGTTTTGTTGCTAAGACCCCGAATATGGATTTATGTTGCTCAACGCTCACTGAATTCACACGTGTGAGCCTATAGCACTTAATCATTAGTTTCCGTACAATGATTTTATGGCAAAAGAAGACATGTCTTGAAAATATAAAACATGTTTTTTGAAAAACAATCCCATTTACATTTTTGCGCAAACAGTTTCCTCATAATTTGAAGGATGTGAGAATTTTGCTTGATTCTTTAAGTCATGTTTTCCTAGATTTTAGTTGCAACCAATTTTGAGATCCACGAGAAATGGATCTATGTGATTTGTTTTACACAATATAAGTAAGTGTAATCAAAACCTTCAAGGGAAAAAAAAGGTATGGTTATTGTGAAACATTTTGACATTAATACAAACTTTGCTTCTTGTTGGTTTATAATTTTTTTGTGGTGTGTTATTCTTATGTGAATGATTTTATAATTGTGTTTATCACAGTTAAGAGTTCATTCGTTCATTCTCACATGTGCAACCAAGCCGGCAAGGTCCCCTTATGTTAGGGAAGCACATTACTTTTTATCCTTGCCTTATTTATTCATAGATAAATTATGATTTTACAATGTAGTGAACTTTTTTTAATTATTTTAATTTGAATTTATTACAATGTTTTAATTTGCTTACAATTTGGTTTGATTATAGATTTCTTTCAGTTTGGTTTGCTCACAGTTCGCTTACAATTTGGTTTACTTATGATTTGAATGTCAACACAGGGCAAACTATTCATATGAGCCATTCGATTGAATATATCTATGTTCATAGTCAATTGCAAAACATTAAACTTTGTAATCGGCTCATGAAAAATCTTTACATGGTTATAAGGGCTTAAAAATGTCTAGAACCATGAGTATGTTGAGTAAGTCAAATTGCAATTGCTTTCCATAAATAAAAGCTTTGTTTTTATGTTAAATTTCGATATATTCTATTACAAACTAGACCTAGCATATATTATTCATTACATTTAACGAGTTTACCAACTCATATTGATGATCTAAATGTAACAAAAAATTTTACTAACATTTTCAGCGTCTTTGTTGGGGAAGTGTAAATAAGATTTGATTTCTAATTTATGCATACAAATAGTTGCATAAGTAAAGCATGATGAATAGGATGCATGAATTTCAATCAATTTTGGGTATTGTAAGGGCCCCCGTGTACTAATACATGTGTTAGACATATTTATCAACCAAAAATTAAAGCATGTTCAAAAATTCATTGAGTAAAGAAGAATGTTACACCAAGGAATCTATCAAATCCTAGTAACATCTAAAAATATATTTGCATCATAGGAGGAAAAAATCCTAACTGTCATTAAGAGCACAACAGTCCAGGAAGCAATAGAAGGGAAAATTTCATGAACAACATCCAAAAGAAGATCCAAAGGATACCAAAGAATCATATACTACATCTAATGGAGAATAGACACTATAACCTAAGATTAAGGAGTCCCTGACATACATATCATTAGATACTTTATCATTCCAAGAGATTTATCATCTAATAATAGAAGATTTGAGTGGCATGGTAGAAGAGGAAATTAAAAGTGGTCCAAATGAGCAAGTGAACTAAGGGCATCACAACTATATTGAACGTTTTTTCTAGGCAATCATAAGGTTGTAGCACTAGTCTCTTCTTCAGTAGTTCTTGACATCATCTCAATTGAAGCGGTCATTCTTTCATGCTATGGTATATATCAAATCACATCTTTCAAACTTTAATATGAGCATATTTGCTATCTTTTTATACACCTGGATTCACTAGAAATACTCACATACTTGAGAAAAGGATTGCTTTCTTTAAGTAGGGTAAGATATTGTAATGAATATGTAAATAAAATAAAATAAAAGGAAAATACTTCTTGTTGTGAAAACTAGTTTACTGGTGCAACTGGACATGAGCTTTGCTTGAAACTTGGGTAATTAGTGAGAAAATTTCACAGTAAGTTCTATAATTTCATGTTGGCTCCAACATTGTATTATGATTCTTCAATTTGTTTTTGGTTTTATGCTCGATTTGGCTTATGTGAGATTCCTTAAGACCCACCTTCTAACAGATCTTTTCCCATCAACTTCAACACCTTATTTGTTTTGAAACCAACTCCCAAAATAGAATAAAATATATATCAACGCCTTAGAAATCAGCCACTTCGAGGGGGAAACCTCCTTTACATTACATAAATGAACAATTCTTGGATGATTCAAATGAAAAAACCTCCTTTATATATATAGGAGTCCATGGGGTCACAATATAATCCTATCCAACCTAACAATAATAATTTAAGGGCACAAAAATAACAATAGTGGGATGTTATGGGGCACAATAATAACAATACAGGGACTACAGGGGTACAGCAATAACAATAAGGGGGCTACACTAACAACAATAAGGGACTACACTAGTAATATAGGGCCCTAACATGCCCCTCTCCTTAAAAAAAGTGTTGTCCTCAACGCTTGAGTAGTTTTGATGCTTCTGTATAAAATTATCATCCTCCCATTTGGAATCTTCAGTGGGTAAGTTCTTCCACTTGATGAGATACTCTGAAATTGATCAATTTCATAGATGTCGAGCTATTTTTTCCGTACTGCTTCAGGTTCCAATATGATTTTTCCTTCCTCGTCAAGTTCTAGCAATATTGTTTGAAACAGAAGTTTGTCACCTATAGCCTTCTTTAAGCATGAAACATGGAAAATTGGGTGCACTCAGGAAGATGAAGGAAGCTCCAATTTGCATGCCATAGTACCAACATTTTGCAACACCTTGTAAGGACCGTAGTACTTTGGCGATAATTTATTATCCTTCTTAGCTTGCTTGAGGGACATTTGTTTGTATGGTTGTAGCCATAAAAATACCCAGTCACATACATCAAAACTTCTCTCATTGCGATGTTGATCTACCTGTTGTTTCATTCGATTTTGTGCCAAATTTTGGCTATCCTTTAAGAGCTGGAGAAATTTTTATTGATGCTCGATGTGATCTACCACTGCTTAAACCTTATAATTTTCTCTTAAAGATGATGTGATGGATGAAGAATGATATCCATAAAGTTCCATAAATGGGGTCATTTTTGTTGCAGTGTGGAAAGAACTGTTATACCACCATTCAGCCAGAGGTAACCAATTGACCCATTGTGTTTTTTTATCAGATACAAAGCAACGAAGATATCCTTCCAATCATTTTTTCACTATATCAGTTTTCCCATCAGATTGAGGATGATAAAATGCGCTATGATCTAGCTGATTACCCAAACAAGAAAATAATTCCATCCAAAAATTTCCAGTGAAAATGGGATCTCTATCGCTTACAATAATCTTTGGGTTTCCATGTAGCTTTTGAATTGTTTCTGTTGAAAATGCAGCAAGATGATGGAGCTTAGTGAAATGAAGTCGCCTTCACTAAGTGGGCCCGCAGGCAAATTCTGGCACAAAATCTATTTTTAGACATATGGAGCATGGTTCGGGGATTCCAGTTTGAGATTCTTGGAGCATTGGTCATGTTGGTAAAAATAGATGAGACTCTATTTTTTAGGTCGAAGAGGTTGAAGGCTATTTTTAGACTGCCTCTCCTAAAAATAGGGAAGTCAAATATTATTTACCCTTAATAATATTTGGACTCTAAACAGCAGTTTACTCTCTTGGAGCACTTCAGTTCGAGCTACAGAAGTGGCTCATGCATCTGACAGAGGAATCACGTGGTTCCCAAGGGTTTGATGACATCATGCATGGTTGACTTCAGTTGGACTTCAGTGGCAGAAGTTTGGAGGAGTTAATGAGACAGCTAGTGGAGTTGTGTTCTGTTTATTTTAGTTGAACTGATTGAGATTAGTTTAACTAGCTAATCAATTAGTTATGAGTGGAGTGAATTAAATATTATTTAATTCATTAACTAGTAACTCATTATTCAACTCAAGAACACATCATTTCACTACAGTGCATGATCAGTTCAGTGAAGACCAGTGAAAGAGGTAGATGAAAGGGTGGAGTTAGCTATCAATTGTGACTATACCGTTGTTATTTGCAACACACAGATAGGTGAGAAGCCCATGAGGATTGCGCAAACAAAGTTAGTGGTTTATCTATATAAGAGGCCATCCCATAAAAGATTGAAAACACGCAATATAAGTAAGGCAATCAAGGTGAGTTTGAACCACCAAGAACTGTTCAAAACCAAGCTAGTTTGTGGGTAACTTCATGAGATAGTACTGAGTACTTGTGAGGAGTATTGTACCGAGTTTGTTACATGTTTTCTCCATTATAATATACACATATAGCTGCGGGGTTTTCAGCTATAAGCTTTCCCCATACATACTGTGTTAATGTGTATGATGATTTGATGTGTTATCGCTTGATTTTATTTCCGCATGTGTGATGATCCGAGTTGAGTTGAGTGGAAGAGATTATGTGTTGCATATAAATTCGAATTGTATGTGATTAGGATAGTCTCGGTGGATAATTAATCATTATTCAGCAAATTCTGCATGGTATCTGAGTTATTGAAGCTTTCAGGATTGACTGCGCAGATTGGTGAAACTTATTTCGCAGGATGAGTTCCATGGTTTCAATAGCCTCCTATCTGTCTTCTCCTAAAGTGAAAGGTCCGTAAATGCCCCTTTCGTTAGCCGATCTTCAAGCATTAGAAATAATTTATTACGCATCTAGATATTGGCCGAGCTTTGAGGTGGAATTCAAATTTTGCAGCAGTTTTGTTTTCTTGGTGCCAGTGTTGAAAATGTCTTTCAACGGTTTGCGACTCGAATATGCTCTTGAAGGCAGTTCGAATTATGTTGCATGGAAGGATCGCATGGAAGCAGTAATAGAAGATAATGGTCTGAAGGAGTTCGTAGATACGGATGTCCAAAAGCCCACTGATTCTGCTAAAGTCGAAGTATGGCAAAAGAAGATGGCGAAGTGTCGAAGGATCCTGTTGGAGGGTGTCAAGGATCATATTGTATCCAGCCTGCATGGAAAGGCTACTCCATATTTAATTTGGAAAGCCTTGACGGATCTATTCCAGAGTAAGAGCGACCAAAGGAAGCTGGCGCTCAAAGATAAGCTCAGGAACATCAAGATGGAGAAGGGCGACAGTATTGCCAAATACCTCAGTATCGCCAAAAGCTCACTGATCGCATGCTTGGTTTCAAGTGTGCTGGGATCGATATGGTTCTTGGACAGCGGTGCGTCATTTCATATGACGGGAGATCGGGAGTTGTTCTCAGATCTGGAGGACAAAGATTTGGGTGTGCACATCGAGATGGGCGATGATGGTAGATACACTACGACTGGTATCGGTACCATATCCTTTCAGAGGGAGTCTGGTAAACCCTTTGTACTGAAGGATGTCATGCATGTACCTGGATTGAAGAAGAACCTGATTTCAGTAGCGATGTTGGAGGATAACGGGTATGATGTGGTCTTCAGTGAAGGAAAAGCCTTCCTGCGCAGTAAGACTACTGGAGAGACCTGGAAGATAGGGGTTCGAACCAAGAACCTTTATCAGCTGCAGGTAGATGGCGGCGCAGCTATGGCATGCAAGGTGGGAGAAGTGGTGAGCCGGGATGATGAGGGAAAACTGTGGCATAGGAGATTGGGCCACCTTCACCATGGAGCTTTGAAGATTCTGCAGCAGATTTCTACTGGGCTTCCTAAGGGCACCCTTGCGCAGTCAGATCAGTGCAAGGGGTGTACTTTGGGAAAATATGTGAAAGCCACCTTTCACGAGAAGGATAGTCGCGCCACAACGATCCTTGAGAGAGTTCACACAGACGTGTGTGGTCCTTTCTCAGTTGCTTCGACAACAAAGCACAGGTATTATGTGATCTTTGTTGATGATTTCTCTCGAAAGTGCTGGATCTTCTTCATGCAGAAGAAGAGCGATACATTCGCGAAGTTCTGTGAGTTTAAAGCACCGGTCGAGAAGGAGTCGGGGAAGAAGGTGATTGCTCTAAGGAGTGATAACGGTGGTGAATTCATCTCGGCTGAATTCAAGGAGTTCTGCAGCGCAGAAGGGATTCGGAGAGAGCTCATCGCACCCCATAACCCACAGCAGAACGGGGTGGCCGAGCGGAAGAACAGAACGATCGTGGGTGCTGCACGGGCGATGTTGCATGATCAGGGCCTACCCCTTCACTTGTGGGCTGAGGCATGCAATACAGCAGTGTATGTGCAGAACCGTTGTCCTCACAAGGTTCTTGGCATGAGTACACCAGAGGAGGCTTATTCTGGCAAGAGGCCCGATATTTCCCATTTGCGGATTTTCGGATCTCCTGTCTACATGCATGTGACGAAGGATGCGAGAAGGAAGCTGGATCCAACTGCTGAAGTTGGAATATTTGTGGGGTACACCGATACACCTCACAACTATCGGGTGTATGTGCCAGACAGTCGCAAGACTGTTGTGCGACGGGATATAAAATTTCAGGAGGAGAAAGCCATGCAGTGTTCGCTTGAGAGGGAGCTACACTTGCATGCAGATGAGGAGCTGTTAGTTCCTAAGGAGGAGCTTCTGGATGTGGATCAGCCACAAGAGGAGGTTCATGAGGTGGAAGAAACCACCCAGGCAGCGCCAACCATCAGAGGGCGCATGCGCACTACAGAAGCTGAGCGACTGGCTCGGGATGCAGAGAAGGTTGTAGGACCACCCACAGCACAGCGCAGACAGAGACAGTCACCGGATCGGTACACTGGATACATGGCTCTTGTGAGTCAATGTGTTGTGACGGAGCCATCCTCTTTTGAGGAAGCTGTGGAGGAACCCGCATGGGTTGATGCCATGATCGAAGAACATGATTCGATCATCAGGAACAGTGCATGGGAGATTGTCCCAAGACCGGTTGGGAAATCAGTTGTAGGTTCGCGATGGATCTACAAGGTGAAGCAGGCGGCTGACGGGAGTGTGGAGAAGTACAAGGCGAGATTTGTCGCCCGTGGCTTCTCACAGATCGAGGGGATTGACTATGAGGAGACTTTTTCACCTGTCGCAAGGTACTCTTCCATACGGACGATCCTTGCTCTCTCAGCGCAGATGGGGTGGCACATTCATCAGATGGATGTGAAGACCGCGTTCCTCAATGGAGTTATTGAGGAGGAGGTGTACATAGAGCAGCCTGAAGGTTTTGAGATCTTCAACAGTGAGTCGCATGTGTGCCGACTCAAGAGAGCACTGTACGGGCTGAAGCAAGCACCTCGTGCTTGGTACACTCGGATAGATAGCTACTTCACCGGGCTTGGATTCTCCAAGAGTGAGGCGGATCCAAACTTGTACCAGATTGTGGTGGAGGGGAAGCTGTTGATCATCGTACTGTATGTAGATGATCTGATTTTGACTGGCGATGAGCAGTTGATACTTTCATGCAAGGAGGATCTTGCACGAGAGTTTGAGATGAAGGACTTGGGGCATCCTTCATTATTTCCTGGGATTGGAGATTTGGCAGCGCAGCGGAGGACTGTTTGTTTCTCAGGGAAAGTATGCCCGGGAGATTCTGGAGAGGTTCAACATGCAAGGTTGCAAGCCTGTTGACACTCCTCTTCCTGGTGGTTGGAGGAAGGAGGATGCTACTTCAGCGGAGGTAGTGGATGCCACTGTCTATCGACAGTTGGTGGGGTCGCTTATGTATCCGGTCAATACACGACCCGACAATGCGTTATGTACTAATCAACAAGAAGTCATGGTTGCTTCACCAAACTCTTTTTTGGAAGGCGCAAGTATGTATTGTTTCATATTAGAGGCACATCTAGATATGGTTCATGGTACGTACAATAGGATGTGGAGCGAAGCCAAGCCACCGATGCAGATTGGGCGGTGGGACTTTAACCGACCTAAGAGCACTTCGAATAGTGCGGAGAACATTGGGTCGATTAAATAGCTTCCCGGTACAAAGAGGAAGCATATATCCACATGGCACCTGCTTCTCACAGGCCGAGTACATGGCAGCTAGCTTGGCCGCATGCGAGGCTATTTGGATGAGGAAGATCCTCGCAGGTTTGTTCAGGTTGCATTTGGAGCCTACAGTGATCTACTGTGATAACCAGAGTTGCATTAAACTCTCGGCTAATCCAGTATTTCATGACAGGTCCAAACACATCGACATCAGGTACCATCATATCAGAGATTGTGTTCAGCGGAGAATCATGATGCTTTCATATGTTCCCACGGAGGATCAGGATGCCGACATCCTGACGAAGGCGCTCACCAGGAGCAAGTTCGAATTCCACAAAGGCAGGATAGGGGTTGCAGATAATCCATATCTTGCTGAGAGGGAGTGTTGAGAATGCAGCAAGATGATGGAGCTTAGTGAAATGAAGTCGCCCTCACTAAGTGGGCCCGCAGGCAAATTCTGGCGCAAAGTCTATTTTTAGACTATGTCTATTTTTAGACATATGGAGCATGGTTCGGGGATTCCAGTTTGAGATTCTTGGAGCATTGGTCATGTTGGTAAAAATAAATGAGACTCTATTTTTTAGGTCGAAGAGGTCGAAGGCTATTTTTAGACTGCCTCTCCTAAAAATAGGGAAGTCAAATATTATTTACCCTTAATAATATTTAGACTATAAACAACAGTTTACTCTCTTGGAGCACTTCAGTTCGAGCTATAGAAGTGGCTCATGCATCTGAAAGAGGAATCACGTGGTTCCCAAGGGTTTGATGGCATCATGCATGGTTGACTTCAGTTGGACTTCAGTGGCAGAAGTTTGGAGGAGTTAATGAGACAGCTAGTGGAGTTGTGTTCTGTTTATTTTAGTTGAACTAGTTGAGATTAGTTTAACTAGCTAATCAATTAGTTATGAGAGGAGTGAATTAAATATTATTTAATTCATTAATTAGTAACTCATTATTCAACTCAAGAACACATCAGTTCACTACAGTGCATGATCAGTTCAGTGGAGACCAGTGAAAGAGGTAGATGAAAGGGTGGAGTTAGCTATCAGTTGTGACTATACTGTTGCTATTTGTAACACACGGATAGGTGGAGTAAGCCCATAAGGATTGCGCAGTTCAGGCTAGTGTTTTATCTATATAAAGAGGCCATCCCATAGCATTGAAACACGCAATAGAAGCAAGGCAATTGGCGGTGAGTTTTGAACCAGTAACCTGTTCAAAACCAAGCTAGTTGTGTGTAACTTCATGAGATAGTACTGAGTACTTGTGAGGAGTATTGTACTGAGTTGTTACATGTTTTCTCCATTATAATATACACAATAGCTGCGGGGTTTTCAGCTATAAGCTTTCCCCATACATACTGTGTTAATGTGTATGATGATTTGATGTGTTATCGCTTGATTTTATTTCCGCATGTGTGATGATCTGAGTTGGTTGAGTGGAAGAGATTATGTGTTGTGAATGAAGTTCAAATAGTATGTGACCAGGATAGTCTCGGTGGATAATTAATCATTATTCAGCAAATTTCTACAGTTTCCATAAATGCAGTAGCAACTATACTTGCTTTAAATGAATGAGATAATGCACAAAGTGTGCATACTTGGTAAGTCTATCAACTACCACCATGATGACACTCTCTCCTTCGGACTTAGGTAAACCTGTGATAAAATCCATTGAAACCTCCTCCCAACGTTGACTTGTAATGGATAAATTTTGTAGCAGTCTTTGGGTCTTAATTGTCTCAACTTTATTTTGATGGAAAACCAAACATTCCATCGCAAAATTTTGAATATCAAATTTAAGCAGATCCCAAAAAAAATATTTCTTCACCCTGTGGTAAGTTTTTTAAAATCTCGAGTGTCCTAAGGGAGAGGTGTGCAATTCCAAAAGAATATTTATTTTTAGTTGGGAATTCCTACAAAGATATAAGTGATATTCGTACCATAAGGAATCATTTTTCCAACTAAATGTATCATATGTACTGGGATCTTGTTGCAACTTTTGAATGAGTGTCCATACTTCTTCGTCATTCTTCCATTCCTCCCTTGCTTTGGTTATCCAATTTGGTTGGATAATATAAATGGCACAATGCAATGCTTCCACATCCTCATCCTTTCTTGAGAGTGCATCTGCAACAACATTTAGCTTCCCTTTTTTGTAGATGAATTGAAAGTCATAACCCAACATCTTCGTGACCCATTTTTTATGCTCTTCTAAATATAGTCTTTTTTCCAAAAAGTATTTAATACTATCATGATCAGTTTTTACCTTGAAGTGCCTTCCCATTAGGTAAGGTCGCCATTTCTTTGGTGCGTGTAGTATTTCCAAATTTTGCTTCTTATAAATAGCTTTCTGTAAATACTTTCCTTTGATTGAATGGCTTTCAAAAGTAATGGGTCTTCCTTCTTGCATTAAAATAGCATCAATTCAATTTCTTGAGGCATCACATTCGATAATAAAGGTTTTTGTGGAGTCTAACATATCTAATATTGGTGCTTGGCACATTGCCTCTTTAATATGTTCAAAGGCCTTAGTTTCTTCAGGGGTCCATGAAAATGTGTTTTTATTCAATAATGGTGTTAGAGGTGTTGCTATTCTCCCATAATTCTTAACAAAATTGTAATAATACCCTGTTAACCTTAGAAATCCTCGCAACTGCTTTATGGTTGTGGGGACTTTCCATTCCTTAATGGATTTAATTTTGTTAGGGTCTACCTTAAGACCCTCCTGAGATAAAATATGACCTAGATATTCCACCTCTTGTACTCCAAAGAAACATTTGGAGGTTTATACATATAATTGTTTCTCCTCCAGTAGTTTAAGCACCCTATTAACATGTTGAACATGATACTTCCAAGACATATTGTAGATTAGTATATCATCAAAAAATACTAACGAAAATTTTCTAAAGAAGGTTTTGAAAATGGAATTATCAACCCTTGAAATGTAGAAGGTGCATTGGTAAGGCCAAAAGGCATGACCAAAAATTGATAATGACCCTCATAAGTTCGAAATGTTGTTTTCAAAATGTCTTCAATCTTCATTATAATTTGATGATATCCTGAAGGGAGATCCATCTTGTTGAAATAAATTGCTCCATGTAATTCATCAATCACAGGAATGGGAAATTTATCTTTACTTGTGAGCTGATTGAGCTCCCTATAATCTGGAAACATGAGCCAAGATCCATCCTTTGCCAAGATCCATCCTTCCTGTGCACCAATACTACTAGAGCAGAGAAATAACTTTGCCTAGGTTGAATTATACCAGCCTCTAGCATTTCAGCAATCATACTTTCAATTTCACTCTTTTAGACATAAGGATATCTGTAAGGCCTGATGTTTGGAGGAACACTTCCTGGAATCAAATGAATAGCATGATCATGATCACGAATACGTGGGATTCCTTTGGGAGCTTCAAACACCTTGGAATGATTTTCCAATACTTTTTGGAGATCTCTAGAAATAGATGGTTTTGATGTTGGAACTTATAGTGAGCATAATTGTGCAATTATGCCTCATTGTTCTTTCTTCAGAAGCTATGTCATGAAATTTTATCTTATTATCGTTCCCGGCTTCCCTGTGATACCCCGTAATTCAACTTCCTTTCCTTCTGAAAAAAAAATCAAGAAACGTTCTTGAAAATTAAAAGCTACCATCCCCAAATATTGTAACCATTGTACTCCTAGTACAACATCAGCACCACCCATTGGAATGGAAAGCATTGTACTATTCAATACATATTCCCCCGTGGTTATCTTGATATTATGGCACTTTCTAGAGCAATTTATAGTTCCTCCATTTTCCACCATCACTTGACACTCTAGCGTTGGGTAGAGGAAGCAATTTAATTCCTTGGCTACCTTACAATGAATAAAATTATGGGTACTACCCGAATCAATAAGCACTATTAAATTTTTCTTCTTGATATGTCCTTCTATCTTGAGAGTTTGAGGAGTGGTAATTCATGCCAACGCATTACAGGATATGGTCGGATTCATTTCTTCTTGCTCTAGGGTTGGTTCCTGGTGTATATCCTCTTCTTTTGAATTTTCTTGTTCCTTTTCTTCCTCCTCTTTACAATCTATGTAAAATAATTTCTTCTTAGCACACTTATGACCTTTAGTGTATTTTCTATCACAACTATAGAAAATCACTTTTGCTATGTTTTCTTCCAATCTTTGTGGTGTCAACCTTATAGGTTGTGGAAGTCTAGGAGTAGCAACACTTCCATATTTATAGTTATGAGTGGTAGGCTTCCTTGTCGCCATAATTTAGCTTTCAATTTTTCTTTCCAACCTGAATGCTTTCTTCAATGTATCAAATTCCCAAAGGTGAACCTCATGTTGGATTTTATCCTTTAGAGTCCCTATGAAGACATCAATCTTATGTTCCTCTGGAATATTATTTACCCTTATATTCAATTTTTGGAAATCCTCAATGTGTTCCATCATTGAACCCTTTTGTTTAAGATTTATCAATTGGATAAAGAAGATGTTTCTCTTTGTATCCTCATAATGTGCTATCATTTCCTCTATATAAATTGACCAAGTGACTAGTGTTTTACGAAAACAAAGCCATCGATACCATACAAACTGATTTTTTCTAAATATAAAGTTGCAATGTGTACCTTTTGCGTGTTTTGAATATTATGGAGCTCATATTATTTCTCCATTTGTAGTATCCAAGTTATTGGATCCTTTCCTTCAAACTTCCTCATATCTATCTTTGGTATATGGTGGGTCGTAAATCCTGTAAACGCTCGGATTGATCCTAAGGCTGAAGTAGGCAATCCTGAGGTAACCTCAAACCAATATTTGGATTTGGTATCTAGCCCTACCAAATTGGAGAGGGATCTCTTGATATAATCACAGCCAAGAGGGCTGGATGAAAGGATTTTAGGCTAGCTAAGGAATACAAGGGGTTTTGATTTTGATTTTAGGGTTGGGCTCAGTGAATCAAAATTAGGTCAAGGGGATAGATCAGGGCCAGAAGGATGAAATTGCAATAATCTTGATGGGGCAATGTAGGTAAAAGGTTTAAAAATTCAAAGAGTATTAAATGATATGAAAATACTTGTGAGGGGCTAAGGAAATCATATTAAATATATTTTCCTTAAACTGAAGCAAATGAACACATTATATTTAATTTCCCAAAACATAGCATAACTAAATATGAATTTTGTATTTAAAAATTGAAATAAATTATATAAGAGATTTGAAATGGCTTATGAATTAACAATACATTCTAAAAAATCAATCACAAATAAGAAACAATGTTTAAAACTCGTACCACAGGGATCCCAAGAAAATAGCTGTAAATTTCCATTAATGTCTAAACCAGAATGTTACTTGAGCAATACAATCTCTTCCACTGATGCCAACCATTAAAAAGACTAAAAAATTACAACTTATAGATTCAAAACCACCTCCTCTCATCCTCAGGGGTCGAATCCATGAGGTGAGGGAGTTGTTGCACCAAAAACTGAACTAATTGCTAAAGACTAGGATGAGGAGAGTGACTCATTCCTAACTTTTAGAACAGATACATTTGACCTAAAACTAATGATTTACCTAATGTATCTAACTTAGGTAAAATTAAAACATCATTTTTTACATTGGTAAATTCTCATTTACCCAAGCGAAAATTACATCAGAGGTGAAATTTCAAAATTTACTGAAACTAGTCAAACTATGAACTTCTTGGTAAACACGCAGCGCCAAGACAGAAAATTTGACCTGTTTTGTGGACCACTTTTGGAGGCCTTCCCCTTGTCAAAATTGAGTTCATGATAGCTCATTGGAAATCATGTCTTGTCTAATTTCCAGATATGCTTTTACTTTCCAAAATGGTGTCCATCTACCCTATCAAAATCCTATTTTCCCAAGACTCATAAACGCGCAGTGCCAAGGCAAAAAAGAGGGCAGAAACATTATTTTTTGATAGTTTTTGTCCTTTTTAAGGGACCAGTTACGCTCCAAATCTCCTGAAATCTTATGAGGTTGATGTACTTGTCATTATGAACATGAATATGCTAACCTTTTTCCATTTGTATGGCCCAAAAAAGAGTGCAGCGCCAGTGGCACTACGCGTTTAGCACATTTTTAGCAAGCTCAACAGTCCCAAAAAATCAAAATTTGCACCAAAGTGACAAAAATAGAATTCGATTTGTTGATCAAGGTTTAGAGGCCTGGAGGGACACCTCAGCAATAATATTCAACTTTTTCTTCTCCTTTGACTTGATTAAGGCCTGAATCTTTGCATGGGAACTTTTGAGCTTGGCCCTTGCAATCTTGTTTCTCATGGCATAATGCTTCGCCATCTTCCTCTAAATATCAGTGTCCTTCTTGGCTTTCTCTAACAGGCCTTCCAAATGCAAATTGGCTCTCTCAATCCAAGACTCTCCGTCTCCGTCAATCTCTATGGCAAGCAGCTCACTTGGATTAAGCTACTTTGCCAATTCTGCCTCTTTCTGCCTTTCCCAGGCCAAAGCCCTCTTCTGTCCAATGGTCTTCAGTCTCTATCTAGGAAGTTGATCGTCCTCATAATTACTGTCATCAAATCTGCCCAAGTTCTCATCTAGCAAGGCCTGGCCTTTCTTGCCCCTCTCTGAGCTTTGATTGCCCTGACCTCACTGATGATCTATTTTGTCTCCAATTGCTAATTCTCTAGCTCAAGAAAGTTAATTACATTCTTTGCTCTATCAAGATTAGCTTGAAGCTCACTAATCTTGGCATCCTTGCCTCTAATAAATGCATTGGTGATTCTGACCTCATCCTCATCATCAAGTTCAATCAAATGAAACTTCTTCTCAGTTTCATGTTTATCCTCCTCCTCAACAGTGATAAGCTTTGTATCCTTTTCCTTTCCCTTGTTTACCTATTTTTTTGATGAAGAATGCATGGCTCCTTTCACATCCTATGAATAAAACACATGCCTGTAGCCTCTCTGATAAGTCAAAGTAAATGGCTTAATGTCAATCATTTTAGTGCCAGATGCCACAATGTCCCTTTCATTGCTTGATGCTCTGGTATCATGATGTGAGGGTGAAGGGTTTTGGAAAGGTGATGAGGAAATATCAACATGAGTTGAATGGATGTGAGTGAGTGGTGATGTATAAGAAATGGGATGTGATGGAGGACTGGATAAGGGAGGATGAGATGATGAAGGAATATCATGCTCATGATGAATAGGTGGTGTAGTGAAAACCTCATTGGCAATGAAGGTATCCCATGGAATGTTTTTCTGCTATAGTTGATGCATGACCACTATCTTGATAAGTGAATGATGAAATAGGCTCTGCATTTGCTGATTGTAATCCATTTTTTTCACAATGCAGGCCATTTTGTCAATGTTGCGGAAAAGATAATAAGGCAAATGCAGCATCCTAACTCTAGTGAAATGCATAAGAAGATGGATATGGTATGAGTAGAGGTGGGAAAACATTCCCTCACAAGTGAAATACTTCCTTATTATCCTCATCATGGGCACATATCAGTCAAGAAGATGAGAAAAATGGAAAATGGACTTGATGTGATCTTTATACCTAGGTTTGAGGTATGGTTCAAAATAACTCATGTCCAGGTTTTCTTGTTTAAACCACCTCTCTCCCACACTAGGTATTCATGTAGCAGCTGCAATGGAATTAATGGACATCTCAAAAGTAACCCCAGCAAGATTGACGTTCTTGTCATGTAGATTGACGATGAATAGTCTTGTTAACTCCGGGTGATTTTGGACTTGCTGCACTTTCTCACAAAAGTCAAAACAGCCTACATGTTTAAAGCAAGAAACAGTGAGAGGAGAGGTCATGAGTTCCCTTGTGGTGATGGGTTCAAATCTGTTTATTTTACCTCCCTTATGTTCATTTCTCCTTGCCATTTGTTCCTCACCAACAATGCCACTATCTTCTTCCTCTGAGATCTTCAAATTCTGATTTGGAAACCCTATGGTGGAAGTGAAATGAATGAGGGGAAGGGGATGAGATGACTAGGTTAAAAAGTGAAAGGGATGAGTGATTAGTGAAGGGAATGAGTGTGAGTGAAGGGAAATGGGAGAAAGGGAATGTGTGTAGGGACAAAATAGATAATTGAAAACCATAAATCAATGAAAATACCTTGTTTATGACTGATATTTCCTTATAGGAGGATGAAACAAGGGTAAAAACAATGATCTCACACTTGTATTAGGGTTTTATTTAGGGTTTCATTTCCATTTAATTAAGATTGACCAAATAGCTTTAAAAATGGTTATGGTATGCCCTTACCACTTAAAAATGCTTTGGAGGACTTTGGCAAAGATTTGGAGAAGTTTGGAAGTGATTTGGGTTGATAGAACAGTTACCAACCTGTTGAAGCCTCGAAAATCCCTACTTCAAACATTGGGGGAAAACCACCCGGTCGGGACCTTAGGACAGCTCCTTTTTCATTTGGTGTGGTGGCTCCGACTGGATTTATAGGACCAGTTTCCTAAATAACAAATGGATTGGTAATGAAATGATTGTGTGAATGGATGATGGAAATAAATGACTGAATTAATCTATTTAATTTAATATATAACTTACAAATAATTCTAAAACTAACCCGTGTATTCAATATGAATACAAATTAAATATTGTTTCAATCAAATTAATAACCATGAAAATGTATTATAATTTAATTGAAATGTGCAGTATTAAATAATGATAACTCTGTTTAAGAAATTAAACAGAGTTATAATAACACATTGGATTCATAATTATATATATCATTTGCATATATTATGATAGATGAATATTTCTACACATTCAAAAATGATATGTATAAAGAAATATTAGTAAAGCAAGTACATATACATGATAGCAAATTCAAAGAGAATATCTCGTGACATAAGAAAAATAACAGTAAATTGATAGAAATACCAGATTCATCTTGATATTTTTCCCGATGCAATTCAATATCCAGATCCAGTGCTTCAATGTAAAACAAACTCCAAGGTACAGAAATGCAATTCTTAGAGATAATTCACCATAAACCACAGGATGTGATCCTTTATAAAAATAAAATAGTCGGTGGAGTACAAAAATGTAACATCCAAGCCAAAATATTACAAACTCAGGACCCCTTCTCAAATGCACAGAAGGGGTTTAAATAGGAAATTAATAAAACAAAATAACTAAAACTATTGCTACAATCTATACAAAATAACTAAAACTATTGCTACAATCTATCATCGGAAATCTGGAAATAGACTTGCGATATTAAAATGAAACATATTCATTGATTTTCTCCTCCATTCAATGTGCCGAGATGGCAGATTTTGAGCATATATTTGACCTCTGCTGGATGACTTAGCCTTGAATGCAACTAACCAGTATACATGGCATCATAAAACTCTGGAATGATGCAATTAATGGCATTGGAAAGGAATTTAATTGCCATTTGCTGACTGTGTGGCTTGATTAGATATGTCCACATGATATCCCATGAAATTCCTTGAAGTTTGTTGATTTTCTGATTCTTGTTGACTAATTCTTGTTTCCATCTGGTATTAGTCTCTTTTACCTTTGGTAGCTTACCTGGAATACAATCTGAAATTAAATTGGTGGCATATAAGCTATCATTAACCAACTGTGTTATATTATTCATCGTAGTTTTGGCTCTTGATGTGGATCTTTCTCCTTTGATCAATTGTTTTTCCCATTCAAAAAACAGAATTTCTTTGTCCCTTTCCTCAATCCTGGGAAGGTTTGCATTCCTTCCTTGCTCCGAGTCTTGCCATGAAAGAAATTCAGAATTTTTCTCATCTGCATCGTCAAATTCAAATCTGAGGCTAACTGCTTCATCTATAAGAGATGATGTTATTTTACATAAGGACACAGCTTGTGCCATCTTTTGACAGAGTTCATTCAACTGCTAAGACAGTAGTTTATTTGTTTCAACAGCTTCAGTTTTAAATTGGTCAATTTTAGGATAATCCTTAAATTTTTCCAATCTTGCTTGGAATATTTTTTCTTTCTCAACTTTAGCAGTTTTCTCATTTTGCAGTAGGGTCTGTAATTTTGCCACTTCTTGAGTTAATTGTTGTTGCTTATTCAAAGTTTGTTGATCAAGCTTTTTCTTTTCAATGCCAAGTTGCTCTTCTAACTGCCCTTCTTCTTGCAACTGTTGCTCCAACTGCATTATTTTTTGCTGATTTTCTGTTGCTTGTTCCTCCAGCATAGCTATCTATAAGTCCTTTTGTTTCATCATATGGGTGACTTCAGAAGCTTTGTCTATAGTGGCTGTACTATAGGCACCTTCATATTGTGACAATTTGGTGAGATCCTCTGAAGGATTCACCTCAGTATTCTTCCAAACAATGTTCATAAATTCAACTTGTGATGTTGAAAGTGAATCTTGATATGTTCTTCTTCTCTTCCTCTGTTTCCTGACAACATTCTTATGCTTAGGACTATAAAAGATATCTAGAGGAGGAATTTCTTCTACTTTCAACACAATTTATTCAGTAGGATGCTCAGGAATAATCTCCATATCTTGATCTCTCAGAATTTCAACTTGAGGATTATTTTGTGACCCTATTTGCTGAGCGAATTGTTCATATTGAATTATCAAATGGGAAGTAACAATAACTTCAGCAGAATCCACCACTTCCTCCGTGGTCTTTTCTCTTTCAAGTTGATTATCTGGTTTATTACTTATATCTCCTTTTCCAGTCTGTACATTAGCTTTGCCTCCCATACTTTCCTTTTCAGTCTGTATATTGATCTTGAAACCTGTACTTTATTTTTCTGTCTGAACATTGAGTATGCTAGCTGTATTTCCTTTCTCAGTGTTTACATCAGGTTTGCTTCCTATTCTTTCCTTCTCAGTCTGTACATTGACTCTGCTGGTAGAAACTTCTTTTCCTACTTTGTTAGCTGCATCTTCCTTTTTCTTCTGTTATGTTTCTATATTTTCAGATTCTTGCAAAGGAATTCTTAACTAGTCAAGAGGAGCTTTCAGTAGTCTCTGAATTCTAAATTGCATGAATTTATTCATATCCTCTTTCTGAAATTTGGATTTAGCCAAGTCATAAACTTGGGAAAATTTATCAATAGAAACAAATAAATCATCAAATTCATCGGGCTCATGCTCAAATCTAGCGATTTGAACCAAAGTTGTGAAATCAAATGCTACTTTCTTCGGGTCATACTGCCTTCTTGGGACTGTTGCGAGCTTAAGATCCCTTATTTTAATGACTTCCTTCTCGGCGTGTTTGAATTCATTTAGAGTCTAATTTCCACAATGAAAGGGAAAAGTAGGCCACATCAATTTCTTGTTATTCTTTAGACATCTTGACATACCTTCTACTGTTAACTGATAATAAATTTCTTGGGCTAACAATTTGTCGGGAATATATAGGGGTAAGATATGGGGCTCCACAATGCTTCCAAAAACTCTGATATAGGTAAATATATCTTCTCCGAACCAGTCACCAATCAGGGATATATCATTCTTAGCATTTTCAAAAAGTCAAGGAGGAAATTGGTCAAAAATGGTTTGATAGACAGGAATCAGAAAACCGTGACAAATTCTGTATACATGACTTTTAAAATGAACCTTCCACAAGTACTTATGGTAAATATGTATAGGAACAGGATCTTGGGAGGTCCACTTCCAACCTAGAATGGGAAATTATGAATTGAAACATAAGGCATCTAAAATGTAGGCACAAAAATTAAACGGGGTCGTATTTCTAGTATCTTTATCCTTTCTATATTCTAGGATTATATTAGCTATCTTGTCCGAAAGGATAACTGACCAGTCCATGATTTCATAATTCACAGCAGAATGAATCAAGGGTACCATTTGTATTTAAAATCTTGTAGAATTATCATTTCTGAAAAACCTACACATCATTGCGGCAGCATAACAATATGGGGTTGCAAGAGACTCAATGGAGTACATACATGATGCTTCATTTTTATGTTTCTCTAGAGCTCTTCTCCATTCCCTAATTGGTTATGACTGAGTCTCATTGCTTGCAGCGAAATCCTTAATGAAGGCTTTGTTATAGAATTTCTGAGGGTCTGGAAGATGGTACATTGCCTTTATATCCTCTGCTCTGAAAGACCCAAATATTGTTTCCGTAGCCTAAACAAATTTCCTATTTTTTATGGTGACATTGTCTATCACTGACCGAATTACATCATAATAGGGGGGAATTTTTGCCCGAGCTGCAATTCTGTGAAGGAATGAATTTGCAAGCACTTTGAGAGGAGTCTCAAAATCAGAATCTGAGTCTTCTTCATCTAGTACTGTCACCTTCACCTCAGTGACCTTAGGGTTTTCTCTTTCAATCAAGTTATATACATCTTCCCAAGAAATTTTTCCAAGACCCTGGCATGATGTATCTATAACCAGCTTAATTTTGGCTGGTTTTTCTTTTAGTACTATGGTAATAGCAACGGTCTTTGTGGCAGCAGTGGCCTTTGCTTTCTTATATCTCTTAGACATTTTCTCGTCTGGTATCGTTTCATTTGCTCGGCGAACGAGAGGATTGGGTATTCTATGGTTTTGAAAATGAGAAAAACTTTCAGATGCAGTAAAAATGAAGTAAGGAGAACAGCTATATGAAAATATTTATTCAATGATTTCAATTTATTAACTCCGTGTTTAAACTTAAATGCTCTCTATGAGAGTCACACTCACGCATTAAAATTAGAATCAATCACCATAATTCGTTTGATTTTCTAATTAATAATGAACGTACAATCGGAGATCGGCAATTTTGAAATGTGAATATAAAACTTTCCTTTTGAATTTTCCGATAGCGATGAATAAATAATATATGCACAATGTAAAATAGCGATAAAATAAAGACTAAGTATCCATCGCATCAGGGGTTTTCAAAAGGGACAACAAATAACATCTCATGATCTCTGTCGATTTGCGATTGCAATGATGGTGTATCGCATCGGCTCTTTCCAAAGAAAATAAGTTGTAAATGATATTCGCCGATTTGCGATTGCGATGATGGTGGGGTATATCGCATCCAGATTTTATAGAATGAATGAAGATGATGTTGTTCCTCCGAAATGCGATTGTGATAAATCGCATTTCATCGGAGTTTTGTAATTGACTAAATGAGGGGTTTTCTTTTTGTTTTGCGATGGGTTACATCGCATCGGAGTTTATAAAACAAGTACATGTAACATTGCTCTTCCGAAATGCGATTTGCGATAAATCGCATCGCATCGGAGTTTTGCAAAACAAATGTGAAATTTTAAGATTCCTCTGATTTGCGATTGCGATTAATTTATCACAACGGACTTATTCAATATGAATAATTTTATGTTCTATGTTGATGCGATAAAAGACTTTATATTTCATCAGATCGGAAAATTTCAATGTTGCATTTGTTCATATACACTTGTGATATGCGATATGCGATATATGATTTTCTAAACAATGAACCTTTTATTGTTTTATTCAAAATGATTGGATTTCCTCAAAGTATTTTATTCCTATCTTAAAAATAAAGGGGACCTATTTCTAAATGAAATTTATTCTAAAATTTTGAAATGGGGAGGGTTGTTGTACCGTACAACACAACCTTCTCTGGCTAGCCACGCAGCGCCAGTGATAAGAATGCAGCGCCTCTGCAAGCACGCAGTGCCTTCACAAAATGTGTTAAAAATCTTGGGCAAGGGCGCAGCACCGATCTCCAGGCGTTCAACACCTCTGCAAACGCGCAGTGCCAAGTGCTAAACGCACAGCGCCAAGGAAACTTAGCACAATTTCACTCAAAAACTCAAAAATTCTTCCTTGTTGAATGCTTCTGGTGTTTTGAGAGGCAACAATGACTCTCTTGAAATGTAAAATGGGATTTTATAGCCATGTGGAATTAATTTGACTTGAAAAACCCACTTTCTAATGTTTTGAAGTATTCTTCCTTTTCTCACTGATACTCTTTTGCACTTTTTCATTTCAAGGTTGGATCAATCTGGAATTAGCTTTTCTTTTGGTCACTGAGGCTTGACATGTTCACTTTGACAGCTTGGGATTAAAATATTACATGTAGTAGCATAAAATTACATTAGAAAAAAATAAAATAGATTACATAAATGACTTTTTTATCAAAATGATATTTTGATAAAAAGTCCTGAAACTGAAAATTCAACCTTTAAAACATAATGAAACCATCATGATGATCTTTTTTCAATCCCTAATATGTGTGCTGACCTCATTGGAATGAAGGGAAGACCTTGAAAAATGCACAATCCTAATGACCTAATGAAACTTCTTTTTTGACCTAATTTTGAATGAAATTTTGATTTAAATATTTTCAAGTAAAACAGAGCATTTCATAAGTGTCTTATGCTCAAAGGGAGATGGGAATGACTCAGCAATATGATATTATTGAAGGGAGAAAAAATTTTATTTGAGAAGGACAACCACCAGCGGAGAAAAATTTATTTCATGACCTAACGGAATGATAAAAAAATTATTCTGTATGAGACACCTAAGATGCACATGCAAATGTGTTTTGATCCCTGGTGGAAGTATACCAATACTGACACTAACAAATCCAACATTAGAGTTTATAAAATCATGATTAACATTTCTTTTGTTCTCATCATGAGTTTCTTATACTACCTTTTCACCATTAGGAAGCTTTTCTTGTAGCAACTTTTCCAAACCTTCCTTCAAACCTTCCATGTATTTCTTCAAATCTTCCATGTTGCCTTCTATACCATCGATCTTAGCTTCCATGTCATTGATATTATCTTCCACGCCATCCATATTAGATTCCATGCCATCCATATTAGCTTCCATGTCATTCTTCAAACAATCCATCTTAGCTTCCACGCCTTTCTTCAAACCATCCATATTAGCTTCCGCGCATTTCTTCAAAGCATCTATTTCATTTTTTGTTACTCTTTGTGAGAGTTAAATTTGTTGCAATTCGTCTTGTAGTTTTGATATATCATGTTGCACTTCTTCCTCTTCATGAGTCATAGTAGAGCCTTATGAGGGCTTAATGGGTGTTTAATTCTTTTTAGGGGGAATTTAAAACCCAATACTAATATTTATGCTTCAATATGCCCTTGGAATCACTTCAAACTGATTTTTTAAACAAGACTTATGCAATTTTAAAAAAAAATAAACACATTTTTCTTGCTTTTGAGGAGATCGATATTGAAACTAATGTACCTCTGTAGTTTATGATCGCCAATATTTTATCTTTGGTCCTTTAGTATCCCTCTAAATCTTCTTTCCAATGCCACAAATCCGATCTGATTTGGATTCTTCAAGACAAAGTTATGCCCAGTCTCCCATAATGACCTAATTATGGACTAGTTCAGTAGATAAAACTTGTCTGGCATGCCACGTGTCACTGTTTTCTCCTTCGTTTCTAAAATCGATACACAGGAAACTAAATTCCATTTTCTTTTGGCCGCTTTTTACAGAATTCCATTCTGATTCTCAGAGAGAGAGTTATGACGATTTTCCCAAAGTCGCCTCTTTGAGATGAAATTCAGGAGCCTACAAAAACCCTAACTTCCACATATCATATCTCCGAAAATATTGTGAACCAAGATCTAAAATTTTTACACGGCATTCCTCAGGATGTCTTCACAAATGGATTTTATTTTTTAGCTTCTGAACCTTCGTATAAAAATATTTATAGTGAAAATACCACAATGACTTGTTTGAAGCAGCGAAACCCTTGAATCCAAAGCACTAATACCAAATTTTATGAAACCAGCTCCCAAAATAGAAGAAAGGAGAGATCAATGCCTTAGAAATAAGCTTCTTTGAGGGGGCAACCTCATTTACATTAATAAATGAAAAAATATTGGATGATTCAAATGACAAAACCCCCTTTCTATATATAGGAGTCCATGGGGTCAAAATATAATCCTAGCCAAACTAACAATAATAATGTAAGGGCACAACCATAACAATAGTGGGCTATTATGGGTCGCAATAATAAAAATATGGGGACTACAAGGGTACAAGAATAACAATAAGGGGGCTACACTAACAACAATAAGTGACTACATTAGTAATATAGGGCCCTAACATTATCTAGGAACAAGGTTATATATTCTTTTGAGTGCCTTAGATTTTGTGTACATTAATGTAGATTTGATAATTGATAAAAAGAGAATACCTCAATGTCTCTTGATTTTGAAATCTAGCAGGCTACTTAACTTCAACATATTTATTAGTACATGTCAAAATGCACTCCTGTACCTTGACACTCATTTACATTATGGATGAGTTGTCTCACATTGGTTAATGATTGTCATCAGTGGTCACTAATCCAATGAATTATTTCTATGTTTGACTTCAACTAAATCCATTCACATAGATTGAATTGTACTAATTAGGTTTATATGTGAAAATTATGTGGTTTATGGCATCAACAACAACTTTTAATAATTTTCTTATTTTAAAGTTTCTTTCAGTGGCATAATGTAATAATAAGGTTGTCATTCAAAAAACAACACATTGTTTCCATCTCTCGCGTGTCTCATTTCTATCCCCAGTATACATAATCTTCAACTTTGGCATACGTTCGACTCAAGTTTCTATGAATATTAACTTGAGGTAAAACTAGCTTTTAACTTTTCGATTTGTTAATTTTTTTTTAAATTTTGAATAGAAAACTATTGTAAACATGTGATGTTGGGGTTTTAACCTTTCATGTCCACCTTTTTCAACCTTATAAACCACCTTCTTCTGACATGGTTGTCATCCCACATGCTATAATTTTTTTCAGCCTCATACCTTACCCATGATTAGATCACCTTTTTTTTGGTTGAGCTTCAAGCTATGATTCATTTGCAGAGTCATGCCTTCAATTTATTGTCTGTCTTGGTCATAATGACATGCAAAATAAAAGGTTGTTCTAATCTCTCACCGCAAACTTGTTTAAAATTTGTCTCCTTGTTTCCATACAAATTGAGTAGATCCATGTTTCCCCAATGAACAATTTGACTTTTTGCATTTCCCATATCTTTCTCACCTTAGAATGGATTAAATCTTATTTTGTGATGAGTTTGATTCAAAATATGAAGGAACTCTCCTTAATGAAATGTTAGAGTGTTGATGTTAAGATAAAGTAATTCTTTCACACATGGAATGGCTTGACTTCATAGTACATATATATAGCATAGGATCAACAAGGGCATTCAAATAAACATTTTCAAACTATTAATGGGATTTAAGAAATAAATGGGCACAGGGCTAAAAAGAATGGGTTTGTAGAAATTATTTTTTCACACATTCTTGGAAAGTGTTGTTGTTCTCTTTGCTAAATTGTGTATAGCCTTCACCTACAACTCTTATTCCAATTATATTATGTGCAATTTATCTTGGAAAATTTTCATAGTGGGTAGCTTGATTGCATTAGTTGGGCATCATCTTGCACATGAATATCATTAGTCATTTGCTAAATTCTTGAATAGGTTGACAGAACTGTTGAAATACATTTTGAATGTACAAAAGAGTAGTTAGCCTCTTGGTTAAGAACTTCAATTAAGAATTCATATCACTTGGCATATATTACTAGTGGATCAATTGCTTTGAAGAAAGCATAAATCTCTTTTACGCAGTTTATGATTGAGTTTTTACATTTGAATAAACACTAAGGAAACAAGTATTATGGGCTACAACCTCTGATCATTTCCAACCATGCTCTTTAAATTACTTACAATCCTATTTTCGATTGGTTTATTCCATGATTACCCATTTGTTTTTCTTGGTTATAAAACTCATTGATGATCTTAGTTGAATGGTTTCATAGGGTTAGAAAAGCCATTGTCACTTGGCTCATGACAACTACATATTTGTTGAGTTTGGATGTTGAAAATCTTCTTGGAATTTAAACCACAGAAGAAACTATTTATTAGAGGATCTTAGCATGAAGGTGCCACAAAACCTAGCAAGAATAATGACAATGGGCAGTACAACAACCATTGTATATCCTCTGAATGGTAGATGTTTATTTCAAAATTAGGCTGCATTTACTTTCATAGTTGTCTGCGATGCAATAATCAGGGTGTAGGAATTATCTGTTACTAAAGGGATTATTGAGCAAAGCATGGGTGACCCTTGTATTTCATATATTTTTGGAAATATACATTTGAAAAAGCTAGACATGTCATGTATTTAAGGTTGTGGATCAACTAGTTACAATCACCAAAAGTGAATTCCTTGTTACATTTTCTCTTAGAATTTTTTTCAACATCTTAAAATCCATATTTAGGCATTGTTCAACACTTTAAGTTGCTAGCAGTATGACGTATATTCTCAAGTGATCAATTGGTGAAAGGAATATTGGTTGGCAGCACGTTAATAGGTAATTTCCTTGATTATGAGGATGGTACCCATGGTAAAGTGTGCCATGTGGACAATGGTATACTAACTTACCAAGGATGTTGAGTGAATTTCATGTATGCAAAGGTGACCATCTCAGGTACTTGACCCCAAGATCTCCTACTTGTTATCTGCAACTCTCAACCACTCAAGCTAGCCCAGCAAGCTAATAATAATGTAGTAATTATAATTATAATAGAATTTTTTAATTTAATTATAATTATAATTATTACTAATTACATTAATCATATTTTTAAATAGTGATAAATAATTTTCAATTCTTATATTAATAAAAATAATATTTTTTTATGACATAGAAGCAATTTTTTTATGATTTATAATGACATTATAATGATGCATAATGATACTACTATGACCCTTTATTAAGACTTTTCTTTACACTGAAATAAAATCTATATGATGCATGATTTTAATTCAACATCATGATAATGGATGTGTAAATGATGCAATATTAGTGAAAAATGAGAGAGAGAGAGAGAGGGAGAGAGAGATCCATATTTAAGTCAAACTCATTGTCCATTTCTCTCATAAGTTGAAAGTTGGAGCCTCTGTTGGGGAGTCCCTTATTTCATTTTTCCTTCACTTTGTAGGGTAAAGCTTCTTGGAGATGAAAGGGATTTGTGGTGGCATTTAATAGGAGCACATAAGAATATTTGTGAGGCATCATCAAATCCTTTGGATTCACAAGTTTTTTGTCATTTTCCCCATTTATTTATTTTTATATTTTAAAAATTTAAGTGTTTTTGTCTTTTTTTTAATTCATTATGTTGTAGATTTCAAACAAAATATGATATGGGTTGTGAAGAAGGTATTTGGGTTTTTGTTTTTATATACGGTTTTGGGTTTGGGATATAGATTTTCGGTTTTCCTTCCTCTTTTCTAAATTCTCTCCCACTTCCTCTTCCTATGTTGATCTACCTCTTCCTCTTTCTCCACTCATTCTCCCTTATCATCTCCCCCTCTTCCCCTCTTACTCTCCTCCCCGCTTCTCTCCTCTCCTCACATTACTCTACCTTTCTGTCCTCCCTTTACCTCTCCCCACCCCTACTCTCCTTCAACTCCTTCTTCCTCTTCCCCTCATCTTTTCTTCCTCATTCTCTCACCCTTCCTCTTTTTCTTCCTCTTTCACTTCTTGTTCTCCTTCCTCCTCCCTCTCTTCATTTTACTCTTTCTCTTATCCCTCACCCCCCTCTTATTTATCTCTTACTCTCCTGCTATAGCCTCATAAGTTGCCTAAGTTTTATCGAAGAATCACCCATTACTCTAGTAAAATCAATTTTAAAAAAGATTTCCTAGTTATTTTCTCACTGAATAAAAAGTGGATGTTTGGGATGAAATAACTTAGTGTTTTTAAATTTATGTTTATATATGTTTTCCACCCTTTTGAGCTTATTTAGGTTGGCCCATCTCTTCTTCACAACCAAAAATGTTGAATTCAATAAATACACCATAAAAAAGGAGAAGATCTAGTTTGTAATATTTTATAAATTAAAATTAAATATATTTACACCTATACTCCTATACTCCTTACTATAAAGATAATTGAAAATAAAATTTTCCATGCCTTAGATACTTTGAATGTAAATGCTACCAAATCGGTAGTTATTGAATATATCAAAGACAATGATCGTAGTACACAATATTTGGTTAGTTGCCTCATTTTTAGATAACTTGAACACATACTCAAAATTCCCTAGATTAAAAAACTCACTAAAATTAATCCAAAATTATGAATAGAGATATGTCACGATGTGTTTTTAAAGGAAAAAATATTAGTATATGAGACAAGGTAGGAATCCATTTATACAACACACCTATTGTACAATAATTTTTATACCTTCTCTTTATTGGATTGGCTTGGGCAAACCCTGTTCATCCCAGCCAATCCTTGCCCGACATATATCGTCGTTCTTTCCAAATAAAAATTGACGCGTGTAGTTGCAATACGTCATTTAATTTGTGGGGTCTTTGTGCCGTCAGGAGACTCCTCTGTCGCTGATAGTATCATACCCGCTAATCTCCGCTATCATCTTCAAATTTCATCAATAACAAGCTTAATTGGGAGGATTTCATAAAGAAAATAATTTTAGGAGGGTGGAAAGCATTATATGCACTTCAAAATAGATGTAGAGAGGCAGAGCTATGGGATTGGAACACGATCAAAGTACTTTTTGGACTCCTAGTTTGTCTAGTGATATTATATGGGTGTGAATTGTAGGCTAGCAACATCCCTGTTTCAAAATGGAAACAAATCGAAAAAATTCAAAAACGCTTGATCATGAGCAAGTTCAAAATAAAAAGTTCGGTTCCCTATGAGATAATGTTGAGTGAAACGGGGGCAGCTCCCATCGAAGTAATTGCCATGGTGCGTCTTATAAGGTATCTAAAAAGAATTGAGCAAATGGGAGGAGGTAGATGGCCGAAATTTATCTTCAATGAAGGTATGAGTGAAAGAAAGAAATCATGGATGAGACAAATCAACAAATGGATGCAAAAATGGAATATTTACCTGAATGCATGTCCCACAAATAGCAAGGAGTTAAAGAATTTTGTGTTGGAGAAGTTCCATAAGGGTATATGGGGAAAATATTTGGGTAGAAAGAAGAATTATTATGTTCAAGAATTCAACCCCACTTGCGATCTCCAACAAAAAGAATACATTGGAGCTAGCATTCCATGGAGAGAAAAAGTTCTTATTGCTCAATTAAGAACTAACTCGCATCAACTTTGGTGTGAAATGGGATGGTGGAAGAGACCTAAAGAAGCTTGGGAAGAAAGGGTATGTACTTTTTGCACTTCTAGGGCAGTGGAATCAGAAAAACATTTCATTTTGGAATGTGACGCTGTCATAGACATCAGGGACGGTTACCGCAGTATGTTAGCATCAATTCTGTGGCATTGTCTTTTCAATGATGGAACTGTTAGAAGGTTGGGTCAGCTCATCATCAATTTGAGTAATAAAATGATTGAATTACAAAAGGAAAAAAACAAGGAAGCTGGTGGCCCCATAAACTATTTTTAGTCTCGTGGACATTAAAATATCATTCATTCATTCATTCAATGTCCTTCCTTCTACACAAAATATTTGATGTTTGTTTCATAAATGAAAATATAGTCTCGCTTTCCTTTATTTTCGAGGCCTGGAATGTACTTGGTGAATGCACGAAGCGATGTAACTACTTCACTACCTCTGAATAAGAATACGTACGGCCAACTTGGCAAATTGTAAAATTTAAATTCAGTTTCTAAGGTTTCCATGAGAAGAGGAAAGAGGAAATGGAGTTTCATCTTTTAAATACATATTCTTTTGATTCATTTTTTAATCAACCATTACAAATATCCATTTCAATTACCAATGGTAATTGTAATTTGAACCTTGCAACTCACCTCTCTCGTACAAAGACCAAAGCTTTAAGTTTACAGATTAACAAATTCTCTTTCTCATAACTAGGTATTTTTATATGGCTTGTTCTGTTCCACTTCCATTTGGGAATATCTGTTTTTTGTTTGGGAATATCTGTTTTTTTTTGCATTTTGAATATATCCATATTGTGCTCTCCTTTTGTTTTTCGAAGTGATATAGAACAGAACATTCTAGTGTATAGCATATTTAGAAGTAAGCTCAGAATTAGACCTTTAGATAAAGACTACTATGACATATCATAGTCTTCGATGAAAAATATTTTTATCATATTCCTTCCTTTCCTTCTATGTGGATTGTTTTAGGTTTACAGGTTAACAAATTCTCTTTGGCATAACTAAGTATATTTTTTGGGTTGACTCACACCGCGTTGTAGTTCAATCTGATGGCTTATGCTTTTATTGCTTGTTTATTTCTGAGTTTTTGTCTTTAACAATACCTTGTTACGCATATGTTAGCCATATTGTGTCTTTAGCTAGATAATGTTGGTCAAACTCTTTTTATTACTATATATATATGATAATTTTTTATGAAAGTGGAAGTTTTAAAGGTAAAATTTCTTCATTTACAAAACTGACCTAAGTAAATTCATGACAAAATCTTTTATATATATTTGTTTTTTCATTATATAGAGAATGAGACAAAACTGACCTAAGTAAATTCATGACAAAATCTTTTATATATATTTGGTTTTTCATTATATAGAGAATGAGCAAAGAAATATAGTATTCTTCAAAACATATTTCTGTTTTTTTATAAATATAACAAAAACATTTATTACAAACATAAATGTACAAAAATTCAATTCAAATAAGTTCTACAAATAACAAAAGTTAGATTTTCTTAGAGAGAAAAAAAAAAAAAAAAAATATATATATATATATATATAGTTACAAATATATATATTTTAAAATATTGAACTTGTGTAATTTTTAAAATATATATTTAGTTACAAAATTATAATGTTAAAAAAATTTGGACTTCGAACCTTTTTTTAATGTCATCATAAAGAAACCAGCCATATTTTTGTAAAAAAAATATCTAAAATGATATGAGACTTTTTGAAAGTGTTTTTGCAATACAAATATAAAGTTTCACTTTTTATGTGTATTTAAATTTAGTAAAATTGATTAATTAAATGATTTTAATAAATTTCAAAGAATATATATATATATATATATATATATATATATATATATATATATATATATATATCAAATTATTAAATTTTCATTATAATAATTTAATGAATGTTTTTAATTTTCTATATGAAAAATGATATTTTATAAATTAATTATAATTTAAGTTGTTGAAAATTAATATGATAATGTTTAATTATGATTATCCCCAAAAAAAGTTTAATCACAATATAATTGTGATATTTAACAATTATTAATTTATATTTTAATTACAGAATTCATTGGAGAGTTTGGTAGACATCAGCTGCATGCATTCGTTAGAGAGTTTGACAGACCTTATTTGCATGTATTCAGTGGCTCTCTTGGTGGCGAGATGATTTTCCTGAATATTTTATTCCTTCAGTGTACCTTTGCACTTTTAGGGCCAGTTGCTAGTTTTACTAGTTTCCAAACTTGATTGTCGACATTGTTCCTTGGCTACCTTATATGCAACAAAAACTACTACTCTAGCATCTTCATTTAATAGGAGGTTAAGAAAATTTCGTTTGATCAAGTAATGCTAACCAAAAATTCCAAAATTGTTTGTCATTAACTCCTTATTTAGCCAACAATGCTAGAGGGTTGGTCTCTATGCCTCTACATATGTTGATATTATGAATGCATACTTTTAACATTCATTTCAAACTCTGCATATATTTTATTCAATGGATTTCGTGTGCGTAGCTTAGTAGTGTGTTGTTTTGAAAGGCCATATGGCTTCTATTGGGGATTCCTTGGATGATTACGTAAGACATAGATAAAGAGAAGAACATGAGGGAATAAAAGGTTAAAAAAAAATTTAATCATTGAAGTCAACGACAAAAAAAAATTCCTTTAGTGAGTTGTAATTTTATATTCGATATGTAATACTAGCGTTTGCACCAAAAGGGTGCAAAGACATGCCGATAGAAGTGTAGATTAATGTAGAGTGACGTAGTGGTAGCACAACAAAAAATTCACCGAGTCTTGATGACGCAACAACGCTGAAAGGTCTGCCTACGGAGAGCTAGTCAACGGTGACGTGGCTCTGTCAATTTTTCTTCTTGCTCCACGTGGTCTATTTCTTTTCATTAATTACCAAATTCGCAGAATTTGATAAATAATACTATCCACGGTTTTTAAACTTTAATCAATATTCCCGAACCTTAAAGTATGCCTTTCGAAACCTTATATAAATCATCGAACTTATATTAACACTCCATGCTTTGTAAATCAAACTTTACAATAGAACTCTCGCTCCAGGCCCACCTCTACATCTAATAGCCAATCAAATGTCCGCTCGTACATTAGGTTAAATCCCATGCATCTCCGTCAGGGGACCACCGTCCGATGACTCTGCGCCAGATCGACGACCCTCGTCGATATTGCTCCCGGTGTCCTGGATTCTGATTGTACAGTGGGGATTTCCACAATATAGATACGAACAGAGGACCTACGGTGGAATTTAACTCGCAGAGCTTATCCAACCAATTCATGGGAACAGTAGACATATAATGCGGAATTATACAATCACCATTCTCAACGATTTCACATCGAACCAGTGTACAATCGTTTCTCAATCAAACAATTTCTTCATTAATAAGAATTCAAGACAATTCAATGGCCAACAAACATTAAAATCATTTAACTGGAAAAAATTGTTAACACACAGAGTCTTATTATGGGAACCTCTCGTCCTCTCTCCCCTCTCTTCTCCTTCGGAGAATACAATTTATACAAGAACATATGCCCTTTTGGTTCCTCTGCGAGGACCGTTATGGTAACTCAACAGCCTAATTACAATTATTCGAAACTAAAAACATGACAGATGGACTAACTATTTGACTTCTACAACGTAACCGAAATAATAATACAATCAGCTAAGGTATTGACACCTAGCTGTAACAATTCGACTGTTTCAAACCCTCCTAGCCACAACATGTGGAAAAAACTCCTACATTGCTGGCTAGTATCTAATGTCCCTGCATCAGACTCCAGAGGGAAATTTTCTTCATGGGCTCCTGTCCATGAGCTCCTCCACTGATCTGCCTATCTTCTGCAACATTTCTTCAGTCATCCATGTGGCATCTTCCTCTGGCTTATCCTTCCATTTGATCAAGTACTGAAATTACTCTCGTCCTCTGGTCTTTCTGAACACCCTTTTATCCAATATCTTCTCTGGTTGCAATGGTTGTGCTGGAGGTAGCTGCTCTTTCCACTCAATATGTTCCTTGTCTGCTAATCTTTCTTCTGCACCATCATCTTCATACTTGTACAAATATGCAACATTAAAAATGGGAGATATTCCAACATCAGGAGGTAATTCAATCTCATAAGCAATTGCAGAAAACTTCCTAAGTATCTTGCATGGCCCAATCTTTTTGACCTTCAATTTATTGTATTGCTCCTTTGGGAATCTCTCCTTCCTCAAGTGTGCCAAAACCTGATCTCCTACTTCAAAATTAATTTTTTTTTTCTCACGTCTGCCCTATTTTTGTATTTGATGCTACTGCCTTGTAGTTGTTGTTTCACTTGTTCATGTATGGCACAGAGAACACTGAAAAATTCCTCTTCATCCACCTTCCTCGTTCTTCTTCGGAACAACTACGATCATCCCTGCAGGCGCATTCCATAAACAATATGGAATGGACTCTGCCCTGTGCTCCTATTTGGTGAGTCATTATATGCATATTCAGCCTGGGAAAAAATATGATCCCACTGCTTGGGATGTTCTCCTACAAGACTTCTCAATAAATTTCCCAGACTCCTATTCACTACCTCAGTTTTTCCATCAGTCTGGGGATGATAAGCTGAGATGAAACTCAGTTTGGTATCAATTTTCTTCCACACCATCCTCCAAAAGTGCTCCACAAATCTGGTATCTCTTTCTGAAACAATACTCTTGGGAAACCCATGCAATCTAACAATTTCTTTGAAAAACAAGTTAGCAACATGGGTGGCATCACTAGTTTTATAACATGGAATAAAATGTGCCATCTTGGAGAATCTATCTACCACAACAAAGACTCCATCATTCCCTCTCTGAGTCTTGGGAAATCCTAGAACAAAATCCATGCTCACCATGTCCCAAGGCCTGTCTGGAATAGGCAAGGGAGTGTAAAATCCTGCATTCTGGCTCCTTCCTTTAGCATATTGACAAATCTTGCAGTTATTCACAAACTTTTCCACTTCTGCTCTCATATTGGGCTAGAAATAAAAGTTACTTAGTTGCTCATAAGTCTTATCAGTACCAAAGTGTCCAGCAAGTCCACCACTATGCTTCTCTTTGATCAAATTTTCTCTCATGGAACATTTTGGTACACACAGTTGGCTTCTTCTGAATAACAAGTCCTCCTGCAGGAAATAATCCAGCCACTGGCTTCTATCTGTTAAAACAAGGTTACTACATGCCTCAAATGCTTCTTTAAAATATGGATCTGTTTTATACAATTCTTTCAGAAAATCAAATCCTACAACTTCAAAATTTGTTTCTTGAACAAGCATGTGCCTCCTACTCAAAGCATCAGCTACTTTATTGGCTTGGCCACTTATATGTTTCAAAACAAAATTAAAACTTTGGAGATACTCAACCCATTTAGCATGCTTATGTTTCAACTTGGGCTGCTGTACAATATACTGCAAAGCATGATTGTCAGAATACAATACAAACTCCCTGGACATCAAATAATGTCTCCACTTCTTCAGTGCTTGAACAATTGCATATAATTCCTTCTCATAAGAGGAATACTTTCTCCTGGTGTCATTTAACTTCTCACTGAAATAGGCTACAGGCCTATCATCCTGACTCAAAACAGCGCCAATGGCCTCCCCACTGGCATCACATTTTACTTGAAATGGTTTGGTGAAATCAGGGAGAATTAAAACAGGCTTCTCTGTTATCTTTTGCTTTAAAACTTTAAAATTTCTCTCTGCTTCAGCAGTCCACTTAAATGGTTGTTTTCTCTTCTTTATTGTCTCAATTATGGGTGCATTAATCTTGCTGAAGTTTCTTATAAACTTTCTGTAAAAACTAGCAAGTCCATGGAAACTTCTTACCTCAAAAACATTCCTGGGTGAAGGCCACTCCACAATTGCCTTAACCTTTTCTGGGTCCATCTTCAATCCTTCTGCAGAAACAAAAAACCCCAAATACACCAAATATTCCTTCATGAATGAGCATTTCTTCAAATTTATCAGCAATTTCTCTTGGTGCAGCTTCTTCAAGACATTATTAAGATGCCTCAAATGTTCTTCTTTAGTTCTGCTGAAAACTAATATATCATCCAGATATACTATCACAAATTTACCAATGAATTCTTTCAACACTTCATTCATAAGTCTCATAAAAGTTCTTGGTGCATTTGACAACCCAAAAGGCATTACCATCCATTCATATAACCCTTCATTTGTTTTAAAGGCAGTTTTCCACTCATCACCCTCTCTTATTCTAATCTGATGATATCCACTCTTTAAATCTATCTTTGAGAAATATTTAGCACCACTCAAACAGTCCATTAAATCCTCAATTCTGGGCAAAGGGAATCTGTACCTGATTGTGATCTTATTAATTTCTCTGGAATCAGTACACATCCTCCAGCCTCCATCTTTCTTTGGGCTCAATACTGCTGGTACTGCACATGGACTCAAACTTTCTCTGATCAACCCCTTGTCCACCAACTCTTGTACTTGTCTCCTGATTTCCTCATTTTCCTTGGGAGTCATTCTGTAGGCTGCCTTATTTGGTAGATTTGAACCAGGGATAAAATCTATCTGATGGCTGATCTTTCTCACAGGTGGCAGCTCATCAGGTAAATCATCCACAACAATGTCACAGTAATTGTCTAACATCTCTTGTATCTCTACTGGCAAATCAGAAATCTTTGTAGAAGTAAGAACTACTTTAGGCTTGCAAACTAAAGCAAAGCTTACCTCTTCTTCTTCTATCTGCTGCAGATATTCCTTCCCGCTCAGCAACAATGTCTTTGGATCAATCACTCTGCTGGATGGCTCTCCTTCTTCCATGGGTATCAATGTATGATGTACCCCATCCTTGAAGAACTTGTAAGTGTTCTTCTTTCCATCATGCACTGCTGCTCTGTCAAACTGCCAAGGTCTACCCAGCAGTATATGACACACATCCATGGGCATTACATCACACAGGACCTTATCTTTATATTTTCCCATTTGCAGCTCTATCTCACACTGTTCTTTCACAACCAGCTGATGTCCTTTATGCAGCCAGGACACCCTGTAGGGAGTTGGATGCTCCCTTGTATTCAACTTCAACTTTTCTATTACCTCAGTGGAAACCAGATTGTCTGTGCTACCACCATCAATGACTAGCTGGCAGCATTTCCCTTGGACTTTGCATATGCTCCTAAACAAAGTCTTCTTTTGTGTAGGTTTAGTGACCTATTTGGCTTGCTTCAACAGTACCTTATTTACCACCAAGGATTCTCCCCTCTCTGCAAGAATTTCTTCTTCAATTTCTGCCTCTTCTCCAGCCTGGGAAACAACAGCATTCCTTGGACCAGCACCCACATTCTCTGGACATTCATAGTGCTTGTGTCCCGCTTGCTGACATCTATAACACCTCAATTCTCTACCTCTGCCTTGGTCTCCGCCTCCTCTTTCTTTTCCTCTGTAAGAACCCTTTCTGCCCCTTGCATCATCCTCTGTAGATGCATTCTGAGGTGAGATACTGTTAGCTCCATCCCTAGGTGTAGCAGGCTTTCCTCTACCACCCTGACTTCCCTTTCCATGGAAAGTACCTCTCTTCTTGGCAGACTGTTTCCTCAAGAGTTTCTCTTCTACTTTCAAGGCCATCTGGTAGGCCTCCTCCACTGTCTTAGGAGACAGGAGACCAATCTCATCTTGGATCTCCAGCTTGAGACCATTCACATATCTGGCAGTCTTCTCAGGTGTGTCTTGGAATTGCCCAGCCCTTATGCTTACTTTGTAGAATTCCTCCGTGTACTCTTTTACTGTCAGCAGCCTCTATCTCAGGTTCTGCATTTGTTTATACAATTTCAATTGGTAATCACTAGGCAAGAATTTACCTTTCAATTTGGCCATCATTCTAGTCCAGCACTTGATAGGTTGCTTGCCAACTCTCCTCCTCTCTACCTGCACTCTGTCCCACCAAAGTGAAGCATGTCCCTTCAGCTTTGTTACTGCAAACTTGACCTTCTTATCTTCACTTATTTCTTCATAATAGAAGCACTTGTTCAATTCATTTATCCAGTCTACTAGTTCTTCTAGATTCAGTCCCCCCGCATAACTCGACACTTCAATTCTGGGCTTAACTGCAAACCCTAGAACAATTCTAAGGAGCCTCATGTCAGGAGGAATTTCAACATTTTCTTTAGCTTCTTCTGTCTCAGGTTCGCTGATGTCTTCAGGATCTTTGGGCTGTCTTCGCTCCATGGCATCTACTCTGGCCTCGACCCTCTGCAACATCCCCAACACCTCTGTGTTGGTAACGGGCCTCCTTCTACCAGCACCTCTACCAACTCGGATCGCCATGTCAGCAAAACAACTCAGAACACGCTCTGATACCACAAATGACGCAACAACGTTGAAAGGTCTGCCTATGGAGAGCTGGTCAACGGTGACGTGGCTCTGTCAATTTTTCTTCTTGCTCCACGTGGTCTATTTCTTTTCATTAATTACCAAATTCGCAGAATTTGATAAATAATACTATCCGCGGTGTTTAAACTTTAATTAATATTCCCGAACCTTAAAGTATGCCTTTCGAAACCTTATATAAATCTTCGAACTTTTATTAACACTCCACGCTTTGTAAATCAAACTTTACAATAGAACTCTCGCTCCGGGCCCACCTCTACGTCCAATAGCCAATCAAATGTCCACCCGTACCTTAGGTTAAATCCCATGCATCTCCGTCAGGCGACCACCGTTCGATGACTCTGTGCCAGATCAACGGCCCTCGTCAATATCGCTCGGCGTCCTCGTACTGGCTTTAACGTGCGATGAGAATACGGGAAGGTGGTTTTGTACTCCCGTCCGGTGCCACGTGTCGATGGTTCTATGGAATCGCTTCAACTCAGAGAATACCGCCTTCTCCGCTAAAGTGGTGCGATATGGGCAATCCGCCTTTGGAAATCCACTCGTGGTTTTGCTACAGTGATTAACCAAAGGTCGAGTCGGGGTTTGGGTGTCCTTCTTATGCCTTAACTCTGGTCTATAGCTCGGTTTCGTTTCAACTGAATTCGTTACAATTGTACAGTGGGGATTTCCACAATAAAGATACGGACAGAGGACCTACGGTGGAATTTAACTCGCAGAGCTTATCCAACCAATTCATGGGAACAGTAGACATATAATGCAGAATTATACAATCACCATTCTCAACGATTTCACATCGAACCAGTGTACAATCGTTTCTCAATCAAACAATTTCTTCATTAATAAGAATTCAAGACAATTCAATGGCCAACGAACATTAAAATCATTTAACTGGAAAAAATTGTTAACACACAGAGTCTTATTATGGGAACCTATCGTCCTCTCTCCCCTCTCTTCTCCTCCGGAGAATACAATTTATACAAGAACATATGTCCTTTTGTTTCCTCTGCGAGGATCGTTATGGTAACTCAACAGCCTAATTACAATTATTCGAAACTAAAAACATGACAGATGGACTAACTATTCGACTTATACAACTTAACTGAAATAATAATACAACCAGCTAAGGTATTGACACCTAGCTATAACAATTCGACTGTTTCAAACCCTCCTAGCCACAACATGTGGACAAAACTCCTACATTGCTGGCTAGTATCTAATGCCCCTGCATCACTTGATATTTGATGCCCGAGGATAACCAGAAAGTGATGATAGATCATAACAAAAGCATGAATATGTTATAATTTAAAACTTGAATGCAACAAATTTGCGTGGAAACTTAAATATCTTGAAAGTATCATAATGGAAAATTCAAGGTATAACGAAAGCCAAGAGTCTTGTTGAAATCTTGAAAGGATGAAATATGAACACTAGTTGATGGAACTAGTACTTGCACCTCAACAAGCTTAATCGATCCTAAGCACATACAAGAACATTTATTTTGTATTGGATTCAAAACTGGGATCATAATATTTTTGAAACCATTGACAACTTCACACAAAGAACCCCCAAATTAAAATGAGCTTGAACTAGAGAAATTATTCACCGCCTAAATATCGAACCAGACATTTGGCCATCCAGGAAAGACCATTCCACACTGCTTTGGAATTAAATAATTATGAAAGCAAAATTATCCAACTAGTGATTTGGGCACAAAGGAAAGACCAGTCCACACTACTTTGGAATTAAATTATTATAACATGTTGCAATCCATATCCAGGATACGTTAGAGGCAAGAAGTTCCATAGAAATAAGATTATTTTTTTTCTACGAAGTAGAGTGGGAAATTTAGTGATTAATTATTGGCACTAACGAACATGTAATGTACTTATGTTTGAAACATAATTAAAATTAACGATTTTGAAGGATCCAATAAACTTTTGATTGCTATTTGAAAAATCAAAGGATTCAAACAAACTATATGGTATGTTGTTCCATGGCATCTTAGATAGCCAACCCACTTTTTTTTTAAACTATTTCAATCGTGGTTTCCCATAGATGAGGATTTGAAGAGTTTAAATCCCTATCTTTAATTTATATTCTTATAATTGATAACCTTCAGATCACGCAATTAACATGAATGCATAACAAACGCCCAAATTTGTGTAGATTCTATGAGTTGCACTCAATTTGAACTCATTTTAGAAAAGAAATATACACGCAACTAGGGTTGCAATTTGGATTCTTCTTTACCCATCGAAAAAAAATTTGACGGCTTGTATCTTTATACTGCCCATCAATGAACGTTATGTTTAAAATTTTTCCCTTGAATTTTGACGTTTTGATAATAAATTAATCCTTCACTAATAAATTTTCAATTAAAAATCACCTTTCAATAAGAGAGTGATGTTAAAAAAATTCACCTATTTATCATAAGAAAAAAGAAATGACTATAACACACAAATGACTTATTCCTTTAGAATGATAACACATTATCTATTTTAATTTCTTTTTTATTATATCAACATATCTCAATAACCTAATTAACAATCAAGTTAAAATTAAAATTAATTGTCAAAAATTAAAAGTACTTGATTGTAAGTCTTGTTCAAAAAAATTAGAGTCCCTCATAACAAATACTATTTGCATGGTCCTACTTTGGAAATCTTGTTATAATTTTCAATTTAAAACAAATTAGAAGAATGACTAATTGATTATAAATTAAAAATTGAACTAATGTAGAGTGGAGGAGAACTAAAGAAATTCTACATCATATAATAATTTGTTGTGGGTTGTCATAGGTAAAGACGGTAAAGAAATAATTTTAGACTAAAATATCCCATAATGTATAGTAGAGGGAACATGATCTTTACATTTGTTGTAGATCTTTGCGTGATCTTTACATTTGTTGTAGATCAAATGTTCTTCCTGTCTTTGGAAAAAACTAAAAATAGTGTCTTCACAAAAGGATAACAAGATATATATTACCTAAGCATGTAATAAGAGTGAACGCATCATTGTATTATCATTGTTACTTTTACATATGTAGAGGTAGCTTAGAGAAAAAAATCGAAAATAGTTTTTTTTTTTTTTTTTTTTTTTGGCAGTAATTAAGCTAAGCCTAGGTTACCTAGGTCATTTAGTTTATTGGATGGAAAATTTGAATAAGTATTAGTGGGACGTTATCACAAGGATTGTAATAATCTCATTGGAGAGTGGAACACCCCTTGGGATAGTTTAATTCCCAAAAAGTGGCTTCCATCTTCAACCCCTCCTTACCCAATGGCTTCCATCATGTTCGAAAGTGAGACCTAGTCAAAACTAAAGCTCTCCCCAAAATAACTCATCCATTAAAAAAAGAAAATTTTAACAATAATTTTAACATTAAGCACAAAAAGAAAATTAGATTATTACTTGTGAAAAAATGTATTGAATCCTTATTACCAAATAAATATGCTTGTAGATATAATTAGAAAAATTATCATTATAGAGAAATTCAAACTTTCTATCAAATTCCAAAAAGAGTTTCCACCCATAAAAAAATTGAACATCCATACTTATTAACTTTGTCCATTACTTGAGGCTACTTATATAATTTGGATTATGTTGAAACAATACAAATAGTGAGTATTCTAAATAAGTGATTACTAGAGAAATCTACAATGGTTCATGCATTTTTCATTGGTAGTATATATATTTACAACTATTAAAATCTAATTAAAAGATATTAGATTTCGTAAGATAAACACAATATCTATTAATTAAGTTTATTTTTATTATTTTTGGTGGAAACACTGCAAAAAATGAGTTTTAAATCTATTTTTATTAATTATAAATTCCTAATTCCTGGAGTGATCCTTTTTTTTTCAGAAGAAAAAACAAATTGATTTTCATTAGATAAGGAAAAACAGTTTACATTAGTCTGTCCATAGTCTGCCATAGAATTTTCTTCATATTACATTTGATCTAGGTGAATATTGGTGGCCACCCGCCTATTCCACTTGGGCCCCCACTATTGTTTCTTTTAGTTTTTCAGTTTCCTTAATTATACCACAGTTTACTATTTTTAGCAGTTTTTCGGGTCCTGAACTTCTGAAGTCGTTCTTAGGCCCTAAACGACATTTTTTGGGAGAATTGGGAGAAACATGGGTCGTATACCGATGTTGCTCACTCAAAAGTTGTATTCCTCGAATAGATATTTGTAACAAGGTATTGAGCGCATGAAACGGAGATCATATGCCAAAGTTACGTCCTCAAGAAGTTGATGTACCAATTTACCCAAACGGGGCCCATAGTTTTGGCGGTTCATCTCCTAGGGTTAGGTTTTGTAGAAATTATATGCACTAAGCATGCATATGTCCTTGATTCACCTGATCTCACACTATTTAAATTTATGCAAAATATTGAATCAATTCCACTTGTTAATCTTTTGCGGAAAAATTAATTGCACACACATGTGAAGCATAAACAAAAATAATCAATTGCACATAACACAGTCTTTAATCAGGAAAGCCTGAAGCTGAAAACCCCAAATATATAATATGTATCATGGAATCATATGACTATCCTCATACAAAGCTTATCAAGCTCTCAGTACAGTACAATCGTCATACACTAATCAGGAACAATCTTGCAAATCCATGCACCGATCTTTGCCACCTGCTAGCCTGCCTCCACTATGCAATCCCTGCTGAAGAATAGCTCTGAATGAATTCAAATTAATTTTGCCTTGACTACGCAAACCTCATTGGCAACTCCAATGTGTGTTTGATGCAATCAATGCATCACTATAGTCACAACAGATAGTCCATCTTGCCCTTTCACCTATCTCTCCACTGGGTCTCCACTGAAACTGCCATGCACTGTAGTTAACTATTGTATTGTTCAATTGATTAATGAGTTATTATTTTTGAATTAATTAACTAATTAATTCACTCCTCTATCACTAGTGTATCATTCAGTTAGACTAGATGCAACTAGCTCAACTGAGTCTAACTGAGTTAAACTAAATACAACTCCATAACTACTTCTTCCAACTATGTCATAACTCTACCACTTGAGTTCTAACTGAGTCCTCCATGCATTAGCTCCAGTAAACCCTTGGTAATTGTGTAATTTCCTCAGTCTAATGATGTGCCACATCTATGCACTGAAACAAAGTGCTCCAAGAGAATAAGTTGTCGTTTAGTGTTTGATTATTATTAATAGCTAATAATAATCGACATGCATCTATTTTTAGATCATCGATCTATAAATAGACTTCGCCCAATATTCTAAATATATAATTTCATATATTTTTCCAACTTGGCCAACCATCCACAAATAGCATCCTGCAACTTCTGAAATATGATCATCATGTCTAAAAATAGACTTGCACCAAAAATAGCCTGTGGGCCCACTTAGTGAAGGCGACTCTTTTCACTAAGTTCATCATATTGTTGAATCTTAACACTCCCTCTCAACAAGATAGGGATTATCTTTCACCCTGATCCTGCCTCTATGGTATTCGAATTTGCTCCTGGTGAGCACCTTCGTCAGAATATCTTCATCCTGATCCTCTGTAGGAATGTACTGAAGCAACATGATCTTCCGCTGCACACAATCTCTGATATGATGATACCGAATATCAATATGTTTAGATCTATCATGAAACACAGGATTAACCAAGAGTTTAATGCAACTCTGATTATCACAATGTATCACTGTGGGATCTAAATGTGAACCAAACAAACCAACCAGAATATTCCTCATCCAGATAGCCTCACATGCGACTTAACTTGCTGCCATGTATTCAGCTTCCGCTGGACTGAATGCCACAGATCTTTGTTTCCTACTCTACCAAGAAACTTTTGTAGATCTGATACTGAAAATCCCTCCTGATGTGCTCTTTCTGTTTGTTGGGCTTCCTGCCCAATCTGCATCCGTGAAGCCATGCAACTTCACCTCATTCGTCTGTCTGTACCATAAACTATACTCAGATGTGCCCCTGAGATATCTCAGGACATGCTTGTCTGCCTTCCAAAAGAGCTTGGTAGGCTTAACCATCGCTTGTGAAATTTGGTTCACCACATAGCATATGTCTGGTCTTGTATTGACTAAATACATGAGCGAACCCACCAACTGTCGATAAACAGTTCCATCCACTACCTCTGCCGATGTAGCGTCCTCTTTCTTCCAATTTCTTGGAAGAGGACTGTCGATAGGCTTGCAACCTTGCATGTGAAACTTCTCCAATATCTCCCAAGCATACTTTCCTTGAGACACAAATAGTTCACCTTCCCGCTACCATATTTCCAATCGAAGGAAATAATGAAGGAGGACCAAATCCTTCATCTCAAACTCCTTTGCAAGATCTGCCTTGCATGAGTGTATCAACTGCTCATCACCTGTTAGTATTAAATCATCAACATAAAGTACAATGATTAAAAGCTTACCCTCAACCACAATCTATTACAGGTTTGCATCCGCCTCACTCTTGGTGAAGCCAAGTCCAGTGAAATAACTATCAATCCGAGTGTACCAAGCACGGGGTGCTTGTTTCAGCCCATATAGTGCTCTTTTGAGCCTGCACACATGTGACTCGCTGCTGAAGATCTCAAATCCTTTAGGCTACTCAATGTACACCTCTTCCTTAATGATCCCATTAAGGAAAGCAGTCTTCACATCCATCTGATGAATGTGCCAACCCATCTGCGCTGAGAAAGAAAGGATGGTCTGTATGGAAGAATATCGTGCGACAAGTGCAAAGGTTTCTTCATAGTCAATCCCCTCGATCTATGAGAAGCCCTAGGAAAAAAATCTTGCCTTATACTTCTCGAGGCTCCCATCAGCAGCTTTCTTTACCTTGTAGATCCATCTTGATCCTACAAATGATTTTCCCACCAGCCTTGGAACAATATCCCAAGCATTGTTGCCTTGGAACAATCTCCCAAGCACTGTTTCTGACAATGGATTCATACTCCTCCACCATGGCATCTACCCATGTGGGATCCTACACTGCTTCTTCAAAAGAAGATGGGCCTGTCACGATACACTTTCTCATAAGAGCCATGTATCTAGTAAATCAGTCAGGTGACTGTATTTGTCTGTGTTGTGATGTAGGGACTCCTACATTCTGTGCCGCATCAAACTTCAGTCTCTTAGCTTCTGCGGTACACTTTCTGCCTTGTCTGATGTTTTGTTCTGCATGAGTGGACTCCTCCACTCCATGAATCTCCTCTTGTGGCTGATCCACATCTAGAGGCTCATATTTGGGAACAAGAAGTTCCTCCTCTGCATGCAAGTGTAGCTCCCTCTGAAGTGACAACTTCATGGATTTCACATCATTGAATTTTATATCCCATCGCACAACAGTCATCTGACTGTCTTGCAAATACACGCGATAATTATGGGGTGTTTCTGTCTACCCCACAAATATCCCAACTTCTGCAATTGGCTCCAGCTTCTTCCTGGCGTCCTTTGTCACATGAATGTAAATAGGTGAGCCAAAAATTTTCAAATGAGAAATATCAGGCTTCTTACTAGTAAAAGCTTCTTTGGGTGTACTCATGCCAAGTACTCTATGAGGACAATGGTTTTTCACATAAACCGCAGTGTTGCATGCTTCCGCCCACAAGTGCATCGGTAGGCCCTGGTCATGTAGCATCGCTCGTGCAGCACCCACAATCATTATGTTCTTTCTCTCTGCAACCCCATTCTACTGTGGGTTATGAGGCACTATGAGTTCTCTTTGAATTCCTTCTTTGCTACAGAAGTCTTTGAATTTTCCTGAGATGTATTGACCACCATTGTCATTCCGTATAGCTTTCACTTGCTTCCCCGACTCCTTCTCCACCAATGCCTTGAACTCACAGAACTTTGAGAACGTTTCACTCTTCTTCTACATGAAGAAGATCCAGCATCTACGAGAATAGTCATCAACAAATATAACATAATACCTGTGTTTTGTTGTTGAAGCAACTGAGAAAGGTCCACACACATATGTGTGAATTCTCTCCAGGATCATTGAAGCACGGTTCTCCTTCTCATGAAAGGTGGTCTTCACAAACGTACCCATAGTACATCCCTTGCACTGATCTGACTGCGCAAGATTACCCTTGGGAAGTCCAGTAGAAATCTGCTGCAAAATCTTCAAAGCGCCATGGTGAAGATGGCCCAATCTCCTGTGCCATAATTAGCCCTCATCCCGGCTCACCAGTTTTTCTACTTTTCCCACCATTGTAGCGCAGCCATCTACCTCTAGCTTGTAGAGATTCTTAATTCGAACCCCTATCTTCTTGGTTTGACCCGTTGTTTTATGTCGAAGGAAACAGCATAACCTTTGTCTTCTAGCATTGCGACCGAGACCAAGTTCTTCTTCAGACCTGTAACATGCATGACATTCTTCAACAAGAATGGATTACCGAACTCCCTCTCAAAGGTAATGGTCCCAATGCCAGTCGCATTGTACCGACCATCGTCGCCCATCTCTATATGCATTTGGAGGTCCTTCTCCTCCAAGTCACTAAACAACTCTTTGTCTCTCATCATATGGAAAGACGCACCACTATCAAGATACCACACCAATCCCATACAGCTTGAAACCAAGCAAGAAATCAAGAAGAAATCAAGCTCAAATTGCGAGGCTAAGGCCTCTCCAGATGCAGATCCAGTAGCCTTCTTGTTCTTCTTCTTCTGTGGACAGTTAGTGGCGAAATTTCCATGTTCATGACAGTGAAAACACTTCACTTTGGACAAATCCTACTTCTTGCCTTTAGCATCGGATTTTGAAGGATGTTTCTTCCCCTTCCCTTTCCTTGCTTTGGCAGCCAAAGCGCAATTCTCTTCATCTCCATTCTTCGATGAAGATTCATCCCTGGTACCCCGCCTTATCTCCTCCTGCACAAGATCCTATTGAGATTGCAACAAGATGATGAGCTTAGTGAAAAGAGTCGCCTTCACTAAGTGGGCCCACAGGCTATTTTTGGCGCAAAGTCTATTTTTAGACAATGTCTATTTTTAGACATGTCGATCATATTCTATGAGTTGTAGGATGCTATTTGTGGATGTTTGGTCAAATTGGAAAAATAGATGGACTTCTATTTTTAGACATATTGGGCGGAATCTATTTTTAGATTGTCAGTCTAAAAATAGATATGTCGAATATTATTAGCTCTTAATAATATTTGGACTCTAAACATTATCTTATTCTCTTGGAGCACTTCGGTTAAGTGCACAGATGTGGCACAGGAGCTAACAGAAGGAATTACGCTATTCCTAAGGGTTAAGTGAGCTACATGTATTGAGACTTCAGTTATAAACTTACAGATGAGAGTTTGGTGGAGTTGGAGAAGTAGTTGGTGGAGTTGTGTTCAGTTTAACTCAGTTAGACACACTTGAGCTAGTTGTATCTAGTCTAACTGATTGATACACTAGTGAGAGTGGTGTGAATTAATTAATAATTAATTCACTAAATATTAACTCATTAATCAACTGAAGAATACATCAGTTAACTACAGTGCATGGACAATTTAGTGGAGACCAGTGGAGAGGTAGGTGAAAGAGCAAAGTGTGACTATCAGTTGTGACTATAGTGTTGCATTATTTTCACCACAAATTTAGTGGAGATGCCTTTAAGGATTGCGTGAGCAAGGCTGGAGAAATTTGAGTTCATCCAGAGCCATTCTTCAGCAGGGATTGTGCAATAGAGGCAGGCTAGCAGGTGGCAAAGATCGGTGCATGGATTTGCAAGATCAAGCCTGATTAGTGTGTAGTGATTGGATTGTACCGAGAGTTTGTGATAAGCTTTGTATGAGGATTGTTACATGATCTCTATGACATATATTATATACAGATATTTGGGCTTTTTTTCTTCAGGATTTCCTGTTAAAACACTGTGTTAATGTGTGTGAATTTTTATGGTTTCAATGTGTGCATGCAATTGATTTAATTTCCACATATGATGATCAATGGTGGAATAGATTATGTATTGTGCATGAAGTTAAAATAGTGTGTGATCAGGAGAATCTTGGATATATAATGCATTAGTTATATAATTTCTACATGGTATCAGAGCATTGATTATTGGAGCAATTGCAAATCATTGAAGCGGTTGAGTTTTGTGCTGGTGGAATTCGAATTTGCAGTAGTGTTTTCTTGGTGTCGAAGTTGAGATGTCTTTCAATGGATTGGGATTGGAGTATTCCCTTGAGGGCAGCTCGAATTATATTTCATGGAAGGACAAGATGGAGGCGGTGCTGGAGGATAATGGGTTAAAGGAGTTCATAGATGCAGAAATTCCAAAACCTGCTTCTAGCGATGCTGCCGCACTTGACGCATGGCAAAAGAAGACAACAAAATGTCGAAGGATTCTGTTGGAAGGTGTGAAGGATCACATAGTGTCCAACCTTCATGGTAAAGCTTCTTCATTATTGATGTGGAAAGCTTTGACGTACTTGTTCCAAAGCAGGAGCGACCCGTAGGAAGTTGGCGCTCAAAGACAAACTCAAGAAGAAACCTGGGAGAAGGGCGAGAGATACCCCCAAGTACCTCACAAAGATTGTCCAGTGCGGGGATGAGTTGGGAAGTGTGTGGGTTACTGTAGTTGAAGAGGACTTGGTGAGCTTGGCTCTCCTTAGGCTTCCGAAGAGTTGACATTCCTATGAGGACTCTGTCAATGGTCGAGAGAAACTGCCAGGATGGGAGCGACTTTGGTCGAATCTTGTGCAGGAGGAGATAAGGCGGAGTACCATTGATTATCGAGAATGAAGATGAAAGAGAATTTTCACTTTGGCTGTTAAAACAAGGAAGGGAATGGAAAGAAAAAGCAGGCTTCCCGTGCAAAAAGGCAGAAGCACAAAAGTGATTTCATGTCCAGTGCTTCCATCGGCCACAACACAGATTATTACACCTATAGGAACTAATTGTCCACAAGAAGAAAATAAACAGTCGCCGAGCCTGCAGTCGGAGAGGCCTTAAACAGTTTGAGCTATATTTTTCACTAATTGCATGCTTGGTCTCAAGTGTGATGGGTTCAGTGTGGTTTCTGGACAGTGGTGCGTCTTTTCACATGACAGGAGATCGAGATTTGTTTATTGATCTGGATGAGAAAGATCTTGGAGTGCACATCGAGAGGGCGATGATGGTAGATACAGTGCGACCGGTATCGGTACCATTTCCTTTGAGAGGGAGTCTGGTAAACCCTTCCATATTAAAGTTGTGTCATGGCTGCCTGTGAGATTGAAGAGCAACTGGCTGCGGGCATAAATGGGAAGACAAGGATATGATGATATTTTAGCGAGGGGAGCAAGCCCCCGCGTTAGCAGGCAATCAGAAACCTGCAGATAGGGTTCGAGTTAAGAACCTTTTATCTATTGTGTTTCCAGGTACACTTAGACAAGATCAAGGTATACTTTGGGGAAAATTTAGAAAAGCCACCTTCATAGAAAGATAGTCGCGGCTGACGAAGATCCTTGGGTAGAGCCCACACTAGCTCCGGACCTTTCGTGTTTCGACAGCAAAGCATAGGTATTATGTGATCTTTGTTAATGATTTTTCTCGTAAGTGCTGGATTTTCTTCATGCAGAAGAAGAGCGAGACATTCTCAAAGTTCTATGAGTTCAAGGCACTGGTGGAGAAAGAATCGGGGAAGTAGGTGAAGGCTCTTAGGAGCGATAATGGTGGTGAATTCATCTCTAGTGAATTCAAATACTTTTGTAGCGCAGAAAGAATTCGAAGAGAGCTCATAGCGCCTCATAACCCACAGCAAAATTGGGTCGCGGAGTGAAAGAACAAAATGATCGTGGTGTAGAAATTTGAATAATAGCTGAATTATTCACCGAGATTATCCTGATTATACACTATTTAAGCTTCATGCATAATACATAACCTCTTCTACAATTGATCATCAATATGCATAAATAGAAAGCAGTCGCATGCGCTCATTAAAACATAATCAAGCACACATATCAACACAGTATGTAATGGGGAAAGAAATAGCTGAAAACCCCCAACTATCTATATATTATAATGATAGAGAACATGTAACAATACATAGCACAATACTCCTCACATGTACTCAGTACTATCTCCAAAAAGTTACACACAAACTAACTGAGATTTGAACAAGTCATGGGTTCAAATCTCCTCCACAAGTGTGCCTGCCTCTACTGCGCAATCCAAGTTGATTAATGATGAGATCCAAGTTCGATTCCCACTAGCTCCAATTGCGCAATCCTCATTGGAAATATCCATCAATGTGTGTGCAAATCTCATGCACAGCCAATAGTCACAACTGATAGTAGACTCACCCTTTCACCCACCTCTAACACTGGTCTCCACTGAACTGTCCATGCATTGCAGTTAACTGATGTGTTCTTTAGTTGATTTATGAGTTAATAATTAGTGAATTAATTAATAATTAATTCACACCACTCATCACTAGTGTATTTTTTAGTTAGAATAAATACAACTAGTTCAACTAAGTTAAACCGAACACAACTCCACCAACTGTCTCATCAACTCCACCAAACTCTGCCACATGAGTTCTAACTGAAGTCAACCATGCAATAGCTCAACTAACCCCTAGGAATAGCATAATTCCTTTTTTCAGCTACATGTGCCACATCCAAGCATCAAACTGAAGTGCTCCAAGAGGATAAGATAATGTTTATAGTCTAAATATTATTAAGGGTTAATAATATTTGACTGTTCTATTTTTAGCTCGGTAGTCTAAAAATAGAAACCACCCAATGTCTAAAAATAGAGGTCCATCTATTTTTACCAACTCGACCAATCATCCATAAATAGCATCCTGCAACTCATAGACCATGATCCATATGTCTAAAAATAGACATAGTCTAAAAATAGACTTTGCGCCAAAATAGCCTGCGGGCCCACTTAGTGAAGGCGACTTCATTTCACTAAGCTCCATCATCTTGTTGCATTTTCAACACTCCCTCTCAACAAGATATGGATTATCTGCAACCCCTATCCTGCCTCTGTGGAATTTTAATTTTCTCCTGGTGAGAGCATTCGTCAAGATGTCAGCATCCTGATCCTCCGTGGGAACATATGAAAGTAACATGATTCTCCGCTGCACACAATCTCTGATATGATGGTACCTAATGTCGATGTGTTTGGATCTATCATGAAATACCGGATTAGCCGAGAGTTTAATGCAACTCTGGTTATCACAGTAGATCACTGTAGGCTCCAAATGCAACCTGAACAAACCTGCGAGGATCTTCCTCATCCAAATAGCCTCGCATGCAGCCAAACTTGCTGCCATGTACTCGGCCTCTGCTGAACCGAGTGCCACGGATCTCTTCTTCCTGCTGTACCAGGAAACTGCTGTCGACCCGGGAGCATCGAAGATCCCTCCGTATGTGTTCTTCGTCCGTTGGGCTCCTCGCCCAACCGCATCCGTGAAGCCGCACAGCCTTCACCTCATCCTCCCGTCCGTACCTGGCTGCCATATCCCAATGCCTCTAAGATAACGTAATACATGCTTGCCTGCCTTGCATAAGAGCTTGGTTGGCTTAACCATAACTTGTGAAAGCTGGTTAACAGCATAGCATATCGTGTATCACGTATACATATGTACCCACCAACTATCGATAAACAAGGGCACCACTACCTCCGCCAAGTAGCATCCTCCTTCCTCCAACCTCCATGAAGAGGAGTATCACTGTGCTTGCAACCATGCATGTTGAACTCTCCGCATCTCACGGCATACTTACCCCGAGAAACAAACAGCCCACCACCGCGCAATATTCCATCACTGCGCTGCCAGATTTCCAATCCCAAGAAATAATGAAGGAGGCCCAAGTCCTTCATCTCAAACTCTCTTGCAAGATCAGCCTTGCATGAGTGTATCAACAGTTCATCACCCGTCAAAATCAAATCATCTACATAAATTACAATGATCATCAACTTACCCTCCACCACACCCGGCATGTTAGATCCACCTCACTGAGAATGAGCATCCGATGAAATAATCGTCTATCCGTGTGTACCAAGCACGAGGTGCTTGCTTCAACCCGTACAGTGCTCTCTTGAGTCTGCACACATGCGACTCACTGCTGAAGATCTCGAAACCTTTGGGCTGCTCTATGTACACCTCCTCCTCAATGACTTCGTTGAGGAACGCAGTCTACACATCCATCTGATGGATGTGTCACCCCATCTGCGCTGAGAGAGCTAGGATCGTCCGTATGGAAGAGTGCCTTGCGACATGTGCAAAAGTCTCCTCATAATCGATCCCCTCTATCTGTGAGAAGCCTCGAGCAACAAATCTTGCCTTTTACTTCTCCACACTCCCGTCAGCCGCGTGCTTCACTTTGTAGATCCATCGCGAACCCACCACTGATTTCCCCTCTGGTCGCGGGACAATCTCCCATGCACTGTTTCTGACAATAGAATCATACTCTTCCACCATGGCATCTACCCATGCGGGGTCCTCCACAGCTTCCTCGAAAGAGGATGGCTCTATCACGACACATTTTCTCACAAGAGCCATGTATCCAATGTACCGATCCGGTGACTGTCTCTGTTTGCGTTGTGCTGTAGGTGGTCCTACAATCTTCTCTGCATCTTGAGCCAGTCGCTCAGCTTCTATAGTGCACTTGCACCCTCTGATGGTTGGTGCTACATGAGTGGTCTCTTCCACTCCATGAACTTCCTCTTGTGGCTGATCCACATCCGGAAGCTCATCCTTAGGAACTAATAGCTCCTCATATGCATGCAAGTGTGGCTCCCTCTCAAGCGAACACTGCATGGCTTTCTCCTCCTGAAATTTGGATATCCCTATATCCAATGTACTCCTGCGACTATCTGGTAAGCTCAACCTCGAGTGATATAGTTGTGGGGTGTATCGTTGTACCCCGATGTCATCCCAACCTCTCGCAGTTGGATCCAAATTTCTTCTGGCATCCTTCGTCACATGCATGTAGATAGGTGAACCAAAAATCCTCAAATGGGAAATATCAGGCCTCTTGCCAGAAAATGCCTCCTCCGGTGTACTCATTCCAAGTATCTTGTGAGGATAATGGTTCTGCACATATACTGCAGTATTGCATGCCTCCGCCCACAAGTGAAGGGGTAGGCCCCGATCATGCAACATCACTCGTGCAACACCCACGATCGTTCTGTTCTTCTGCTCAGCAACCCCGTTCTACTGTGGGTTATGAGGTGCAATGAGCTCTCTCCGAATTCCTTCTGCGCTGCAAAAGTACTTGAATTCAACAGATATGAATTCACCACCATTGTCACTCCTAAGAGCCTTCACATGCTTCCCTAATTCCTTCTCAACCAGTGCCTTAAACTCACAGAACTTTGAGTATGTCTCGCTCTTCTTCTGCATGAAGAAGATCCAGCACTTCTGAGAAAAATCATCAACAAAGATCAAATAATACATGTGCTTTGTTGTCAAAGCTACTGAGAAAGGTCCGCACACGTTTATGTGAATTCACTCAAGGATCGCCGTGGCGCGACTATCCTTCTTGTGAAAGGTGGCTTTCACAAATTTTCCCAAGGTACACCCCTTGCACTGATATGACTACACAAGAGAGCCTTTAGGAAGCCCAGTAGAAATCTGCTGCAGTATCTTCAAATCTCCATGGTGAAGGTGGCCCAATCTCCAGTGCCACGGCTCGCCCTCATCATCCCAGCTCACCACTTCTCCCGCCTTGCATGCCATTGCTGCGTAGCCATCTACTTGCAATTGATAAAGGTTCTTGATTCGAACCCCTATCTTCTGAGTCTCTCCAGTTGTCTTACTGTGCAAGAAAGCCTTTCCTTCACTGAAGACCACATCATACCTTGTCTTCCAACATCACCACGCAGATCGTATTCTTCTTCAACTCGGAACATGCATCACTTCCTTCAATACGAAGGGTTTGACAGAGACTCCCTCTCAAAGGAAATGGTACCGAGCACGGCCGCATCGTATCTACCATCATCGCCCATCTCGATGTGCACTCCAAGATCTTTCTCATCCAGATCTGAAAACAAATCTCGATCTCCAGTCATGTGAAAAGACGCACCACTGTCCAAGAACCATAATGATCCCATCACACTTGAGACCAAGCATGCGATCAGTGAAAAATCCAGCTCAAACTGCGAGGCTAAGGCCTCTCCCGCTGCAGATCCAGCAGCATGCTTATTTTTCTTCTTCTGCGGACAATTTGTGGCATAATGTCTGTGTTGGTGACAGTGAAAGCACTGCACCTTGGACATGTCTTGCTTCTTGCCTTTCGCACCGGAATGAGAACCTTTCTTGCTCTTCCCCTTCTTTTCTTTGGCAGCCAAAGTGCAATTTTCTTCATCAGATGCCTTTGATGAAGGTTCGTCCCTGGTAGTCCGCCTTATCTCCTCTTGCATGAGATCCGACCAAAGTCGCTCCCATCCCGGCAATTTCTCCCGACCATTGACAGAGTCCTGATAGGAATGCCAACTCTTTGGAAGACCAAGGAGAGCCAGGTCCACCAAGTCCTCATCATCGACAGTCACCCCCACACTTCCCAGCTCATCTCTGCATTGAGTGAACTTCGTGAGGTACTTGGCGATACTGTCGCCTTTCTCCATCTTAATGTTTCTGAGTTTATCCTTGAGCGCTAGCTTCCTTTGGTCGCTCTTGCTCTAGAATAGATCTGTCAACGCTTTCCACATCAAATATGGAGAAGCTTTTCCATGCAGGCTGGATACAATGTGATCCTTCACGCCCTCCAACAGAATCCTTTGACATTTCGCCATCTTCTTTTGCCAAGCTTCAACTTGAGCAGCATCAGTAGGCTTTGGGATCTCAGCATCTATGAACTCCTTCAGCCCGTTATCATCTAATACCGCCTCCATCCGGTCCTTCCATGCAACATAATTCGAACTGCCCTCAAGGGCGTATTCCAGTCGTAACCCGTTGAAAGACATTTCAACTCTGGCACCAAGAAAACTACTGCAAATTCGAATTCCAAATTCTGCTGCAAATTCAAATTCCACCAGCTCAAAACTCAGTTGATTCTGGATCTGTGAGAACAAATTATTTCTAGCACAGAGATCGACTGTAGGGGCATTTACTGGATATATCACCTTTCAAGGAAAGTATGGATCCAGAGACTACCTGGCCCGTTACAGACTCTGTCTACCGAAATAATTGTAATCACTGTAATAGATCCGATGCAATCTCGCTCTGATACCATGTAGAAATTTGAATAATAGCTGAATTATTCACCGATATTATCCTGATTATACATTATTTAAGCTTCATGCATAATACATAACCTCTTCTACAATTGATCATCAATATGCGGAAATAGAAAGCAGTCGCATGCACTCATTAAAACATAATCAAGCACACATATCAACACAGTATGTAATGGGGAAATCAATAGCTAAAAACCCCCAACTATCTGTATATTATAATGATAGAGAACATGTAACAATACATAGCACAATACTCCTCACAAGTACTCAGTACTATCTCCAAAAAGTTACACACAAACTAACTGAGATTTGAACAAGTCATGGGTTCAAATCTTCTCCACAAGTCTGCCTGCCTCTACTGCGCAATCCAAGTTGATTAATGATGAGATCCAAGTTCGAATCCCACTAGCTCCAACTACGCAATCCTCATTGGAAATCTCCATCAATGTGTGTGCAAATCTCATGCACAGCCAATAGTCACAACTGATAGTAGACTCACCCTTTCACCCACCTCTAACACTGGTCTCCACTGAACTGTCCATGCATTGCAGTTAACCGATGTGTTCTTTAGTTGATTTATGAGTTAATAATTAGTGAATTAATTAATAATTAATTCACACCACTCATCACTAGTGTATTTTTCAGTTATACTAAATACAACTAGTTCAACTAAGTTAAACCGAACACAACTCCACCAACTGTCTCATCAACTCCACCAAACTCTGCCACATGAGTTCTAACTGAAGTCAACCATGCAATAGCTCAACTAACCCTTAGGAAAAGCGTATTTCCTTCTTTCAGTTGCATGTGCCACATCCAAGCATCAAACTAAAGTGCTCCAAGAGGATAAGATAATGTTTATCGTCTAAATATTATTAAGGGTTAATAATATTTGACTGTTCTATTTTTAGCCCGGTAGTCTAAAAATAGAAACCGCCCAATGTCTAAAAATAGAGGTCCATCTATTTTTACCAACTCAACCAATCATCCATAAATAGCATCCTGCAACTCATAGACCGTGATCCTTATGTCTAAAAATAGACATAGTCTAAAAATAGACTTTGCGCCAAAAATAGCCTGCGGGCCCACTTAGTGAAGGCGACTTCATTTCACTAAGCTCCATCATCTTGTTGCATTTTCAACACGTGGGTGCTGCATAGGCAATGTTGCATGATCAGGGCCTTCACATACACTTGTGGGCGGAAGCTTGCAACATTGCGGTTTATGTGCAAAACCGTTGTCCTCATAGAGTACTTGGCATGAGTACACCCGAAGAGGCGTTTTCTGGCAAGAAGCCTGATATTTCTCATTTGAAGATTTTTGGCTCACCTGTTTACATTCATGTGACGAAGGATGCCAGGAAGAAGCTAGAGCCGACCGCAGAGGTTGGGATATTTTTTGGGTACACAGAAACACCCCACAACTATCGTGTGTATTTTCCAGACAGTCGGAAGACTGTTGTGCGACGGGATATCAAATTTCATGAGGAGAAATCCATGAAGTGTTCGCTTGAGAGGGAGCCACACTTGCATGAATATGAGGAGCTATTAGCTCCTAAGGATGAGCCTCAGGATGTGGATCAGCCACAAGAGGAGGTTCATGGAGTGGAAGAAACCACTCATGTAGCGCTAAACATCAGAGGGTGAAAGCGCACTATAGAAGTTGAGCGACTGAATCTTGATGCAGAGAAGATTGTAGGAGCACCTAAATCACAGAGTAGACAGAGACAGTCACCTAACTGATACACTGGATACATGGCTCTGATGAGCAAGTGTATCATGACAGATCCATCCTCTTTTGAGGAAGCTGTGGAGGAACCTGCATGGGTAGTGCCATGGTGGAAGAGTATGATTCGATTGTTAGAAACAGTGCATGGGAGATTTTCCCAAGGCTGGAAGGGAAATCAGTGGTAGGTTCAAGATGGATCTACAAAATGAAGCAAGATGCTGGCGGGAGTGTGGAGAAGTACAAGGAAATATTTGTTGCCCGAGGCTTCTCATAGATTGAGGGGATCGACTATGAAGAAACCTTTGCACCTGTCACAAGGTATTCTTCCATACGGAGCATCCTAGCTCCTTCAGCGTAGATGGGTTGGCACAGTCATCAGATGGATGTGAAGACTGCATTCCTCAATGGATTCATTGAGGAGGAGGTGTACATAGAGCAGCCTCAAGGTTTCGAGATCTTCAGCAGTGAGTCACATGTGTGCAGGCTCAAAAGAGCGTTGTATGGGCTGAAACAAGCACCTTGTGCTTGGTACACACAGATAGACATTTATTTCACTGGTCTTGGATTCACCAAGAGTGAGGCGGATCCGAACTTATACCAGATTGTGGTGGAGGGTAAGTTGATTATCCTTGTACTTTATTTAGATGATTTGATTTTGATGGGTGATGAACAGTTGATACTCTCATGCAAGGTTGATCTTGCAAAGGAGTTTGAGATGAAGGACTTGGGTCTCCTTCATTATTTCCTGGGATTGGAAATTTGGCAGCGTAGTGATGGACTGTTTGAGTCTCAAGGTAAGTATGCCCGGGAGATACTGGAGAAGTTCAACATGCAAGGCTGCAAGCCTAACGAAACTCCTCTTCCTGGTGGTTGGAGGAAAGAGGATGCTACATCGGAAGAGGTAGTGGATGCCACTATTTATCGACAGTTGGTTGGTTCGCTCATGTATCTAGTCAATACACGACCGGACATATGCTATGTTGTTAACCAGCTTTCACAAGCTATGGTTAATCCTACCAAGCTCTTTTGGAAGGCGGGGAAGCATGTATTGATATATCTCAGAGGCACATCGGAATATGGATTATGGTACAGACAGTCGGATGAGGTGAAGTTGCATGGCTTCACAGATGCAGATTGGGCAGGGAGCCCAACGGACAAGAAGAGCACATGTGGAAGGATTTTTAGTATCGGGTCTACAGCAGTTTCTTGGTACAGCAGGAAACAGAGATCCATGGCACTCAGTTCAGCGGAGTCCAAGTACATGGCAACAAGTTTGGCTGCATGCGAGGCTATATGGATGAGGAAGATCCTGGATGGATTGTTCGGTTCACACTTAGATCCTACTATGATATATTGTGATAATTAGAGTTGCATCAAACTCTCGGTTAATCTAGTATTTCATGATAGATCTAAACACATTGACATCTGGTATCATCATATCAGAGATTGTGTGTAATGGAAGATCATGTTACTTTCATACATTCCCATAGAGGATCAGGATGCAGATATCTTGACGAAGGCACTCACCAGGAGAAAATTCGAATACCATAGAGGCAGGATCGGGGTGGCAAATAATCCCTATCTTGTTTAGAGGGAGTGTTGAGATTGCAACAAGATGATGAGCTTAGTGAAAAGAGTCGCCTTCACTAAGTGGGCCCGCAGGCTATTTTTGGCGCAAATTTTATTTTTAGACTATGTCTATTTTTAGACATGTCGATCAGATTCTATGAGTTGCAGGATGATATTTGTGGATGGTTGGTCAAGTTGGAAAAATATATGGACTTCTATTTTTAGACATATTGATCTGAATGGAAAATGGCATCAACTCATGGTATTCATCTACCCATGTTATCCATCCACCCATGGAATTTACCCATGGTATTGTAAATGGCATCGACCCATGGTATTCATCCACCCATGATATTTGTTCGCCCATGGTATTGTAAGTTACCCATGGTATGTATCCACCCATGGTATTCATCCACACATGGGATTTACCCATGGTATTGTAAGTGGTATCTACCCATGGTATTGGCCTATGGTATCTACACATGGTATTGTAACTCAAAAATGCTATAAATAGAAAGCCTCAGTTTATAAAAGGACAGATTGTCTACCATAATGTAGCTTCTACAGTTATTCTCTGTTTTAATAAAACAAGTTTCTTTGTGGTTTTATTTTCTTTGTGTTCTCTCTTTTTTTTGGCATTCTAATTTTGTAGATTTGGTCACATCCATTTCAATTTTTTTTAGATCTTGGGGGCCTCCCCCCAAGATCTGGATCAGTGGGATCAGATTTAGGTTACGCCTCCATGGGAATGAGGGTTTGAAACATATTTCAGTTTCAATGTTTTGCAGCAATCTTCAACAAAATCCATGAATTTTTTTGGGCGGCGAGTTTTCAAATCAGATCTAAAACTTTTGGTGAAAAATTTACAAAAAAAAATACCAGATCTGGATTCCTTGCGAAAAAATACTCAAATTCAAAAAAAAAAATCGACCAAATTGGAGTTCGGATGACGGAGATATCGCTGATTCAAAATCAGCAATGTTGAAGCAATTTTTCTGACGACAATTCATGGACGGCAGCTCTCCTGTCATTTTTCGCAATTTTTAGTGAAAATTTTCAAAAGAATGGATATATATCTAAGTTCCTCTTGAAAAATCACCCAATTTCAAAAATAAAAATCGGTCGAATCAGAGTCCGAATGTGGGAGTTATCGTTGATTTAAAATCAACTAATTTTTTAGAAATTTTGTGATGGCGAGACAATTCCAACGCGAATATGAGAGTCTAGAGTCTCCAGATAGTTGTTTCAAACACATGAGAAGATGCATAATGATCATTCCATTTCAAAAAATAGGTTATACTAAATATTCTGAGTTATATTGACCAAGTTATGCTCATTTTAAATCTGGAGCAGCATTCGGAGCAGGTTCCCTTTGGATACGTGCCCTCCCACCCCACTTTAGTAGGCACCTACTTCACATTCATCAGTTTCATCATAGCAGCGTTCAGCTTGGGTTATTTGGAGACGTGCCCTCCCACCCCAAGCTATGTAGGCACCTGCTACTTCATCAACAATCAACATCATAGTTATGGGTCAACCGCACAAAATCACTTTCATCGAAGTCCATTTTCTAGGCCGCACACTGTTAGTAACACAGTTGGTCATAAGCATTACAGGGTATCTCTATCCTTGGATCTTCGTTTGTCATGGTTTTGGTTCATCCACAAACCCACACTTCATCGAAGTCCATTTTCTAGGTCGCACACTGTCAATATCACAGTTGGTCACAAGCATTATAGGGTATCTCTATCCTCGGATCTTCGTTCATCACGGTTATGGGTTAACTACACAAAACCCTTCTCTTCAATGGCTCTTCATATTCAACAAAGGCTTATCAGGAGGGAACTTCACGCAATGGGGACCATTGCTTCTTAAGGAGGGAGGAATGATCCGAATGGAAAATGGCATCAACTCGTGGTATTCATCTACCCATGTTATCCATCCACCCATGGAATTTACCCATGGTATTGTAAATGGCATCGACCCATGGTATTCATCCACCCATGATATTTATTCGCCCATGGTATTGTAAGTTACCAATGGTATGTATCCACCCATGGTATTCATCCACACATGGGATTTACCCATGGTATTGTAAGTGGTATCTACCCATGGTATTGGCCTATGGTATCTACACATGGTATTGTAACTCAAAAAGGCTATAAATAGCAAGCCTCAGTTTGTAAAAGGACAGATTGTCTGCCATAATGTAGCTTCTACAGTTATTCTCTGTTTTAATAAAACAAGTTTCTTTATGGTTTTATTTTCTTTGTGTTCTCTCTTTTTTCTAGCATTCTAATTTTGTAGATCTGGTCACATCCATTTCAATTTTTTTTAGATCTTGGGGCCTCCCCCCAAGATCTGGATCACATATTGGGTGGAATCTATTTTTAGATTGCCAATCTAAAAATAGATATGTCGAATATTATTAGTTCTTAATAATATTTGGACTCTAAACATTATCTTATTCTCTTGGAGCACTTCAGTTAAGTGCACAGATGTGCAACAGGAGCTGACAGAAGGAATTACGCTATTCCTTAGGGTTAAGTGGAGCTATTGCATGGAGACTTCAGTTAGAACTCATGTGACAGAGTTTGGTGGAGTTGTAGAAGTAGTTGGTGGAGTTGGGTTCAGTTTATCTCAGTTAGACACAGTTGAGCTAGTTGTATCTAGTCTAACTGATTGATACACTAGTGAGAGTGGTGTGAATTAATTATTAATTAATTCACTAAATATTAACTCATTAATCAACTGAAGAATACCTTGATTAACTACGGTGCATAGACGGTTCAATGAGACCAAGCCAGAGGTAGGTGAAAGAAGCGAGGTTTACTATCGATTTGTTGACTATAGTGATGCATTGATTGCATCCAACACGAAGTGGGAGAGTTACTTGATGAGGATTGCGTGAGCAAGGCTGGAACAATTCGAGTTCATTCGGGTATTTTGGCGGCGATTGCGATGAGGCGGGTAGTGCGATGGAAAGATCGGTGCATGGACTTGCGAAGATCAGGACCTGATTAGTGTGTAGCGATTGTATTGTACTGAGAGCTTGTAAGGAGATTTGTATGAGGATTGTTACATGATCTCTATGACATATATTATATACAGATAGTTGGGGTTTTTAGCTTCAGGCTTTCACGTTAAAACATTGTGTTCATATGTGTGAATTTTTATGGTTTCAATGTGTGCATGCAATTGATTTAATTTCCGCATATGATGATCAATAGTAGAAGAGATTTTGTATTGTGCATGAAGTTGAAATAGTGTGTGATCAAGAGAATCTTGGATGTATAATGCATTAGTTATATAATTTCTGTGAATCGGAGCCAAATTTCGCTCCATCAGCCCAGTTTCTCGCGTCCATTGGCTGTGAGGAGTCTTCGTAGCTATACAACTCTTCGGAAGCGAGAGGCAAAATCACCCAGTCTTATTCATCAATATTAACACCCACACCACACCCACACTTCCCGGTTCATCCTTACGGTGAATGGAAAACTTCGTGAGTATTTTGGAATACTATCGCCTTTCTCCATTTTTATTTTTCTGAGCTTGTCTTTAAGCGCCAACTTCCTCTGGTCACTTCTGCTTTGGAAAAATACTGTCAAAGCCTTCCACATTAAGAATGGAGTGGCTTTCCTGTGAAGGCTGGACACAATATGTTCCTTCACACCTTCCAACAGAATTCTCCTCGTCTTTGTTGTCTTCTTTTTCCATGCGTCAAGTAATGCAGCATCGCTAGATCCCAGCTTAGTAACATCGCTATCGATGAACTCCTTCGGCCCATTATCATCCAGCACCACCTCCATCCTGTTCTTCCAGGCTATGTAATTCAAGCTCCCATCAAGGGCATACTCCAATCACAACCCATTGAAATCCATTTCAATGTATACTCAACTTCTGCACCAAGAATATTCTGCAGCAAATTCGAATTGTCCACCAGCACAAACTCACTTCACAATTTCAATATTCAATCAAAAATGCTCCAATACCATGTAGAAATTATATACACTAATAATGCATATGTCCTTGATTCACCTTATCTCACACTATTTAAATTTATGCAAAATACTGAATCAATTCCACTTGTTAATATTTTGCGGAAAAATTAATTGCACACACATGTGAAGCATAAACAAAAATAATCAATTGCACATAACATAGTTTTTAATGAGAGCTGTTGAAAACCCAAATATACACATTATGTATCATGGCATCATATAGCCAATCCTCATACAAATCTTATCACAAGCTCTCAGTACAGTACAATCTTCATACACTAATCAAACCTAATCATGCAAATCCATGCACCGATCTTTGCCACCTGCCAGCTTGCCTCCACTGTGCAATCTCTGCTGAAGAATGGCTATGAATAAATTCAAATTACTCATCCTTGAATACACAATCCTCATTGGAATCTCCACTGAGTGTGTGATGCAATCAATGCATCATTATAGTCTATGAGATAGTCCATATTTCACACTGCCTATCTCTCCTTTGGGTCTCCATGAAACTACCATACCTGTAGTTATGCTTTGCCTATATTATTCAGTTGATTAATGAGTTATTATTTTGAATTAATTAACTAATTAATTCACTCCACTCTCACTAGTGTATCAATCAGTTAGACTAGATACAACTAGCTCAACTGAGTCTAACTGAGTTAAACTGAACACAACTCCATAACTACTTCTTCCAACTGTGTCATAACTCTGCCACTTGAGTTCTAACTGAGTCCTCCATGCATTAGCTCCAGTAAACCCTTGGGAATTGCGTAATTCCCTCATTCCACTGATGTGCCACATCTGTGCACTGAAACAAAGTGCTCCAAGAGAATAAGTTTTTGTTTAGTGTCTGATTATTATTAAGAGCTAATAATAATCGACATGCGTCTATTTTTAGATCATCGATCTATAAATAGACTTCGCCCAATATTCTAAAGATAGAATTTCATCTACTTTTCCATCTTGACCAACCATCCACAAATAGCATCCTGCAACTTCTGAAATATGATCATCATGTCTAAAAATAGACTTGCGCCAAAAATAGCCTGCGGGCCCACTTAGTGAAGGCGACTCTTTTCACTAAGCTCATCATCTTGTTGAATCTCAACAGGTTTTTAGATGTTTAGGGTTTTCCATTATTTCTCAATAATAAATAGGCCCTCGGGCCTCATTGTAACACAGTTTAGAGGCCTTTAGCCACCACATCTCTTCTCAAAGATAAGCTACCAGCGCCTTAGCTATTTTATTTCCATTATGTCTGTAAACAAATTTCAGTTCTTTGATATTAATGAAATGAAGTGTTATTTCCACTGCATTTTTGAATTTATGGTTATATGTGTATTCTATTGTGTTCCTACATAAATCTAGATCAGTGGTATTAGAGTGGTTTTTTCTTTCTCGATCCTTCTTTGCATGTCCCCAAAGAGGTCGGGGTATAAGGAGTTAGGGCTCGATTTGGTTGAACCTTTGCAAGATCAGCCTTCCAAACCTCGACGGCCACCCATGGGGGAAGAAAAGAAATATGAGGGAGCTAGAGATCCTATCAAAATATTGCTCAAGGAGGCCCTCGAATAACAAAGGAACGTGATGATGGATAAATTTTCCCAGATCCTTCAATAATTTCCCACCAACAGCGCATCTGCATCTAGCAGCCACTCTGGAGGGGCAAATCCTTTTAAGGTACAAGTAAATTTTGACATTCCCATATTTGAGGGCTAAATAGATGCAGACATCGTAGATAAATGGTTGAATCTATTAGAAGGGTATTTCTCGGTTCATGACTTTTCCGACCGAGATAAGTTTATTTTTGCACTCCTCAAAGATAAACCCCATGTCAAGGACTGGTGGGAAACCTACTGTGAGAAAAATGATGAGGGGGAACCCTCTCTGTTCTCGGTTGTACCCACATGGAATTCTTTCTGAGACGCCATCAAGGAACAATATTATCCCGTGGGAGCTATGAGTACAAGTACATACAATGGACTATGCTACGGAAACAAAGGGATCAAGATGTGCATGAGCTGACGAATATGTTCCATATCGTGCGCACAAAGTTGGGTATCAAAGACGTGGAGAAACATTTGGTGCTGAAGTACTGCAGTTGTCTACATAGATACATTCAGGAGAAAATGAAGTTCCTCGACATCTCTTCGCTTGGTAGGACATACCAGTATACTGCCAAGATTGAGCAGAAATTCAAACAGAAGAAGCAAGACTTTGGATCTACAAATCAAAAGCAAGGAAAGGTGCCCCCAAACCGCAAAACAAAGGAAAAATCCAAGGCATCGCAGCCCAAGATAACTTACCGAAGCCGCAAGAAAAGAACAACACCGCGAAGCCGAAGAAGGACACAGGAAAGTGGTGTGAGTTCCATAAGAGATCCACTCACAACACAAGTGAGTGTCGGGCCAAGCAGTCACTGGTGGTCGAGATGAGGGCTTCTAAATTAGATGCATGCTCTAACTCTGAATCATAACCCAACAAAAGGAATGACAAAGCGAAGCATATTATTGATGCAGAGCCCAACGCCAACGTTTCCACTGCAAGATCTAGAAGGAGGAACCGGAATATCCAGAGGAGGAGTGTCTCTCCCACTCCCAGATGTGGGTAAAGTTTCCCCCGCTACAGTTCATTGTTGACAGTGGGAGCCAAAAGAACCTCATTTCAGTAGAGTTCATGAAGCGGTTGGGCTTGACGACCACAGCACACCCACAGTCGTACACCATCGGGTGGCTTCACCAAGGACATGATCTCTGCATCAACCAGCAATGTTGCCTTCCCTACAACATCAAGCCCTTCACGGATGAGGTATTATGTGACATGGCTCCTCTTGATGTTTGTGATGTATTATTAGGCCAACCATACTTGTGGAAGCGACATATTGTGTATGAGTCCTAGCCTTGTGGGTTATTGTTACTTTGGGAAATAAGTTGTATAGGATACTAGAGATACCACTATCTATGGCTATCTCTTTTGTTATTACAAAACAATGCAAGAACCTCATTTCCAAAACTGGGCAATTTATTTTCCTGGTGATCTGCCCCCAAGACAAGAAGAAGACTATGGCCATGACCTCCAGACACGGATCCTCCACAAGACAAAAAAAAATGAACAAGGTTATGGAGGAGTATGGGGGCATCTTCACCTCACCCATAGGGGTACCTCTACACTGTCAGGTCAAGCACCCCATCGATTTGACCCTAGGTGTGTCACTGCCTAATGGACCAATCTATCAGCGCTCTATATTGAAGACCGATGAAATCAAGAGGTAGATTCAGGAGTTGTTGTAGAAATTTCACATCTGGCCGAGTTCATCACCCTGTGGGAGCCCAATCGTGTTGGTGTAGAAGAAGGATGGGACTTAGAAACATTGTATTGACTATCGGGTGTTGAACAAGATCACTGTCTGGAATAGGTACCCGATCCCACAGGTTGATGACCTTTTGGATCAACTCAAAGGGGTGAAATATTTCAGTAAGATCGACTTGAAGTCCGGGTGTCACCGGGTACCAATTGAACCCTCTGATGTGGGGAAGACTACCTTCAAAGCCAAGAAGGGCCTTTTCGAATGACTGGTCATGCCTTCTGGGTTGACAAATTTTCCCACAACCTTCATGAGGCTGATGGAAGACATCTTGCAACCATTCACAAACTCATTTGTAGTAGTGTACTTGGATGACATCCTAATCTTCAGCCAGACTTGGGAAGAGCACCTCCACCACATCCGACAGGTCCTCCAAACACTACGGCGACACAAGTTGTGTGCCAATTTCAAGAAGTGCACTTTTGGCATGACATAGGTTCAATATCTGGGATACATTATTGATGAACGAGGGGTGCATGTGGATCCAATCAAGATCCAAGTAATTCAGGATTAGTCGACCCCAACCACTCTAACAAAGCTTCATAGCTTTTTGCGTCTTGCTAATTTCTACCGCATGTTCGTGTTTGGATTCTCTTATATCACTTGTCCCTTGAGTCAAGTCACCAAGGGAGGAGCAAAAGAAAATTCATTTTGGACAGAATCTGAACATAAGACGTTCATAGAATTGAAACATCGCCTCTGCTCTGCCCCAATGCTCAAATTACCAAACTTGCAACAACCATTTGAGATCGAGACAAATGCCTCTGACTATGCTATTGGGGCAGTTCTTACTCAACAGGGGCATCCAAGTCATATCACAGTGAGACACTGTCCAACACAGTATGCAAGTATCCCACTTATGACAAAGAAATGTATTCCATTGTGCAAGCATTCCGCCAATGGAAGCATTACAATTTGGGGAAGGAAGAAGTCATCCACACATACCACCGACCCCTACAGTTCATACAGACACAAGGGAAGTTGCAGAATGATCGCCATCATAAGTGGTCCACATATCTACAACAATTTCATTTGAACATCAAGTATAAAAAGGGCAACACCAATACTTTTGCAGACTACCTTAGCCGACCACCGATTATGGAACTAACCATCATTCTCAACTCTTGTGGGCACGAGAATTATGATTAGCCGACAAGAGAAATTCAAAATTCGGCCACACATACAAGACACTCTTGGAGGGTACACAAGTTCCTAATTTCACCTCCGGGATGCACTGCTATGTCACCTAGGACACCTTTGTGTTCCTTCAAGCAAGCGTGCCAAGATGATTTGGGAAGCCACTATAGTCAAGCGGTTGGGCATTTCGAGGTCGAGAAAATAGTGGCAGTACTACAGAAGCATTTCTATTGGTCAAACCTTCGACAGGATGTTGAGAAGTACATCATATCTTTCACTGCTTGTGCCATTTCCAAATTGAGCATCAAGAAGCAAGGCCTCTATACTTCGCTACGTACCCTTAGTCGACCTTGGGAATCCATCTTCATGGATTACATGTCAGGCCTTCCTTCTACTAAGCATGGAAACAACTGTGTTTTTGTGGTCGTCGACAGATTCTCGAAGATGGCCATTATGTCGACCTGCAAGAAGAATATCACAGCAGAAGCCACCGCTAAACTCTTCTTTGAACGAGTGTGGGTGCACTTTGGGATCCCACAGTTTATCATCTCAGATCGGGACAGCAGGTTCCTCAGCACATTTTGGTCCAGCCTTGGGTCAATGCTGGACACCAAGCTCATCAAGTCCATAGCTTTCCATCCCCAAACTGATGGCCAGACAAAGGTCGTCAACAAGATGATTGTACACATTCTGCGCATGTACAATTCAAATCATCCACGCACATGGGATGAGAGCCTTACCTATGTACAACACAGTTATAACCAGGCTCTCCACAGCTCAACCAGCCACAACCCCTTTCAGGTGGGCCTGGGGTTCCAGCCACTATGTCCCATTGACGTAGCCATGCCATTTGTGGCTACTCAGGCCGATTCGGCTTATGTCTAGTTTGAAGTTGACAAAGTGAAAAACTTCATGGAGAACGTTCAGAAAATTATTGAACACGTTCATGACATATTGGACAAAGCCAATGCTAAGTACAAGCAACGACATGATAAACATCAGGTGCCACACAAATTACAGGTAGGCAAAAAAGTTTGGCTACATTTGCAGAAGGAGCGCCTCACTAGACCCCAACGTAAGCTTCGCCCATCTGATATGGGTTGTACACCATCACCAAGGTTGTAGGGAATAATGCCTTCGAGCTCAGTATTCCACCATTCCTTGGTCTGCACCCAATATTCAATGTGGATCGCCTTCAGCCCTACTTCCCACCTCTACTGGACACCTCCGACATTGCAGAATAACTCACACCAATAGAGTTAAACCCAGACTGCATGGAACAAGACACCAAAGATAGTATCATGGACATGCAAATCAAGAACACTCGCCAGCAGAAGATCCATCTGTATCGGGTTGTCAAAGCTAGCCAACTCCTACACCAAGGCAAGTGGTTCACCGGGGACCAAGCTCAACACAAGTTTCTCATCTCATGGAGGAACTCAACGCAATGTGGACCATTGCTTCCTAAGGTGGGAGGAATGATCCATGTGGATATTAGTGGCCACCTGCCTATTCCACTTGGGGCCCCACCATTGTTTCTTTTAGTTTTTCATTTTCCTTAATTATAGTACAGTTTACTATTTTTAACATTTTTTCGGGTCCTGAACTTCCAGAGTCGTTTTGAGGCCCTAAACGATGTTTTTTGGGAAAACCCGGAGCAACATGAGTTAGAGACATATTTTTTTCACTCAAAAGTTGTATTCCTCGGATAGATCTTTCTAACGAGATATTGAGCGCATCAAACAAATATTGTATGCCAAAGTTACGTCCTGAGAAGTTTATGTACCAATTTACCCAAACGGGGCCCATAGTTTTGGCGCTTCATCTCCTAGGGTTAGGTTTTTGGATGTTTAGGGTTTTCCATTGTTTCTCAATAATAAATAGGCCCTCGAGCCTCATTGTAACACAATTAATAGGCTTGTAGCCACCACATATCTTCTCAGAGATAAGCTATCAGTGCCCTAGCTAGTTTATTTCCATTCTGTCTCTAAACAAATTTCAGTTCTTTGATATTAATGAAGTGTTATTTCCGTTGCATTTCTGTATTTATGGTTATATGTGTATTTTTTTGCATTCCTACATAAATCTGGATCAACATCAAAGGAAGAAAACAAAAGGTAAAAGCTGCAGGGAATTCCGAAAACAGTAAGCAAGATAGTGCATAATGTGAAAGCCACCAAATAGAGAAAAGGTGGGATCATTTTCCTGTGTCATATAAAGATAAAAAAACATGTAGTTATGGGACATCATTTCCAGATATATAGAGATAAACAACATGTAAAGAAAGCACACATCCATCTATGGAATCAGGATGTTTCCATTGTCGACCACAAGGTCGAATGTGATGTGGGAGAAGCGCATATTTCCATCCGAAAGTAGCAGCTCACGCTTGGAAAAAGTGTCGGCCTCGGTGTTTTTCTCTCGGAATATGCGACCCAAAGAAAAAGAGTGGAATTGTTGCATAAGATCATTTGTCCTCCTGCGCCAATATCTGAGATGTAGTGGGTCAAAGTTTGTGTAACCCATCAAGCCCTGCACAATAGTTTGTGAATCCCCATAGACATATATATGACACATAGCATTTTTCCTAGCAAACCATAACAATCCTCATAGTGCCAGTAGTTTAGCTTTGGTATTTGAGCCGTCACCCCCTCCCCATGATAAAGTGTATTTGTCATTTAAGTCCATGAAAAGAACATCATCGCATCCACACTTCCCATCTTTTGCAACCCCATCAAAAAACCGATTGGCATCTTGATTTCAGTCCTCAAAGAGCGATAACACAAGTCGCGAAACCTATGAGGGCAAGGGGTCATATCAACTAGCCAAGAAAGGATCTTAGATGTAGTACTGTAGGGGTTTTGCATATGTCCCTCAAAAATAACCTTGTTCATGGTCTTCAATATTTCCTCGATAAGGTAAATTGGAATGTAGGATTGGGCACCCCTTCCTAGAGTGATCTACAATAGTGTGTTTTTCATTGCGAGTAGATATATTTACAATAAATTCTCAAATCTGATCAAAAGTTTCCAAATTCTAACCCTGTCGATTAAAATTTTTCAAATTCGAACCCTTCTAGGGCTACAGACAATGGTGTATAGTAGGTAAGGACCCAACTGATTTTAAGCAAGCAACACATTTTGAAAATAGCGTTTTATCCCATTACACAACTAGTTAAAGCAAGCAACATCTTTTGAATATAACGTTTTATCTCATTGCACAACCCTCCAAACAATAGCTGGTGAAACTTCAGATAATGTGATTGAATTACAATGTAGTATAAATCAGCATAGATCCATCTTCACTCCCAATCTACCAAGGGCCAAGAGGGATCAAATTTCTTTTCACTCAAAAAGTAATTTACATTTCAAGAGATTTGATCATTTTCAAAATTTGATAGATCTAGAGTTAAAATAAATTTATACTTATTTATAAAACAAATTTTATATATATATTCATATATTCTTAAAATATTATAATATTAATTTTTTAAATATAATATATTTAAATTAAATACTTATTGTATATCCAAATGATAAAATATTTTGAAATAAATATGTACAATTATGAATAACACACATTCATTTCGTGTAAACCATTGCATTTCTTATGAACCACTATTTTTCCATTTATTTCATATTCATTGTAACCCTTTTTTTAATAATATTAAAATGAATTTCATTGGTGTAAGGACCTTAATTTCATTAAAAGGACCTTGAATCGCATTCTTGTTAACATTCCACAATAAGCAAGGGAGTTGGATATGTGGGCTACAACCTCTGTTATGATAAAAAAATTAGGAAATTCGATTTTTATGATACCTATTTATAGAAGATATTAATTTTTTATTTATGTATTAATAAATTTAAAAGATATTAGATTTTTATTTAGGTATTAATAAATATGTAGAATTAGTGTTACTTAAGAAATATTTTAGCAAACTTTATATGGTGTTGAGATTAACAATACCAACGCTGAAATGCATAACGTAATAGTGAAACTGGCATAAGCAGGAGTATTTAATACATCTCTCCATTTTCTGTAAGAAGGGCACTTTTTTTTCTGTGTTCAACATAATATCGACAGATATCGATTGGTAGATGAAACCTCGTCACTCCAGTTTCACTCCCTAGTCGATTAAAAATTAGTGAAATGGAAAAAAACAGGCCCACCCCTAATCTGAAGATGATAATGATAAGCTTATTGCTCAATACTCAACAGGGACGCAAGAAATGTGATATAAAGGGAAGAAAAGAAAACGGCAGTGAACCATGAACTCTATGGATTGGAAGTTTTTCCTGCAATGTTATCCTCGTGAAGTTAAAATGAGTATCAGGCACGACATTACCAAATCCAAGAGGCAATGTCCCCTCCAGCGTTGTCGCACATGAGGAACACCTTGGAAAAGTCGAACCAGGATCGCCTCTTCCGCTTGTGTTGATAGGCATGCTCTGAGAATGAAGCGATTATAGTATAGTGCAGAGATCAAATCATAAAGATTCGATGCTCTTAACTGCTAAGTTTACGAAGGAGAAGGAGTAGGCTCTCCCTTTTCCGTAGGGGTCTCGGTTCCTACTTTGCAGGTTGCTGGATATGCTCTTGGTGTTATAAGGCAGTCATGAGGATTGATCCTAGGACCTCCCCTAGATTAGTCTAAAAATTCTACTAAGGGCCTTTAGGAAGAAACACATGCTTTTAACCATTAAACCCAAAAGCCTGTCGGCTTAATTAAAAAAAGTGTATTTATTTTAATGAAAGTTGCAATTATAATTCTAATCATTGCTTATTGTACTATGTTTTATGTTGCAAAAAATCCTAAGAAAAAAATTACAATAGTTTATAAGATTATAACACAAAAGGAGAGACAACCCCTATTTGTAAATTACTTGTATTCGTTGTAGTAGGGAAAAGTACCAAATATCTTCGTCATGGTATATCCTAGCATTTTAACAATGGTACAATTTATCTTACATTTTTAAGAGGACTTGAGAATTTAATTGAATGTAATATACTTTATTTTTCATAGCAATTCATTCTATGATGTGCGTATTAATGTTTCAACACAAGGTGCATAGATGGGGATGAATAGAGATGAAAATGTATTTCATTGATAGAAGATAGAGAAAATTTATTCAATAATAATGATACACAATTTATTGATGAAGGAGATATTTAAACTATAAAAATGGTACACACAGTCACAAGGGAGTGGAGTAAATAATAATTTACAAAAGGTAGGTAGTAATAAGTAGTGAAAGTAAGCAAAAAAAAAAACATTGCAACATCTATATATAGAAATTTCGTGTTAGATGGGCCCTTCTCATATTCTCAGAAACTATCAAGAAGAGGAGAAACTAGCTTAGGTGAAATAAGTTCGAAATAGTCTTTTATGTCCTCACTCGTGTTTCTATTCCTTCAACTTTTATATTTCATTATGTATTTCCATTGAATTATATAGGTGACTTCATTTTTGTGGTTTTGAATAAGTTTAATAAGAGCATCTCAATTCTCATTGAGAAAGGTAAAGGCTATCAAAAAGACCAGATATTGTTGACAAATTTATATTTCAAAAATAAAAATACTAAACGATTTTAGAGAGGCCTACAGAATCAGTGAAGACAAGAAAACACAAGGAGTGGACTTGGGAAACCACAATAAAAGACCACGAATATAGTGTTAGTGTCCAAATGTTAAATGATCAAATGTACTCTTTCAGATTTCTTAGTAGTGGAACTAGGTTAAAATTTCATGCTTTCGAACCAATTATCAAATCAAATTTTGTTCACTAAAATGTTGTCTAGGTCTGAATGCTACTCCCTTCACTCCATTCATGGTCATCATCATTTCAAGTTCATGTCATCCATTATCACCTAGGGTCTTTGATAAGTCACCACACCTCCATCTAGGTCAGGGTCTAGGTCTCTTTCATTTCGCCATCACAATGTCCAATCATGTCATAAAAGAAGGCGAACAAGTTGTAATTTTCACCATACATATCATTTACATTGGGAGTTAGCAAAGATAGGGAAATAAGTAAAGGAAAATTGTATTTTCTCAAAGAAGTATGCTACTTGGTCAAAAGAGGTCCTCTCGCATGCTCACAACCCTCCACAGCCATCCAAAGATTGGCAATTTGCTACGCTTTTGCCTTTCAAGCTCCAAGAAACCATCAAAAAGGTCAATTCATCTTTGATCAAGTTTCAAAGGCTTTCAAGTTAGTAAGTGATCATCCCTCACCTTTCATTCAGCTCAATTTATTCAACAAAAGTTGGATTCCCTCTTCTAGGGTTTTCAACTACATTTTTGGTTTCATTGATGTTTAGCTTTCTTCAGTTGGTAAAACCCTAATTTTATCACCTAATACCCTCATACATCTTCCCGGGACCATACTCTATCATTCCCTACCATTCGCATCTTCCCTAATCATCATTCCCATCAAAACGCTAATTTCCTACTATTTTACTATTGGAAAACTAGGAAATCCCTGTGTTTTCCTAATTTGTTCACCTTCCTTACATCCATTTCACCAAATTTCACCTGCACTTTGAAGCCAACATATAACCCTATCTCTTGAAAAAAATTAGGAATTTTTCTTGGCTTCATTACCCTTCATCTCACCCTCCAAACTTACGCTATCCCTGTCCTCTATTTTTCCAAATTCACTTCCCATACCCACTCCATCTAGCTACGATTTCATCCTGTTCAGAAGCACTACAGAGGGTGAAAATAATATTCATAAGGGAGACCATTGTTGGCTTGAGGGGTCCTGACCCAGGTTCAGAGTTTATGGATGAACCAACAAACCCTCCAAATATTGGCCCTTTTGACAATGACCTACTTGCGCAAATCAAAGTCTCACCTAAAGCAGTATTGGGGGGTGTTGGAACCAGTTTTCCGCACCTTAAGGGAGAAAATAATAAAGTGGTCCTCCGCAAACCGAATGCAAACTTATATCAATTATAAACAGATGTGTGCAACAATATAAAGCAGAATCACAGAGATTGCGCAATACTTAACATAATAAAGCAGAATTCACAGATCCTTTAGTGCAGATAAAGTATAGCATAATCAGATCCAGACCTAAACAATGTTCAATTACTTAACCAGATTGATCAACCATCAATAAGAATGCATAACCATAACAGATAACCTTTATGCGATAATCACAGAAAATAGTTTGATTGCAATAGAACATAAACAACAAATAACTCATATCAATAACAGAAGAAGTTCACCAAAATCTGTCCTTTTTATTAGCTTCAAATATGTTCAATACATCAGACTTTCAATACATCAACTCTCCCTTACAAAACCCTTCTGCAGCACACATCCAGCAGAGTCCGCACACAACTAGGACTAGGTCTCTGCACACACAGCCAGCAGGAGCCTTTGAACCCAACCTAGACAAAACCTTACAACGTATTACAAACACATAAACTTATCAAACATCAATAAATCATGATCTTAGACTTGGATTCGATCTATCTATTTATATTCGCCTAGCATGTAGATACTATGGTCTCAAACCATGGTTTGAGGCCCACAGCTTACCCTTAAAACCATTTACATCAAAATTAGGGACTTTGACCCACCACAAAGCCCCTTTACTCAATTGCGCAGCACGCACATACAAAATTACATCGAAAATAGTGCCTCAGGGGACCCCGCTCCAACAAGCCCCCAACACAAAGATGTGACTCATCCCGGGTCACTAAGGCACCTGATCCTTGATCTTGGCCTGAAGCACGCTAACAGAAGTTTTGAGAGGGAGGACTAATTCTAAACTTTGCGATGCGGCGCCCTACGCTTGTTGAAACAACTTTTATGTGGTAGGCCCTTCAGTGGCCATATCTATGTTGCGTTGGGTTTGTTGGATTGTCTTCAGAGTGTTATCCAGTGTCTGCAAAAGTTGAAGTGCTTCTTCTTCCCACGGTTGCATGCATGCTTCCATGATCTGTTCCTTCTGGCGCAAATCTTAAATTTATGTTTGGATTGTTCTGCACTCCTGAAGACGAGCAAGGCGTTGTGAAAGAACCAACGTTGGTGCCGTTGTTATGATTTCATAAAAATTCTACTCCTTCTGGTGGAGTGCGTCACACAGCTGCAGAACGACTGGATCATTTGGACTAAGGTCCAAACACTCATGGCTTCTTCTAACAAATTGTCACATTGGGTGACCGTAGTATCAATACTATCTCGAGTCTGTTTCACTTTAGTTGCTCGTTGCGCATGAACCTCTAGTGAAGTCTCGGGTTGCAACTTGGTCTGAAGGTCCGCAATCTGTTGTTCATACTCTGTTCTTACTATTTGCACCTTAGCGCACGCTGCGTTCACCGCAGTAGCCAATCCTTATAGCTTCTCCTCAGGCGCAATTGTGGCCAAGACAGCTGAAATGTCTTGGTAGACTTTGTGGATCTTTGCCTCCAGCACAGCACGCTGGGCTTTTGCTTCTTGGCAAGTTGCTTTTGCTTTATGTTACTGTTGATGTGCTTGCTCAGCCTGCTACTAGGCTTCCATTGTATGTGTGTGCATCGTAGCTTCTCTGTATTGAAGCTTGCCCACGACCATTGAGTGCATTAGGTGTAATTTTCCTGCAGGTAACACAGGAAGGTTAATATGTATATCACAAGTTCCTTTGAATTAGAGATGCCAACTAGCATCCATATGAATAGCTGGAATAGGGATTTGGATGAAGTGGCCATCCCCAGAGGCTGGTAAAGCAATGTCTAATGGTTGCGTGCTTGTGACCTGCGCGGTGGTCTGGCTCACATGAGCTATGCCCGCTTGAATCCAGCTTGCATGTACCTTCAACTCCTGCAGTCCCACTTGAACAAGCTCCAGTGCAGATTTGTATTGCACCTCCATATTTATCCAGCGATCCTCAGTCATAGACGTGACAGTGTTGGCTATTTCATGTAATTCATCTTTTGTCAGCATCAAGACCTCTTGCCCTGCCTCTTTGGAACCTTTCCTCTCTTTTTTTGATCCTCCGGCGGCTTGGGAGTCGCGCTTGGTTCCCTTAGAGGTTTCAGATTCCCTTATCTCCTTTGGCACAGATCCATTCTTTTCTACCACTGTTTCTGTTTCTATAGTCTCGCCAGTGGTCATGGTTGTTGCTTATTTTCCTGTGATATTCTCTGTCACTTTCTCTGTAACTTTCTCTGTGGAGCTCTCCGTTGATTTCCTTGTCTGAGAGCCATTGCACAGCTTTATTGGTGTGATTGGTGTCAACCAGGTTTGTGGCCATTCTGTTGTCACTCTAAGCAAATCATCTTTAGTTACCAGGTATGGTAATTCATACCATACTCCTTCTATGGCGCCCTTTGTGAGGATATGTATATTGTGAAAGGTATCTTTAAATTCCACTACCATCTTGTACTGGTCATACAATGTAGGTGACAGTCGCGGCTTTGATTGCACCGCTTGATTCAGAGTAGCATCATACAGAACCCAGAAAATTGTGTTTTCTTTGGCACGCATTGGGTCTGAAGAGTTCCACAATGTCACGTAGTGTGCAAATTCGCACATCTTCAATGCAATGTCTGGGAACTGTGTGTCTTCATGGGTCCTCCACCCAATTAGTGTGATCAATAATAAAATCCAAGCATACTGGAAGTGCTTTCCTTCCTCCTGGGCCTCGCACACATTTTCTAAAAATTATTTGCACAAGTAACTAGACCAATTATAAATCACACCTTTTTCACATCGTCCTGTGAGCGCAATAACGTGTGCAGGCACCTCCTTGGGTATGCACTTGTGTATCATCTTGCAGGTCAATATGATTGTAACAAAGCACACTGTTGGGTCATTAATTTCGTCAACAACGAAACCCTGGCTCTTCCTTGTGACGTTATATTTCATTTTAATTTGATCAGCAACGGTTTTCTCCTACACCTTACCATTGAAATCAGCAATAGGGTCAGCTCCTTTAGCAGGTAGACCCATGATCTTGTGGATCAACACGGCATCAATGGGGATGCACTCTCCCAAACAGAGTGCATCATCATGTACTAAGGCCAGCAACTGTCTGACGCAGATATCATTTATGGGGTTGCACCCAAAATGAGGGATCTAGAGAAAATTAAGAAGGACTGCCTTGTGCAAATCTAACACCCATATTTTTGTCTCGAGGTGCACAATGCATCCTTCGTAAGTGATATGATCCAAGTAGAGCTCTGGCACAAGCTCTAGGAATTTCTCGACATCTGCAATGTCCCAATCATCAAATCTTAGTTGCGGAATCTTAGGGAACATGTCCCCTTCCATCGGGACAGTCTCATGGATTAGGGGTATTTTAATACCCACACACACCTTTTCCAGGTCCTTAAGCACTCTGATTCGTGGTTTGTGCGATGCAATATAGCTTGGCGGCTGCGAGAATGGGGCCACTTTGACCACATCCTCCTCTTCTTCCTCAATAGTTTCAGGGACCTCTGACATAGGTATTTTCATCTTCTCACCCGCTGAAGGGCACAACCTTTGGGTCTTCTCCCTTGGATATTTGCGCGTACCAGAAGACTGCCCCTTTTAGACTTAGTGGGCGCAAACGTTTCCACAATTGGAACCTCAGGTGCAGCAGGGTCATCACCTGGTCTTGTGGTCGTCATTTTCTTAGGAATGTCGTAGCCTAACCCTACTTGGTGCAATGCGTCCTCGAACCCTGGATCCAATCTAGACATAGACACAGAAAATGTGGTGGCAATCAAGGAGCTCAAAGCACAGAAATCACTCAGAAAGAGAAGGGAACTATTGCAACCTCATAGGTCATATTTATACTTGTGGTGCATCTTCACCGGCCCTTTGGCATTAATGAGGCTCCATTACTGACAAAACGGTCCCAAATCTGGTAAAATGCATCCTAGACGCTCCCAAAAACAATAAATCTGTGTTTTCTAGTTTTATTGTTCCAACAACTAGTTTTTGACACCTCTATGACCCAGTCAACCTCCTCGTGCAGCTACCGCGCGCGCGTCACACCTTACTACACATTCGCCATCCCATCCGCGCAGGTCTGATACTTCAACCATATAGTCATTTAGTAGGCACAGGGTCATCCCTGTATGGCTTCAGACAGTTTCCATTGACATACCCAAGAAGGTACTCACCGTTGTGACATGACCAGGCGCACTGGTCCTCCATCAGTGATTTCCTTAACAACATAGGGCCATAGCCAATGCATCTTCATTTTCCCTGGGTGGCGCCCAAACTTGATGTCATATAGTAAGACACAATCATCTTCTTTGAAAGCCTTTTTCCTGATATCCCTATCATGCCATGATTTTTTCCACGCCTTTTGAACCTCCTAGTGATAATTTGCAATAAAACGATCTTCTTCCAGAGAAACCAACTGCGACAACCGGTCTGCTAGAGCATCTTTTTCATCCATATTGGTAAATTTTTCAATGCATAGACTAGGAACAATGAACTCCATGGGAACCACATCCTCTTTCCCATATACCATTCTGAAAGGTGTCCTTCCAGTCAACATCTTGCAAGTAGTCCGATAAGCCCAGAGAACTGATGGTACTTTCTCATCCCATTAATTTATGTTAGCGTTGCATACCTTAGTCAGTGCAATCTCTAGGATCTTATTGAATGCTTCAACAACACCATTTGCCTAAGGGTGATAAGGAGAACTCTTCTGATGACACATCTTGAATTATTATTTCAAGTCTTCAATGGTGTCATTGACAAAATTCTTACCCTAATCGATTTTCAGAATCTCAGGACATCCAAACCGAGTCAGAGTACTCTCAAATATAAATTGTGCAGATGTATCAGAAGTACAATTCTTCACCATTTTGGCTTCAGCCCATCTAGTTACATAATTCGTCGCAGTGATAATGTAGCCCGCACCACTCTTCCTTCTTGGAGGATTAATAGGTCCCACAAAATCTATAGCCCATTTCTCAAAAGCTTGCAGTGCCATCTTCAGATTCAATTTCATCTCGTCTCTACGCGAAGTCTTTCATGTCCTCTAACAAACATCACATGCATGGAAATGCGCATAGGAATCATTGTGTAGCGTGGGCCACCATAAACCAGCTCGCAAAATCTTCTACGCAGTGGCCTTACCTGCATAATGACCACCGAAACCCCTTCATGAGTTTCATTTAGAATTTCACATCTCTCATACTCCAAGACATAGCTTCACAAGACCTCATCCGCACCCATTTTATACAGCTTCCCAGCAATAATGGTGAAGTCCGCTGCGCATGCTATGAGCTCTTTCTTCTGTTGAACTGTATACTCCTCAGGTGCACATCTAGTAGTCAAAAAATAAATGATATCAGGGAAATTCTCATCAACCACCTTTATTGCAAACAACTGCACATCTGGAAATCCATCTTCTATATTGGTAGGTTCCTCTCATGTTTCAATATGCGACAAATGGTCTAGACCAGCATTCAATCGTCCTGGTTTTACCATAATCTCAAAATCATATTCTTGGAATAATAACAACCACCTGTAGATCTTCCCCCCCTAATATAGGCTTGTTGACAAGGTACTTCAAAGCAGAATGATTAGTGAACATCTTAAAGTGACCTCCTAATATATAGTGGTGGAATTTCTGCAGTGCGTACACCATTGCTAGCCCTTCCCTTTCCGTGGTTGAGTTATTATTTTCTGCACTTGAAAGTTTTCGGCTTGCATAAGAAATAGGATGATAAATTTCACATGCTCCTCACTGTGCTAACACAGTTCCGAGCGCAATACAGGAGGCATCCACATGCACATGAAATGCCTTGGACCAATTTGGGAATACCAGGATGGGCGTAGTGACCATATTTTTCTTCAGCGGTTCAAAAATCTTCTAACAGTCGTCATCCTAGCAAAACGTTGCATCCTTCTTGAGAAACTTTTCCATGGGCACAGTTATTAGTGAATACCCCTAAATGAACTTCCTATAATACCCAATATGCCCCAATATTGAGCGCAACTGCTTAATATTCTCAGGTACCTCCAAATTAACTATGACTGCAATATGTGTAGGAGCCACCATCAATCCCTGCTGGCTGAAAACATGTCTCAGAAATATTCCAAATGGTACACAGAATATACACTTCTTCAAAATCAAGGAGATCTGATACTTCCTACAAGTATCCAGCATTAAGCATATATTTGACACATGCTTCTTTAACAACCCAAATATAGTCCAATCATCAAAATTTACCTCAAAAACTTATGTATAAATTATTTGAAAGAAAAAACTACCACGCGCAAGAAAATGGCAAGAGAATTCTTCAATCCAAAGGGCATAACAGTATATTAGAAGGATCCCCATTTAGTAGTAAAGGTGGTCATACTCCTATATTCTGGTGCAATCCAGATCTGATGATATCCTGAAAACCCATCTTTGAATGAGTATGCTTCCTGACCTCCAACATTATCCAAAACTTCATCCGAGTATGGAGTTTGGAATGGATCATGCACACAAGCATCATTCAATTTGTACAGATCTACACAGATTTTGATTTCTCGCTTGGTCTTATTATCTTGCACAACCATTGGACTTACCCAATTAGATTATTCTACAAGTTCAATGATGCCTACTGCCACCATTTTTTCCAACTCTTCTTTAACCGTCTGCTTATATCTTGGATTCATCCTGTATGGGCATTTTTTTACTGGGCACCCATCAGGCTTCAATGTGATTTTCATCACCCCAAGTTCCCCAATGATTATTTTCAACTCTGAAAATTTTTTAGGGAACATATATTGATATTCTGTTATTAACTCAGCAAACTTGCCTACTGTATCATCATCCCAATAGTCTCCAATATTTTCCAACTTAGCTTGTTCTTCAGTTCCAATATTCACCTGTCTGAGCTTTAGGGGCTTTGCAACATCCAGCGAGGTGATTGAGGGCCCAGCCACTGCGCGTTGTCCCTCAGATTCAGGGATCATGATATTCCTTAGATCCTCATCATTTTCTTCCACTGTCAGGTTCCTGCGATTCACAATAGCTTTCATCTATGCATCCCAAGTTGGTGGAGCGCAATCAATTGCAGGCTTTGTGGTATCAAATATGACCTCTTGAATATTATGCAAAGATTGACCAACCGTATCAAATCCACTCTCAAAGCTAAATGTAGGAATAAAACTCTCTATCAGCGCAGACCATTCACTATTGCCTCTACACAGCTCTGTCTCCAAATACCATTCAGTAAGCTTTTTTCCCAATGTGTGAGCAAACATATGGACCCATTCAGGTCTTGGTTCTACACCCCATACCTGATTCCATCTGGCCAAATTTCTGCATGGATCATATTTTCCAGAGTATACATATTCCATTTTAATTACTGGACATGCAAACCGCAACCTCATCATGCATGCACATTCGTCCCAGTTGCCCATATTCTCCTTATGAGTTTCCCACCATCTAGCTAGAGTAGCGCACAAACCAAGATCCAAAGCATGGAATCTTTGTCCTTAATGCACCGTCATTTAAATCTCTCCTATAAACATGTTTATATCATTTGATCCATCCTAGTGTGATAAATCACGTACCTTAGACGTTATACATCGCATAGATCAGGTCACGCGATTACAGTGGAGCGCAGATGCCTCATGCAACCGATTCTGCCAATTTTCTAGTTCTTCATCAGAATCTGAAAAAGAAAAAAAAAAGAAAAAGCGAGTTATCCTTCTCCCACTTGAGATTCCCATCTTCCATTGGATTAATCTAATCTTCTTCGCACAAAGTCAGCTTATAGATTTGATCGATCTCATCCTCAGCGTGAACATGTTTGGTATACCTTTGTCCTTATGCGGGATCTAGAGGAATGATTACCCTGACTCCATTGCTTTCAAATTCAATCCTCCTTTTCTTCAGATTGGTAACACCATCCATGTGAATGTCCCAATCCAATCCTAGCAGCGCAGGATAGGGATCAGTATCATCTACGATTTGGAAAATTCGAAGTCTGCCATCACCTTAACAGCTTCTATACTAACCAAAACTTGCGATAGCCTCCCTAAGGGAATGATCTTCTGTTGATTGGCCATGCACAGTTGAATGGTAGACCATTCCAGCTTTGGCTCTCCCATGCACTGCCATGTTTACTTAGGTAGAACATTAGCATCCGATCCAAGGTCTAAAATAACTTGGTCCATTTCATAAGCACTAATCTACGTGGTTATATGCATCTCACTGCCCGTTCTCTTCTTGTTCTTGTATATTTTGTTGACTTTGTGTTGTTCTACCATCAGCTGCTCTTTCTCTGCACAATTATCTATCAACGCTTGAAAATTTTCGACTGCCTTCTTATTGTGCGTCAACTTTATACATGCTTGTAGAAATGGTTTTATCTCCTCATCTCCTCCTGCTTCCTTCATTGTTCTTCCCGAGGTTGATGCACTTCCTTCTGCAAATTATTTCCACGCTTCAATAAAGCTCTCTTTTTTGCATTCAAGATTAAATCCTTCTTTGTTTTATGGTGCTTTACGGATTCATACATCAGTGGATTGTTGCTTTCCTTTATCTTCGTTGGTAGCTACACCACTCTTAGTAACCACATTCACACTAAGATCTTCTTCACGTGTCTCAGTGCGAACCATATGAAGATTTTGAGTTGGGGTATTCGTCTTCTTTTCCTGCATTTTAGTAATCAAGATAGGATAGTCTTCTATGACATGATCAAATTTTCTAGAGTAACTACAAGACTGTCGTGTTGGATTCGTACAATCATGCGCATAATGGCCAACATCTCCATAGTTATTTCAAATTACTTGTCCTCTTCCTCGGCCAGTTGATCCATCTCCTCAGCCTCTTCCTATGTCTTGGAATCCTCCTTGCCCAGAAGGGGATGTTGATGATGTAGGCTCAGCTTGCATTCTATATATTTCTGCTTTATCTAACATCATATCAAAAGTGTGACAATGTTTCTCATCATGCCCTAATGACGAACATAATTTGAAAACAACTACTTCAAGTCAGGTTGATATTTCCGATCTTTTGGCAAGAATATGTGTCATGTAATCTAGCGATTTGACAGATAGTGCACCATACATGATTATTTAATGGACTAGGGCCTCCAACATTCAGATAATTGTTGAACACAGGACACTGGTCTTTATGGTGCCCAAATGCTTTACATTTTATACACCAAACCTCTACACAGACCTCCTTGCCCTTGTCGTTGCGCAGACATTGAATTTGTAGATGCATGGCTTCCAACTGATTCTGAATATGTTGAGTTCCCAATCCAATAGGTGTGGCAATATTTTTCTCACCTAATGGATGGCACGAATGTGGCAGCAACATATCAATGAACCATTCCTTATGTTGAGTATTATAACTCCACCATCTCTAATGGTGCACTTCAACCTCTGATCGACCTCCCATACAGATTCATTAGCCTCCTAACGGATCTCCTTCATTTCTGTCACCAGCTACGCATATGACTTAGGCTTCTTAAACTGCTCTTTTAGGGATGCTTTGATTTGTTCCAAGGTAGCATTAGGGTTTTCTTGAGCATACCTTATGTATTAATCTAATGCGCGATCTTGGAAATAAGTAGCCAAATGTGCCTTCCTAATATCAATATTGTTAATTTGTTGAGCCTGACATACGGCCTCAGTCAAAAACCAGAAGTGATCAGTATCCACATTTCCAATGCCTCTTAAATTAGGTAACTTCATTGATGCAACCATATCTACTTTAGGGGGAGGTGGTGGTGGTGGTGGATATGGACTGCGTGGTGGAGTAGGTGATCTGTGATGTGAGTGAAAAAGTGGAATGGATGGGGTTGGAAACAGACTCAAATATTTCTGGTGTGATGAGATTTCTTCTTAAAAATCACCTGAGCTATCAATTTTCAGTTTAGGTTCACTATCAGATCTAGGCTTCAAAGGGCTATAAATAAATTTTTCAGAGTCTTCGCAGTAAATTTTTCCATTGCGCGTAATTGGACCTCTTTGATGCATTCAAGTAGTATGTTCGCATAGACAACCCCAGTCACATAATAGCATTTTCAACAATAATTTCAATGAGCGTGGGAACCTACCTCTAGGGCCTTTCAAAAACATTCTTTCTGCTTCAGAATATGACACAAATTGATCAATGGAAAATTCAGTCACAAATCCTCCCAAAAGGCAATCGATCCAATGATATACCGTGCGGGTGATCTTATTATCAAACTTCTCTACTTGCTAGATCAATTCAGAGGTCCACTCAATGACTACGTCATATCTTATGCAGTGGTGGATTAATTCCTCTAAGTGCGATAACCACTCCTGTAGTTCGTGTGCAAAGGAAAAAAATAATATTTCATGGACTTCTGAATAAATATATTTTTGTACCCACTGCTCGTCAGGAAACTTAGTACTTCTATTCTCTTGGAGCAAAAATTCAAGGATCTTTCTATCTAGAAAATATTGCAATTCATTTCACGATGGATGCCACAACATCAAATCTCCCTCAAAATGATCCCGGTCCTAGCAATGAAACATTTTTTTGGCTTGAGGGTTCCTAACCCAGGTTCATAGTTTATGGCTAAATGAATAAACCCTCCAACTACTGGTCGTTTCGGCAATGACCTGCTTACGCAGATCAAAGTCTCACCTGAAGCAGTATGGGGAGGTGTAGGAACTAGGTTTCTGCACCCTGGGGGATAAAATAATGAATTGTTCCTCCATAAACTGAATGCAAATTTATATCAATTGTAAAAATAAGCGCGCAACAATATAAAGCAGAATCACAGATATTGAGCAATCCTTAACAGAATAAATAAGAGTTCATAGATACTTTAGAGAAGATAAATTATAGCATAATCAGATCTAGATCTAAGCAATGTTCAATTAATTAACCAGATTGATCAACCATCAATAAGCATGCATAACCATAACAGATAACCTTTGCGCGATAATCACATAAAACAATGTGATCTCAACAGAACATAAACAGAAAAAGTAACTCAGATAAAGAACAGAAAAAGTTCGCCAAAATATTTCCTTTCTATTAGCTTCATATCTATTCAATACATTATACTTTCAATACATCAAATTTACCTTACAAAACCCTTCCGAGCACAGAGCCAGCGGAGTTCGCACACAGCTAGGACTAGGTCTCCGCCCACATAGCCAGCAGGAGCCTTCAACCCAACCAAGACAAACCCTTACAACATATTACAGCCGCATAAACTTATCAAACATCAATAAATCATGATCTTAGACTTGGACTCGATCTATATATTTATATTCACCTAGTGCGCAGATACTATGGTCTCAAACCATGGTTTAAGGCCCATAGTTTACCCTTAAACCCATTTACATCAAAATTAGGGACATTGACCCACCCCAAATCCCCTTGAATAAATTGCGCAGTGCGCACATACAAAATTACATCAAAAATTGTGCCTCCGAGGACCCCAATCCAACAGCCACCATTCTAGGTTTGAGCCAACTCAGATCTATGGCATCATTTTTAGAGCTTCGTGATCATTTGCTAGGGTTTACATTGCACACAGGGACAATTTTTCTTCAAAATTAGTTTCTGAAGTAATGGAGATTAATTTTACAAAATTGAAATAGGTTTTGTCAATAACATGCCAAATAAAAAAAAAACCTCCTTCAATTTATGCACAGGTGTTATGGTTTAATAGAAATGCTCAAAATACATTTTCTCCAGGTCATTTTCTGCACTTTTGGATAGGTTGTATTCAAATCAATTTTTCAAGGGTTTGGAGAAGTTTTTTGCAGTTCTTGATGACTCCATTTTGTATCAGACATCCTAATCTTTCCGCCCATACCACTTTCATCCCAAAAATCCTTTTGGAAGGCCTCCAAACTCCCTCTCACAGTAGGCGCTACGCTTCTGCAAATTTTGAGTGATCAACTTCAAACTTGGATTCTGAGAAAATGGGGAACTATATTGGAAACCTGGAGGAATTTTTTGTTCATAACATGCCAAAGAAAACCTCTCTCAGTTTTGAAAAAAACGTTATGGTTTGAGAGGTATTGATGCATCTTTAAGCCCTATTTTTTCAGAAAAGGTTTTAAAAATCTAGAAATTTTGCCTTCATCGAAACGTAGCGCCAAGGCGCTACGCTTTTTATCAGGACACCTAAATGAATATTGGCTTATATGCTTGGATGTTTTTTTATTATTACATTCCATATCTGGAACTGGTTTTTCATGACAAGCTCTAATTTTGAATAAAAAGCCAAAAAATCAACCATTTTTCTATGCTTCTGCCAGTGTTTTTGACCAGGCGCTACACTTCTGGAGTAAGGTTGGGAGAATCAAATTTTGGAGGCCTTATTGTGGGTGTTTTCTCAAAATTAAACATGTTCTGGAAATTAGACACACAAGGCTATTTTACCTATCTTTCAAATTTTGACTTGGAGCACTAAAACTCCCTCAAAATCACCCCCAAATTGGCACTACGTTTCTATCAACAGGAACTACGCTTCTGCATAAGATTCCCTTAGGACACTTGTCAAGCTAGAAAAAGTAAGAATTTTGAGGTTTAGCTGTCCTTTGAGATGTCATTGGAGTGATTGAGTTTCTTTTTGCTTCTTATCATGAGGAGACATGTAATTTAATGTGGGAGACACACACTCCTACTCTTTAGCTGAATTTGAGAGAATGGTTTCTAACTTCCCTAGATTTTAGGAAGTGACTCATCTCATGTAATTATGATGCATTTTGGATGGGATTTCGACCCTATGAGGTGTCATTTTTCCTATTTTCTATAAGTAGACCCACTTTAGTCTTTGTTTGGGTTGGATAGTCTTATTTTGCAGTGGAGCTATTGTAAAATCATTTTGGAATGAAATCAAAGATAGTCTTGCAAAACTTGTGTTGAGAATCTTATGGTATGCATTGGAGCATTTTTTTTTTCTTTGTATGTTTATCTATTCATGTTACATGATATATTTTCCTCTTTTAGATACATATTTCCATGTGTTTCTCCTGTAAGTTTATAAGAAGAAATCATGTATGTTCATGCTTTGTTTTAGACAAGGTTTACATTATATATATATATATATATATATATATATATATATATATATATATATATATATATATATATATATATATATATATATGTGTGTGTGTGTGTGTGTTATTCTAAATGAATGAATTCACCTCAGTGCTCATTCAAACTTTATATCATTTCATTCTATACTCAATGATAAATTAAGCATGTTTTCAAAATACCTATCTAGCCCCACACATTCTCTGCAAATTGACCTTGGAATTCAAACCTAAAAACCCTAGACCTAGCCTTCTCACTCAAACTTTCTATCCAGCACTTAAACATCAAACAAAAATCCTACTTACTGAGCTTACATAGCTGGCCTAAGATCAACGAGAGAGCCCTCTCTAGTCCTGGTAGGGCTAGCTACTTGACCTAAAGCCTGGTTTGTGGTTACCTTCCTTCAATCCCACTTCAGCCTTGGGAAGTTGGGGGGAGTGATAAGAGATAGTACATAATACATGTTTGAAATTAGTGATTTTGATATTGGTCTGAATTTATGAAAGAACGAAATTAAATACAGAATTAAATAGAAACACAGAGCTAAAATGAAAACTAAACTGCAGTTTATTAATAACTAATACTCGGAAATGTTTACATGCAAAATGGAAATAAACTAGCTCAGGCGATGGTATCTTATCTCTGAGAAGAAATGTGATGGATACATGCCTTCTGAACTACATTAAAATGAGCCTCATAGGAATTTTTATTACTGATAAACAATGGAAAACCCTAAACATCCAAAAAACTAACCCTAGGAGATGAAGCACCAAACACTATTAAAAAACAGGCCATTAGTGCCACAAATAGCATCAAAATATAGCGTTTCTGAGTACATGAATCGGCTTCATGCAGCGTTGCGAAATCTGATTAAAAATGGCATGTACACATAGGCACCTTGATTTACACCTAGAATAGTGTTGAGAATAACATCAGGAATGGAACCAAAGAAAAATTCTTCCATTTTTCTTCCACCGTTGCATCCATTTTTACTTCTAGTTTGATCTTAGTTGTGCTTCTTATTTTTCTTCTAGTATGGCATCGAAAATAGCCTCTTTTTTGGATTCCTAATTAAAGCCTAGTTATACTTCCATCATAACGTCAAGTTTTGCTACCAATATGGCATCGCTTGTTGCATCTAGATTTGCTTCCATTATGACATCTTCTTTAGCTTCAAATATGGCTTCCATTATAGTGTCTTTTTTTGCTTCTAATATTTCTTTCATTATTGCTTCTTTGTTTTCTACCTAAATGGCTTATTTGTTTGCTTCTTCAGGAATTCCAATTTTGGCTTCTAATATTTCTTCCATTATTGCTTCTTTTTTTGCTACTTGAATTACTTTTTTTTCTTCGCAAGTAATGCCAAGTTTTGCTTCCATGATTACTTCTTTGTTTGCTACCTGAATTGTTTCTATTTTTGCTTCCCAGGCAATGCCAATTTTGGTTGCTAGTATTTCTTCCATTATTACATTTTGGTTTTCTATTTAAATTTCTTCTTTTTTTACTTCTTAGTTAATGCCAAGTTTTACTCCAAGATTTTTTTTGACATGCTTCTAGTTTGGCTTCCATTGTTGCTTCCTTTGTTGCTTCCCTGTTAGCCTCGTGGTTTTCTTCCTTTTAGTTGGAAGGTTTGATTCCTATTTAGCGCCTAGATTTTTTTATTTTTTAGGTCCAAGGTTTGCTTCCTTTTAGTGTGGGATTTTCTTTTGAATTAGCCTCCAATTTCTCTTCATGTTAAGTAACCAGTTTAGCTTCCTAGTTACAGCCAGTAATAGCTCCAAGTATGGTTTCCAATTCAATGTTGTATTTTACTTCCATTTTAGAGCCACATTTTGCTTCCATTTTAACAACTCGTGATGCTTCCTTTATAGCTTTTATTTATTAATTTAATTTTTTTTATTTCAATTAAATTAGTTAAGTATATCATACCTCTTAAATAACTTATATGAGTATAGAGTAAGTCATATTGCATTTGAAATATTTTATAGCATACCACTTATAAAGAATTTTTAGGGAAATGGACATCCATACAAACTAACAACATTTTTTTAACTGTAACGAGTTATTTTATATTATTAATAAACAAAATTGTTGGTCATAACTAGCTACATATAATGCAAGTGCAGATTCACATCATAGTGATTTCCATATAATAGCTCTTTCACGTTTCTTATAGTTACAAACCATGCCAAAACATTGGAATAAAATAACAAGATAATTTTTTTAACTATAACCTGTATTTTTATATTATTAATAAACAATTTTATGGTTTGTGACCAGCCACACATAATGTAGGCCCGGATAATACATGTCCAAATGATATAATTAAAAATGATACATGTCAAAATAAGACAACCCAATATGGTATTGCATGTAAAAATGATCCATATGATAATAAACATGAAAAAATGCATCATAATGATTTATCAACAATGATCCATGATGGAGTCTATACGATCAATGCCACTTGCTACTAACACCAGATTTCTCATCATCATTTTCATCGTCGTCATGTCTTCCTCGGTGTCCTCTCCATCTACCTCATTGTCATTGTCTCGAATGTTTGAACTAGACCCAACATAATCTGGATCGATTTCAGGATCAATTGAATCTTCTGGAAGACCCATGTTCTACAAAAAAAAACATTCAGAATGAAAATTTATTGTTTATTTCATGCAATATTTAATATTTATCTTATATTTCTAATATTACAACATATGAAATATAACCATAATCATATTGCATCTTATCAAAGTGCACATATACAACAGAATACAATTTCAAATAAGTTACATTTAATATGTCATTCTAATGATGTAAAACATGCAACAATTATAATAAATGTTAGTAAATTCTAGAATGGTGCCTTACCTTTCTATTGACTAGCTTATGTGTTGTGTAGTGTACCAACCCCTGCTAGGAAGGAAGGGCCCTCCTTCTTAGTAGGGATCATTGGTTAGGAAGGTATTTTAGTTGTTTTATTTAATTCCTCTCAGTTATAATTCATGTGTCATTGATAGTATTGTTATTATTAGTCTTGTTGATGCTTTAATAATTACATAATCCTAACCTTTGTATTGTGTAACAACATAGGTCCTCGACCGGTCCCTTTGTTAGTGTGACAATTATTTAATTCTCGTTCCATCTTGATGGTGTGTTCATTTCATTTGAATGTGTGTTTCAACATTTTTTGAGAGAATGGTTTCTAAGAGAGCTCTTATTTTCTGAATATGAGCGACAATGTGACAAAGTGGTTTTATTATGCGTTGTGTGTATATTTCTTGAGAGTGTGAACAAGGTTTGACAGTGTAACAACCAGAGTGCTGAATTGCTGAGAGTGTGATTACAACGTTTGATTTTGAGATTCATTAGCAATATTCATCATTTTCCCTTGCATATATTTTGTGTAATAGCCTTGCTATAACAAAACCTACCCAGATTGACAATTAATGTGAAGAGTTGGAACGATTGCTTTGAATTAAAAGGAAAATTGTTCTACCCAACAAAAAGTTGAAGAAAAAACTATGCACAACTTTCACATAATGCAAGTTGAAGCAAAACTTGGAATGTTGTGTGAAATATAATGCACAATTATTTAAGGGTCAAAGTAAACATATAATAATTCGAAAGTGTGTAAAATAATTAAATAAACAGTCTACAATTTGAATCAATCGGATTAGCCAATAAATGAAGTTTGGACATGCATTTTAGTGAAGCAAGGGAATTTTGGCATGTTTCACAAAAATGCACACCCAACCTTTATTTCAGGGACAAATTGAATGATTCAACTTTATGAGTACAATTTTACTCATAATTAACATTAATTTTTCACATGGAAATCTATGTTGTGAAAGAATATGCCAAATTGGATCGATTTCGTAGGGCTAAAGTCAAGGTTTGTGTGCCTCAAATAAATGCACCTCGGTACTTGTACTTAATTCACTATGTGATAATTATCTTTCCTGCCTAAATATAAAACCATTTTATGTTGATAGCATAGTCGTTTTCATAAAAGAAATATTATACATTGAAATCCAAGTATGTCGGAATAACAATTGATCATAATTGGAAATGATCACAGTTGGAAAAAATATGCACTCTCAGGCCAAACCAATTACACTCTTGATAATGAAATTTTAAATGGGGCATGATTTGACAATTCCTAACCTTAGGATATAACCTAGTATCATGTCTGGAAAATATCCTACATAACTATGTTTCCCACTTATACACAAATTTCACATAAGGTAAGTCGAAGCAAAACTTAGAATGTTGTAACAATGCAAAAGTATTTAAAATCATTAAATAAACAATCTACAATTTGAATCAACCAAATTAGCCAATAAATGAAGCTTGGGTGTGCATTTTAGTGAAACAGGGCAATTTTGGCGTACTTCACAAAAATGCACGCTCGACCTTCATTTCAAGGCCAAAATGAATGATTCAAATTGGAGAGTATTTTTTTTACTCATAGGTAACATTAATACAAAATATTTTTTATGTTTTGCATATATGTTTGTGTTTTGCAAAAATACTCCAAATTGCGTGGATTTCAAAGGGTAAAAGGCAGGGCTTATGTGCATAAATGCATACCAAGAATGTTTGGGGACAAGGTGATGGACTAAAAAAAATCAAGCTTAAATTTTAATAATTGAAATTTGTAGTTTCTTGGTTTATCACTATAAGTAAAGGATGGATGACCTTATTTTAGGAGTAATTATGTTTAAATGTTTCCAAGGGATAGATAAAGATATAGCACCTAGGGTTTGCAAGGTCAATTTTAGTTTTTTTCTATATTGTACATATTTTTTAGGGTTTTAAGTTTAATATTAGGTCAAGTGGCCTAGTTAGGGTTTGAAGATAAATAGGTAAGGGGAATGGAGACAAATAGGACTAGTTCTTATTTCTTATTTGGAAATGTATTTGGAAATGAAGTCTAAATAAAGATATAACATTGAAAAAGTGTGTAAAATAATTAATTAAACAATATACGATTTGAATCAATCAGATTGGCCAATAAATGAATCCTACACATGCATTTTAGTGAAGCAAGGAAATTTTTTCCTACTTCACAAAAATGCACACCCAACCTTCATTTCAAAGCCAAATTGAATGATTAAACTTGGAGAGCTTTTTTTTTACTCATAGGTAACATTAATACAATTAAATATTTTTTATTTTTTGCATATATGTTAGTGTTTTTCAAGAATACACCAAATTGCATGGATTTCAAAGGGAAAAGGGTAGGTTTTATGTGTCACAAATAAATGCACACTGGAATGTTTGGGAACAAAGTGATGTACTAATAAAAATCAAACTTGAATTTCAATAGTTGAAACTTGTGGTTTCTTGGTTAAAATGTTATAAGTAAGGTTCGATGGCCTTATTTTAGTAGTAATTAGGTTTAAACATTGCCAAGGGGTAGAGAAATAGATAGCACCTAGGTTTTTCAAGGTCTATTTTAGGGTTTTCTATGTTGTACATATTTTTTAGGGTTTTAAGTTTAAGATAGATCAAGTCGACTAGTTAGGGTTTGAAGATAAATAGGTAAGGAGAATGAAGACAAATAAGATTAGCTTTTATTTCTTGTTTGGAAATGAAGTATAAGTAAAGATATAACAATACAAAAGTGTGTAAAATCATTAAATAAACAATATACAATTTCAATCAATCATATTGGCCAATAAATAAAGCTTGGGCGTGCATTTTAGTGAAGCAAGGAAATTTTGGCATGCTTCACAAAAATGCACACTCAACCTTCATTTCAAGGCAAAATTGAATGATTCAACTTGGAGAATATTTTTTACTCATAGGTAACATTAATACAATTAAATATTTTTTATTTTTCACATTAATATTTATGTTGTTCAAATATACTCCAAATTGCATGGATTTCAAAGGGTAAAAACACACCAGGAATGTTTGGGAACAATGTGATGGACTAAGAAAAATCAAACTTGAATTTTTAATAGTTTAAACTTGTAATTTATTGGTTAAAAGCATATAAGTAAAGATGAATGACCTTATTTTAGTAGTAATTGGGTTTAAATGTTTCCAAGGGATAGATAAAAATATAGCACCAAGAGATAGACCTCCTTTGCACAACTTTCACATAAGGAAAGTCAAAGAAAAACTTAGAATGTTGTATGAAATTTGAAGTATAAATAGTTAAGCTCAAAGTAAATATGTAACAATGTAAAACTGTGTAAAATCATTAAATAAACAATCTACAATTTTATTCAATCATATTAGCTAATAAATGAAGCCTAAGCGTGCATTTTAGTGAAGCAAGGCAATTTTGGCCTGCTTCACAAAAATGCATGTCGAACCTTCATTTCAAGGACAATATTTTTTCCTATGACGAATTTTTCTCTTGAATTTATAAGGAAGAGTCTCAGTGTTAACCAAGTACATTTTGTTCCTGCACGAAAAGGATAAATTTTCAAGCTAGAGAGGATTGTAGGGCCACTTATTGTAAACAACAGACAAGTACTTACACAAGTGAAAGTGATGATGAAGGAGTTTCATTTTGAGAAAGGAGAAAAGTGGCACTATGACCCTCGCCATATAATTTCTAATAAAAGGGTGGAAATTAGTTTTGCACCTTATATTCATGAAAGTATACTAGAAATTGAGAAAATGGAAAAATCAAGAAACTTGGCCATGTGGCAAGGTGCAACAAAGAATGGACATTGAATCCCCTATGGTAAGATTGAAGAGTTTGAAGAGGAATGCTCCTGAACAGATAGATGTTTAAATTTTTTCGGTGACTGAACTCTCACATTTGTTGGGACTATTAACAGGATCACTTCTCCTTATTTCCCTCATCATTGTGGATATTTTAAAAGCAGTAAAGAATATAAATTACTAAGCAGCCACATTATACTTGGAGGAACTCTGTGCTGCAACGCTCGGTGCATAAGCATTGGTGTTTTTGTTATGGTGTGAAATGATAATGATAAATGGTGGTTTATGCATGTAAGTTTGATTTTAACACCTTATGGAAGCATTGTGGTGTATTTTTTATGCTAAAACTTCAAGGTAGTGGTGTTGGACTATTACAACTCATAACTCATGCAGAAGGTGATAGCAGGGGAGCATGTTGGCATATGAGTTGACAGAGAAGCCTCGAGGTACAATTTTGTATATGTCTATGATTATAGCTAATAAATGGAGTTAAATTTATTCAGATTGCACAAGTTTATAGTGCTCAAGCCAAAGTTACTACATATTATAAAGAAATGTCAAGAGAAGTAATTTAAAATTGCTAGTGAGTCGAAGTTCTCTGCAAGTTTTTTGTTACAAAATATTTAATATTTACAAAAAAATTCATAGAAGGCATCTATATCAATTTATAATGTGCATTCCCATGTCATGGAATGAGCATAATAGTAAGTTCATAATTCCATAATCTTAACTTGTTATTCGATAATGTCAGATGTTTTTGTGCATGTAAATGGACATGTTGCAATATATAATGGTGATGTCATTGGAATAAATGGAAGTTACTATCATGGATACATCGTAGTATAGTGCAGAAGATACATGAAAATAGTAAGAACAATTCACTTATAAGGCGGTTCACTGAGCAGGTGGGTGGCAATATGTTGGAAAGGGTTGGCCTAGAGGACAAAAGGTAGCAGGGAGGTAAAATAGGATGGAACTGTGTCTGTTGTTGGATAGATTGCAGTCTATGATGGTGTAGATGTTGTTTGTGTTATGAAATTTATGCCTGATTTTATTCTGGATCTACTTAAGGTCGTTACAAGTGGGGTTTGTTAACAATTACACTTAATATTGATATTTCCCTACTGTAATTTTTCTTAGGATATTAGTTATACATTGTTGGAACAAAGAAGTAGAGAGTGTCATATATGCACATGTTAGGGTGACATCTATATTATGCTACTTCTAATCAAAGGGGTATTTCAAGTTGATCCATGGTCTTCCAATTGGTATGAAATGGGGATGTGACAACCCTGATAAAAATCCATGTAAAAAATAATAACCACAGTTGATGGGACACTTATTCCAAGTTGAATGTTGGGAAAAACATCCTAGCGGATGTTCATTTCAGTTATTATAGCTAAAGGAAATTGGAAAAGGAAATGGTTAAGGCTTTAGAGAGGAAAAATTATTTTTGGCACATTTATTTATGAAAATAATGGAAAATAGGAGAAAAGGAAGGTGAAAGGTCAGAGGTTGCATGTGAGGAGGAAAATGAAGGAAAATAATGGAAAATGAAAAAAATAGAAGCCTTATTGATAAAAAGGATTATGAGGAGCAATTGGCAAGTTTTTCCTCCCATTTTTGGAGCTCTCCCATTATTCTCTCTCTCTCTCTCACTCACTCTTGTACACTTAGAGTTTTCTTGAAGCACTTTAGCTTCAGACCAAGAAAGGTAAGAAATCAGGAAAAAGGAGGAAGCAAGCAAGGAGAAGCAGGAATCAAGTAGCTATAACAGGATTCTCGGAAGGTATCGATTTGCGTGTGTATTTTCCTTGCTAGCTCTGGAATGCATGGTATTGCATGTGGTTATTTTTTGTCTTGGCATGGGTTTTTCCAGGTGTGACATTTTTTCAGCCTAGCCTTTCCATTTCTATATAGCTTTCATGAGATGGTTTTCTCATACTTCAGTTGAGCTAGATCACTGGATTGGATTCGAAGCTGAGTGGGGCGGATCTCTGAAATGACAAACACATGGCCTAGTGGTCCCTAAATTGGACTGTATATCACGGTAAAGCCACTGGCCTAGTAACTCCTAAGCCAAACTGTGGGTTGTGGTAAAGCTATATTGTATGCATTGGTGGGCCTAAGAATCATTTTCGGTGAATGGCAGGATATACGGTAAAGCCAAGAGGTGAATTTCTCTCCGTTGGGCCTAGTAGTCCCGGGAAGAGATGTACGGTAAAGCCTGGAGAGATGGTCTCGGCATTAGGCCTAGTGACCCCTGGATCAGACTGTGGGTTACGGTAAAGCCTGAGAGACTAGGAAGCACTCAAATTTTTCATGGTGTAGGCAGAGAACTCCGATAGCAGTCATGCTTGTTTGGTTCTTTTTGGCTGGTTATGAGTCCCACATTCATGCTTGGAATATGGCACAAGGGTGATAGGTGAAGAGAGATTTTCCTTAGACAATCTATGGTCAGGTGGAATGTGGTAGTCCCATCCCTAGTTGGTTCTCACATTCATTAATGAGAAATTCATTCCTTTAGTAATTGATGTATAATTGTATTTATTATTATGTGGATTATATTGCTGTTGTATATATTTTATTTTCGTTGTTATTATGTTGGTTATAAGCATGTAAATTATCAGTGATGATGTATGACTCTCTCCATGTTTTTACCTATAAATGAATACACCATGCATATTTGGTCAAATAGATTGTATTGCGGCTCGTGACATAAGGGAGAAATTCTTCTTAGCAATTCTCAGATAAGTATGAGACCCCTATGTCTAAATTTTTTGTTTATACATGTATATGCAATGTTTATGACATGTTTGATGTAATTCCTATCATGGCTAGGAGGGGTCTGAATGATTTCATGAGGATGTGATTGCTTCAGTACCTTTGTTTTAATGTTATTCAGCACTCCCTATAGTTCCAAGAAGTTTTGGGCAATGGCCTAGGCTATGGGGCTAAAAATGTGGCACAAATCCCGGAGTTGAAAGCACAAAACTAACCAAAATGAGCCCTGGACACTACCTTGCCTTGGCATGCCCACGAATATAGCCTTTTTTCCACTACCTTTCCTTGGCATGCCCACGGATAAGGCTCTAATTGGTCAAAAATTCCATCTACCGCAGGGTTCAGGGGCCTGTAAGGGTTGGTTACGTCTTGAGGATGTTTTTGATGTTGTGTAAAGTTTGTATGTCAAGTTTATGTCAGTTCCACTTCCTCAAGGTCATATGGGAGGTTGAATCTCGTATTAGTAGCATCTCATCACATGTTTACCCTAGTTGGTCGATTACTTGGGTAGATGTGGGAAGAGGGTGTTACAAGGGACCATTGGGGGGGTAAGTAAGTTGGTGCCATGAAAGTAGTTAATGCAATTGCTATGGTTGGTCACCAAATAAGAATTTGAATTTGGTCCATTTATGGATATTGGGATTTGTACATGTAAGCCATATATCTGGAATATTATCCCATATTGAGTCTGATAGTATTAGGGAACCATCCGAGTGTTTATAGCGCCATCAATATTCTCGAATGTGGAAGATAATACTAGTTGGTTTCTAAAATATTCCATTGAAGTGGTTTAATGTAAGGATCCTTCCAAGACAAGTACATATTTCCCCTGTTAGATATTGTCTCGAGGATATATTCTAGGATCATCATACGCTGCTTCTTAGATATTGTTCTAGCCAATGGTCAATAAGTATTACTCCATTTTCATATTAGTAGTGTTGTCATAGATATGATTGGATGTTTGGTAGGCTAGTATTGAAGTAATCGAGACTCTTTTACTAGTTTGGATCTCGGGGTTTGATTGGCCCAGGGGGTTTGATTCTGTAGTGGGCTCCATTTTATATTATTAGGCACTAGAAAATATTTTAAATAACAATTTCTTATTCATATGGCGCAACTTGATGCAATCAAAACATTGGATGTGTGGCAATATTGGTTGGGTGGTCGGTAGTGGTAAGAAAATATTCATTGGTTTAAACTTTAGATGTTATGATTGGACTAGTGTGGGATCATATCCTCTCTCTCCAAATTATCCAGCTTCTTAATTAGCATGGGATCTTCACCTTAGCAGACATTGGTTGCCCACAAATTATAGTCTTTCCCTCTACTAAATGATCAAATTCAAACGAGTTGGATCTCCCTCCTGTGCATGTTGTTGATTGGTAAAACTACTGAACTAAACTATGTCACCCTGGGATTACTCTGTCTGGTAAGATTGACAAGCTCATATGGGGTGGTCACTCCCATGGTGGTAACATCACTACCAAATAGGTATATTCATATATCACTAAACAATATCAGCTCGATCATAGCACAGATTGGTTGGCCCGCATGTGGATATGGGAGGTTCCAACAAAATTGAAATGTTTCACCTGGTAAGTGTTACATAATCAAGTCCTCACTTGGGAAAATAATTCCAAGAGAGGATTACATGACCCAGGTTTCTATCCTATGTGTATATCAACATATGAGGAGGTTTTCAACCTTTTCTTGAACTTCCCTTTTTCTATCCCCATTTGAGAGGTCTCCAGTTATCTTATTTTCTTTTCACAAATGGACAGGTCTCTTATTGCATCTTACCTCTTCAACTGGTTGAATTGCTACATGGATATGTTCGGGGGCTTTCTTATTCTAGAGATGGATGTGTTTCTATTTATTTTTGGCACATGCTCTGTTCGGATCTGTTGTTCATCATTCATAACTTTATTGTAGTATGGTTTAATTTTGTTTTTTGTATGGTTTTTATTTGTATTGGCTACATTTTGATCTAGTTCATGCTTCAATAGAGGAAGATTTGGCCCTCGAATCATGACATTTTCTCTTTGCAATTTCATAGACCTTTTCTCTTTATCAGTCTTTGAAGAAAATTTGGACTAATATATGTATATAGAAACTAATGTATGTAACTTTGTTTTCTTTTAATCAATGGACAAAGTTGTTTTTTTCATTTTAAAAATGATAGATGTTGAGATGGAGGATTCCCAGTCACATAAGAGGACTAAAATTAAATAGAGGATGAAGAAGACATAGAAATCAAATTAACATAAGGAAATTCAAATGAGTCTAGTTTTCAAATGCAGTTGGGAAGTACATGGCACACTACTTCCTCTTCTATCTCCACTAGTTTGGAAACATTCACAATAGAAGAAACTCCTTCTTCATTTGAAACTTTGCAAAAGAATTATTAAAAAATTAAATAAATGAGTTATAAAATGAGAATTAATATGGAAACATAGCATCAAGACCCTATTGCAGAGCAGAAAATCTAAGGTGCGATCATTAAGAAATAAGTTCAAAATGGGATTGAGCACACTCAAACAATTGAGTTGGCTCAAGTTTAAAAAGAAAAAAGAGTTATTAATAGGATAATTAGGTGATAGAAATAAAAATATTGCTATTTTGTAGGAACAAGTGTAGATCCTACAATAGTCAATTAAAAACCATGTTTGCACCATTGTGGCTCTAGTTGAATCATATGACCCCTCAAATTCATGGCATAGCTTCGAATTTTAGAAGTTGAACTAAAGAAAACATAAGTTGATTTGGTCATGGTATTCAAGGACCCTATTTATTTGACGCAAGGTATGGTGAGCAAGATTCCACCCATATATTACCCAAGGAGGATGCCATTTATCCTATCATATTCCAACCATATTCCAACCAATTTTACAATTAGAATGTACAATATTTTTCATTAGCTAAATATGGAAAACAAGAGTGTGTTGCCTCTACTCTATGTTGAAAAATAAAAATATGTATACAAAATATGGCAATATCACCAAGGTGTTATGATTTACAAATTAGAAATATCTTCCTAGTTATACATGACCTAAGAGACCTTTGAAACGTGTGGGAAACATGCATTCTCACATAACGTGAAGTGCATCCTCATTAATTTTTTGTTGGAAGTAACTCATCACCACTAAATTTATTTTGCACATGAATACTCCAAATTGGACTGATTTTATAGGGTCAAAGGTAGGTATTGTGTGCCTCAAATAAATACACACCAGGACCAATAATCAATTTTTGAATAGAATACAATTAAAATCAATTAGGTTGGCTAGGAAATGAAGCCTAGGTGTGCATTTTAGTGAAGCAAGGAAATTTTGGAAAGCTTCACAAAAATGCATGTCCAACCTTCATTTCAAGTTCAAATTGAATGATTCAACTTGGAGAATATCTTTTTTACAGATAAGCAACATTAATACAATTAAATATTTTTATTTTTTCACATATATATTTATGTTGTTCAAGAATACTCAAAATCGCATGGATTTCATAGGGTAAAAGGCATATTTTGTGTGCCTCAAATAAATGCACATCGGGACTTGTAATTAATTGAAAATGATATAATGATAATTCCATCCTATGGGTTTACGAAATTGTAACTCATTTTTGTGATGTAACAATTCCCTAATGGGCCCCAGTCTTGTGGTGTAGCAACACCCTGATGGTCTCTGTACTCAAGTTTCTTTCCCAACCCTGCCACTTGCCCAAGGAAATAATGACGACACCCTCCACTTGACCTTTTCCACCTCTGCCATGTCTTGTCAGGCTTGCCTAGTTTTATATTTGTAGATATCTCAAACAAATTTCTTCAATTACCTCCCTCGCTCCTCCTCCCGACATGTTAACCCAAGTCATTATAGCCACTCCTATCTAATTTCTCCCTAATACCACCCTACTCATAGTCTGGTCTCTTTCGACCTCTTTCTCCTTTCCCACTACCATTGATACCTTTGCACCCTTCGTTCATCCAAGTGACTCATGGCTCAGAAAAATGAGAAATCCCATGCCACCTATTGGATAGATAATATTTTTTTTATCAATTCCCATTCCACCACCTCCCTGTGACATCTATCACATGAACTTCACATCGAATTCCATCCCAACATCCCCTCCTCCCCCTCCCCTGGACAATCCACTTACATATTTTTGTCCATCAAATTTTCACCTCCCCCAATCGGTATGGTTACTAGAATTCACCCTTCCCCAGTTTGTGGGTGTTACACAGCATTTTGTCACTGTCCCTGCAATCCCCATCTCGCCCGTTGGAGGGTCGTTTTTGTGACCAATAAGAAGTGTCATGCTAGGAAAAAACCATCATTGCATTCCTTTGCATGAGAGTAACATTGCTCTTATTGACAATTCCCTGAGCAGAACAGTAAAAACCTCTGTTTTTGCCTTGGTGCGAGTATCCAGTTACATTCCCGTGCTAAGCTGGAAAATTAACACTAAGCCCATGCCGGTTGGTGCTCTATCCCAATTAAGTGCCCACGCCAAGCTGTTTATGGAATGTTTTTTAAAAATAGAGGCAGAGGTTCTATTCCAACCACCTCAAGGATGATTCATTGGGAGTGGTTGAACTGAAACAACTATGGAATCCCTCCTTTAGTTATTATTTTTCACCTCCCTTGGAACTCTCCTAAAGGATAGGACTCCCTCCCACCTTTGTAGGGATCCCAACCTCTTGTTTTTCCTCTATAAAAGGAGCTATCTCTCTTAGTACAAACTAGTTGAATGGTTGATTAGCTGAACTTGGAGAGCTGATAGTTGAATGACTAGAGAAGATAGAGAGAAGGAATCACCTTAAGGAGAGCTTGAATCCATGTCCTCATTCCATCTGAATCCCTCGACAGGTACTGAGACGCGCTTCGACTGAACCCCACTGGAGGAGACTGCGGCGTCAACGCATCGGTTGTACCTCTTCCTTCTACTTCTATATACATGACTACTTTTTGGTTCCACTATTGTGTTATGATGTTTATGTAATGCGATAGCTTTAGCCCTCTTTGACTGGTTAATAGTTGTGAGTGAAACTATGATGTCATATTTTGTTTTCGTTTTTGTTACATGTGCAGGTATCTAGGCATAACAGCGAACGGATTGTGATTTTCCAAGACAGGAGCGAGAGGATACTACTCTTCTTGCAACGATGACGGCATTGGATTTTAGGTAGGTCGATCTACCATGTCTTTCATTAATTCATTAACTAGGAAGAAACACTTTAGCGTGTCCTTTTGTTTCTAGACCCACCCTAAGCTAGAGGGATCGTCTCTGTCTGCAGAGAGGATTTACCTACGTAACAAATTGGTGACTCTGCTGGGGATAGTGCGAGTTTGTCGTTCCTTCCTGTTGGGTCAATTTCAATTATCGATTTCATTTTATGTCTTATTCTGGTTTGTTTACTTAATTTCCATCCTCTGTTCAGCTCCAGAGTGTCAAGGTTTGCCTCTTCTCATTAAGTTTTGGTTTTTCCTCTTTTTCCATAGGTATCTAGCTTGGCACGGTTTTTTTCTGAATAGTCACGTCGATTGGCACAGGTTCCTCTCTTTACACTCGTGCCAACCTCTGTAAGGCACGGATTACAACCTTACAGTCATGCCAACCCCTGTAGGTTTTGGATTGACCTCTTAAATGAGTATTTTGGTCATTTGTTCTTGCTTCTGGGTTATTTTTTATGTGACTGAAGCCTTTGGGGACTCTGTTGACTACTATATACTTGTTTCCTTCAGTCGTTTTTCCATTTTCCTGTCGGTGTTATTTGAGACCTTATGGTTTCTAAGTGTTTTGGTACATTGAGCCTTCTTCTTGAAACAAGTCTCTTTGATTGTTCGCAGTCTCATTTTCAAATCATTATGCTGATTTTTCCTTGATCCTCTTGATTATTTTGTTGTTTGAATGGTCTTTTCGTTTTATCGATTGATCTGTCTTCTTCTTGCTCTAAGCACCGATTACATTTCTTATTTGGGTCATTTTGGGAAACTCTTAGTTCATTGAAAGTTTTCTACATTAGCTTCAATGTTTTTGCATTTGTTTTGTCTTAATTGAATCATTCAATTCTGAGTCTCTACATTTGCAAAACTCAATCTAGTGTTTGTTTTGCTTTCTATTTAATTAGTACAATGTGTGCTTCATTTCATTGAAAATTCAAAAAAATATATCTTGCATTCTTTCGTGGCATTGAAATTGAAACATTCCTTTACATAACTAGCATTTGTCATCTAGGAAGGATTTTCGTTTTCAATTGATTGCGTTAGAGGCATTAGAAGTTTCTTTGTTTTTTTTTGTTTGAAAGATTTATATCCTTCTTATAACTGGCATTCATCGAATTGAAATGATGTTCATTTTCATATAGTTTGCATTTAGGAAGTTGAGCTCAAAATTCGTTAGGGCCTGGAAATTGAAACCTAATTCAAGATTAACTTTAAAATTTACTCAATGAACCTAAGGCAACATTGAAACCTAACGCAATATTTCTAGTGGTCTAGGCTAGATACGTGTTACGTCGTCTTAAAACCTAGTAGTTGTCGTTCGCCTTTTTGCTTCAAAAAGCGCTAGTACGGACTTGTGCTCCCCATACCATCACGTATATAAAGGGAGACCCCTCTAGGTTGCAATCCTTTTATCCATAGGACGCCGATTCTGATTCCTTGTAACCGTGATACACCGAACACAGTATTTGGGGAGACTACCTGCACATACGTCAAGTCCTTGGTCATTTCTGTTTCATTTGATCACCAAGGTGTATATGGAAGTTCACGGAAACCTGTTACACCCTCTTGCTTAGAATTCCTAAGAAGTCATTTCGATCTTTTCGTGACTCTTTAAACAAGAGAAGATATCATCGAGCACTTGTCCTTTCATGCTCGTTTCAAATTGAAAGTGACTAGAGTCATATTTTTCCTGTTTCTCGACTCTTAAAACATGAAATAGTGAATTTTGGTTTCAATGTTATAAAATTAATCACCTGCGATCACACGCCCATTAAAAGTTTTGTGCTTGGCCTGAATGATTTCTTTGGTTCTTTTTTTGGCACCTTCGATTGGTTATTTCTTTTCCTTCCTGTTTTGATATACAGTCAAAGTGGCGGAACATCCAGTTTCGTCGTCCTCACTGACTCCTAGTGGTGGTTCTTTTCCGGATGTTTGTTTTTAAACCCCTCAATCCACTAGGTCTGTCGAGTTCTCGTAGCCTATTCTTCCATCTGTCCAACCCCTTTCTACTTGATCTCTGCTTGACGAGCCAGTTGAATTCAATTGGCCTCCTTTAAGTGCTTGGTCTATTTTTGGGGAAGAAGGGGAATTTCCTCCTCTTACGTCAAGATCACCCTTTGTTGTTGCTGCGGTACCTCCTAGTCCCCATAGTATTTTCGAAGATCTTACGTTGGACTCAGATATGGATTCCTTCAGTCTTGTTGGAAGTGAAGGAATTCTTGTTTCCACAGGAGAATATCAACTCTTTCCTGAAGATCTCTCTCGTGCCTCCACCCAATTTTCACCACCATCGGTCTCACTTCCGCTTGGATATAGATGATTGAGTTAGATCATATCTGGCGTTGCCTCCATTGTGCAATTCAGTACAGTAACTCTTCCTCTGAGTTCGATCCTACCTTTGTTGGGGCTATCACCTTCAACTCTTGGTTCGTCAGTTACTATCACATCTGTTCCAGTTCAACCAATGGTTTGTGTGGCGTCTAGTTCAGTTTCCACTCCTCTTGTGATTCCTGGTGGTCTTACTTTTGAAGAATATATGTTGGTTTTTCAGCAGCATAGTTCTCAGGGTTCTCAGCAATCTTAGGCTCCTGCTAATCCTTGATTCCATCACTATGATGTTGTTGGTAATCCTGTATATATCTATCCGCACCATTATTATGTGTATGGTAATCCGATCTATTTGCCTCATATTGATCCTTATCAAGTTGTTTATGATCCTTATTAGACTGTTACTCATCTGGGACCTACTCTTCCTGCGCAACCCCCTGGCTTCCAAGGACAACCCTCATGAGGAAAACCTTTAGCTCAGCAGGGCCCTGCTTCTGGTCCACAAGGACAACCATACCTTCCACAAGGTCAGCCTTCGGCCCAACATGGACAACCCTCTAGTATTTTGGGTCAAACTTTGAATCAACCAAAATCCTCTTTTGGTCCTGGGGGGGGGAATTATCTGTTACAGGGACAACCTGTTGCACCTCAATCACAGTCGCACGTTCAGTATGGCCCAAATGTTGTGCAATCAGGAAAACCCTTTGGTCCTTCTCTGGGTCAACCTGGTACGTCGCAACCATCATGCCAACCTTTCCCACAAGGACAACCTGTTGGTCCCCAACAACAATTTCAACAAGTGTTTCAACCAGCTCAGCAGCGGTTTCAACTTGCCCACCAGTAGATTCCTTTGGTTCTGTAGCCGGTTCTACCCATTTACCCTGGTCAGCAGCCTGCTCAACCTGCTCCGCAAGGTCAAACTGCTCAGCCGCAAGGTGCTTATTACCATCAAGGTTCATATCAACCAGTATATAGCATGCCTAAGATTATTTACCCTCAAAATCCACCTTTATATCATCAACCTCAAATCCATGCTTACATTCCTCAGCAAAATCCTTATACTGCTCAACACAGACCTCTGTGGTCTACTTCAACTCCATATCCTGGTCCTCAATCCCAGTATTAGCCAAATTATCCTATTTCTAATCCCCATGATCTGAATCTTTCAGGACAGAATGCATGGGGACAGAATCCCATTCGGACTGGGTGGAATGTACACACAGTCCTTATCAAAGACCTCTGATGACTTTTAATACTCAATTACCATTTCTTGCTACATTGGAATTACCTGATGTGTCCAAATTGACAAATGATCCCATTCTTCATAATCCGTATTGGCCTCCAGTTCCGACCAATATTCTTGTTGATTGTCCTAAATTTGAGGGTAAACTTGGTGAATACCCCCAAAAGCATGTTATGACTTACCAATTGTGGTGTTCCTCTAACTCTTGGGTTGACGATTCTTTTCCGCTCCGTCTTTTCCAGCGTACTCTTACTGGTGCCGCTGCCAAGTGGTAAATTGAGCTGTCTCATTGAATTTTTCAAGATTTCAATTCTTTAGCTATGTAATTCCTTACACATTTCTAATTTCCAGTCCATTATGAGACTGGGACACACCTCCTCACTTCATTGAAACAAGACCGAGCTACTCATATCTCGGATCATATTCATGAGTGGAGGTGACATCGTCACATGATCAAATTTGAAAATTTTGATCAGCTTCTAACTCATTGGTTCACTGCCTCCTTTGTCAATGAGATCACCAAAGACATAGCTATGGGGGCATGTTTCACCGAGGAACAAGCCATTTCTTATGCCTAGTACCTCGATCTTGTGTACTATCAATTCGACGCTTTATATGATATCTTGCCTGATGCTCCTCGACCTGGAACTTCTAAACCTCTAGTGAATCCATCCTTTGATGGTATTATTGGTTCCGTATCTCAAACTCCTCATAAGTCTCCATCTAATTCTAGGAAGCAGAAGTCTAGTTCTTCTGATAATGTTGCTTCTCAACCAAATCTGAATTCTGGAAAACTCGCAGAAGTGAATGTCGTTTAGGCCAATCCTACGGATAATGCTTCTAAAGGTAAGAAGAAGGGTAAAGGTAAGGCCAAAGCCGATATCCTGAAACAGGATTCGTCAAAACCTTGTTCTGTTGATAGTTCTCAACGCAAACCGAAGTATCCTTGTTTGATTTGTGACAAAGAGCACTTCACCAAAGCTTGTCCTTGACAGTCTGAGGTGAGTCAATTTCTCAAAGGCACTGAAGGAGCTCCAACTATTCTTAAATAACCTTTTCCTACTCAGCAAACTCAGATGGTATAGAAACCTCAGTCCTCTACCCCATTTGGTTCTCAGGTTTTTATGATGAACGGTTCTGCACTCGTTTCTGTTACTACTAGATCGAAAGATTATTCTGGTTCACGTCAGGAAACCGGGAAGGAGATTGCTGATGGTCCTCCTCCTCCACTTGTTTCTGGCCCTCTTGAGATTTAACGGCCTAATATTGAATATGTTGTGAGACCACCTTCCAAAGGTGTGCTCCGCAAGTCTTCGTACAATCCTAACGCCTGTGCCGCTCAGCATTACAGTATTGTTGAGGATTTGGCTCAGGCGTCGTCCGCAATGTCTGTGTTAGAAGTACTTCAGAGTTGTCCATCGCAACGGAAAGCATTTTTATCTGCGATAGGTGGGGTTGATCCTGCCGATACTAGCTTGCTTGCTTTCGATTTAGAGAATTTTGTCCCGCGACTCCCACACCAAATTGCACTCATCATTCAAGTTGGTATAAATGGTTTGAACATTCACTGGGAAGTCGTGGATGAGGGTGCATCTACCTGTGTTATGTCATCTACTTGTTGGAAAGCCATTGGTTCTCCAGCTCTTACCTCATCACCCAATACCCTTGAAGCATTTGATGGAAGAGAGTCTAAACCTCTTGGTGTTCTCGCTAGTTTACCGATCACATTAGAAGGGAAGACAGTCAATTTCAAATTTGAAGTCGTTGATGCTAAGCTCAATTATAATCTTCTCCTCGGTCGCAGTTGGACTCACGCAATTCTATGGGTTCCGTCCACTCTCTTTTGTTTTTTGAAATTCCCAATGAAGGAAAGATTGTTACTGTCGATCAATTGTATTTTTTCACTTCTTCTTCCGAGAACAACATTCCGTATGTGGATAAGATTCCTACTCCCTACAAGAGCGTAGGGCCAGGCCTTTTCAAGGATCCTACCCTCATGGGAATTTGTCCTCTTCCACCACCAAATACCATTCAGGTCAACATGATTTCTTGCACCAATGACCCATGGGTTATACGTTCCCATGAACAGATCGATTCTTTCAGAGATTTGATGCCATTGAGTCTGATTGAAATTGATTATTGTGAACTCATAACTGCATCGGATACTTTGTCTCCTGATTCTGCTCTTTCGAGCATGTCTCTTAACATTTATTCTCAATCCCCTTGGCTTGGTAATTTTGATTCACCTGATCCTTTGAAGGAATTTTTTCCCTCTGATGAGGCCATTGTGGAAACTATGTCTCTCGAAGATCCCCCATGGCACGATAATCATCATCGTTCCTTATTTCTCCCAAGTCTCGAGGCCATGCCTACTTGTCTTGAGCGTTTTGCTTCTCAGGTTCCTTCTCCTCTGCTTCAAATGCCTATTTAGATTCATGAAGTTTTTTCGGAAGGTAACTTGAGTAACATTACATAGACGATGCCTATTGACATTTCCGTTAAACAGGAAATTTTCGAGAACATCCATATAGGGGTCACTTGTTCTTCCGATGAAGTACAAGCCTATACTAGCCTTTTTCGTGAATTTTTTGATGTCTTTGCATGGTCCTATGAGGATATTCCTGGAATTGATCCTAGCATCGTGGTGCATGCCATTCCTACTTACCCTGGTTCGAAACATGTTCGCCAGCGTCTTCGTCCAATTCATCCTCAGAAAGCTGCTGCCATTAAAGCTGAAGTGGAAAAGCTTCTCAAAGATGGATTTATTTATCTAATTCCCTTGACGGAGTGGGTCTCTAATATTGTTCCTGTAGATAAGAAATAGGGCACTATTCGTGTTTGTGTTGACTATCGTGATATCAATCGAGCTTGTCCTAAGGATAATTATCCTACTCCCTTCATCGATCAGATCATTGATGGTTGTGCTGGGAGTGAGATTTTTTCCCATATGGACAGTTTTTCTAGTTATAATCAGATCAAAATTATCCCGACTGATCAACACAAGACTGCCTTCATCTATCCTTGGGGTACCTTCACTTATAAGAAGCTTCCTTTTGGTTAAAAAAATGCTAGGGCCACATTTCAGTGCGCCATGTCCTACGCCTTTCATGATATTCGTCACATCGTGCAGCCTTATCTGGATGACCTTACGGATCATTCGGCTAAGCGTAGGGATCACCCTGACCATCTTCGTCAGATTTTTCTTCATTGTAGACACTATAACATTCAGCTTAATTCGCATAAGTGTGTCTTTTGCGTTGATTCTGGTAGAATCTTAGGGTTTATCATATCTCAAGATGGAATTCGCCTCGATCCTCTCAAATTTGAGGCTATTATTAATCTCCCCTCTCCTTCCTCATTTCACCAGTTGTAGAGTTTACAAGGGAAAGCTAATTTTTTACGTCATTTTATACCTAACTACGCTGAATTAGCTAAAGGATATACATGATTTTTGAAGCAGGGTGTTCCTTTTCATTCGGATGAAATCGCCCAAAAATATTTTGATACGTTGAAGACATTTCTTGTCAATGCTCCTCTTCTCCGCCCTCCAAATTATCATCGTGATTTTTCCCTTTATTTGGCTGTCGCTTTCAACACAATTGCGATGGTTTTGGTGCAAGACGATGATGACATTCATGAGCATGTTATCTATTACTTGTCTCGTAAACTTCTCGACCCAAAAATGCATTATGCTCATGTCGATAAATTAGCATTAGTTGTTGTTCAATCCGTTCAACGCTTTCGTCATTATATCCTTTTACGCACAGTGACGGTGATTTCTGATTGCAACCCCATGACTTACATATTGTCTCGACAATTGCTGGGGGGAAATACTCAAAGTGGATTGTTATCCTCCAAGAGTTTGATTTGGAATTTACTGCTACCAAGTCTAAGAAATCATTAGTTTTCATTGATTTTCTTTGTTCTCTCCCTTCTGACTCCGCTCCTTTCGTTCTGAGGAATCCATTCCAGAAGATTCACTTTTCCTTATTAGCACCCTCGATCTGTGGTACGGTGATATCATCGTTTATCTCCAGACTTTATCTTTTAGACCTGAGTTGATGAAGGATGCTCGCCGACGCATCTGCCATCAGTCACAACCTTATCGTATAGTTGGGGATACCCTCTATCGTGTCAGTGTAGATTCCATTCTCCGTCAGTGTTTGACCCTCGAGGAAGCTAAGAAATTCCTCAATGACTGTCATAGTGGCGGTCACATGTCTAGTTATGCTACTGCTCAAAAAATACTTCATGCTGGTTATTTTTGGCCCTCTATTTTCAAAGACTGCATTGTTGCAGTTCGTAAATGCCATGATTTCCATATTTACGAGCGCAAGATGCGTGCGCCACCCATTCCTATTCATCCTGTCATTACTGTTGGTCCCTTTGCGAAGTGGGGCATCGATTTTATGACGTGTAACCCTCACTTGGTCGAGGGGCATGCTTATATTATCGTAGTCATGGACTACTTCACCAAATGGGTCGAAGCAATGCCTACACTTGCCACCAATGGTAAGACAGCTGCTCAGTTCATATTAAATCACATTATTGCTAGGTTTGGTTCCCTCAAGCCATCGTTACCGATCATGGTTCCCATTTTCGGCATTATATGGTGGCATAGTTGACTTCTAAGTTGGGTTTGCGTCACGACAGCTCAACGACGTACTACCCTCAAGCCAATGGCCAAGTCAAAGCTATGAACAAAGTTCTTGTCACCATGCTTCAACGTACGATTGGGATCCACAAATCCAATTGGCATCTCATGTTGTTTTCGGCTCTTTGGGCATACCGAACCTCAGTTAAAAACGCAATCGGGTTCACTCCTTTCTAGTTGGTATATGGCCTGGAAGCTACCCTCCCGATTGAAAGTGAAATACCTTCGCTCAAGTTGGTTGTTGAATTACTGCCTAATACTACGCTATAAGAAGAGTGTCTCCTTTATTTAGAAAGGTTGGATGAAACTCGCTGCTTTGCTGCATTGGTTATCGAAGCACAGAAAAAGCAGGTCAAGGCTCATT